>BSBM01000007.1:15382500-16582500 GCA_027924585.1 Larix kaempferi | reverse complement strand
CTGGTTTCTGTCCCATGCGTTGATATTACTGGTATGGTGTGAGTGATTGGCTCTCCTAGCCCTTGTATCTGAAGGCAAGGCTCCCTCTGGTGGACATGAGATGACTATAATTTTATTTGCATAGGTTAATTTTTGCGTAAGTTTCATTATTTAATATTGTTGTGTGAATGATTTGTTTTTATTTATTAATAGCTTATAAGATTTCTAGATTGGATTTGATTATATTTAGTTATTGGAATTCTTACTGTGGATTAAAAGACTGAATGGGAAAGTATTGACGAACTTAGAATTGGTAATCGAATTATCCTAGCAATAATAAGTGATTTATGTAGTTATCCGTCCTTCATTCAATTTGTTAAAGCTACTGTAGATTCCAGAAGCAATAATTTACTGTAGGTCATTTATTTAATTGTTGTTATGAGTGATTGGTGAATTGGTAATTTTCTTTAGCAATTTGATCAATTAGAATAAGTAGTTGATTGATTTTCTTTTTGAGATCATAATTAGTGAGGATTTATTCATTTCATTTGTAGGATTGAACTTTGAATCTGTAACAGTTGGTTGATTTGCAACAATTGGTTGATTCTTTAGTTTCTTTTATGTACTTGAGAACTTACGCTCGTCGAATGCAATTTGTGGTTGTCATAGGAAGGCTATCTTGAATTTAGTTAAAGAATACTCTTGCTAGGGTTTTAACCTTTTATCAATCTAATTCTTGAGATAATACTCAATTTTAGTCTTATAGATCAACTTAAGTTGCAGTGTCAGGAATATATCTTGTCTAGAAGCTCAGAAGTTTACAACATCCTGGTTTGAAAATTAATGATCATCTGTTGATTTCTTTCTGAATTATTGGAAGGTAATTGAAAACCTCGCCATTTTGGTTCCATCTCCGGGGAGCCGCGAAAGTCATTGTAGCATTGATTGGTTGAATTAGTTTTCGGTCTGTGATTGCTTTAGTTGGATTGATTGATTTTCTTTTGTTTGAAAATTTTCATTATGTTTATGATTCATGCGTAGAATTAGAGATCACAAAGGTAGACACGTGTATTCTTATCAAACCCCCCAAGAACTGAACTATGCAAGGAGTTCAAGAAGAGGAATATTTGCAAGGAGTGACATCTCAAGGAGAAGGTCACCTATTGGAGAATTAGATAATTACATTAACCCCGCATAAGGAACTTATTCCTAAGCTCGAGCACATATTTTTCCACTAATAGAAGAACCCATTGAGGGACAACCTCATTCGGATATGCAAAGCAACAAAGAACAAGAGGTAGAAGATTCACCAACTTTTGCAGAATCTAAAACTCTACAAGGGTTTAGGGACTTTTGGAAATACATGGTAGGAGAAGAAGAAAACACTCATATAGGGCAAGAGATAGTCACTTTCGAGTTTCCAATTCGAAACCCAGGATATACACTTACAATGCAAATGAAGAATATCCCACATTCAGCACTGCCAAACTTACATGGCATGGCCAATGAAGACCCAGACACATTTCTGTTTGAGTTCGATGTTCTTTGTAGAAGCTATGACTATGTCATTGACAATGAGAAATTAAATATATTCCTAGCAACACTGAATAATGTAGCCCTCCGCTAGTTCATGGGGTTGGGTGGAGACAATATTTCGACATGGGAAGAAATGAAGAAGGATTTCCTAAAGAGGTATCAATATTATTGCAATAACAAAGATAAGAAAGAAGCCATATTTCGAATGTCACAAAATGAGGACTAGATCCTAGAAGACTATGTGGAGAGATTCCTGTATAATTTATATATGTCCAAACTTAATACACTTAATGAGGAGACATTGACGATTCTTTTTCTATGTGGGATCATAGATGATTGCATTGAAATATTCAACCTAATTAGATTAGGATATATATCCCAACTGAAGTATGGTGAGATATGTGAACTCTGTAGATGATATTCAAGAAATGCCTCTAGACTAAGAGGAGGACCTCATGATCCACTAGACGAAATGGGAAATACATCTAGGTGGGGTATTACAAAGATGGATATTGGTAAATTATTAGAGGAATTCAAAACTGATATACTTAGTTCTTTGAGCTCCCAATTGGATGCATTATAGGCCAAGAAGAGACAAGAAGAAGAAGATCGAGCCTTGGCAATCTTCTTCCCTAAATACAAAAAAAATCATCAGGATGAAATCTACAGGATCTGTGATCAGGAACATGATACCAAGGAATTCCCCTCACTTCTAGGGATAAAATCCATATATGATGAAGTAAGAGAAAAAGGGGAACTTGTTTGTTTCATATCTCAAAAACGTCCATGGAAACCACGACCTCTAGCTATTCCATCTGATTCTATGTAAGAATATAATCCCTATTGGAATAATGCACCACTATCTCAACCATATCCTTCTTGGTGTCCTCCCCCTCCTCCTCCCCCACAACAACAATAGTGGATGGCTCCATACCCCCAGAATTTTCCATGGAAACAAAGCTGGATCATAAAACATTCTTTCAGAAACCAACAACAATTCCAATAGCCTTAGTTCTCTCCAATGAAAATACCTCCACAACCTCAAATAACATTACCTCTAGGGAACCCACCCCCTAGGCCAATGATCCCTGCACAACCCACCCCTAACCCCAATAATAAAGTTGTGCGACCAACATTAGATACAAAACAAATGAATTACCTCGCTGACTCCATTACCTTTGTAGGTTGCCACGATATTCAATTACACTATGGAAGGAATATAAATAAAACTACTTCTCCCGTGATTATAGAGGAGGATACATAAAACATACCAGAAAATATACTAGACCAACCAGAAGATGATATCCCTACCTCCCCTCCCATGAGGCCGCAACCAATAGAAAAACAATAGTATCATCCATACCCTAAGAGGATAAACATAGAAAGACCAATGACTCAACTAGAGTTTGAATTTATTGGGGAACTAAGGAATGTATGCATGAAGATCCCACTATTTCAAGATAACAAAGAATTTTATTGTTATTCTAAAGCTGTCAGGGAATTATGCCTCAAGAAGCAAGGAAGGAAACATAAGAATCCATAAACAATCCATGTTATTGGTGATCTAGAAGATTTAATGTCAGGGAAAACCCTCACTGCTAAATATTCAGACCTTGGAAGTCCTGTGGTGAAATTACAATAAATGACATCTCTCTTCCTAACACATTGATTGACTTGGGATCTTCCATCAATGTGATGACAAAGAATACAATCCAAATATTGGGGCTCACAAATCTAAGAGAAACACCTATAGTTCTACAGTTGGCAGATTGATCTACTATTAAAACAAAGGGCATCACAGAAGATGTTTTCATTTCATTGGAATCATGGGATTACCCGACAAATTTCATGGTATTGCAGACCAAATCCAATCTTGGAGGATACCCCTTGATTCTCGGGCGACCCTGGCTTGCCACTGCTGATGCCTAAATTGGTTGCCGCTTAAGAAATATGCGGATCTCTTAGAGCAATGTTGTTAAATAGCTCACACTTTATCCTCTTGCTAAGATAAATACAGAATGATAACTTCCACTATGGCCAAATGATGAAGAATCAAATGAAGAAGAGAATGGTCAGCAACTGTTCACAATTGAAAAATTTCTTGTCGGAAAGGAACAAACAAAGGATGGTATGATTAATCAACTCCTGGTAAATTCGAGTCCTACATATTTAGAAATTTATGATAATATGAATTATGTATTTGATATTGAAAGCCAAAAGGACAATTCTTTAGCTAGGTCTTCAACAAATCTATAAAATACTCCTAAGCCCCTTATTGATACCACAAATATTTCCATCAAAGAAATATAGATTGAACCTGGAAAGCAACTAAAATTCAGTTCTATCTTAACAGACTAGCAAGCATATAAGCTCACTAAGGTATTGTAGAAACATATAGAAGAATTCAATTGGGACTACAGAGACATGAAAGGTCTCCACCCTGACTTATGTGCATGCCATATATACACCAAATATGAGTGTAGGTCAATCATACAACCTCAATGCAGAATGAACCCTGCATTATGAGAGGTAGTCAAAGAGGAACTTCAGAAATTGTTGGCTGCAAATTTCATTTATCCCATTTTAGACAGCAAGTGGGTCTCCCCACTCATTATAGTTCCAAAGAAGAATGGGAAATGGCGCATATGTGTGGACTATAGGGAGATCAATAAGGAAACTCACAAGGGCCATTTTCCATTGCCTTTCATTGATCAAGTGTTGGAAATGCTCATTGGAAAAAAAATACTTCTCCTTCTTGAATGGGTTCGTTGGATACAATCAGATCAGTATTGCACTAGAAGATCAAGAGAATAAAACATTCACATATCCATGGGGGACATTTGCATATTGAGTTCTTCCCTTCGAACTATGCAATTCCCCTGCCACATTTAAATGCGTAATACTCAACATATTTGCAGAACTAATTCATCAAAGAATGGAGGCTTATATTGATGACTTTACCTCTCATGGAGAAGACTTTGAGGAAGCTCTGGAGAATTTGGAAAAAGTGCTTATAAGGTGTAAGTAAGTGCACTTGTGTCTCAACAGTGAAAAATGAAAAATGCTGCTGACAGAGGGAGTTGTGTTGGGACATCTCATCTCATCGGAGGGTATCAAAGTAGACCCAACAAATATATAGGTAATTTTAAACTTGGCAGTTCCCCAAACACAAAAAGCGGTATGCAGTTTTATTGGTTATGCAAGATACTATAGAAGATTTGTTCAGATTTTTTCAAAAATTGCCTATCCTCTTTTTTTGCTAATGTCAAAGAATACATAATTTGAGTGGCTTGATTCTTGTCAAATAGGTTGGGAAATAATAAAACAAAAAATCTCAACCACACCTATTCTACGAGGACCTAATTGGTCCTTGCCTTTCATAATATCAATAGACGCTTTTGATTCAACCATTGGAGGAGTGCTGAGTGAACATGAAGGCCAAAATCCTTATGACATATATTTCATTAGTAAAAATTTGATCTCTGTAGAAATGAATTACATAGTGACATAGAAGGAATTCCTCGTTTTCATTTATGTTGTCAATAAGTTTCATCATCAGATCATAGGGTACTCTATCACTATGCACACTGATCACTCCGCTATTAAGTACCTTATGAAAAAACCTATCACTAATGGCAGAGTGACAAGGTGGCTGCTGCTGTTATAGGAATTCAACATTTCAATTGTGGACAGGCCAGGAAAGGAGAATTTGGTTGCATATTTCCTCTCCATGATGACTAATTAAGATGAATCACCTCCCATTGAAGATGTCTTTCTGGATGAACACTTGTTTGCAGTGTCTACTAAAACAACATGGTTTTTAGATGACACAAACTACTTGGTTGTAGGGAGACTTCCAATGCACCTACCACTAAAATAGAGGTATAGAATTGTGTAACGCATCAACATATTTTCCTGGATAGAGGGGTACCTCTTCTACATCAATCCATATTTGATAATTTGGCACTGTGTAAGAGAAGACAAAATTTACAACATCTAGAAATCCTGTCATGACGGGCCTCATGGAGGGCATTTCATAGATAAAAAGACTGCAAAAAATTGTTACACCTTGGATACTATTGGTTGACCATATTTCAATATGCCTGGGAATATGTCAAGAGATGTGTTAACACCCAAAAAGTGCTCACTAGCTCATTTCCTTATTCACATGACCCATTTGTCCACTTTTCCACCATTTGAGCCTCTAAAGCCATCAAAAGGTCACCAAAAGACCATAATACACCCCTTTTCCCCCTCAAAATGAATATTTTTCCTCAAAAAGCATAAAAAACCCTCAAAAAGGGTCCAGAATTCCCAAAAATATTAAAAAGGGAATAAAAATATTCAAAATATTCAAAAAAGGAAAAAGGAGGGAAAAGGTACCTAAACCATGTTGGTCAATACCAATGGTTTCCTCAAAACCACAATGGTATTCCCCACCACCAAAAACTATAAGAAGGTGGTAGGGGCTTCTCACTTTCGATCCATCCATCATCCTATCCTCACGCTGTCAAAATCTCTCATGAGACTTTTGGCCATTTTCAGCATCTTGGAGAAGAGACCTTTGGAGCTTGGAGCTACTCACCTTGGGAGTTGCTCAACACAAATCCTCACCATTTGAGGTATCTTAATACAAAACATCTATTCTTTTATTTCTTGTTCTTGAATCGTTTTTAAAAATTTATTTGTTATATGCACATGTTAGTTTAGATTTAGATTTAATTCTTAATCATTTTTGCTTTCAATATTGAAACTGATATCACATTGTTGATAGGTGCCCATTGCACAAAGCTTGGTTGCAAAACCAAGCCAACAGTTTTTGGTGACTCCACTGGCTTCGAATTCTTAGATCTCAGTTTTTTGCTTTAGATCTTAGTTTTTGTTAGTTTTAATCATTTTAATTCATAGATCTGCCATCCTAGACAGTAGATCCATTGCTGTTCTAGATCTTGGCCCTTTCTATTGCCATTAACAACCTAAAATTTCCATTTTCGGGTTCATTTTTCGGCGTCTGTTTTTCGGATTTCGCCTGACAGTCGCGCGGCTCATCGCGACCTCGCGGCTTTTTTCCGCACGGTGTGCCGCGGCTTCGCGGCAATTTTACGCGCTGCACATTGCGACTTCGCGGCCATTTGTCGCGTTGCACATCGCGATTGTGTGACCGAAACCCGCGCTGCACATCGCGGTTTGGCGGCCGAAACCCACGCTGCACATCACGACTGTGCAACCGAAACTTGCGCTGCACATTGCAGTTGTTTCCCTAAAACCCGCGATGTAGTTATTTTGAATTCGGCCGATTTTTTGAAAATATTTTTTGTTGTATTTTTTGCCCATTTAGCATATTTTACGGCATTAGTTTTTCTGCATTTTACAGCCATACTAAATCTTTTTCTATTTATATATGCTCCATTAAAAGTCTTTTTAAAAATTTTCAGTAATTAAAAGAAAGATTTTCTGCGTTTTATTTAGATCAAGGTTTTACTGTTTTATGCTCAATAGTTTGCCCAAGCAATTTTCTAAGAGATCCATTTATTTCTTGAAATATTTATTTTATTTTCTTCCCTTTAAATTATTTCAAAGATCCATTATTTTTGAATAGTTTTTTCAAGCATTTAAATTTCAAAAACGCCTTTATTTTTTGCAAAACTGGAAGCGTCTTTTCTTTCATTTGTAATCAATCGCCCAAGCGAGGAAAATCAATTTCAGTTTAAATACCACACTTGCACTCACTTTGCCACATAATTTAAATTGATCCTTAAAATTTACCTTAACTCAACAAACTTTTAACCCCACTTGGGGAGCACTTAAAAGAATCTTGTAGTTAGGTAGAATTGAGGGGATAGGTGTTTCAATAACACCCCTCAATTATTACATTTGAGACATAGTGGTTGTACTCTACGGTACGAAAATTCCTTATAATTTTGACATGGTTATGAACCAATTTATTGAGAAGGCCTCTCCCTTAGGAGGGTTGAAGTAGCCAGAATGGTTCCGGAAGTCTGAGTGGAATACCGCAATCCATTCAGTAACTGAAAGATACCTTTCGAAGTTCTCAGTGTACACCCAAGAGGGGGTATAGCGGCAATAGAACCAAACTGCAGATTCACCCAACCGAACGTGTCATGAACGGGGTATCCTAGTTGCCACTCTTTAGGATTTTCTACCCGGTGTCCCTCCCGGTAGGGGGATATCTAGCCATTGATTCAACACCCTATATTGTCTGACTTGGATTTCATCACCTTGCAGAGAATATCGTTTGTTGACTCACAATACTTCTAGTTAGGTGTTTGCATGATACATTACCCACCTTTGGTCTAGTAACACCACTTTTTTCTAGGAACTGTCTGACTTTTGGTATTCTAACCAATTTTGTTGCATCCCTCCACTTATTATAGCACAGCTGCTATAATAAGTTCTTTTTGAGGTTGGTTATTTGGCCTAAGAGCCTTTATTTTTTCACTCCCCTCTTGCACTCATTGTTGCATTAGGGTTTCAAGTTTTTTACATCACCACCTTACACTGAAATTGTTAAATATTTCTCACCATTGAGAATTTAAGACGATCTCGTCGTCTTCAGGGTGAACCCCCTCAGTTTGGTATACTTATCTCTACACGTCATAGAAGTAGAGCCTTATCCCTTGACTCGACATGTCATCGGCCAAACACACAGTCATCCGATTCTGACACGCCTCACTTCACATCTGATTCTGAGGCTGAATCCAAAAACCCTACTGAAATATCACCAACCAACCCCATGGCTGGATCACAATACGACCCAGTTTTCACCAGTACTATTGGAGATACATCCACAAACCCTTCTACTACTGTGCCACCCATGGTAACAACAACCCCTTTAGGCATGCCTAATATAGGGCCACTCCACCTTTAGGTATGTCCAACACAGGACTACCTCCTATTATGGGTATGCCCAACATAGGAATCACACCCCCTCTCATTACCACAACCCAGATCCCAGGAATTCCTAGCACTATTCCTATCCCCTCTGCAACCCATGTTGCACTTGGGAGCGCTGGCCCATCCCACACCACAACGGTTGGAGGACACATACCTTCAATACCTAGCATACCCTTAGGGGCTACTGGACCACTACATAATGCCACCATTAATAGCTATGTCCTAGTCACTACGCCACACCCATCTGCTAGTTTACCATACATGGCTAGTCTGAACTTACCAGACCTAGCCAAGTTAACCAACGATCCTATCAGGCACAACCCTACATGGCCACCCATGCCTACAAAGCTCCCCTCGGACATCCCCAAGTTTGAAGGAAAACCTGGGGAGGATCCCCAAAACCACATAATACCATTTCACCTATGGTGTTCATCTAACTCCATCATGGATGACTCCATTAGACTAAGACTGTTGCAACGAACGTTCACTGGCTTTGCAGCCAAGTGGTACATTGAACAACCACATGGGACCCACCATACATTTACGTCTCTCGCCTCCACTTTCCTTCAGTTTTTTCAGCTACCTGTACGCTATGATGCAGGAGTCAAAATACTGTTGTCTTGCAGACAAAACACAGCTACCCACATCACTGACCATATCCATGAGTGGCGCAAGTGTCGTAGCCTCTGTAAGATAAAACTGGATGACCGTATATTTTTTGGACTGGTTTCTTAAATCACTCCTACCCCTCATTGCCAAAGACGTAGCTTCCAAACGACCCCAGTCAGAGGAAGAAGCTATCTTAAAAGCTCAACAATTTGACCTGATTTATGCCCAGTCAGGCTATCTCTACACCATCATACCAGACGCCCCACGAGGCGATTCTTCACGCGGTGACGCTCCGGGGGCATCACATACCACTGATGGTATTATCAGCCAAGTCACGGCACAAAATAAACCTTTTAGCATGGTGAGCACCATAAATGCCCCAGACCTCTCTAGGGATACATCTAATTCTGGAGCGACAACTTCGTACGCTCCAATGAATCAGACTCATCAAACTCATGGACCCTCTTGTCCACAACATTTCTATGGGCAAGCGCCATCGACATATGTACCACCCACATACTATAACCAACTGGCCACCCAGAACCCAATTCATTTACCGGCCCAACCAATGTATTACCCACAGCAAGCTACACCAGCTAATACAACACTTCCAATAGCTCAAGGTTACCAACAACCCCAGCTGGAAACTAGACCACCTCCAGCCCCACCAGCTTATTATCCACCGCAACCTGCTCCCGCACCTGCGGCACCCCAAAATCCTCCCACTACTCAAGGGAAAGTGTACACACAACACAATCAGCCCCAACACCAAAAAAACCAATGCAACCAGGGCAGACAACAAAACCACGGAAGAGGACGTAACCGCGGTAACAACCAACAACATAATCAAGGTCCACCACCACCCAATCCTCCAAATAATAGAAACGATGCTCCCCCAAACCAGAATCCTGATCGTCATCCCAAGCACCCAAAAAAAAATAACCTGAGAACAAACCATCCATGTTCTATATGTCGAGTCTATGGACACTACACTCACAACTGCCCCCATTTAGAGAAATCACGTAAACTTTGGGCTGACGATGCCCAATGCCAGGGCCACGTCGGACAGCCAGCTCCACTTAATCAACCGCAACCCATGATATTGCAAAACCCATTTCCAAACCAGGGAGTAGTAAATGCTCGCCCTATTGATCCCCCACAAGGATCTGCTGCACCTCAGCAGCAGATCACCTATACCACACCTGATTATCATCATACGGACCCAGGCATACACCATTTATTAATGATGTCATCCAATGACATTAACCTCCAAACTCGCAGGAATCAGTACGACCCACCCCCAGAAACTCCTCCCACTGACGCATCCACCTCTCTTCCACCAAATCAACCACTATGCATACCAAATATGCCATTGGACGGAGGACCTAAAATCCCTCGCATCCCTTTGCGAAGGATAAACAACAATCCTAATGCTCGCACAACATCCAATTATAACGTCGTGGAAGACCTAGCACAATCCCCCGCTGCTATGTCTTCTTTAGAGGTACTGAAAACATGCCCCACACAACGAAAACTACTACTATCTGCCATCGGAGGAGTAGACCCTAACGATACACACATGATGGCTTTCGACTTAGACCAAGCCGAACCTTGATTGCCATCAAATTTGGCCTTCCAAGTATCAGTAAACATTCGAAACCTTGTTGTGCATTGATGCATCATCAATGAAGGAGCTTCAACCTGCGTTATGTCCACCCTTGTGTGGCAGAAACTTGGCTCCCCCACTATACAACCATCCACCACAGCATTATGAGCTTATGACGGGAACTCAGCTCAACCACAAGGCCTCTTAGTGAACCTACCCGCAGAACTAGGCGGGAAATTAGTTCTTATCGACATCGAAGTGATCAATGCCCAGCTTGACTACAACTTCCTTCTTGGACGTAGCTATATGTACAAAATGAAAGCAGTGGCTTCATCTGATTTCCACCTCAGGATGTTCCCACATGAAGGACGCATTATCAAGATTGATCAACTCACATATTATGATCCTAATGCCCCCACGGCCCCTCAAAATGTGCTACCAATGATTGAACAAACTGTTCAAACTGCACCAACATCATTTGTGTCGTCAATTGGTCCTGGAATCTACACCGAGTCACCTATGACTTCCACATTTCCATCGATCCCACCACCTTTAACAAAAACAAAAACATCGGATTTGTGCCCCCTGTTGCACACCACACAGTAGCCTTCGTCACTGCCACAAACACCCACAGTGCCTACTCATATTGGCACAACGCCAATTCATACTATCCCATTCTTGTTCCCATTTTCTGGAGTTGTCAGTTCGCCAATAATGGCTACACTCAACCTTCCTGGTTTAACATTAGGGATACCTGTATGGTACTTACCTGCTCCGAGCCCCCCGCCGAATCCGACTGCTATTTTACAACCGGTACAACCTATCCCTACCACCAACCACCCACCCCATCCTGTAACTCATCTGCAAAACAGACCACCTCCAATAGTGACTACGACATCAACATCTAGAAACGCCCCACCTCCCTTACGAAACATAGGGGGCAGAGGCCCACAAACTTATAACACTGGATCCATAACTCGTACCCCTCCAGCAACCCCCAAGGTAGCCAAGAACCCCCCAACTATTTTCATTCCCCCTAAGTGCTCATTGTGTGACGACGTAGGCCATGCCACTCATCAATGTCCACAATTAACTGCACTCCAAGAACACATGAATATGTTGGATGATGACACCGGAATTCCACTGGTAAGACTTGAGCCACCTCCTCAACCTCGCGACAAAACGCTCTGTACTAACCATCCTTGTGTGATATGCGGCATTTATGGCCATTATTCACACCACTTCCCTGATCTCCCAGATTATAGAGCAGCCTTATACGAGATGAACAATGCTGACTTAGAGATATCTCCTCCCCTCATCGAGGAGATCTACCCTCCGAAATCATCTTCTTTGGAAGAAATCAATACCATCTATATGATTTCAACCACATACAAACCAGAACCCGTTGATTTATGGTCTGATTACTTTTGTACTGATGAGCAAATTCTAGAAACACTCACTGCACCGGACTACCCTTGGGACGATATGCATCATCGCTCATACTTCCTCCTTGAGGCGTCTACATCCACCGTAGAAAACCAACTATCAGTCGAGTTGAAATATTTTCTACCAACTAAGGTTGATTGGTTCAAAGACCCCATCCCAGCACCAAATGCCTTCGAAGAGGGGAACATGTCCAACATTTCCCCCATTATACAAATCGACATTTCCACCACACCTGGAAAACCTGAGCTCATCTCGCTAGGTGCATCATGCACTCAAGCAGAAACTCAGGCATATAAGAAACTCTTCCAAGAGTTTCGTGATGTCTTCGCCTGGTCTTACACCGAGATGCCTGGCCTCGATCCTAAAATTGTGGAACATCACATCGACACTTGGCCCAATGTTCCTCATGTCCGACAGAAACAATGACCAATTCACCCGTCCAAGCTCCCAGCTGTTAAGGCTGATATTGAGAAACTCCAAAAAGCAGGATTCATATATCCTATTGCCTACACTACTTGGGTTTCAAACCCAGTGCCAGTAAACAAGAAAGTGCGCACCATACGCATTTGTACTGATTTCCGAGACCTTAACCTCACTTGTCCCAAATAAAACTTCCCCACACCTTTCATTAACTAACTAATCAATGAATGTGCGGGACATGAGGTCCTTTCTTTTATGGACGGTTTCTCCGGATATAACCAAATCAAAATCCGTAAATAAAATCAATACAAGACAGCTTTCACTACCCCATGGGGCACCTTCGCCTATCGCGTCATGCCTTTCGGTCTCAAGAATGTTGGAGCCACTTTCCAACACGCCATGACTTATTACTTCCACGATCTACACAGAATCATAAAATTTATCTGGATGACCTCACGGCTCGATCCAAGAAACGATTTGACCATTTAGACGACCTTCGACAAGTTTTCTTGCGTTGTCGAAAATACAACATCCGCTTGAACCCACTCAAGTGTGTCTTTTGCGTTACAGCAGGTCGCCTCTTGGGGTTTGTCATTTCAGAAAAAGGCATCACTGTAGACCCCTTGAAAGTCCAAGCCATTGTAGACTTATCGTCACCCCGTACATTAAGACAACTTCAAATCCTTCAAGGGAGGTCCAACTTCCTCCGCCGCTTTGTCCCTAACTATGCCACAACGGTCCATGGTTTCCTCTGACTAATACATATGCATACTCGTTTCATATGGGACCAACAAGCAGAATCAGCTTTCACCGACTTAAAGAAATCACTCACGAACGCCCCGTTGATCTCTCCTCCAAATTTCACAAAAGATTTCACCCTCTATGTTTCGGCATCCGAATATGCCATATCTGGAGTTCTTGTCCAAGAAGATATTGCTCGCCAAGAGCATGTCATCTACTATGTGAGCCAGACCTTGTCAGGCCCACCCCTTCGGTACCCACATGAAGAGAAGATGACCCTCGCCGTCGTCTTTTCAGTACAAAAGCTGCGACATTACATTCTCCTGAGCCACACCACGGTTGTAGCCAATTCCAATCCAATGGTTTACCTCTTGACACGTCGCCTCCTTCAAGGCCGCGTAGCTAAATGGGGGATTATCCTGCAAGAATATGACCTAACTTTCAAAACCCCAAAGAGCACCAAGGCCCTAGCACTCGCTCAACTCATCATAGATCTCCCATCCTCTTCGTCATCACCCGCTATCCAAACAGACCTCATTGACGAGCACATTTTCATCATTTCCTCTGATGACCCATGGTACGACGACATCTTAATCTACCTCCGCACACAAAAATTTCGACACAACATCGATCGTGATGGACGCCGTCATATACGACACCACATCCCTTGATATCTCCTATTAGGCGATGTACTTTATCGACGCGGCGTTGATACCATCTTACGACACTTCCTTTCTCATGACGAAGCAGAACAAGTCCTTAATGACTGCCATAGTGGTGCCTGCGGAGGCCATTTCTCCGGCATGGCCACTGCCCAAAAGATCATCCGCGCAGGTTACTATTGGCCCTCATTATTTACTGATTGCATCACCGCAGTCAAACATTGTCAAAACTGCCAACTTTTTTCCCCCAAGGCAAAAACCCCACCCGTCCCCCTTCATCCAGTCGTCACTGTCGGTCCATTCTGCAAATGGGCCATTGACTTCCTAGATTTCAATCCCACGTCAACCAGCGGTCATAAACACATCATTGTGGCCGTAGATTATTTCACCAAGTGGGAGGAAGCCATGCCAACTTACAATTGCAAAGCCGACACCGCAGCACATTTTTTCCTCAACCATGTTATCGCTCGTTTTGGAGTGCCAAAGCAACTCGTCTCAGACCACGGATCTCACTTTGAAGATGCCGTTTGGAGAGAATTATCAACCCTACTGAAATTTGAACACCATTTCCCCTCCGCCTACTACCCCCAAGGGAATGGCCAAGTCAAAGTGATTAACAAAATTTTTAAGACCATCCTCCAGTGCACTGTTGACAAACACAAATCAAATTGGCATCACATGCTCTTCCCAGCACTATGGGCATACCGCACGTCAACCAAAAACACCACTGGTTTTACCCCTTTCCATCTAGTTCACGGTGTCAAATCCTTCCTCTCCATCGAGTGCCATATTCTAGCCCTACATATGGTCATTGAACTCCTACCGGACACTTCCCCAATTGAGCAACACTTACTACTTTTGGAGCAAGCCCATGAAGATCGGCGCACAGCCCTCCAAACCATGGAAGCAGCCAAGAACTGATCCAAACTGAGTTATGACAAACATGTCCACCCAAGAACTTTTACTGAAGGGGACCTTGTCCTCGCCTATGATCAAGCTCATGACAAAACCGGAAAAGGAAAGTTTGTGTCCATGTGGCAAGGCCCATACATTATACAAACCTGCCTCGGACAGGGGGCATACATTCTGACCGATTCAGAAGGAAACCCCCTACGCAACCCACGCAACGGGTTGTACCTCAAGTTATTTTACCCATAGAAAATCTGATGGACACCACCATCCATTATTGTACAGTCTTATTTTGTTTTTTCACAAAAAAATAAAAAAACCTAAATATTTGTTTTTCCTGCATGACCACAGATGGATCCTGTTCCACTTTGCTACATTGGTTTCGCTGATGGTGCAAGTCGTTGGTCCCCCAATCTCGCCGCCGCAGCTTGGGTAATATATTCCCCTTCACATGAGTTGATCCACATCGACGGAATGTGCATAGGTGCCGCCACCAACAACCATGCTGAATACGATACCGTGACCAGTCTCCTGGTCGTTGCTCTCCAAATGAGCATAAGTCACCTTAACGTTGTCTTGGACTCACAACTCCTTATTTCCCAGCTCAACAATGATTACTAGGTATGTGATCCCTGTCTTTTCAGAAAATTCCTACGCACTAAACAAATGGTTCGACAATTTGAATCCATTTCATTCACACATGTCCCAAGGAATCTCAACAGTGTAGCAGACCATATGGCCAACAACATTCTTGATTGGCACACCAATCAAACCATGTAGTAAATACAAAATGTGCCTCCACGGGCATAAACAAAAAGTGCATCCACGTGCATAACATGTGCCTCCACGGGCAAACAAATAGACAATACATGCATCCATGTTCATACACGACTATATACCAAAACATCTATATATATATATATATATATATATCATCATCATATAGTCAAACATGTCATGGGTGCCATCAGCACCCAATATACAAAAATACATAAGCCGTATAAAAAGGTACTTCCCCATATGCTCATTAGCATTTGGGGGCAGATACAAGATCATCTAATCATCATGGTCTCCAGGCTCCTCTGGCGCCACCTCCGCTGGCCCCGCCGGATCATGCCGAGCCTGAACCCGCCTCTCTGCTGGCCCCACTGGATCATCTTGTAACCGAATCCTCCCCTCCATCGGCCCTGCCGGATCATGCTGAGTCCCATCCCTATACTCAGCTACCACCAATGCTACTCTAAGCAGGATAGAGCGCCACTCACGAGGCGCATCGAAACAACGCTCGACAATGTCCCGATCCAAATCCCTCCAACCGTCCTCTGGAAATCCTGCCGGGATCATGTCTAGCGTCTCTTGTATGCCCTCCACAGCATCATCGCGAGGCCTAGCTCCTCGACCGCGAGGCCCAACTCCTCGAGCATGAGGAGGTGGTATCGCTACAGGAGGCGGGACTACCACCATCGCCCGTCCCCTACGAGCCACATAATCGGCCGGTGGTACAGGACCAACATCTGCACAATCACGCAAGTGAACCATCATATAGATATATCTAACTATAATCATAACAAAAACATCTAAAAGACACATGATATAGTAGAGAACAAAAAACAAAAACATACCATCTAAACCCCAGGCCTGTCCCTGGGCTCGAGGCATCTCTGGATCTCCTCGATAATCCATACTGGCATATGGATAGTCATCAATTAGCAAGGAGATCTACTCCCATTGCTCATACATATCCTGTGAAAAGAACCTGCGGATGCCACCACCACCACAGGGCATCATCTGCCCCCACCGCACCATGCGCGGCTCACTCACCAACCCGTCTCGAACCGGCACCCGTGGCCTCAAGGTTGGTACCCGCTCAAAGAAGAAACAACACAAGAAGGAGGCATAGGAGAACTCTCCCCCCTCCCAACTGACCTTGTCTAGATATCTCCGGACACTTGCCAAAAACATCTGACCCCACGTGTAGTAGGTCCTCCTCAGCAAAGAATCCACCATCATCGTTTGTCCCCCAGACAAATGATGTGGCGTCGCGGCACCCAACACCCGCAGAATGAAAGCCCCAACAGCTCGCATATCCCACTCTCGAAGAGATCTCAGGCTCAAAGCGCTATTCTGCATGATCCCCCCAGGAACACAGAAGGTCTCCAGCAGATCCTCGATATCCAAACCTGCCGAGATCCTCGGCAGAAGATCCCCTACCTCCCCTAAGCGAGGCAACTCGGTAAAAAAGTATACATCAGTAAGGGTGATCTCTAACCTCTCACCCCCAACAATAAAAGCACCCTCTGTAGGAACCCAGAGACCCACCAATTTGTTCAGCAGTGGTCCTACTGAATGCATCGGTGGAATCTGAGCAAACTTCAGGAGCCTGCTCACAGCCAGAGTCTGTCGAACCCCCTGATCGGTCTGAATCCGAATCATCAAGTCCTCCTCCATCTCCCGCTCTCGCCATGACACCAATGGTCTCCTCAACATCTTGCCAAAAAACAAGAAAAATTTTTAGAACCAGAAATGTTTTTCAAAAAATTCCATCGCGGCTTTTCCATCAAAAGCCGCAATGATCATCACGGCTTTCATCCATGAACCCACGATGAACATCGCGGGTATTGACCCCACAGTCGTGATGAACATCGCGACTATCAGCCCCATAGTCACGATGAACATCGCGACTTTCAGCCCAACAGCCACGATGAACATCGCGACTGTCGGCCCCAAACCTGCGATGTTCATTGCGGAAAAGGACGCGAAACCCGCGATATTCCACATTGGAAGCCCAACATGGAATTTCGCGACCTTCGGGGGCCCGCCGCTAACCAAAAAAGACATAATTAAAAAGGCTAAGGCGAATAGGGTTACCTGAAACTCGTGGAATCGAAAACCAACGGTCGAATCTCCCGGAAATCAAGAAAGAGCTCTAGTTGCTCTGCCAAACTCACACATAACAATGACATGTCATATGGGCCCCACACCCTATTTATAGAGATTTGACCATTTTTCAAACAACCATTGCAGTATCATACGACGTCCGTTCCTCAAACTGTTGGTACCGTTGGAATTAGCACAGCGAGAACTTCATGATAGTCCTTTCCTTTTCCTGTTTTCACCAGGTCCATTTTTTTGGACCATTTTTTCATGCCCTCGTTGCCTCGGTTTACGTGCCACTTCGGTCGTTCTCCGTTTTTGATGAGTCTTATATCCCCGGATTCAGTTTTCTCCGCTTGTGATGATGCTTGAGATCATTTCTCGCTCTCACCTCCATATTTTTCGGGCATTTTTCCCATGCCCCCTCGTTGCTTCGATTTGTGTGCCACATCGACCATCGTCCGTTTCTGACGAGTCTTATATTTCCGGATTCATTTTTTTGTGCTCGTGATGTTGCTTGAGATCATTTCTCGCTCTCACCTCCAGATTTTTTGGGCATTTTTCCTATGCCCCCTCGTTGCCTCGGGTTGCGTGCCACATCGGTCGTCGTCCGTTTGTTACAAGTTTGATATCGTCGGATTCAGTTTTTAGCACTCGTGATGATGCTTGAGATCATTTCTCACTCTCACCCCATAATTTTTGGGCATTTTTTCAAAATGCCACTCATCACCTTGGTTTGCGTGCCACATTGGCCGTTGCCCGTTTTTGACAATCTTTATGTCACTGGATTCAGTATTCCGCACTCATGACGATGCTTGAGACCTTTTCTTGCTCTCATCAATACCTTTTTGTTCGGTATAGTTTTACCCATTTTTCGGACCGAGCAATCCCTTTTACGAAAAAGGCACTTAGGGAGTTTCTGTTAAGCTCTTTTCTGACTCCTAAAACAATGAAAAGATTGCCGAGCAACCTTGCTTCCTTTCATGCTCACTAAATGTATCTGAAAGGGCGTCTACCTGGTATAAGTTTAACCCTTTTTCGGACCTTGTAGACTAATTACGAAAAAGGAATACTTTAGTCACATCGGCTAGAAGAGTTCTCCATTTGCATCATTTTATGCTTTTTCGGGCCTTGGAGACTAACTTACGAAAAAGAACACCAATGGAGTCCACTTACTGCTTTCAGACTCTCTAAACATGAAAGCGACCAAAAGCAATCACCATCCCGGGCTCATAGAAACCCACAGGACGATACTCACAACCACTGCAGAGTCTTCTTATCGTTTTCAGACTCCTTAAAAATGAAAGCACCCATGAGCACAAACAGTCCTGGGCTCACAAAATCCACAGGACAGTACCATCTCAGAGCACACTTTTATCCCTTCTTGGAGCTCATTAAAACTATGAAGAAGGACCCAATTGTGCTTCTCGACGCCACAACAGATCACGTCTACTCATATGGCATCTTCCCCATTTTGGTCGCCTTTGTTCAGAGTATTCTGCAGTATGTCACCCTAAAAATCCCTCGACAACACCCATCAGCTTGACCCCCCAGAATCAATACATACCTTTTCCTTAAAAGCTATGATCCCCACACCTACAAGTCAGTTCCCTACACTGCCAAGTCAACCATGCCATCATGCTCTGAACAAAGGAAGTTTGAGTCCACCCACTCTATGACCCCAGTTACTTCCCATCCCCACAAGTACATCAGTCCTACCATCAGTACTACCACACTTTAGTTCTACACCTCGCGCTCCTATCAAGGAAACATCATTACCTTGTTAGTTGCTAGTCTCCCTCTGTCGACGACAACCAAATTTATTCCAGAGGATAGACCTAGAGGTCCCTGTGTCTTGAACTCATTACCATTTATGATAAGTTCATACGAATCATTTCGAGAAGAGTCCTCAGTGCCTCTCCAAATGGTTGCTTCTCACATGCTCGACTTCAACACCTTGATTGCATTGTTGAGACTCACATAGGGTATTGGTCCCTTCAGTTATTTGTTGAAGACCCCGGATACCACCCGACTCTTCCACATTTGAGAGTCTACTTATGGAAACAACCAGTTACATTTTATCCGGGTTGCGCATGGCGACAGTATTTCAGATGTACCCCAATTTTATACTCCCTCGAGTATACAGTTACATATACTCCTCAGAGTCATTGAGTCCCTACAGATGTTGGACACCTTCAAATTCAACAGTTCATCAACCCTTCTGAGACCTTGGTCAGAATGGTTGTCGCTTTATTCCAGTGTATCAATTATTGAGATCAGTCATGTTATGATCAAGAGTACATCCCAAAATAGTGTTCCGTTTGGACCATTATGATGTACCAGCAGATTTTTTATGTATTATTCAGGTCCCCCTTCTTGGGACTAATTGTTATGTATATGTCTTGATACGAGCATGGGTATGCCCACCTCGTCCATTATCAGATATTATTCCTCATTCATATTGAGGCCATGTAATATTTTTTTCTTTTTTGCAGCTTCCAAGGGCCGTGGATCCAGTCTCCAACCGGTCTCTTCTCTTCCCCAAACCCCAGGAAAAAGACAAAAGAACTATGATGTCTATTGGCCATATGATGAGCTCCTGCCCTCACACATTAGGGGGCAATCTGTTAACACCCAAAAAGTGATCACTAGCTCATTTCCTTATTCACATGACCCATTTGTCCACTTTTCCACCATTTGAGCCTCTAAAGCCATCAAAAGGTCACCAAAAGACCATAATACACCCCTTTTTCCTCTCAAAATGAATATTTTTCCTCAAAAAGCATAAAAAACCCTCAAAAAGGGTCCAGAATTCCCAAAAATATTAAAAAGGGAATAAAAATATTCAAAATATTCAAAAAAGGAAAAAGGAGGGAAAAGGTACCTAAACCATGTTGGTCAATACCATTGGTTTCCTCAAAACCATAATGGTATTCCCCACCACCAAAAACTATAAGAAGGTGGTAGGGGCTCCTCACTTTCCATCCATCCATCATCCTATCCTCACGCTGTCAAAATCTCTCATGAGACTTTTGGTCATTTTCAGCATCTTGGAGAAGAGACCTTTGGAGCTTGGAGCTACTCACCTTGGAAGTTGCTCAACACAAATCCTCACCATTGGAGGTATCTTAATATAAAACATCTATTCTTTTATTTCTTGTTCTTGAATCGTTTTTTAAAATTTATTTGCTATATGCACATGTTAGTTTAGATTTAGATTTAATTCTTAATCATTTTTGCTTTCAATATTGAAACTGATATCACATTGTTGATAGGTGCCCATTGCACAAAGCTTGGTTGCAAAACCAAGCCAACAAGATGTGACAGTTGTCAAAGGACATGACACCCCCTTCAATCAGATGAGATGCCACTATAAGTCCAACTGATGGTAGAACCCTTTGATAAATGGGCCTTGGACTTTGTAGGGCCTATTAACCCTCCATCATGACTGAAAGCAATTATCTTGGTTTGTATAGACTACATGATAAAGTGGGTGGAGGCAAGGGCACTACCAAGAGCCATAGAGCAAGTAGTTTTAGACTTCCTCTTTGGGGATTTTTTTTTTCAATTTGGAGTTCCTTGAGAGATAGTAATAGACGATGGAACTCAATTTACTTAAAAAATGATTGGGTCTATCACAGAAAAATACCGAATTAAGCATAGGGTGATCTCACCATACCACCCATAGGAAAATGTGCAGGTGGAAGGAAACAACAAAATTCTGAAAGCAATATTGACTAAGACAATTCAGATTCATCTTTGGGACTGGGATGACATATTGCCAGAATATTTTTGGCCTTACATAACAACTTGGAGGAGCACAACAAGAATCACTCCTTACGAGTTAGTGTATGGGAAGGAAGTCACTCTGCCTATTGAGATAGAAGTAAAAAATTTAAGGACTGCACTACAGTTTAGAATGGATCTGTTTGAAGCAAAAAAGAATTGATTGAACTAGATCAATGAAATTGACGAGATCCATCAATATGCATTGCAACACGCTGCCATCATACAACAACAAAGAGAAAATTGGCATGATTAGTTCATTAATAACAAGAAATTCAAGGTAGGAGACTGGGCATTATTATGTGATTCAAGTTTCGAAGACTGCAAGGGGCATTAGAGGAAATTTGAGGTCTAAAATGGACCTCCTAAGGAAAATAATAAAATAATATTTATTAATTTTGGAGGAAGAAAGAAAAAAAACTAATTTTTTGTTCGTATTTTCAACATATCTCCCTGTGTTTTTACTCAAATTTCGAGTGGGAGCACTCATTGGATGCAGAATTATATTCCGCATCCAACGAGTGCCCACACTGCATACTTTTGATGGACCCTGCTGCCCCAAAAACATGAAATAATTATGATAGTTTAAGCCATATCTCAATCTTACTATCAATCTTACTTCATCATCGAGATAAATAATTATCATAACGCGAAAAGGAATTTTGACATAATTCATGCACATTAATGTTTGTGGCCAATGAATGGAATATGGAAGTATTGAATAATAACTATTATTTAATACTTTCCATTAAATATGGTTCTTATAATATTATTTCAATAACTTTGGCACACCATACCTATTAAATATATATTACATCATAAATAATATGCCTCAAGAATGAAGTGAAAATTATGAAAAATTATTCAAAGAAATATAGATTTATAGATGATGGAGAAAGTGTCAATCTTGATAAGAACATATCAATAAAGGAAACTTTGGTATATAGTTATTTAAAATAAAATATGAGTTACTTATAAACAAGCCTTCATTATTTAGAATTTATTTAGGATTATAAAATTTATAGAGTTTTTTTTAATAAATTTTTTAAGGCTTGTAAAATCTGATAGATTGCTTAAATTTAAAACCAATAGTTGGAACCAAATATTTGATATGCACCTTTTTAAGACGAAGGTAAAAATCCTAAAATTGAGCTTTTAATGAATTTATTATTATGTTCCAAAAATATCTTTTAACCATTGATAGGGAGAGCCTAATTTCGTGATATTGTCGAAAACACATGTTGATCAGATTGAATCAAACCAAAACATGAAATTGACTTAAGTAATCTTAAGTACGAGCATGCAAGCAACATTTGGTAACTAGGATATCAAGAGAGTCAAACGACAAAGATCATCCAAATCAACAAATAAAATGGAAACCAATCCCAATAACAAGCATCGTAAAGAATGGAGGATCAAAGAAAATAAGCCATGAAATCACCTATCAAATCTAGCAAGATAAAATAAGACTAAGGTTACATATTTGCAAAATTCTAAATGGGGGCCACTTTATTTACAAAATCAAGGGAAGTTTTTGGGGTGCCAACAAATGGCGACATGTTGGGAGAACCGGTTATCTCTGTATGTTTACCTGGAGATTATAGACATGAAAAATAGGATAATGGCTTCTTGAAATATCAAATTTCACACTACATGGCATCCTCTTGTTATTAGTCTATATTGTAAAATTCGAACTTTTAATGCTGTCATATTCAAATGAATTATCATGGTCATTACTCAGAGATTTCATAAGGATAAATGATTTTCGAATATATGCACAACAAATAAACCATAGCAAGAATGCTTTCTCACTAGTTAAAGATAATTAGAAAACCATAAGCATAAAAATATGACCTTCCTATCTTAACAAGATATCTAGATAAGTTCCCCATCCATTAGACATAAATAACTGAAAGGTAAAATTTGTTTTTCTCATTTTCTCATTTTTTTATATCATCATTTTTATTATTATTGAACAATATGATTATAAGGACATTAACTAAGGACCACTGCCCTAGCGTGGTAACTAGATAACGGTAGTGTCATTCGCAAGCACTACTAGAAGTGAGTAGGATGGCTCGTAATGAGACCCCCTAACCCCCGATATTTTGAACCGAGAGCCACTACCCTGGCTTGGTAACCAGATATTGGCAATGTCAGTCTAATAGAGCCCATGATCACGATCAAGTTGGCTCGTAATGAGACCTTCTATTCCTTAGTTGACTCCTTTTAATTTTTGATGTTTTATTTTTTATGAAAAATTGATAATGATGAGACAGTAGTTGAATACTACTACCCTAGTTTGGTGACCAGATAATGGCAGCATCATTCACAAAAACTGTTGAAAATGAAAAGACCGGCTCGATGGCGAGACCTTCTTTCTCCTAATTAGATAACCAAGAGTCATCACCCTAGTTTGGTATCCAGATATTGGTGATGTCATTTTAGTAGAACTTATGATCATGATAAGTCGACTCAATGATGAGACCTCTTATTCTCCAACCAAGGCCTTAATTAGATTTATAAAATTTGTCTAGTGGATGGGAAGACAAATCCAGATAATATTCCTATAATAACATGGAAGGCCTAAGGATGGCTATTGCCACTAATTCATAAATATTTTGAGATAAAAATATCTCTACCTATTAACTTTCCTATCTAACGATATCATTTGCAAGATAAAATTTGAGAATAATAATCGAGAGTTCAACCGACTGATTGGCTAAGTTCATATGAAATGCTTCAAGACTAGGATTGATTTTTTCACAGTAATAATATTTGATACGACAAGAAGCCTCTTACAATATTCCCTTTTAAAATATATCAGGTTTATTAGTAGAGAAACATATCCATTCCAAGAAATGCACCGCCATAGTGTTATTTATTTACAACACCCCTATTAAACAAGCAAACCAATCTAAGGAAAGACCTAGCAAACTTGTAAAACAAAACCAATCAAATGAAAAATACGCAAAAACAAAACTAATCTAAGATGTATATCAAATAAGAAAAACTTAGCCTTAAATAAATGAAACTCTAACTTAGAGAGTTATGCGACAATTACATCACAAAAGAAATGAAAAGAGGGAAAGATCGTATTCTTAAAATGAAAAATGTGTCCCTCTTTTTAATTATAATTTGTGGTGTAAAAGTTACTATTGAAAATGAGTAAGGTGTTTTTAACAAATTATGCCATTTTATTCAAAATTAAAAATAAAATAAAAATCCAAAAGGAAAATTTTTGAAACTGATTAACAAGAAAAATTCAACCCACTCAAAATTCAGTCAATAAGCGCAGAGTTGAAACCATATGAAATCCAATCATCCATTTGTAAAAAGACGAAAGTTGAAATGAAGAAGCAATCCGAGTTTCTAAATTAAATCAAGATCAATATTGATTTTTGATGACTAAAAGAATTAAACTTTGCAAATCGTAATGCCATGTCACAACCTCACTAAGTATTAGAATGAGAGAAAATTTTAAATCGAAGATCAATATAAAAGAATATCTTACGAAAATTTAATTGATCTGAAATTTTAAAACAATTTTCCATCAACTTAATTATATTTATCTTGATTTGTGGTTATGATCAAATCCAAAATAAGACTTTTCCTTGATGATAAACATGGTAATGGTTCATAGAAAAGCCTAAATTATAACTTAAAATTTTTTTATCAATTGCAAAAATTTGTAGAAAGATTCATCAAAACAATACTTATGTGCAAAATCAAGAGTTAGGATGAACATCATAAAATATCTCAAAGAGTTGAATTAACAAACCCACCTTTGAGAGAGAAATCATACTTTTAATGACAATTTGAATGATAAAAGTAATAACCATAAGGATAATCTACATGTTTAAATAAATTGATGAAGGTCAATGCAAAAATTTAAATATAGTCTAAAATGAATAATTAGTGACATCATCTCAAAATCGTGTAAAATAACCTAATGAGTTATTTTAAGAAATAGATTTATCATCCTTCAATAGTTTGTGATTGCTTACAATTAAATTCCAACTTCAATACTTGTTTTACAAGAAGAATATAAAAAATACTTAAAACAAGCATGAGAGGATGAAATTCAAAATCTAAACCTTAAATATTTCAAAGTTTTAAAGGGATAAATAACACTATACAAACTTTGAAATTAAAAAGATAAAGAGTTCACTTCCTTGACGTGAGGCCATTGTCACAATCATGCTTTCCCAATTGTATCACTTGCTTCAAAATGCTTTCTTGTTAGTAAGTCCAACCATTTGCACCCGACCAAAATTTAAGCAGAAATTATTTTATCCCTAGGAAATCTATTTACAATAGGGAGCTTATTACAATTATATACATGCTCGTATTTACTACTATTTGCGAAATCAAAACTTGAAACTAAGAAGAAATAAAAGAAACTACTCTATATTATTCCTAGCCTACTTATGTACACTAAATCAAATTTACAATAATAATCAAGTAAAGTCAAAAAGCCAGTGAAGCCAACCAAGTAACCTTAAACTTGTGGATATATGCACATCGTGAATTAGAAATAGGAATGATAAAAATTAAAACTATGAAAATCTATATTTATATAATGCGAGATGAGAGGACCATTATTATTTATAGGAAATCTTGCATGAAATGAGTTTTCTAACCAAGATTCTCTTGGATCGTGATATGTACAATGATCAATATTTACATGTTGAGATAAATCTATAGTGAAGGGATAATTATGAATAAAATTATTTGTTACTTCAATCCCTTCTTCTGATGTGAAAGATGGACAAGGTATAAGACCAGGACATTTGTATGGTGGGAATTGATCTTGTTTAAATTCTATGTCGAATGTTTGATTTACAAAAAGTGAAACTGAAATTTGTTTTGAACCCTTAACTGTATGATAACTAGTTGAAAGATCTTCTTGCGCAATATTTCCTTACGAATGTTTCTTGTAAATAAATACATCTTTAATAAAGATCATCAAATTGAGAAACAATTTCAATTAATTCATCATCAAGGGTACTTGTTACATTTTCGAAATTGGAAGGAAAAGAACATTCAAGCAAAATTTGTTCCATATAAAATTATTGTGAGCAAATTGGGTAATTATAAAATCTTCTAAATCGGAAGAAAATTCACTTTCCAAAAATTTCCCCTCACCATCTTCCAAACATTGCTTTATGGTAAGAATATAATTATTATTCAATTTGTGTTCGTGTAAGACATGAAATTTTGATTTAACCCAAACTTGAGTTTTAGGAGTATAAAAAATTTCCACTTGACACTCGGAATTATTTATCCAATGTTTTAGTTGTAGGTGAGTTCATAAAATTATATTTTCTCACATAATCATAAGAAATATAACTACTATTTTGTTCCAGAATCGAAAATTCAAATTCATAACAGCTCAAAGATTGATTTAATGTCGAAATGTTATGATTAGATTGATTAACTAAATCCAGAGCTATCTCTTTCTTAGATGTTGAATTTTCAATATTTACTTCCGACTCATGATTTGAATTAGGGAAAGATCGATGAATAAAGCGATCAAATTCTAAACAATTTTCAACTCCAGGAAAAGATAAACCATGAAATAAAATTGATTCCATTTCGAGGTTAATAGTGCTTAGAGTAGGATCGATGATTTCTAAATCAATTTCAGATTTATTACAAGATTGATCAAAATGATTAAATGATGAATTATTTTTAGCTAACAAATTAAAAGAACTTGAATTATGATCTACTTCAGGGGTTTCATGTGTGGATTCAAAATAATGAGAGTTGGAAGTAAGGCATTCCTTATATTCAATTTCAGGTGGAGGAAAATGGCGTTCAACATTTTTCAATGTATTCAAAACTAGGTTTTGGTTTTCTTGTGAACCTATTATTGTTGTATTTATAGCTGCAATTTTTCCTTCATCAAGCATAATTGATTTATTTTTATGATTATGTAAAGACATAATTTCATCATGCAAAAGTTTAACATTTTCACTCAACCTAGAAATTCTATATTGATTATCCTCTTCATCATTATTTTCATCATTATTATAGACAAGTAAAGATGAATAAGGGTCATGGGAATACCTCTTAAAATCCTTCTCAAGAGCTTGTGCGTGCTCGCATGCTTGATCAAAATCAATTATACCATTTTGTGCGATAAACATAGCTATAGATTTGGGTAAAGAACGCACATACCACTCATAAAAAATGTCACCTGGAGGTTTATGATTGTCTTTGAGTCGATGATATATTTGTCGAAAACGTGTGTTAAAATCGCTTATAGATTCACCATATCCAACCTGTAACTCATTCAACTCTATATAGATATCAGTCGCATTATAAATATCATAAGAATTTTGAAAATTTCTTTTAAAATCATACCAACCATGAATAGTGTCAATGGGAAGAACATAGTACCAGTTTGATACCTTAACTTCAAAAGTGAAGGGGAAAATCCTGCATACAACATCTTCATATTGAATATCAAATAAACGTAATATAGACTCATATTTTCTAATATGTTCAAGAGCTGTTATATTCCCTTCAACATCAAACTTTGGTGAGAGAGGGACTACCTTTCTAGGGAGCTCATGCAACGACCCATGCAGACTCAATGTCGTGTTGGACTCCCATGCAAAGATTTGGGAATGAGAGATAATTAATAAAACATAATAAAAGTGACTCAAGTAGGATATCTTTCCGACTAACCATCCCTATCTTGCTTGTGTGACAACCTAGAAGAATAAAATATTAAAAATACTGAAATACAAGCCGGATGATAATGGTTATTGAAATGATAGAAATTTAAAACAAAACCACTTATTTACCTCATGGCCCTTCTTCTGGCACCATTTGTTGGCCGAATTTTGTTTCATAGGCCAACAACGGAGAGATAGCCCACACAAGGTGCTTAAAACAACCCCAAGTATGTTTGAGATAGCTAACTCTCGCAAGGTTATGGTCTTGCTACATTTAGTTTTCTGCTCTCTAAAAGAGAGTCTTCCTATTTTAAAATGGTTGTTCCTAACACTATTTATCAAGTAACAAGCTATATAAATTAATCTAACTAGATAAAAGAAACTGACTAATTAACACCTGTTAAATAAAACCAAGACTAAACATCTATTCTAGAAGCTATGCTAACCTATCTTGGCCAAGAGCAGTTTTAATTATTATTGTCATTTGCTATTTTGTAAGCAGATGTTTTGAAGACATGATATATTTCAAGAGCAAACTTAAATAATATAACATAATCTCAACAAAGTAATTACAATCACATGTAATAAAAGAAATAATAATAACTTATTATAAATTTAAAACATATACACATTTACAGAAAGGGAAATGATTTTATATTCCAAATATGAGATTTCTATAATAATGATTACTCTCAAAATTAACTATACAAACATATAATTAAAAGAGTAAGAAAAATAATGCAATATCCAAATTAGACAATTACAATTATCTAAATATGACATAAAACATTATGTAATCCAAAGACTTAACATATATGCATTCGAAACTGTATATATAATCAATGTAACACAACCCAGTGTAATTACAAATCAACGGTATAAAAGAGCTGTAAAAAGAGTCAATATTTATATATATCTATCCAAAAAAATAAATCAAATTGATGTTAGTTTCCAATATGTCTTTTAGAGAAGAAAGTCACAAGAAGTCTTGCGACAGCAGATGATCTTGCTCAAAAATTTAGAAATGTTTAGACTTTATAGAACAGACTCCCTTCTAACTACTTTAATTCCTCAGGAGAAAACTAAATAGAATTCTGAAAATATTTTTCACAAATTTCCAAAGCATTCCCCCCACATTCCAGACCTCTGAGGTCGATTTTATACCAGTAAAAGAGAATAGGAATGATAGAATCTAATCTCCCAAAATTATGGTTCGTTCAACAAAATACCAAACCGGCCGCAACCAAATTCTGGACAAATCACTTCTGTTCAGGCACAAATTTCTCCACCTATGTTGTGAAATTTCAAAAATGGCCAGCGATTAGGCGTTAAGGACGCCATTTGGGAAGTGGGTTCTCGATGGTTTTATCAGATTCTTCACGGTTGGATAGAAAATGGATCCCTAAATTCGCCTCCTGGAGTAATGACGAATGGAAATTCCCAATCAAACTTGGAGCTGAATGCAAGACAGGTGAGCTGATGAATAACGTCCTTCTGAATAATCATGACCAGCCGTGATGAACCCACGAGATGCTCTCCACATTTTTTTTTTTAATGAGACGACCTCATTCTATTGCAGATGCGCAGTGAGACTTTACTTCATACTCTCAATGCTTTCTTGCTCATCAATTTTCCATTTGATAACCTATCCAATCACGTTCAAATTATAGAGGCAGAAATTAGCTTCCAAAATGTCCAATGAAATGAATATTAATACAAAAATACGCTTAAAAAAGTATTTAAGATTTTCATCTCATCTCAAGAATATCAAAATGTAAATGATGGAAAGAAAATGTCTAAAGAATTCTCTAATGACTATTTTCTGAAAACAAAAGAAGATATTAAAGGATTGAAATAGAATACGAAATAAATTTAATGATCTTTTATACCCTTTGACTGTGTTATTTAATTATGAAAACTAAGATCAAGTCAGATATTCGCAACAACAAAATCAAAGCAAGTAATCTTTATCTTTTATTTCCGCCAATTATTTGAATACTTCATGGAAGATTCTTTCTGACGGGATTGGCCAGACCTGATGGGCGTGGGATAACTGGCACTCAAATTGCCTCGCTTTTTTGGCGATTTCTTCTCTCGATCCGGCAATAAAACTGGCGAAAGTATAGTTCCACCAGTTTATTGTGGAACTATGCCATGGAACTGTGCCCCCAGGAGTTTTGGGCCATTTCAAGACGATCCAGATCGTGGAAATTCCAAAAAAATGAAAAGAGGTGGAACTGTGTCTCGCCGGAAAACCACTCACCGGAATACCGAAGCGATTCAAATGCCCCATATCACGTGCCCAACTGATGAGCTCCGACATTCAATGTTCATGACTTCGTGAGAAAATCTCGTGTCTCTCTCATGCATCGACGTTGGCATATTTCTAGAATGACGACAACTAATGTGTGAGACCCTCGAATCTCTACAATCTAGTGGAAACAAGAGGATCAGTTCAATAAACGTTATTGCTAATTGTCTATACATTAAATTCTGGAAGAGAGACGTGGTGTTTTCAAGCATATTTTCAATGGTCTGGATGGTCTACAATATCTGTGACTTGGGATGATACTTCTTTGATGCCAGTTATGATAGTTTAAGCCATGTCTCAATCTTACTTCATCATCCAGATAAATAATTATAATAATGCGAAAAGGAATTTGGACATAATTCATGCACATTAATGCTTGTGGCCAATGAATGGAATATGAAAGTATGGAATAATAACCATTATTTAATACTTTCCATTAAATATGGTTCTTATAATATTATTTCAATAATTTTGGCACAACATTTCTATTAAATATATATTGCATCATAAATAATATGCCTCAAGAATGAAGTGAAAATTATGAAAAATTATTCAAAGAAATATAGATGTATATAGATGATGGAGAAAGTGTGAAAATTTGGTATATAGTTATTTACAATAAAATATGAGTTACTTATAAACGAGCTTTTATTATTTAGAATTTATTTAGGATTATAAAATTTATAGAGATTTTTTTTAATAAAAAATTTAAGGCTTGTAAAATTTGATAGATTGCTTAAATTTAAAACCAATAGTTGGAACCAATTATTTGATATGTATCTTTTTAAGGTGAAAGTCAAAATACTAAAATTGAGTTTTTAATGGATTTATTATTATCATGGGGGGTTCACTAGTGAGGCAATATCATGTCACGTCCATTCATATTGAGGGTTTGAATATTCTTAAAAACCTCAAAATATATTTCCATGGATTAAGGGTCAAGGGGGGTTTTTAATTTGACATAGTAATATAGATATTGGGGGTTATTTTATTTGAGAGAGATGCGGAATAACCTCCAAATCGTGGGATGGATTCATACCTCCAAATCATGGGATCAATTCACACCCATCTAAAACTTAAAGACCCTCCATTTTTATTTGATATTGCTTATGATCCTAAGTTTTGCATAAATCTGATAGTAACTTGTACCAATGATAATATCGATGGAAGTCTCTTTGGATTACTGGCATTGAGCAATCTTCATTTAATAGCTTATTTCTAGGCTTGGTTTGAATTAATGTTATATTGTTTTTCATCTTTAAGTTAAGAGATGTAGATAATTGGGAGTTCTGGAGTTGAACAATTGTATTGTATTTTTTGTAGGCATTCGAGTAAAAGATCCAACTCTTCATTTTTTAGGTTGAGGTTTAGGTGGTTATTGTGATTTAATCAAACATTGCTCCATGACAACCAAGAAAAGTGAGATCAATCTTTCTTGGCTCACTGGAACCAAGAAAAGTTAGATCAATCTTTCTTCACTAATTATTTCTTTCAACTTTTTGTATTCGTATTTAACATTTTCACATTGTCAGTTATGTATAGTTCTTAAATTGAGTTATATTTGGCAGATTCATAATTCTAATTTCAATTATTATATGAAAGGAATCTGTCTTAATACTGTATTGGAACTGGCATGAACATAGGTGAAAATTTAAACCCTTATTTACATACCCTATGTGTTATCATTACCATGAAATGGTATCATATAAGTTTCACCATTTGTGTATCTGTATAACTATTGCATGCTTGAAACCTAACAATGGATATTTTTACCTCTCATGTAAAGATAGAAAAAAAAAAACTAGATATAACCTAAGAAAAGGTAACTAAATGTTGTTAATTCCCTTTATTGCAAGAATAAATGTAGAGGAAGTGGATGAAATTCATTGCATCTTCTGAATGACTCAAATCCAAGCTATGCACAATATCATATGGTGTTATTGGAAAGTACGAGGAATTTTTCTATGCTCATTTGGGTTCAAACATCAATGGTATTTGTTTTGATAGGAAGGTACAGGAATCCATCCATGAAAGGGTTTCAATTTTGCATTTTTATGGAGTTTAATTTATTAAGCTTATAGAAAACATGACCACTTTATGGTTATGTTTATATTTACATGATATAAAATTGGTATATTGGTAGGTTGTGGTGTGAAACATCTGCAATTCTCATATTTTCTAAGCATTGCACTAACTATTAAACTATCAGGCTTTTACATTCTTTGTTATGTTGATCTCTTGACTGGGTTTCCTTTTACGTATTTTTCTTTCCCTAGTACTATTTTGTTGGGTCTTCCACTATCCAATGCTACAAATTGATCAGTCACCCATGCAATCCTGGTGGGATCGTTATTAACATTATACTATTATTTTATTTAGCATCATACTATTATTTTATTTAGCATCTTGTTTGATTATACTAAGATGTGTTAGGAATCTTGTTTGTTACAACTTGATAATATGATATAAAGGGGGTATTAAAAATGGGTTGATAAAAATGGATACGTACAATATCTGGTGAAACTAGGGGTTTTCTTAATTGGAAAGGCATATTGGGAGGGGGGTTCAACAATAAAATTTTAGGAGGAATTTTTCAATATTTAGTGAAAATAGGGATATTCTTTAATATCATGCGAACGATCATGCTATGTAACAAGTTCACTGAGTGAACCGCCCGTGATTATTATGTGCCCAAAAGATCTTTTAACCATTGAAAGGGAGAGCCTAATTTCATGATATTGTTGAAAACACATGTTGATCAGATTGAAGCAAACCAAAACATGAAATTGACTTAAGTAATCTTAAGTAAGAGCATGCAAGAAACATTTAGTAACTAGGATATCAAGAGAGTCAAATGACAAAGATCATCCAAATCAACAAATGAAATGGAAACCAAGCCCAATAACAAGCATTGCAAAGAACGAAGGGTCAAAGAAAATAAGCCATGAAATCACCTATCAAATCAAGCAAGATAAAAGAAGACTAAGGTTACATATTTTCAAAATTCTAAATGGGGGCCACTTTATTTACAAAATCAAGGGGAGTTGTTGGGGTGCCAACAAGTGGTAAGCACACATATGATGATAATTCTTAATCTCTCGGGATTCATGCTAGGAATCCCTATTTGGTACCTCACCCAGCCTAATCCACCCACTAACCCATAGGTTGTTTTGACACCTATGGAACTTATTGGTACTTCCAATTTCTCTCCTCCTGGAGTTGTAACAGAGGCACCTCCCACAACCCAACCTCCTCCCAAGAAGAAGGTTGGGGAAAAAACTAAGAATGTGATGACACCGAAAAATCCTACTCAAGCCATGAATCACCCTTCTATCGCTATAGTGTGATCCCCTCCACCTTTCCCCGTATGTGATGTTTTGGGCCATGCTACGCAACAATGTTTGAATTTTCCTACCCTACAAAGTCATTTGCAGAAGACGCGAAACAAGTCTTTGCATACCAATCACCCTTGTGCATTATGTGGGATTTATGGTCATTATTTGCATCATTGTCTAGATTTATCAAAGTACAAATCCATGCTAGGTGATTTACATAATATTTTGTTCGAATCTTGAGTCACCATTATTGAAGATGTCTATCCGTCAACATCCTTGTCGAAGGAGTTGACTACCATTTATTATATCTTATCCTTTGGTGAGCCTCCCTCATCATCTCATGATATCATAGTTGTGTCGAAAGATACAAATCCCTCTAAGTTAACTATTTGATACTTTCAAAATAATGAAGAAATCCCATGTTTGTAGCATGGGGGTAGGACCCCAAACATGCCTACTCATCATCATTGTCCTCATTTGGGTTAGGGATACTGGGGGCATCCTCCATCATCATCTCACCAACTTAGTATGCCACCATGGCTATCAACCTCATGGCACACCCCTCTTCCAGCAATTGATCGATGGCCTGTTGGTACCTCTCCAAGAGAGTATCCACACTCCATTGACACCTCTAGGTTGGGGGGCATGATCAATTATCTCAATCTTGGTTTGGGGGAATACTCAATCATTTTGACCCTACCCCGTCTCATCTATCTCATTATTTCAATGAGCCCATAGCTCAACCCAACACATATGTGATTGAAAATCACAAACCCCATGTCCACAACATGAGGGAAGGAAATTAACCCTACCTACTCACATGTGTGATCTCGGCCACTTCCCAAGGTCTCACTTCACTTGCATACTTGGTTTGATTTCTAGACACAATTTAACTCTTGGGTATCGGTGGCATGTGTATATATAGGTCTAGGTACTAATGAGGTTCACCAATTTCAACAGTAGACATTCCCTACAGGTATGAATCCCTAAATAGAATATAGGTGATCACCCTCTGTAGAACATCTTATGCATGAGCCTCCATACCCCATTTGTTTCCCCATAGGACCCCCTTCTATTTGGGTAAGTGGCCCAACCCAATCACCTTTGCAATCACCCTTACTGGATAGTAGAGCCTCCCTCACATGCACTACTACATTTTGACCCAAAATCTGACTGAAAAATCCAACAGCGCGTGGATTTATCTTTATAAACTTACCAAAAAACACAAGTGTACAATTTTTTTTTTTAAATGTGGCAACAAGCGTCGGATATGCGACGACGCGTTTAGTAAACGTCGGTTAAGAGACGTCTCATTTAGTACACGTCGGTTAAGCGACGGTTAAGAGAGCACGTTTAATAGGTCAGATATATGAAATATGTATAGCCGTCGCATAGCCGATGTGTACTATAAGAGACGTCGTTTAAATCCACGCGTCCTAAACGCGCCGTCGCATATGCGACGCTTGTGGCCATTATTTGCAAAAACTCATATAAATAGAGATGTAGGCCTAGGTTCATAATCTCACACACTCACTCTCGCACAAATCTCTTGGACAAGAAATGCGAAATTCCTAAGGAGTATTAGGGTTTGGTTTTTGGCCTTGTGCTTTTGTGGGGATCTTCCCACTTGGTCTTGGAATTTGGTCTTGCTCTTTGGTGACTTCTCTCTTGAAGTATCTCTTGGTTAATTTCTTGGTTTAGGGTTTGGTTTTTGGCCTTGTGCCTTTGTGGGGATCTTCCCACTTGGTCTTGGAATTTGGTCTTGCTCTTTTTGTGACTTCTCTCTTGAAGTATCTCTTGGTTAATTTCTTGGTTTAGGGTTTGGTTTTTGGCCTTGTGCCTTTGTGGGGATCTTCCCACTTGGTCTCGAATTTTGGTCTTGCTCTTTGGTGACTTCTCTCTTGAAGTATCTCTTGGTTAATTTCTAATTGGTTTATCATTGGTAAATCTTTCTTGGAGAAAGTTTGTCCTCTTGTGTTAGGGTTTACCCTCACTAGTTAGGGTTTTTTCTTGTGGATTTGGCTTTGACTCTTGTGGAAAAGAAGATTCATCATATACTTGGTTTTGTTTTGAGTTAGGGTTTACCCTCACTTAGGGTTTGCTCTTGTGGATTTGGCTTTGACTCTTGTGGAAAAGAAGATTCATCATATACTTGGTCTTGTCTTGAGTACTTAGGGTTTACTCATGTGGATTTGGTTTTAACCATTGTGGAAAAGAGGACTCATGATATACTTGGTCTTGTCTTGAGTTAGGGTTTACTCATGTGGATTTGGTTTTAACCATTGTGGAAAAGAAGACTCATTATATACTTGGTCTTGTCTTGAGTTAGGGTTGACTCATATATTGTGGATTTGGTTCTAACCCTTGTGGAAAAGAAGACTCATCATATACTTGGGTTTGCTTGTACTTTGTTCTTAGGGTTTGAGTAATAAAATGCCACGTAACAATAATGTTACAGGTCATCAAGATCATCTAGAACAAAATTGAGAATTGCTTGCTAGGTTGTGGGATGGAGTGGAAAGAAGGGGTGATGGAAAATGTTATTGTCCTTGCAATCGATGTAGGGGCTTTAATAACAGAAGGTTACTGATCTCAACAGCTAAAAAGCATTGTAGGGAACATGGACATGTTGAGGGGGGAATGAATATCATCCATTGGTAAGTCATAATTCATTATATATCATGCGGTCTGTTTGTGCCAGAAATTGTTTCCAGGACACAAAGAAACAAGCCAACACAATCTCAAAAATACAATAAAGTAAAAGTAGGTTGTTTTTTGATAGGTTTTCTGGTTATAAAGTTTGATGATTGAAGCGAATACATTCATGAGCCAAACAGGAACTGAATCACAAGCAAAAGAGAACAAAAATGCATAATATAATTACCAGTATCCAACAGAATATGATTTTGAAGTTCATTCATAAAAGACAAGCACTACCAGCATACAAACCATAAACCAGCAATGAATTTATCAATTATGTAACTAAGCAAGTTAAAAATGAAGCCAAAACACAGACTAAAGGGTAAAAAGGATCATATATTTCATAATTCTGTTCAACAAATACACATGAGAGTTACAATACTTAGCTCATAAACAAGTCACAGACCTCCTTAAGCCAGCCAAAAATCGAACTCCGTTTCTGTCTTTCTTCTCACTCTAAATACTATTTTTTACAAAATTCGTTAGGGTATAAACCCTAACTGCTTTCAACCAAATCCTCGATGGTTTAAAGTGAAATAAAGTCTTTCCTCTAGAACATAACTAAAAAACTAACTAATTAAAGCATCTATTAAAAGCTCCATAAGTAACTGACTAACTGCCAACTCAAAGGTCTTTGGCAACTTCGACTAGTAAGGCTATTCCATTCGAGATTTGAGCGTTTTTTCTAGCTCTCTTCTGCTCAGCTTCTGTCTCTGCTAACTTCCTTGTAAGCTTTTCATTCTTCTGCTGCAAGTCTTTGACATTCTGCTTCAATTCCGCATAATGCAAATCTGTGCTTCTCTTTCTCTTCAAGGCTTCTTTAGACACTGTTATTAGCTCTTGATAATTTTCATTCACTTCCTGTAAGTCTTCTCTTAGCATTCTATTTGCTAAGACTAGGGCATCATTAGTCTCTTGCATGCATTCCATTTGATGCCTATATTGTTTGATGGTTCTTTGCAGGTTCTCCATGTCTGAGTCAAAAACCTTCCCTGTTATGGTATTTTGCATCTCACTGGGCAGCCAAGGGACATTCAGTCTTCTGAAAATATCCTCATCTTCCTGTAACAGCTCTGAAGATACACCATGAAAAATAGGGTTTTCCTGACTTGTTGTTTCAATGGGTGTAGTTTCATCTATCAAGTTCTGATTTTCAGAATGAGAAACCTCAATTTCCTTCTTTTTTTGTTCCTTTATTATTTCATCTTTTAATTCCAAAAACACAGCAGATAATTTTGTTTGAGTGAGACTGGAATCTTTTGCTGACTTGAATGACCTTTTTTCTTTTGTATGCTCATAAACTGGACTGTTTATAACTGCTTCCTTCTTGATCTTGAGTTCTTCATCTGAAGATTCATCATCAAGTACATTTATCTCTTCTGTCTTCATTCTAGGGTTTAACAACTTTTTCATATTTAGCCTTAACTTGTTTTTAGATCTGGTTTTTGGTCTCCATTTTGAAACAAGTTCTTTTACCATCTTCAAAGGTTTTCCTTGATGCTTAATTGTGGCTAGCTCTATACCTTCGATTTTGGTTTTCTTTTTCTTTGGCTTCTTTGTTTTATCTTCTTGACTGTACTTTTCTGTGTATTCCATCCCAGCTTCAGTTTTGAGAGTGAATTCATCCTCTTCTAGTAAATATCCCTCATCCTCAGATAGGACAGTGATGGGGCTTCTTCGTTGAACCTGAATGTCCTCTTTTTCTAGAGCACCCTTTTCTGTGACAACAATTTTCTCTTCACTGAGAGTTTCTGTTGGCGCCATGTGTTTCTCAGGCTGATCTTCTTGTTGTGGAAACAATGAATATTTACCTATACTGTCAGCTACAACCTTTTGAGGTTCATTGTTACCCTTCAAAGGTTCTGGTTCTTCTTCAAATTTAATCTCTTTTTTGTCTTCAGACTTGCTCTCCTGACCTAGTTTTCTGACTAGAGATTGACCTTTGTCTACACGCTTTTTAGCTTGCTGCTCTTTTTGCTTGGTCTGAAAACCAGACCAAAACAAGAAATGCTCCCATGTCCTGCCTTCTCGTTGTAGAACTGTACTGATAATAAGCTTAATCAGACCATGATGGAAGATGGATTGTGTAGTATGATCATGATGCCCCTTAATCCTGCTTGACATCTTTTGCAGACTTTTGAATAAGAAGAAAGGAAGGTTCATTTTGGATTCACCAATTAGATGCTGTAGAAATCTAAAATGGTATTTGAAAACATAAGCATATCTGCCTTCACAAGTGATATAGCTTTATATAATTTTAATGGGATGCACCCATTCATCCCTGACCTCCTGGATTAATACCCCTTTGCGCCAGTTTGGAGTAATACCAAGTAAAAGGTACCTTTGATCATCAAAAGTGAAAGGCAATTTTTTGAACCACATTTCACCTTCATTCTTGACTCCTGTAGCTTCAGCAACTAAATCCACAGTCAGTTTAAACTTTAAAGTATCAAATACTATCATGTCCTCCTTATAGCTTTGGGAAAATTTATAAGAAACCTCAGTGTTATAGCCATTGATTTTCCTGAAGAAATCCAACCAACCAGCATTTTGAAAAAGCTTTGCACAATCTGGAAATTTGTCAATCCTATTTAGCTCAGTGGGTTTGATTCTATTTGTTTTGCCACTTTTACCCATCTGCTTTCAACAACTGAAACCTATGTACTTTTGGAGTTCTATTGATGAGCTAACAGGCTGCTTTTAGATTTTGAAGAAGTAGTGGCTTAATGTATCGCTAAATTTCAAATTTCCACTTGTCATAGCGTCTCAAAGAACTCTTAAGCTGATCTATTTTTGACAGGAGCTTTGTTTAGAACCTATATTCATGTTTTCCCTAATGAATTTTAAGAAAACAAGCTTTTCTGAGAAAAAACCCCAATTTAGTAGCCGCTATCAGTTTAATGCGGAATACCCTATTCTCGCTTTGCTATGGATGTTTAAATCAATTTTTTAGGTACCTGGTTGTTCAATTCCTCTGTGCAAGTGTCTTCAGGTCTTTAATTCGCTACCAGCTGGAAGAATGAGCAAGCCCTAATTTCTCTGTAACTGCAACTTCTGGTTTTCAGGCACCTGTCCTCTCTCCACCTATTTTCCAGCTTCGTGATGTATCTGTGAAATAACTCCTTTCACGTCAAATTCGTCTAACACCTCCTCCTATCATGATATGCACTGTTCTAGCTAATAATCTCCACGATCTCTTCCACAATCCAGCAACACCTGTTTTCATAATTACTACTGGAGCAACACGTATCAACAGCCGTCATTCATGTGATTAGTCACTTAGCAATGAAACCATGCGAAAATTTAGCTTAAAAAATAATGATTTCGGCTGGTGCGATATTCTTGTAGCACCACTGTATTAACTTTTCATGATTGCGCTACAAGAATAATCTGCATTCAAATTTTGGCCCAATTTCAACTATTTTTCCAGTTTAAATGATAAACCACACTCTTTGAGTATGTTTGTGACATACTTACTTAATATAAATCCTATTTATCCCTTCAAATCCTGAAAGAAAATAATAAGAAATCTAAAAACAAGCAAAAAATTAAAAATTTCATTTGAAAATCAAAATTTTCCTAAAGGAAGCAAAATGAGAAAAATTTAGCAAACGAGCAAAATTAAAATCAAAATCACAATCAAAATATAAAATTGAAGGAAACAAGTTCATGACTTAACACGGTCTTTATATTGAGAGTTTTTGTAATTGTATATTGTATCATTTTTATTTTTGTTACTTATTAATCGACATGACTAATGTTCTTTGTTTGATATTTTAATTGTAATTATAAAGCAAGGGCCTCCTAGGGCTGTTTCGAACATGGAGAATGTGGTAATTGCGGAACAACTAGCGCAGGAAGAACAATATGCAGGTCCTTCGAATACTGATCATGATCAAGTTAATGATGATCATATGGAATTAAACGATGATCATGACGATAACATAATTGAGGATGATGGTGCAAATACATTAATCAATGATGCATTTAATGTTAGAATGGACGATGATCAACATCATGCACCGCCAATTGATGACTTTGAAGATATTAATGATTTACCTACACTTGAGAAGGCGACGGAACCGCTTTTTGAAGGCTCCCGCATAAGTGTTCTCTCTGTTGTGTTGCTGATAATGAACTTGAAGGTTATGAATGGTTTTTCAAACAGATCCATCACGCTGGTGTTAAGGTACGCATGTGATTATATGTGATCCATCGGATCTCAACTTTAGTGCATATACTCCAAAACTATGTCACACCTTTCAATCAAAACCACTTTGATCTTATAATATACTCCAAAAAATAAGGATGTATTTGTTGTCGTTAATATTATGCTCTTCAAATATTTATATTAACCATTTTTTTTAAATTTGTTGTAATAGATTGATAGGTGAATATTTGTTACCGGCATCAAATAAATTACCTCGCACATATCGAGATTTAAATTCCATCATGAAATATGTTGGAATGGAGTATCAAGCAATTGATGCATGTCCTAATGATCATATTTTATATTATAATCAGTATGAGCTTGCAACAGAATGCCCTATATGTCATAGCAGTAGATACCGAACAGATCAAGTAACCAAAAAGGTGTCTCGTAAGGTTCTTCGTTATATTCCCATTATTCCACGCTTGCAACGACTGTTTAGGTGCAAAAACATAGCACAATTTATGGATTACCACGCACGGAATAGAAGTGGAGATGATATTCTTCGAATGCCTGCAGATGGTTCTGCATTTACATACATGGAGGAAAAATGGCCACACTTTAAAGAAGAACCTCGTAATGCTAGGCTTTCTTTGGCAGCGGATGGTGTCAATCCACATGCAAAGATGACATCTACTTACTCGGTCTGGCCTGTTTTTGTTATCAACAATAACATTCCTCCATGGATGTCAATTAAGAGGGAGCATATAATGTTGGCAATGATTGTTCCAGGTATAATTTGTACTTTAGAACAATGTTTTTTTAATGCATTAGTATTTAATTTGTCATGAAGATCAATATTGTTGCATATTCATGTCATATATATTTTTCATTTACTTATATGTATTGTATTTGTTGTTTTCTTTTAGGTAAGTACCAAGTTAAAGATATGAATGTATATATCGAGCCTCTTGTTGATGAACTACTTAAGCTATGGAATGGTGTCACTATGTATGATGTCTCTAGACTAGTAGGGAAAAGGGAATTTCAATTCCATGCAATGCTTGCCTGAACAATTCACGATGCTTCAGGGCTAACACATTTTTGTGGTCTTCAAACAAAGGGAAAATTTGCATGTCCGGTTTGTGGTCCCAAGATGAAATCTCGTCATTCAAAGAGTTTGTCAAAGGAAGTGTTTGATGAGTATAGGCACTTCCTCTCTAAGAATCATAGGTATCGAACTACCGAAAAATATCTTTTTAATGGGAAAGAGGAGACCGCATTAAAACCACAGAGAATGACACCTCACATATGGAAGTTGCAATATAATAGAAATCGTCAAGGTATGATTCAATTTGTCTATCTTATATATTCGTATTGATCATCTCTTATATGTTTTTAATGTTTTATTTTGGATTGTATTAATTTTTTTTACTGTAATATACTACATTTTAATCTCTTTAACTTATATATTGATTACTAATGGTCTACATGAACATCATGAAGGTGTAAATGGGCTTCCACAAGGAATGAAAAGTTATCCGAAACAATTTAGTAGGCTTCCTTACTATGAGCACTTACTAGTTGTTCATTTGTTTGATACAATGCATATCGGAAAGAATGTAACTGAAACACTATGGTGAATATTAGACGGAAGGAGTGACAAAGAAAAAATTGTCAAAATTTACAGTGACATTCATGAATCCAATCATGCAATGAAAGATATCATTGAACATTTAAACAACGATGGAGACCAAATTAATATAAGGTCACTTCCATGGTTATTTACTGAGCAACAAAGCAATGCAGTAAAAGAAGTGATACAAAAAATGAAATTTCCCACAGGATTTTGTTCGAACATAAAGAATATCTTAACAAGGAAAGGTGATTTTGGCGGGGTAAAAATGCATGATTGGCATATCTTCATTAAGGTAATTATATTTTTGGTATATATATTGGTATATTACAATACTGCATGTTTTTTGTTTACTTTTTTTCTTAATTTTGAAAAATATATTGATGAGACGTGTTCATTGTTACAGTATGTTCTACCTGTATCTCTCCCAGACAACTTTGACAATAATGTCAAACAGGTCATATATGATCTTGGAAAATACATGAGGTAATTAGAAACAATATTTTTCACGCATCATCATGTAATTTGTTTAATTCGTTGTATAACTTATATGAATTGACATTTGTTTTAGTCAATCATGTAGATTTGTACTACAATCTAAAATTTTCGTCATTAAATGATATCATTATTTTCTTGCTTTACATGTAGATGGTTGTCATCGAAAGAAATCCACAAAGAAGATATAAAGTATTGGAAGAGATAAATTCCTCGTTTAATGTGTCAAATGCAGAGATTTCTACCTTCGGCATTTTTCAATGCACAAGAACACTACCTCATACACCAAGTTGAGGAGATTGAATTGTGTGGACCTATACATGCAAGGTCCATGTGGATGGTTGAGAGGCACTTGAAATTTATGAAGGCTTTAGTTAGACAAAGAGCACGTCCAGAGGGTTCTATGGTGGAGGGATATATGGTATTTCAGGCCATGGTGTATATTGTTGAATATCTTCCAGGGTTGGGGTCTATTAAGACCGAATTAGATCGATGCATTGGTGATCCAAAGTCCACTAATAAATTAGAAGGAGAGTACCTGATGGGGAAAGGTAAATCGAGGAAGGTCAAAGGTAATTATTAAATGGTGTTATAGATTAATAATGTTAATACATTTTAATAGTATCGTACATAATTATTTCATTTTTAATATTCATTAATGATATGCATCATTAATATTTATAATGTTACACTACGTTAAGTAATTATAAATTTTTGAGTTGATTTATGTAATTTTATTTTCATGCAGTTGGTCGCGAGTGGGATGCACTACATTTGTACGTCGCAAACAATCTTGATTGGATGAAGGTATGGATTGAACGATGTAATCAATCTGGTCGAGGACTATCATGGGAAGGTGTGGCTTCATTGGTTAAAGAAGCACATTGCAATGGAGATGTCAATCTAACAGAAAGGGAAATCGATTTAGCATATGGTTTAAAAGATAAACAGGTAAGCATGATATTATAAATATATAAGCCATAATATTTTCAATTACGTCGATATTCATGTTTATCTTGATTAATTTCATTTTATTTGCATACTTTAAGAACATAAAATACTTACTAGTTCATTATCAATTGCAGGTAAAACACCACAAGGCTATGTGGTGCAACGGTTGTAAATATCGCATTAAAAAGTTGGATGACACAAGGAAAACATGTGATTTTGGGATAAGTGCAGTCTTTGAGGTCACTAATGTTTCATCTAGAAGCGACAGACATCCAGAATTGTCTGAAAATCGATATTATGGATATTTGGAAGATATCATTGACTGTGACTTTAAATCATTCAAAATAATTCTTTTTGTTGTGAAATGGTACAGGCTACGATTGAATCGATTTGATCCCGATAGAATTGTTATTGAACATGATAATGGATTTACCATGGTCAATACAAGGTCGCTTGAGTCACGAACGTCAGAGCCCTATGTTCTTCCAAGTCAATGTGAACAGGTATTTTACTTAGAAGTTCCTGGTAGACAGGGTTGGTCGTTTGTTATTAGACATGATCCAAGAGGAAGGCCGGTAAAGTATAATATTGTAGAGGAAGCTGATCAAGAGGGTGTTGAAGAAGAAGGTGATCATGTAGAGGATCAACATGAGTTGGATGTTGATGATCATAATGTTACGCAGGAAGATGTTGAAGAGTTAGTTGAAGCAGATGATGTTAGAGACAATGTTCATGATGAAGATGATATTGACGATCATGATGATCAATTTATTGCAACTAACAGCGACGACAATGATGATATAGCTACCTCTAATCCTTATAATGTTGAATCTGGATCAAATGATACAGATGCAGACTTGGATGGAGAAGATGATCATGAAGTGCATTGAACATCATTCCAAGTGATGTGAGGGGGGGGGGGGGGGGGCAGATGAGCTTCCACCTTCACGTGGTTGTCCCTGTTGAGTAGAGAATATTAAGATATTCTTGAAACAAAGAGAAGCTCGTTAAGGTATTTTACTCAGAAGTTCTTGGTAGACAAGGTTGGTCGTTTGTTATTAGACATGGTCTAAGAGCTGGAAGGCAGGTAAAGTATAATATTGTAGAGTAATGCTTTTACTAGTTTGCTTAAATACATGAAATAGCATTAATGTTCAGAGTTCTAAACAAAATAACAATGTTCAGAGTTTTAAACAAGGCCGAGCTCCCGGATTTATTGGTTAGTATCATGCGGATAAGACTTAGTGGGAGGATAGGTCACAGGTTCGACTCGTCTGCCTTATTCATTTTGGCATAACAAATGTTGTTTTTAAATTATGGTTACAACCATATGCTACCCGCCAAAATGTTACTCTTTTACATATTTTAATACATAAAAGTTTTTAAACCCACGCCAACAGTAGCAGAGCTATAGGGTTTAAACAGTCCCGTGCCAACAGTAGCAGAGCTATAGGTTTTAAACCCACACAGCATTCATTCCTTTTCCTCCCTTGTTTACGCATAAGCAGTACCAGATGCGAGGCAATATGTTGAGATTTAATAGGTAGAATAGAGGTGGCTAGAGCTTGGGTAGGGGTTTAAGAAGCAAAGTAGGTAGCAGGAGCAGTCCGCCGTTTCGATTTGGAGCAGTCTGCCATTTCGTCGATTTGGAGCAGTCCGCCATTTTGATTTGGAGAAGATTCAGTCCGCCATTTCGATTTGAAGCTCAGTCCATTCAGCCCCGCCATTTCGATTTGAAGCTCAGTCTGCCATTTCGATTTGAAGCTCAGTCGATTCAGCCATTTTGATTTGAAGCTCAATCCATTCAGCCATTTTGATTTGGAGCTACCATTCCATTCCAAATGTCTTCAGTAAGTGACATTCTCATCCATAGCTTCATTTTCCTGATATGCACACTGTGTGGGACATTACATCTATAAATGTTCATTCTGTAGTCGGTCCAAGTCCTCCAACTATAAACTTGGCTTATTGATGCAGGCACCACCTGCAATACCTAAGCAGACCCTTGATTCCCAAATTTTCTGTACTGGAATCTTCACTTAATACAGTCCTTTACCATTCTTCTCTTAGTTTTTCTTAGTTTCCAATTAACTCTGTGACAGAACTAAAAATAGATAACTCTCACTATACTTGGCAATTCTATCAAAATTGAGCAAGACTTCTCTATTAGCAAATTAAACACTTTACCTTTTGCTTAGCCCTCAACGGAATTTACTTTACACTCAAAGGTTAAATGCCACATGACCATTCGTCATGACCTGAGCCTCAACAGAAAATCACTTATCGTACCAATTGTACCTTCTTTTCATTTTCCGCTTCCACCCAATGCACGACACGTATCTCTCAGCGGAAAACTCCACTTTGCCTCGAGCTTTGAACCGTCACTTTCCGCTGTGATCGTGATCATTAATTTCTAACTTCACAACTCCGCTCTCATCCTGATCGTTAATCTCCTATGTGATCAGAACCATCCATTACTTAGCTCATCAATCTCCGCTCTGTTCTCAATCGTTGATCCCCAAATGTTATACATATGAGCACCACTTATAGACTGTACATGTGAGCTAGGGCTTCTGCACTGTGACAATTATGATGACTCACAAACCATTACAATATTCCATGGAATCGATGTTTCCCTTAACGAATCAGATGTATACTCGAAATAGAATGCTAATCAAATCCCACACGGATGAACAGAATGTTAACATATATATAGACTGTATTTTACCCTAGGATATACACTGTAACGTTTCCAATAATTCACACTTCATTTCACTATTCCTTAAACTCGATGCTTTCAGATGAAATTGATGAATCATATGTATCCAACCAATGATAACAGAAATATCACAACATATACAGATGAGATGAATCATATATACTGTGATTTTACACAGTAGAGAGGAAATTTAATGATTCTCCATCATTTTATTACATTTCACTGTATGTAATCAATCACACTCTACACCCTGCTCTCTCTTCTCAAGCTCTGTGAGCTAACCTTCATCTAGGCTAAGCTACCTATTCAAAATACTAAAGACTGCATTTATTTACAATGGATTTCTGTTTCCTGATCCTATGAATAAGGAACAGAGTCCTTAATAACCTCAACTGACGAGTCATCATTGACTCACTAACAATTAACAAACCCTATCTTATCTTTTACAAGTGGAAAGGATCTAGAATCCTTGACCATTATTCAAATTTTTCACAAAAATAACAATTTACACAAATGTGAGACCCTAGGTCTCTTTGAATTCTCTTGACCTTGATGAAGTCATGGGTGACTTCTTTTTCATGAGCCTATGCTCCTGCATCACTTATGTCACCCTATACCAATGCCATCACATCCTTCCAAAATGATCTCTAAGGACTTTGTGACTAGTGCAACAAAGTTGTGTTAGAAATCATGAGATAGAGGATCTGTGATTAATTCAATAAATACCCTATCCCAATAAGATAAACACAAGATAGATGTATCGCATACCATAAACACATATAAAGACTTCAAGAGAGTGTGCAATAGATAGGATGCCCTTGGGCTGATGAATAATTCAATTGAATGAGATGATTAGAATCCACAATCATGCATAGGTCCACCCATTAAGGGCCTCAATTACCCACCTAGTGGTTTGGCACATGGCCACAAGTGAATATTAGCCAAGATATCTCAACACCCCCCGCCCCTGATTTTCCCCGTGTATTGGTCTCAGTTCGAAATTAATGTTTTTAATTACTTTTTTGCAGTCAGCTGATCGGGGCAAGTCCCTAATGGAGCCTGAGAGGCCGACACCCCCCTACAGGCGATAGGTATATATACCACATTTTTACTTACCTGCTTCTTTAGAAAGTACATTTGTTTAATTATGATATCAACGTGGTCAATATTTAAATATGTTTTCAAAAAATATTTTCCCCATGTATTGGTTTCAGTGCGAAATTAATGTTTTTAATTACTTTGTTGCAGTCAGCTGATCGAGGCAACTCCCCAATGGAGCCTGGGAGGCCGACACCCCCCTACAGGCAACAGGTATATATACCACATTTTTACTTACCTGCTTCTTTAGAAAGTACATTTGTTTAATTATGATATCAACGTGGCCAATATTTTGTTTGTAGGTTGAGGGTCGAGGTAGGAGCCCCATGACAGATGATATGTCGACAGATGTTAGCACACCACGCTCATCAGGTCATGAGCAGGTATATAGCACGTTGTGAATTTCAGAAACTGTATTTATACATATTTATGTTATCTAATTATATTAATGATTTCAAATTGATATTAATGTTTTCTATTTTTATGTCGGATGATACTTATCTATAGATGGATCCAAAGGATATGGATTTGGGGCACATTCTTGATGATGTTGACCTCAAGAATTCAAAGAATATCCGGGATGCAGTTCAAAAAGCAAAAACAAAATTAAATCAGGAGGTCGTCAATCTGCTTATATCGAATATGCAAATGACGCAGGATGAGACTCAAGCAAAGATAGATCGTGTGTTGCTTAAAGTAAAGCGCTTGGATGTAAGCTGCAAACTCTTTCATTATAATTCTATTCCAAATGCAATTTTTTTTCCTATTCGTATATGAGTAACTAAAATATTATTTGTTTCTACAGGAATATTTTTTCCCCGGTGAGAGGCATGCCGGTACCATTGAGCATGACACCCCCTTCGCCACTGATCATGTATCGTTTCCGTCTGGCCAGTCGGAAACACAAAATCAGACACCCCAGACGGAACATGAGAGTGCCGATGAGGATCAGGGGCCAGTACATGGAGAAGAGCATGACTTTTTGATGCTGCCGTCCCAGCATTTCCTGGATCTTTCCGTGTCACTAGCACGGGAACATTTGAGACTACTTTTTTGGTGGACGAAGATCTCATTCCATACAAGATGGAGAAGATTCCAGGTACTATTTACAAAATGTTTCAACTATATATTATAATTTTATTGGAATGTAATTATGCATCATTCTTTTTACACTAATTAACACATACTCGTTTTTGTAGGAAATGATGTCTTTTATAAACATCTTAATGATTGGTCTTTAGAGCTGTTTGGGCCCACTATCCGCACATGGTGGAACCAACAGAGTAAAGTTTTGAAAGATGAGCTTATTGCTCGCTTGGTTGGGTTTTTTGGTGCCGAAACCTTCAACCGAAAAAAAGGTTCTCGAAAAAGCTGGCCAACATTTACATTATGTACGGGAGCAATATCGGAACAACTTAGCAGATAATCCAAAGTATGAGCGCCCTCCGATGATTCCAACAACAGAGTGGAAAGGCTTGCTGGATGATGCAAGGGAGAAAGCTGCAAAAATAGCGGGCAAGCCAGTACCCGAGTCAGCTAGAAGGTATGCAATACTTTCAGCAATGCAATTATATGTTTATTACACTTTATTTTCCATTTTTTTGCAATGTCTAATGTATTTAAAAATACTTTTATAGGCTACCAGATACGTCGAAGGCCACCCAAGCAAGAATAGAAAAACATGGGCAACACAAGCTTGGCCCTGGTGGATATTCCAACCTGCAAGCACAAATCGTAAGTATGATCAATAATTATTTTATTGTATAGAAATTATAGATTGCATTTAAAATTGTTTTCATGATGATATAACAACAACAATGATGATCTAATTGAAAATTACAGGCTCAAAGATTCCACGATTTGCCAACGGAGGAAGACATGAGGATCGGCTACCAACGCGGGTTTTTAGGTGTTGTTGAACATCGAACAAGCAGCCATGGTAGCCAAGCAAATTCTTCCAGTGATCCATCCTGCGAACAGGTAACTACAATAAACAAATTCTATTTAAGATTGATTCATTGTGTTCTATATTCATTAATAAACTAGTACATAAAATATTGAGTCTCTTTGTGTTAAGCCGCACAACAAAAGTAGAGAAAATGCAGAGGATGGAGGAGAAAGAGATATTGAAGTTCATGTTGATCGAAATCCAGGTAATAAATATTCTTGTGTTAAAAAAAAACTAGCATGGATTAAAGTCTCAAATATTAAATTGCAAATACTATATTGTTGTAAGTGTTGATGTTTTAATGCAGAGGGTCTTCATGTGCAACTTGAGGCAGCAGCAGAAGATCAAACGTAGGAAATTCATGTCACCCATGAGTTGCCAGGTACAAAGCACCGCTCTAATGTTTTTTTCTTGATGAAGGACTTACAATGATTATAATAGTAAAAACACGTCAAGTAATTAATATTTCTTCATTTTTCCAGTACATCCTGGCACCTTACAGCAGCCACATAGACGTCATGAGCACACGACCCGTCGACAAACACGATCACAGGTAGCTACAAAGGGCATAGGAAACAAAAAAAATTGGTAGAAGAGGATGTCACACTTAGAGAATTTGTGGAGAGAAAAAAGCGTCAAAAAAAGTAGTGATTGTAATAAGTACACTATTGCATTATTTTTTTATGCATTGTCCTCGGATATTATTTTTGATATTATGGAGTAATGTCTTCAACTATTTATTTTTTTCTATGTACAAATGAATGAATGAGTTAATTAATGAATGCTATAAACTAATTAATGATCGAATGCACGTAATTCCTTTAAGACAAGAAACTCACGATGTTCGCACAAAAGATCATTTATTTCCAAGCACGTGCATTGGGTATGGAGAATTGAGAGTGATGTGAGGGGGGGGGAGGGGCCATATGAGCTTCCACCTTCACATGGTTGGCCATGTTTAGTAGAGAATATTAAACTATTCTCGAAACAGAGAGGAGCTCAATAAGGTAAAATGCATGCATTATTACAATGTTTCTTTCTTATGACCAGATACGTTGTTTCTTTCTTCTAGCTAACTATAGACATGCATTTTCTTTATACTGCAGAGTGAGAATCTTGATGGGCTGGAGCTTTCTGGTTTGGAAGATCTTCAAAGTCTCAGGATGAGGATCGTTGGAATCCATTCTGTGCATCAATACCTCAACATCTTTTGCAAACTCTACATCCGGCTCCAAATCCACAAATATGAAGAGGTACCCATCCTTCAATTTAATTTAGGTTTTCTATTGATTTTTCAATGTGAAGTAGAAAAGAAGGGTTTAGTAAATCATTCCCAAGAAATAGATGAAAGCCAGTGGATCAACAGCAGGGTTGTAGCAGAGGTATTGAGGTTTTATATAGTCTTAGTGTGTTGCAACTAACGAAGTTCCTAAGGTAAATTTCATGGTAGTTCTCACATTGATAATCTGGAATTGGTTTGCTAATATGATTAGTGGGTTGTCATTAGACGTTCATAAGGTGGAGCTTGCAAATCTCAATAATGGTGATTTGTCATTCTTTAAACCATTTCATCCGTCCCAGGGTATAGAAGACCCTAGAATATCCTGTTAACCAGCACAAGGTCATGTTGTCAACAAACCCAGTGAGGACTTGTGATGATCGAGAAATACAATACGATAAGTCTTGTATTTTTGTCCTATTTTTAAATTAATAATTTAATATATGTGGTGGCTTTGATTGAAATTGCCCATAACACTGACTTATGCATAGCTGAGACCTGCTTTTGAATATTCTATCATATGTAGTTATGTATGTAAGGGCTTGGTATGAATGGATGACATGTGTACTATATGTGTAGTATGCTTCCTCTTGCAATTGCTATGCGTGTAGAACTCTGTTGTTCCTGACCTCTACTGTTGATATTCTCCTAGTTATAGCTGTAACAAAAGTGTATTTTCAAGGTATTTGAGGGAAGTTCCAATAGCTTCTCATGTTTTCAATTGGGATTATACCATCTGGACATCCAATTGGAATGGGATCAAAGTAAGAATTTCTTATTCTTCATGTTTGTTTGAACATCATTCTTCATTTGTCCCACAAAGTTTAAAGGGATTGAAATGAGATGCCCCCCCTTCCTCTTCTCAAATTCATGGGTGTTGTTATCACTTCGTAATTTCTTGAGGCTGTGTTCAAGAAACCCAAAGGTAACCTACAACCAATCTTTAGGATGACTGTCTGACTCAGCCAACCAGAGAGGGCTCTCTCTTTGTCACTGTATGATAAATGTATCAAGGAATAGGAGAAACAAGGCCAGATTCTCAAGGTAACAAGTGTTTTCAATGGTGATCAAGGTGTTGGGAAATTTCAAGAGTAAAGAACATTGGGCAATGGAGTCAAGGATTGAGGCTTAAATCAAATGAAAGAGTAAATCAGGTCACAGAGGTTTAAGGCCTTTTGCATGCATTTGGCACAGATCATTAAACTTTAAAGGTGATAGCAGAAGGTAGAGAAGTGATTGTTTATTTTCAAGAGCATGTGACTATGAATTCCTTAAATAAACAGGAAAGACTTATGAAAGACAGGGAAAACTAAATTATAATAGAGCACCAGAACACCAACAATGAATTCTATTACAGTTTATCTTTCAATGGTATTTACTGTAAATACTATGGAGCATGGAAACATGAATTCCAAAGATTTAAATTAACAGTAAAGAAGAGGAAATAACACAGACGAATGAATTTCACATAGAAGACATTCTGCAACAAAACATGGAAGGAATCTTAAACATGAGAAAACCTATATGTCTGTTCTTTCATTGAAGTTCGCAAAATCCCAGATAGACGAGTCTTTTCTTCTTTACAATATGAATTTCTTTGACCAAAGACCAACCCTCTCCCTATCGAAGTAGGGTCTATTTGTAGTTAATGTATTCAAAGGAGAGATGCAAAAAACTAGGAAACAATTACATATGTGGGGATCATGTCCCAGCAAAATAGCTTAAATCCTATCTTCTAAAACAGATGGCATAGTGACCATTTATTACATAACCAACTCTAAAAATAGAAATGACAGCTGTATGAATATTTATGAGGTCAATAATCCTTTTAGGATCAACAATATCCTATTCATTTCCAGGATGGAAAGAGATATCATTGATGTTTTCTGATAATTTTAGCCTTCAAAGGCGCATACTGTCTGAACAGGCTTGCTTGATTTCAGGCTCTCTTGATTAACTTGTCATCTTCCTCTGAATATTTCCAAAACAACTGTAAATAAAGTATCTGTGTGACTGTTGCGTACTGTAGTAACTGCAGACAGCAAGCTAGCATCATGGACTCCCTAAAACTTCTTCTGCAGGATCTGAACTTTATAGTTCTTAGCAACAGTATCAAATATCTGACAACCTTGACTTACTTATGCTTCACGGACATCTAACTGGCACTTCCTGGACCTGAACTTGGTATAAGAACTCGTGCTCCCACCCTGAATACTTCATTCCAAGCATCATCCTTTGGAACAGAAGCATAAGATAATTCTTCCATCAGCATATCAAGCTCTATTAAAAGACCTTCTGTAAAGACAGGCAATTTAGATTTAACCTCCCTGAAAAGTAATGGAAGTTCGAAGTCCTGCCTCATTTTGCTTACTACCACCATGCCTTTAAGTCCTTTTACCATATCATTAAATTTGCTATGGTCTGATCTGGCTTTAATCAACATTTCGTTATATTCAGGCCATGCTATTAGCATATTCTCATCATCCCAAAAGGATGGTAAACCATAACCAATCAATGGTAAAAAGGCTTGCTTGAACTCCTGCACTTGCTTTTTAATCTGGGACATCTTTCCTCTGTCTGAATTCAACAGAGTATATTTCTGCAACACCCTCCTGGCATCTACTAACAGAACAGTTCTGTTACTCACCTTTAAAACCTGTAACTCAGAAGCAGGAGCTTTACTGAGGAAAATAATTGCGTTTTGAGCTACCTCTTGAGTTCTGTTAATTAACTTTTCCTCAACTAATTTACATTTGTTGGATGCCACTCCCAATGCCTTCTCATGCTCCTCCACAATCATCAATTGAGGCCTGGAAGCATTGATATCTGCTATCAATTCATCCCAAAGAAAATGCTTTGCACCTTCCAGTGGCAGAACTCCCTTGGTTTTCTCTTTCAACTTATAAATCTTATCTTTCAGTTTATCATTTTCTTCTTTGAGCTTGATGATTTCCTGCTCTCTAGGATCCTGAGCTTTAATCTCTTCAATCTGCAGTTTAAGTTCAAAAATTGTGTCCTCTAAGTCTGAAACCTTCTCCTTGAAATTCTCAATTTCAGCTTCATGTACAGACATATCTGCAATGTCATGTATGATCTGGTCAATTGGTGACAAAGGACTAGTTCCCCTGTTTGATTTCAATTGTTCAATTTCTTGAAGCAATTTACCTTTCTCTTTCTCCAATGCCTCCTTCTGCTCCTGAAGGACTAGAATTTTGGCATTATCTTCCACAACCTTTGCATTCAAACCAGCTATCTCTTCATGCAACTTAACCAAATTAGGTGAAGGTGTAGTATCAACATTAACATTTACAGCTTTACCCTCCTTCTAACTGTCTTAACAGTTTTGACTTTGACTGTTGGCTGGGTTTCTGCCCCTTGTGCAGGTGGCAACTCTTTATATGAAGCCGGCTCAGTTTGTAAATAAGCCACCTGTGTAGACCATGCTTTGTTTGTAGCTTTCTCCTGCTTCAGGTGAGCTTCCAATTTTTCTATTTTCGGCACTGCATTCTTATGTGCCAAGGTCTCCCTAGTCAAGTCAGCATAAAGGACTTCACTGGCTTGTTTGTGGAACCAAATCTTGTCAGGAGCTGGTAATTGATCCATTTCTAAACGAATCTCAGAAGCCTTTTCATCATCAGTGATGGCCAAACTTAAAGATCCAGTTGCTAAATCCCTCACTGTCATCAATGTTGTCTTCATATCAGATTTTTCTTTGAGTTCTTTCAATTTTTTTTGCTCTTGCATCACAGACTCATTTCTCTGATCAATGTAATGTTTGAGGAGACTCTGCTTGTTTTGAAATTGACCTTCAGCAGCTACAGCATAGCTATATTTCTTGTATTGCAGGACCGGTACAGGGGGCAGTTTACTGCTTTCTTCAGGGTTTGCAGTAGTATTTTCAACTCTGGTCTGTGATACTTCTTCTTGAATAATAGTAGGGGTGATAACTAGCTCCCTTATCATATCAACATCAATGATATCTGTATCCATGGAATTTTTCTGCTTTTTAGATGTCTCAGGTTCCTTTGTATCCATCTCTGCGGCCTCTGGTTCTGACCTTTTCTTGGTAGATATCTGCTCCACTTTTCTCTGTGCAGTATTTGACTGAGAAAAATCTATATGATCTCTAGCCTCTACAATCTCCTTTAAAGGCTCATTGATCCAGATCTGATCATATATAAGAGAATTGGCCTCTCCCACCCAAGTTTCAGCCTGACTGTGCTGAAATACACCTCTGCCATACTCCTGTCTCCTTTGTGAAATAACATGTTTAGGGTCATATTTTACAGGTGGTACTTGAGGGAAATCAAGCTGCTTCAGAACTTCTTCAATAATGGGCAATGCTGCTTCCTTCTTTAAAATGAAATTTCCCACAGTCATAGGATATTTTATCCATGAACTCCTTTTCAATGATGGGGCAGTGAAATGTTCTTTATCTGCAGAGATCCTTTGCCTCATTACCTCTAAAGCAAATACACTGGTAGTTAAAAATATAGGCAACACATATGGTGATCCAGTGAATCCAAAGACTCTGACAAGGGAGAATTTTTTTGCCAGGAACCAATCTCCAATCAAATCAGGGTTTAGGATTTCTTTCAAGTCATTTGAAATTCTGCTGATCTCTGGATTAAATACTCTGAACAGATTAAGTACGATCAAATCCATGAATTTGGCATAAGACCAGGCATGGTAAAATGGTGAAGAAGGAGGCCATTTCTTGAAGGTTTCTGAGTCTGTAATGGCTAGTGCTCCTAACTTAGCATGAATTATCAAAGCATATAAGTATGCCTGATACCTGAAATGATAGATTTTGGAGAAATTGGACAACTGAAAACACATTTCTTTGGCAAAATATTCATCAAACCTAAGGGGTGCTATTCCAGGTCTATCTATGTATAGGAAAATTCCTAACATTGCTTTAGTTACCTCCGAACTAGTGTCTGACCCTAAAATTTGACTTAATAGGGTTACAGCAACAGCAATAACTAGTAAACAAAGTTTAGATGAAAAAGGAACAAACAAGTTCTCCACTGGTTTCAACAAAACCTTCTGATACATTCGTTCTTTATCCTCACTAGAAACTTTCTTGTAAATCTGGGATATTTCAGCTTCATTAAAAGAGATAGAAGTTGAAACGAAATCAACAGAATATTTCAGGGTTTCCCTAAGGGTTTGAGGGTCTACTTTGTAGATAATTCGGTCACCCTGGTAATTCATAATTACTCCCTTTGAGGTTGAAAAATGTTCAGCACATAAGGATACAAATTCTGGGCAACTAGGTAAAGGATACAATGTAGAAGGGATCAAAGTACTGTACAATTTGGTATGGAACTCGAAATTGTCAAGGGAAGCAGTACTGAGGTCATTGTGACTGGTAATGATATCAAAGGGTTTTGAAATTGGGTCATATACATCCCAGAAACGGTCAGAAATCAGGTCTTCGGAGGAATCTAAGGTTTTACAGTGGTAAACATGGTGAAAGCAGGTAATTCAACAGAGGAATACTCAGAAATTGTGTACCGGCTGAGGGTAAGGGCTGACTGTAGTTACTCACAGTTGACATGTTGATAGTATATCTGGTATCTGTAGCAGCCGAACCAATTGAACCTTGATCTCCGAGCAGAAATGGCGGAAACAGTCTTTCAGCAGTCTTTGATGGTAACATGTACAGTGGAGCCTCCTTAGTTAGTGCCCTGATAGATTGGGCTGAGTACTATTGTTGGACCCCGCATGCATATCAGAGAGCTATAGCACCTGGCACTCCTTTGTCCATAGGATCCTATGAAACCTAGCCCCTGCAGCCAGATTACTTAAAAAATTAATACCCTAGACCAGGATACCAAATTTTATGAATTCTGTCAGCATAGTATTACTCAGGGAGGATTAATACTCCGATAGGAGTAGTACTCTAAAAAAGAGTTCAGGTCATAACCACACCCTTCTTGGGGCCTATCTAAAAATATTCCTCTTGTTGCACTAATTGTAGTGGTACCACTCACAAATAACCTATTTTCAATGGACCCACTCCTACCATTATGAGTGACCTATATAAAAATACTCCTGGAAAGACGCCATGGAGTACAAGCTCAATAATCTGGAAACCAAACTTGAACAAAGCTTCACCACATAGGTCACCAAGAGTCATAATATGCTCCTGCAATAGATTGTATCCCTACGAGATGTGATTATGAAAGATAACGGTATTTATCAAAACCCCTCGAAACACATGGATAGAGGTTAATCTTCCTATGGGGGAGGTTCATTACATGGTTCCCACTTTCCTGAGACTCAATATAATGTGTGGCATCAATATACCAAATTTGACATGAATAAGTTTTATGGTTCTGACCCCACTGGCTGGATGACCAGATGGAACACTACTTTTATCCATCCACCAGATTACTGATGATCTGCTCAAACTCAATGCGAGTTAACATGTTAAGCTAGACCGCAGCGGAAAATAGGATATCGTACATTTTTGTACGGGTATCCATTTTTCGCTTCCACTCAGCGACAGCCATGTAGCACCCGTCACATCTCAGCGGAAAACGGACTTTCTTTAAACTTCATGATAGATGTATTATCCACTGAGATCTGAGCCATCAGATCTTGGCAAAAATTAGCGCTGCATCTACATCCCTTGATCTGTTCTGGTGCTTAACCTCCATCGGGCCCACTATACTTTATAGCAGAGATTTGACCGCTCCGCTATTTTACTTCATTATTTGGGTGTTCCGACAATTCTCTTGCCAAACTAACAGCTCCTCCAATGTTTTAAGACCTCCGCTAAGCACAAAAAAGCATTTCTTCACAGAAATTTTCCAAATGAGAGTCTTTTTTTAATGAACAGCACTATTTTTTCCATCGACCTTTGCCAGAAATTTATACTGTGATAACAGGTGCCTTGTCTTATCACTCCGTAATTTCTTTGTGGAGTAGGAGGAGATGGAAGAGGCTCATGTACCCCGCCTAGATGTAGCAGCTATTCAACTTGGAAACCTTTTTTATGTTTTTGCTGGATACAAAACTATTGATATTGTAAGTTAACAAGCCCATTATCTGAATAGATTGGTTAATAATCTGTTTAGACTCTTAGATGTCATATGCATGTGCATTAGCTTTATGAGTTGGGAATATGATTTTTTTTAATGTTTTTCTATACATGGCACAATTGACTTTGAAGGTGAGCATTGCAACAAACTAAGTAAACTGAGTAGGCTGGGAAATATTTTTATAGAATTCCCTCTCTTCTAGCTTTTTTTCTCTATTTCAAACACCTTTACTACTTCATGTCCAATCTCACTGTGTTTGAAATTGGGTTACAAAAGTTGTTTGTGCCAATTGTTTGAATGTTTATATCTTGAAATTTAATACATCATCATGTGATTTTGGTTGTAATATATCCAATAATACTTTCTCTTGAATTTGATCTACAGAAGTTTCAACCAATAGTTTTATTTTGGCAACCTTGAATTTTGTATTCCACCATGTGATTCTTGATGTCTAATATGAATATATTCTTGAGAATAGGTTAGAGAAGTTATTTGAGCCAATATTTTCCTTTTTCACACCTTGAACTGTCATAGATCACCATGCACTTCTTGTTTTACAATAATTAATGTTGGGAATCCTCCAATGTTGAAGAAGAGCATACCAAATCTAGAAGAGGAGTCAATATTGAAAATTGGACTCTGATCAAAATTCAATTTCATTGATGGCTTATCAAGAAAACTAAAAAAACATTCTAAAAGGAAGTAATGAAGTGATCATCCATAACTTTAGTCGGAACCAATTTGTTAAAAACAAGTGATAGATCATCCATCATACAATAAAAGATATGAAATCTTCATTGGGTTATTTCACCTAAAAGATATTCCAATGGCAAGAAAAGAAGATTGATTAAATTTGTAGACTGCCCTCCATTTACACAACTTTCAGTGAGGACATCCAAAGAAAAATATTTAGGGTTTGGAGTTAATGGGGACTTGAAAACACAAAGTAGCCTCGACATAACTAATTCATTGGAGCACATAGCTCTAACCATTCCAAAAATGGGTTTGCACCTCGAGAAATTTGATCTAGAGCAAATATTAGGTCTACAGCAAATATGTGTTTTATAGTTCTGTTTTTATGCTTTGAAGATTTCTCCTTTTTAGTGATGGTACACATGTTTAAACTTTAAGCATTTACCTACAGGTGATTGAACATATGGAGGTATCATATCATCATTCGGCTGTTCTCATTCTGTGTAGGTTTGTGTTGCCTCATCTTTGTATATCTTTGTAATTATCATGCCTCACCTTTGTGTTGCCTCATCTTTGTGTAGGTTTGTCGTGCCTCATCTTTGTAATCATGCTGTTGTTCTCATCTCTTGGTCTGGTACAGGTACTCTGTATCTCTTCTCTGGTCTGATCTTCATTGTAATACTGTACAGCTCTGTCCAGATGATAGGGCCATTAATGACAACATACAGATCTGTCATCAATAATATCTTTCTATGGTTGGATTTGTATTGTAGTATATTGTTAAATTTCTCACTCCTTAAATTATGATTGTATCTGTAATATGTACATTTGTCCTGTCCTGAGAACACAGAAGATAATTGCTTTTGAGAGTGGAATATATGGACTGCAGCATACTGAGTGAAATCTTTGTGGTGTGTAGAGTTAGGAATTCAGTTGACATTTCTGCAAAAGATACAGAAACAACAAAAGGCAGAGTGTCTCCTAGGTCAAAAAACATATCAAATGGGTCTCCTTTGGAAAGAGACTCACAAATCATTGACAAGATCACAAAAGTTGATATAAAAAGCAAACAATCAAGGGTACAAATTTGCACAGAGAAAGATGAAAGTAGCAGCAGCAGTGAGAGTGATGATCATTCCTCTGACATGGATATTGAACCTAGCTTTCAGAGGGTGAAGAGAAACAAAAGAGAGCATGAGCCTACTGTAGATGAAAATTCTTTACATCAAACATAATCTAAGGTAGTGCAAATTTATCTATTTCATGAGTATTATTGCTTCTCCTAATCTCTGGAATTGTAGCACTATCTTTAGACAAATATTTTAGAAGTTCCATGGTTTGTCTTCATAGAAATGTTGACTTGCTGCTTTTATACTTTCAGGTGGACTTGCCTATTCAATATGAAGATTTTTCTATTGAATGTCTTGGTACCATTAATCCTCGGCCTACAAATCTGTGCATATATTTATTAATTTTTTTAAAAAAAATGTTTACAGCCTGTCGGTTAACCGACACCTAGAACATCTACAGACTGTCGGTTAACCGACACCTAGAACATCCACAGACTGTCGGTTAACCGACCCCTAGAAAATATATAGACTGTCGGTTAACCGACACCTAGAACATATATAGACTGACGGTTAACCGACACCTAGAACATCTACAGACTGTCGGTTAACCAACACCTAGAACATCTACAGGCCATCGGTTAACCGACGCCTAACCAACACCTTGGAGCATTTGACCGATGGTAAGAAGCTGTCGGTTTGTTTTTTTAAATTGTTCTAGGCGTCACTGGATTTGCGTCGGTTAACCGACACCTCTCCAAGGCGTCGGGTAACCGACGGTATGATTAACCGTCGCTGAACCGACGCCTTGGAGAGGTGTTGATTAACCGACGCAAATCCAGCGACGCCTAAAAAAAAACATATTGTCGTACATGTGATAGGGAAATGTCGAAAATCCGACAATACAGCCGTCGGATTTTGGGTCAAAATGTTGTAGTGATGGGTGTCATCATAGAACCCCTTTCCCTCTAACACCCATGTTGTTCTTTCTTTACATAGGATTGGGAGTCCATTTAGTCTATGATCCTTTGCACTCAACTGCATATTACTATGACATTGTCACTTATTGGCTGACCCCGTGGAATCCCAGACTTATGGACATTATGACATATTAATGTTTCATATTGCATACTCATGAGTCCACTGCTTCATCCATACTACAACCATCACATTGTTTTTCCACCATTCACCACCCTACAAGGAGATTTCTATTAGAGTCTTCCCCTATCGTCAAAAGATCCAATTGTTATCACTCAATCCCTTGATTCATACAAAAACATTACAATTGGACACTTATCTCCTTACCAATATTTCTCATCTTCCTTGGGTGACCATTTTCCTTAGTGACCATTTTACAAATAGTGCTTTTAAGAAAATACTTTTTCTAGATGATCACACATTTGGGAAGCTACGATTTTTTAGTACTCATTAGTACTCTTTCTTCGGTGCCCATGCATCGGAGAAACTAATCAACAAAAAGTGCTTCTTATCACTCCTACAGATCATACATAGTCTTATTATGGTAGCGCCCTTGGTCACCTTTGTTTAGATTATTCTGCAATGAGTCACCCTTGGAGTCATACTTAATCAGTGTCCCTATCCCCAAGAGTAACAAGTCCCCTCAATTATAGTTGTGTCCTCTGGTGCCCCAGTTGTATAATTTCTCTCATCCCATTAAGAAATCCCACACATGCTACAAGATCAACCGTTCCTTCAGAATTTGAAAAAAGGAAGTTTGATTCCATTACTCAATCACCCTCATATACCCAAATAGTGTCTCAGTTATTCGTCCAATGTTCCTCTTATTTTGGTGGTATCCCTCGCCCTTCTATCAAGGAAATATCATTTCCATGGTAGTTGCAGGTGTCCTTCTGTAGAAATCGACACATCTATTCCAGAATATAGACCCAGAGGTATTCTATACCTTGGCCTCATAATCATCATTGATGATACCCTTGGAACAAATTAGGGGAGACCTTAGTACCTCTCGGATTGGTTGCTTCTCACATGCTCGACTCCAAATCAATCATCCCACCATTGAGATTCGTACAGGATGATAGTCCTTTCATTGTTTGGTTGAAGACCCTAGATATCCCCGACTCCAGTTCTTTTGTGAGTCCCTTCCCATATTTTTTGACATATACAGGATGCGTTTGAAGACAGTGTTATGGAATCCCCAGTTGCATGCTTCCTATTGTATCCAATTCCAGATGCGGTTCATCAAACACATTCAATTCAAACTTTCAATTGTTTGAGTGATCACGTGTGTTGGACCCTTTTAGTTCCAATAAAGCATCATTTATTGTGATCCCACATTCATCCAAAATGCCATTCTTCCAATATATTTTCCTCAAATAAACCATGGATGGGCCATGATTATGTACTCTTTAACTTGAGTACCCCCTGGACACTTATGATGTACACAATGATTATTCATGTAGTGAATAGACCCTCATTGGGCCTAGGGCTCCTTTTTAGGTTTGATACATTGATATCAGCATGGGGATTCCTGCCTCATCTATAGATATTTGAGATTATATGCACCATTGTATTTGTAGGTAAGGAACCTTGTATCCATTTTGGAAGGTGAGTTCTCTTTAAAACTGTCTCCATTCTCTGTGGCACTGTCACACTTATATCCTAACCATAAGAGAATCCTATGATGTATGTCATCCATACAATGAGATCCCGACCTCACAAATAGGGGGAAATATATTAACATCCAAAATTTTCTCACCTTACATGTCATTAGCACCATCACCTTCATATGTCATCATTCCACCTCATTTATACTCATTTGACCTTGATAAATAAACCAAAATCCAAAAAAATGAAAGACAAACCTTAAAGAAGCATTTTAAAAATAGATTTCTATTAATCCTTTGATAACGCTCATAATCCCTCGGTTTGAGTGACTTAAGCTGCACAAAACTCCAAAAAAGGTGTGACACAACCTTCGACTTGTCTTTTGGCTATCTCTGCTTCGTATCTGACAAAAATAAAGTAAAATCAAAACGAGTATCTATGTGGCTTCAGTAAGATGTCGATTCTAGAGCCCAAAACTTAGCCCTAAACTCTCATCATTATATATAAAAGAGACATCAAGGTACCTCATTGTACACAATTATCATTCCATTTTCTCAAGCCATTATTATACTAGATTTTCATCGAGTCTGAAGCTAGTCCCTCTCAATTTATTTCTCATATTTTTGGATATCCCCTTTTGTGATGCATGGTGAGAGAATTGGAAGATCATCGGGAGAACCAACAGACACTTACTCATACAGTTGCAGGGGCCTCTTCCATTTCTATTGTTTAGGTGACTCTATTACCTATTTCATTTCAGATTAATACAAAACAATCTTTATTCTTTCATATGCTTTCTTTACATGTATGCGAGATGAAAAGAATGTGAAATTTTTTTCTTTATTTTCATGCCATATATATGCTCTCTTACTTAGTTTTTAATTCTTAGTATATTTATTTTGTTTATTCACTTTCTTGAAACTCTGCTAAAGTTGCACAACCCTTTGGAAGATTCCTTTTGGCATAGGCATGTGTGAAAACACACGCTACAAACTATCATCCCTTGGATTCAACACCGTGAGAAGGAACATACCTAGAAGAAAACCACTCTTCATATCAAACCCCTTGCACCCTTTATCCAATCAAGAAGAAAATTTGTTAGATGAGTTCGAGCGGGAAGCAAGCCCTGAAGCAGATATAATAGAAACCAGAGAAGTAGAAGCTAGTTCTACCCTAGAGGTTTAGACATTGGAGGAAAATACTATAGTACCCACCCCACTAGTTTCAACAACAAGAGCGAGTTTTCCAGTACATAGCATATTGTATATGACATCGGATTCCACCATGAGATTGAATATATTTCACAGGATAGGAAAATATGACACCAAGTAGCACTAGTTCACCTGCAAGGCTATATGGTCAGTGAAACAGATCACCGAAGAAGCTGCAATATTGCATTGTTGAAAATGGCATTCAATGACTGGGATTTGACTTGGTATATGAAGTACAAGACCATGATAGCGTCAAGCCAAACAAGACCTCTAGCGACAAAAAAGAAGGATCTTTTGAAAGAGTTTTAGAAGCAAAAATCGGAGTCTCAGTGCATCACTGAGATCAAGAAAATAAAAAAAAGAGTTGGTGAGTATGTATGGGACTACGAACAAAGATTCAAGATCCTCTTGGATCAATTGAGATTTTAGATCCAAGATGTAAAACACTAAGAGTGGTTCATTATGGGCTTGTTGTCACACATTATAGTCCCCTTGACATAGCAGAAGGTGGTTACTTAGTCAGAAGCATTGGATATTTCAATGTGCTTAGAAGCTAATCTAGGAGGGGAGTTATCAACCATAACAATGCAAGTGAAATCACAGCTAGATGCACTAAATTTGCAATTACAACAATTGTTGACAGGGAAAGCAGTTCACGAAAATGTGTGGTGCAACTTCTGTACGATAAAGGGCCACCACAAGACTGATTTATTGACCTTGAACAATTGTATGGATACAGGAACACCAAGCCCATTCCCAGCAGGACCTAAGGTGGAATGGTGTGAGATATGTAGAGTATGGGGACACTCGTATCCGAAATTCCCAACCTTGCAGAAATACCAGAGTTCTGTACATGCCCCATTCTGTGATTTTTTGAAATCACTTGGGCATGATGTTAACAACTGCCACACACTATAACTAATGAATGATAATACATCATACAAATTTTGGCTTCGAGGTGTAGAAGAGAATAAGGGGCCTGAACAAGGAGGAAATCAGGGAGAAATGTGCACTAGCTATTGGGGATGAGGACGAAGCTATGGAGGAGGAGGCAGATAAGTCATCTGATTCAACTTTGGAGAGCCATGCCACTTGAAGAGATTTTGTAACAAACCCCATGCCTTAGGCACATACTGCCATAGTACATAAGTAACATAACACTTTACCAAGGAATGTATTGATCTGGTGGTGAAGTGGGAAGAAAAGAAGGGTCGTTGCAATATGGTAACCACCGAAACCCAAGAAGATTCTAATGAAGGGGGACCTGACCATGTGAATAAAGTGACTTGGGGGTGTGAATACAGGAGAATACATGTATTATGCACGTAGCTTTGATCAACCAACTACGCCAAAGATAAAATAAATCTACGCACACTCTACTGAAATTTGATGCCACGCACTAGCAACGGTTCCTATGTGACACACAAAAAGAAACCAAAGAAGAATCCCTGTGAGAAGAGGAGTTGTACTAGGAACTACTGCTCAAGGAGAGCTAGCTCTGCATTCTACGCGAATAAGAGGAATTATGGAGGAGGCTATGTGAGGAGGAAATTATTTGTGGCATGCATGACGAGGAGCACCAGAGAATTGGGCACCAGGAGGAAGAATAACGTAGAAAGGCACAAAATCATAACTTGGAGGATCAAGTAAGTATATTTCTACAATGTTTCTTAAAGGTGCTAAATGTTCCTTAGACTACAAGTAAGTTGACCAGCTTTCTCGCAAAACTGGTTACGCTAAGTGAAATGGAGGATCCCATTTCAATGCTATTTCCTGAGAGGAATGTGAGATGGGTAGGCAAGAATAGGTGCACAGGATTTAAGGAGTTGAAATTAACACTTGAGCTAGGAGGGTATTAAATGCAGGATGTGATGCTCGACCTGGTGTCGGATGTGAATATATTACCAAAGAATTCTTGGGAGCATAATCTGGGGAAACCAAAGCTAGTGGCCCCCTCTGCAACTCAGGTTGGAGAACCAGTAAAAGATCTATCCCATTGGTAGGCTAGCCAATGTGGAGGTAGATATTGATGGGTTGAAAACAATGACAGTTTTAGAGGTCATAGAATTATTGGAAGATAGCAATCCCTATCCAACACTATTAGGGATTTAGTAGGCATTTGATAAAAATACTATTTTGAACTTGAAGTAATGACGCATGTCATTTTATACTGAGGAACTATAGGTAGTAGCACCACTTTTAGCTAAGGAGGGATAGTGCTATACAGAGCCCATGAAGGATGACACACATAACATTGAGATGGAAAATATTTATGATGTGACTAGAACGAGGGAGGAAAACATGAACCCCACCGTGGACAAATAATTCAATTGGTGCAATGTTTTCTCCTTTGATACAAATCCCCATGAGGCACTAGATTGATGACAAAATCAGTTATACAAAGTGTCCACATGGAGATGTGCTCTTGTCACTAAGTCTATGCATTGGTTCAGGTCAGAGTTGCGTGACCCATTAGTGTTTGACAAAATAGAAAGAGTGGACACTTTTCTCGAGCAAATAGAAGAACAAGTCCTAGAATATCAAAGGGTCAAGGACATGGATGCAATGACTAGAGGGACCTCCTAAGTGCTAGTGGAAACACAGAAAGAGGACATGTGCATTTGGTACAAGTTGATACATGCATAAAGGTGAGGTTCCAACCTTCCAAAGACTTGGAACTGATGAACAGGTTCAAGGGTACTAAGGATCCCAAAGAGCACTTGCAGTACTATGAACAAAGGTGGACGATGAAAATCGTCCTGCATAGCTAGTGGGTGCATAGGTTAATTCATACTTTGGATGTCATACAACACAATTGGTATGTACAAAAACAACATAGACCAATAACAAGAAGTTGGGAAAAGGTAAGCACATAATTTATGCCCACCTTTAAATTCATCATAACAGACCCTTTCTTGGAAAAAATTATCCATCGATGAAGAAATTCTTTTTTCAGGAAAGGCCAAAGCAAGATACTTCACAGAAACCAATCTACTCATACCATAGGATTCGAGCATAGTTGACCCAACCTGTGTACTATTGGAAGGTGGGTAGCATGGATATGGATGAGGAGAAAGATTGATGCAATGTATAAGTTAGAGAAAACACAGGGGAGTGCGTAGTGAAGGATGATATATCCACCAATACCACGTTGAAGTTCCTAGAGCCACTCAAAACAAAGAAATACAATATAGGAACAAAGGAGGCACCAAATATGGAAATCATAGGGGACTACTGGGACCAGAAGACGATCACCCAAGTAGTCGATCTCCTAAAGGAATATGATGATCTCTTCCTATACAATTTCTTGGAGACGAAGGGGATAATAAGATCTATAGGGGAAATGAAAATTCAGCTCAGAAAGGAGCCAAGTCGGTTAGTAAAATAACAAACATGCTAAACCCCATATATAAAGGAAATGTGTGCAAGAGGCTTGACTGCATGCTGGACGTAGGAATAATATTCCTAGTTGAAGAGTCCAAGTGGATCAGCCCAATGGTGTTCTAGGAAAAGAAGATTGGTGAGATTTGGATTTGTGTAGACCTGAGGAACCTGAACCCACCTTGTGTGTATGGCACCTTTCCTACCCCATTCATAGATGAGGTGTTGGAGAGTGTAGGATGCAGTGAAGCCTATTTGTTTAATGATGGGTTCTGATGATACCATCAAGTGCACATTGTGGAAGAAGATTGTAAGAAAACTACTTTTGCGATGGAGTGGTGGTATTTTGCTTACAACATCATGCCATTTGGATTGAATAAGGCACCAATAGTATTCTCTAGGATAATGGTTGTTGTGTTCAAGGATTTTATGCACAAATTTATGGAAGTACACTTGGATGACTAGATGACGTTCAGACTACTGAAGGAGAATTTGTATGTATTGAGACTTATGTTGGGTAGATGCAGGTAGATGTAGATATTATTAAACCTTAATAAGTGCATCTTTTGTACCCCATTTGGAATCCTTTGGGGGCACATGGTATGAAAAGAAGAACTGTTGGTAGAGCTGACCAAAATTATAGTCATTATTAACTTGCTAGCCCCAATCTCTACAAAGGAACTGCGCACAACCTTGTGACATACTGGTTATTATAGAAAGTTCATATGAAATTATGCCAGTATCACAGTGCCATTGGAAGAGTTGTTGAAGAAAGATATTAAGTACATATGGATGTAGGAGTTCTAGCACGTGTTGGACATTTTAAAATAAAAGTTGGTTACAACGCCTATTCTGATATTCCCAGATTGGGCACGCATGTTTCATGTGCACATTGATACATCAACAATTGCACTAGGAGCAATTTTAGCCTAGCGATTAGAGGGAAACATTGACCATCCTATATATTTTGACAGTAGAAAATTATCTTGAGCAAAGAGGAACTACGCAACTACAGAGTGCAAAGGATTGGCTATGGTGTATGCGCTACAAAATTTTAGACACTACCTGCTCGGAAGTTTCTTGAATTTTTTCACCAACCACTCTGCATTGAAATATTTTTTCAACAAGCCAGTGTTGGGGGGAGTATTTTCATATGGATGCTATTGTTTCAAGATTTTTAATTTAAGGTGGTAGTAAAATCTGAGAAGCATAATGTTGGGACAAATCATTTGTCTAGAATTGAGTCAGGTGAAGAAGGAGCAAGTTTGGATGATGATCTCCTAGATTGAAAAATGTTTCATGTTGAAGCAGTACCAAATTAATTTAACAAGATAGCAATATTTTTGGCAACAAGTAGAGCACTTGAGGACTAAATAGATGCACAATGCAGGTAGATGGTAACAAGGAGTGTTGATTTCCAATTGATTGCAGGGAAGCTATACAAGTTGGGAGCCAATGGAATACTGCACAGATGCATATTGGAGAATGAATGAATTTTCATCTTATAGGAATTGCATGAGGGAATTATGGGAGCAGACAATGTAGGGAAGGTGATTGCGCACAAGGAGCTGCACGTAGGACTATGCTAGCATTCACTTTTCTAGGAAGCCAAAGTGTTGTTAAGATTTAATATGCTAAGACAGAAAATAGTAGCATTACATTCCATTTCACAATAATAGCATATACAGGATCACTGAAGAAACAACAAGCACAGCATAAACACAAGAGACACAAATTTATCCTGGGAAACCCTCATGGGGTAGAAAACCCAGCAAAGCTTCCTCAATATAGATGACCAGCAATATACAAATATGCAAACCAAAGACATGATCTCCTCCTCCACCATAGTAGACCTCTCCTCCACAAGTGCGCTACATTCTGAGTGAGGGAAGTGTGTCAAATCAGGAACACACCTCCTCTATATATACACATCTTCGACTTGTACTTTATGTTAACTAGGTCGGCCCCAACTTTACCACTGGGTTAAACACCCCACTACAACTGACTGGGCCGACCCCACTAGGGTGGTCTAACAACCCTTTGACCCACATAACACATACAAGGCCGACCCCCACTAGGGAAGTCTAATAACCCAAGTTACCACATTCCGACGGAGGAATAAACATCTCCGGATATACAATAAGATCTCCACGGAGGAATGAAACATCTCCGGAATAATAAAGTACAAATATAATATTCTTTGAAGTTACAATATTTCAACAAGTGTACTACAAGCATTGTGATGTTTTCTAAAGAGTAGTGAATCCTTCACAACCGAATGAGATATATCTCTTCCCAATGACACCAATCAATCCCTTTGAAAAGTGGGCCATCAATTTTGTGGGCCTGATCAACCCACGTGCGTGGAGAACTAGCACACAATACATAATCATCATGATAGAGTATTTGACACATTAGTCAGAAGCTACTCTAGTAAATGATTTCACATCATAGATAATTGCAAGGTTTATTTCCAAGCACATCATCACCAATTTTGGGTGCCCAAAAGTGCTAATGAGTGATCAGAGAACTCATTTCCTGAATTCCACCATCCACGCACTTACTCAAGAATATATGATCTACTATCAGTAGAGTACACCGAGCTACCATACTCGGGAAAATGCATGGGGGGTTCACTCAGTGAACTTGTTACATGGAACGATTTTTTGCATGATATTAAAGAATATCCCTAATTTCACTAAATATTGAAAAATTCCTCCTAAAATTTTATTGTTGAACCCCCCTCCCAATATGCCTTTCCAATTAAGAAAACTCTAGTTTCACCAGATATTGTATGTGTCCATTTTTAATAACCCCTTTATTCATATTATCAAGTTGTAACAAACATGATCCCTAACACATCTTAGTATAAGCAAACATGATGCTAAATAAAATAAAAGTATAATGCTAATGGTGATCCCACTAGGATTGCATGGGTGACTAATCAATTTGTAGCGTTGGATAGTGTAAGACCCAATCAAATAGTACTAGGAAGGAAAAATGTGTAAAAGGAAACCCAATCAAGATATCAATATAACAAAGAACATGTAAAAGGATGATAGTCCAATATTTAGTGCAATGCTTAGAAAATACGAAAAATTGCAGATGTTTCACACCATAGCCTGCGAATCTACAAATTTTATATCATGTAAATATAAGTATATCCATAGAGAGCTCATGTTTTCTATAATCTTAATAAATTAAACTCCAAAAAAATGCAAAGTTGAAACCCTTTTGTGGATGGACTCCCCTACCTTTCTATCAAAACAAACATCATTGATGTTTGAACCCAAATGAACATAGAAAAATTCCTCTTACTTTCCAATAACACCATATGGTCATGTGCAAAGCTTGTATTTGGGTCATTCACAAGATGCAATATATGAATTTCTTCCACTTCCTATAGATGTAATTTCACCATCTATTTAACTTTAAAAAACAAACTAAATTTTGGAAAGTTTGTAATTTGTATATTTTATTTTCAACATAAAAAAGTAACTTGCTATTCACTAGAATCAAAGTTACATCATATCAAAGTCGGAAGACCATTATAGTGCATAGAAGCTACTATCATTTCTTATAGGGAACTTTCTTAAAAAAAAACAAAATTCAACATCATGCCATCACGTCTATGTAAATCAGTCCTCTTACAATAGTAACAAACTATAAACATCACTACTAGTGATGAAACACTAAGCAATGAAAATGGAAGATGACCCTTGTCAATTAGGAGATCCTCAACTAACTCCTCAAAAAACAGCAAACCATCCATATGATCCACAGCCTTTTTGAAGAGTCTATCAACATTCATATTTAGCTCCCTATTAACATGAGTAAAAGAAATATTTGCAAAGCTATTGATAAAAACTTGTACCTTTTAACCCAGTAATCATTTGCAATAACGTTTCGGTTGAAATTTCCACCGACCCATTCAATGATGTCATTGCTGCAAATCAAGAGTAATTAATATAAAGTAGCTATTGCATTTCTTTACCACCCTTTGGTAGACGTGAATATTGATTGCCACTCATTTGCGGCCATCTATTACAATTATATATTTCTTTGCAATTTCATCTCATGAGAAAGGTTCCTTCATTTTTCCACATTTACATAGAAATATTTTTGAAACTTACGTCGTTTTTGAGAGACAAAGGTTCGTTGTAGATGAGGTAACATGCTCACAATTTTTTCAAAGTTAATAACTATTATATTGTAAAAGTTTTGTACTAAATATAAAAATGTATGGTAAGTTTCAAATTAAGAGTTTGAATATGTAAAGAGTTATATATACTTAGAATTTTCATTTATATTGTGAAAATATATTTACCTTTGGAAATGTTAGTTTAGCTTTTCTTACCCATAATTTAATTTTATCTTTGTATCTGTAATTTTTGTAATTGTTTTGCTTGATTGTGTTTTATTGTTTACTTAATTTTATCTTTATATCTATATTCTTTTTATTTGATTGTGTTTTATTGTTTATTTATATTTTATCTTTATATTTATACCTTTTTTGTTTAATTGTGTTTTATTGTCTATTTTATTTAATTTAAGATCACACCAATTTGTAACAATCCCTAACCAGTAAGCTTTGTTCTTAGTATGGCTTAGTTATTTTTGACTTGAGCTTATCTCAATTGCTAATTCCCTTCATTTAACGGGCATGGAGAAAGGTTAACCTTTGACTTTTCTCCATGCCCGTTAAATGAAGGGAATCAGTAATCCAAATAAGGATCGCCTTATTTTTGATCCCGAACCTGTTAAGGTAAAATAGCTAAGAAAAAAGATAGATTAACTAGCTATTCCCCAGAAAAATGTGTTTTAATTGGGATCTGTTTCATAGCTGTATATCATGAAAATAATTGTTTCAACCTAGGCATTTGAGTGGATTAAAAGGATGGTCGAATTTGTATAGACACCAACAAGGAACTCTATGCCTAGATGGGTATTTAATCTCAACGCTTCTACAGATAACTACAAAATCTTAATTCTGTTGCAAATAATGAAGATCGTGCAGGTAACTTGTGCAATGCGTTATACATAAACTTTATATAAATTGATTGATTCATATATTCTCGGACATCTTTACCTCCATGTTTATGTATGAATATATCAGCCATTGAATTATATATATATATATATAAGAGATTAATTGATATATATGCATAATTTGTTTATTTATATATATTTAATATTTTAATATTATTACATCTATATGTATTTTTAATAGAATTTGGGGTAGATTAGAATCTATGTTTTTCCTAGATTATATGAAGATGAGACAAGTATATTCTTTAGATTGATTTTGTGGTAATCGTTCCAAATTCGAAATAAACAATTATAAAAATGAATATAAAAAATAAATAATAGCTATGATGGATCACTGGTAATAGATACATAGATAATGGACAATTCTTTAACAAAAGGGCAGTTGTTAACATGCAGGCAATTCATGTAACTAGCATGAAAAACATAACTTATTTGTGACACTTAACTTATGATCTATAAGTATTCACCAACTACAAATTAAATAGTTATGTTAATATAATAAAAATGATTACATAAATAAGTTGATCCATAAAATAACAGACATTTCTTATAACATTTAACTTCTTTATAACCTATCTGTATTCACTCACTACAAATTAAAAAGTTGTATATATAATATTTTATATATCATATAATAGATTGAAATATATATTAAAGTTAACCTATTAGATATAACTTCTATAACTATGTTGTGATCCTTGCCACGAGGGATTTACTGTCAAAGCCTGTGGATCAGATGGTCTCCAGTTATTTATGACGAAAGTGGGGTTTTATATGTGTCTAAAAGGAGTGTTAGCTGATCCATTCTGAGCGGTTGGGCCCAGGAATGGCCCAACTAATCTAGGGAACAGAAACCTGAACATTCTCTCTTGGGTAGGTTGGGGAAGGGATAAACGGCTAGACAGATCTCTTTTGAGAGAAACAGGAGGAGTAGTTAACAAGAAGTCAAGTTGCCTACCTCCCTATACTTATTTATATTTGGTATCTAACTAATTTACGTTTGATCAGCCAAAAGCTATATAGTGAGGGGCAGTAAGGGATCTCTATCAATTCATTTACTATATTTATCCTTAATACAGATTTTGTTATTGAACTTGCCTGTTAGGATTGTCCATCTAACAACCTATAGATGTGAGTTGGCACTTGGCGCGCCACCTTTTCAAATCATGGCAGCTTTTCCACAGCAGGAAAGCCAAGGTCAATACTCTTTTCATTGATATTTATCCATTTTAACATAATCTAGGCCACTTCTTCACATTCAGGAATTCGGATCTGGTGCCTGTTGAGGCCAGCATTATCGGCCATCTGTGGATAGAATAAGAATTCCAGAACTCTGGCTGCATCAGCAATTGACCGCGACATTCTGCCATATTGTTGTGACATTATTGACGCGTTGATCTTGAATTGTATTTATTGGCATAACAGATGTGTCACACAAATGTCCCTGATCTATCCAGCCAGTAGTGTCACTAATGTTGTTATGGTAAGCAATAAGCATTTTGTAACAGTGCATTTAATCCTACAGTTGTTACATATAGACCATTGAATTTGAAGTAGCTACATATCCAAATGTAATCAATTTGAAGAGAGAACATGAATTGATCTGACACTTGAAGAGTGAACATTATTGATCTGACACTTTTTCCATCTGTTGTATCTTCTGGCTTTGTAATTGCCTTACTAAATTGAGACCAATAAACTTGGTTTGTTAATGTTTTCAAATTTATGTTATATATAAATGATATGGCCTCTAAACTAAAATTGAGACCAATAAACTTGGTTTGTTAATGTTTTCAAAGGTATGTTATATATAAATGATAATGTTTTCAATATATAAATGATATGGCCTCTAAACTATCTCTTAAGATTGTTATTTGTATTTCTTTTCTAAAATTGTTCTTGGTTTCGTGAATAGTTGTTGCATAAAACCTTGTTAACTAATCCTCTAGCAGTGCCTTTTCATCCTATACTTTGATTTCTAAATTTGGTAAAGATGCAAGGACAAAAATTGAATTTAGCTCTCCTCAAAAATGATTTATCCCTGTAAATCAGCATAGTAGTCAAAACCAGCATAGTAGTTTAAACAGACCATATTTTTGCTAAAGTTTTTTTCCCTTTTTTCTTGATATTTTTTGATGGAATCTGGTAATGAATTTTGGGAATTCTAGATAACAGTTATCAAACTTGCATGATTTGGGTGCTCGATGGGTTTTTAGAATGCTTTCTGCACTCAAAAAAACAATTTAAGTTGCAGAAAAAATCGAATTCAGGAAAAACAATTCGTCTAACTCCAACCAAAAAAAAACGAACTTTTAGCCTCCTTCTAAATCAGCACACTAATCTACATCCTCCTTCTCATTGACAAATCATTTAGAAAAACTTGACAAAAAATCTCTTCAAACATGAGCTTCTAGATGCTATACCCATGTAAAGTTGTTTGCAAAGAAAATATTGTACCTCTTTTGTTCAAAGTAGAAACTACAAAAGATTTTTTTTTGGTTCAAAGTAGAAATTACAAAAAGATTTGGGTATTGGGTATTTATAATAACAATGGATATAGTGAGTGTTGAGACCTTAGTTTTCTCTAGCTTTCTAATTGAAGCTTGTGCCTCAGTTAAATTCTAATTTATTAATGTTCTTAATCGTTTCATAATGATGTTAGTTTCCTTTCCTGTAACTATTTAAAGCTAGATATCTTTATAATTATTTTGAGCTTGAACTTGGTGCACTGCCCGTGCAAACTATATCCCGTTGATGCGGGGTGCATTTATGCTCTATCAAATGGTTTAACTTTTTATATATATATAACATTTTATATTATTTAATCAATTAATAAATAATATAATCTATTTGATATATTTTATAAAATTTAATATATTTATATTTGAAGAAAAAGTATATTTTTTTATTATATATATAATTTGAATATTTTATAAAATTTGATATATGTTTCTTAAAAAAAAGAATATATATATATATTTTGAAGAAAAAGTTTTACAAATTTAATTTATTTAAAAAAACATAACAACAATTGATATAATTTTTTTATACAATTTGATATATATGTATTTGAAACAATTTGACATATACGTATTTGAAGAATAGTATGTTTTGCAATATGTTTGCTCTTATGCATAGAGATTTCTTATAGTTTTAGATAGTTTTGAAAATATATATATTAAATTTAATATTTGAAAATCAAAATATAATTTTTATAATTTTAAAATATTAAATTTTTAATTTTTAATTGGATAAAAACAATGATTAGATTAATTTCATCTGGTTTGAGGGTTAATTATCAGAATTTAAAAATATATTAAAATTTTAAAAATAACTATATTATTCTCTTTATTGTCACGTAATTAAAGAAATGTACTCATGTACTCTGCCCTATAACATAGATTCACAGTAAATAAACTATTATTCTCCTAACTGCCACTTAACTAAAAAAAGTGTACTATTCACAATAAATGAATTGGAATTTTTTGGATTCAAAGCTGACCGTAGTGTAGGACTTGGATGTTGAAGATTGTCTCCGATCTGAATGAGTAGTGGAGGCCATTAAAGTACACTCAAAAATCTATTAATTATATTAATGCTCTAGCTTCAACGTAGGAATTGTAGTTGGGTTTGTTATTTCAGGCTCTGTTAATTCTTCTCTGCCAACAAATTGGATAACTTCAATCTTTTCTTTCTAATTTTAAATGCTTGCATCCCCATAACAGTATAAGCCAGTAAATATATGGGTATCACATGCATGTGAACACGTGGTGTATGGATTGTTTAACATGTAGCTTCGAAGTTCCATCTATTGTAGTTTGCAATTTTTTTATATAAAAGTAATAGCAAAATACTGGAATATTAATTTATTTTTATATTTTCCTAAGGCTTATTTTATATATTTGAAATTTTATTCCTTTAATTAATTTGTTCATACTTTTAAATCCTCAGTTCTTTATTTGAAATTTTGCTACCATATTTGATTTGTTCTTGATTTTAAAGCTTAAGGTATGTATTTGAAATTTTGCTTCATTTGAAATACTAATACTTTTGTATCTGTATTGTGAACAAATATTTTCAATTGCACCTTTTCTTATATTAATAAATTTTATTTTGTATAAATTTATAAACATAATCCAGTAAATTTTTTTTAATTACAATAATATTAAATATTAAATTAAATTATTTAAATATTTATAATAATACTAATTTTCTATTTATAATAACATTAATTTTATAAAAGATGAAAAAACTTAATATTAAAAATATTGAATATGCATTTTGAAAATATAATTAAAAATACACAAAATGAAATGAGAAGGAATGAATTTATACTTATAAGAAATTAGGGGACTAGACATTTATCTTGTAAATGCAGTGATCCACATAGCCATGAAATGCAATGAACACCATTGTCTAATGCAATCTTTCTCACATTTAAATCAAACCTTTAGACATTATAAATTACCAAAATAAGAATGTTGTTTTTTTATTTAAAATCAATCATTCACATCTTAAACTAGTTTTATTTTTGTTTTTTTTAATAAATCTATTCTTATCTAACACACTAAAACACAATGCACTGAAACATATGTATCTTTGCAATTATAATTGCTTCAACCTTCATTTATTATGTGTATAGCATTTTTAATATTTCTATGCTTATGCAAATTTTCTTATATCATATTTTTATATAATTTTAATATCTTCACATTTCCCTCTATAAAATATATATATCAATAAAATCTTTCAACTTTCATTGATCCCAACATCCTTAGTGTATATCTACTATTTTATATAATCCATTAATTATTTTTTTCAAACAATTTAATTTATTATTATTAAAATAATATAATAATTTATTATTATAAACATATATAACTATAAAGCATGATTATTATATGAACATAAGTAATTACTACTATTTCAATTTTTTTTTACATTATAATTAATATAATAACTTATAATTACTATAATTATAATAGCTTATAATTGTCAACATTATAATGCCAATTTATTTTTAGTAAAAATCTATTAAAATGAAAATGAAAAATAAATATTGTTTATAAACACTCTTTTGAAACTAATTGTTACATATTTAATACATTTTTTATTGCATATATGACACATTGAATATTTCAACTTATCCATATGTCATTTACTATCTAATTATGGTTTCACTTTTCAAATTATATTTTTTCTTACCATAAAATTAACTTAACTATTACCACATTTGGTCATCAATCTAAAAGCCTCATATTTATTATTTTACAAAACAAAATATTTATTTTTTTGCAAATCAAAAGACTTACTAGTTTTACTTAAAGAATATGGATCCAATTTTCTAATTTGATAACTTCCCTCTAGTAGTCATATAACCTCAAATCTCTTAAACTAGGTAATAAAAATCTCAAAAAAATCATATTTATTTTTATACAAACAAATAAATTTAATGCTACTAGTCTTACATTTCATGATGCCATCATCAATACTTTATCAATAGTTGCTAACACTTAGATATCTCAAAATATATTTCAACTTTTAAAAGCATAAAGTAAGACATGTCACTTTTCTTTTGCTTTCAAACTATCCACAAGTGATACATTGCTAAAATGTTACATAACTATTTTAACTTTTAATTTTTAATTATGTACTACTATTACATTAAAATATTTCTAAGAGGCAGGTATAAGCAGCGTTGCTGCTAATTTCACTTGTTTTAATTAATAGTCCTATTCATTTATACATTATTATATAAGTTTGTAGGGATTTCTTAAATTATTGCTAATTTAATTTTAATTGTTATACATTTTAATTTATAAAAATTTGGATTGGGATAAGATACAGATAATTGAAAGTGAATTTTTTTTAGCTCTACATTGCTTTTTGTTTCTATTTTTTTATTCACTGCCAAGGCATGGATATATTTTCCATGGAAAGTCAAAGTGCATTGACCTTTATGAATACGTTTTTCTACATTAAAAGAATTGCAATGTTTTTCAAAAATTCTCCGAATTTTAATATTAAACACAATATTTGAAAAATAAAATTATTTTTTTTTAATTTTTGAAATACAATATTCTGAATTTTTGGTTGGTTTAAAACATTCCTGATGGGACATAAATCCCTGCAGGAGTTGTTTTATTTATCCAAATTTAAAAATAAATAAAATTAATTTTTAAAGTAAATTTTTTGTAAACCACCACTTCTAACATTAAATGAAACACAAAAAGTGTCAGGCTCCTTAAATCTCTTAAGCATCTCATAAAGTTGATGTTGTTTCCTCTAATCCCGAAAGTTCATTGTCCATTCTGCAAAGTTTCAACATGTGTTTCCACTTGAGGACCATGGCCCTTTCACAAATATATTTCCTTGGTCCTGGTATTGATGGTACCAAGTATGGGAGAGAAGGTTTATAGTGTTGCAAGTTGGTGGTAATTATGAAGTAGAGAATAAGGAAGGAAGGGTGGTGGATGGCACCTCTGCAGAGACATCCAATCCTCTATATCGCTCGGTGACTGATATTTATCCATGTGACGATATTAATTCTCTTTTTTTTAATAAAAAAACATGGATTTCAATATTTATCCATGTTATATGACTACTTTTGTCGATAGATACACAAATAACAAGATGCCATACCAGCCTCCCATGATCCCAGTTGATGACTTCCCATGATGGTTTCATGGACTTGCAGGTTCATATTCTAATACACCTATTTGATGAGGTTAAATTAGTCAGATTGGTCTCATGACATTGGATGTTATTCTTATAGATGTACATAAAAAATGAAGGGGTTTGTTCGACAAAGGGGAAAACTTGAGGGGTCTATGGCAGAGGGGTACATAGTATATGAGTCCTTCTATTATGTAGCGAGTACAACAAAAAAATTGATGATACACTTGGTGCAATGGTTTGGGATGACCAACGAGATGAGGACAAAAGGGAAGGGGTGATACTCCAAATGAATGGAAAAAGGTGCAAGATAAAGAGTATGTGAATTTTATTTTATCAAATTTATACAGAGTGACTGTTTACACTGAACATGATAATATATATTTTATCTCATACTATTTTTTGTTTATTTCATGGATACATCAACAAATTCAGAAATCGATGCCATCAATAAATTCATTTTTATAATGCAAAGGAAACAAGACCATGTATTGCATTGTATGAAGAGAAGAGAATGAAATGGAACACTAACATGAAATAATTTAGATGGTTGAATGGTAGAAGCATGCTTTATCCTAATCATATAAAACAAAATATACCAATGATCTATCCCAACAGCCAAGTTCCCGACCAAACCAAAGAGAAATATGGTGCATCTAGACGTTACCCCCATGGTGAAGAGGATGCACTAAACATAGGGATTGGGCACAACAACTCGTAATAATATATTTGTGTACATTTTTAAATTTATAATGCACATTTGAATTATAAAATCTATTTTTTTATTAATGCTCAGGTTATTATACATATGCCACCACCATTTGTTCACATTTTTTCAGGTGCATTTGTACCTATGCGCATAGGGGCATCATTTCTGCATTTATGTTGTTGATGATGGATGTGTTAGACAAGACTATGGAGTGAAAGTAGATTTCAACTAATTTATTCATGCTAGTCATCGCGATCAGAACATAATAGAGGGGAAGTTAGGTTACATCAAAAAGATATGATAGATCATGCAACTGAACTTCTCATCTTTCTAATCTTTTATGTTTAAGTCCAAATGGTGGGATACCTTCAATCAAAGTAATGTATAGGAAGATCGCAATAGTGGGATAATGTGTATCGACTCTAGACAAATATGGGATGAAACTAAGGAGACTTATGTTTTTCCAGAACAATGCAAGCAAGTATTTTTTTACCCAGATGTGTTGGATATGGATTGATGATTCCTACTAAGACATGACCCTGGCTCAGGACATATGTTTTAGAATAATTGTGTTATAATGCCAAGTAAGGAAGATAATCAAGATGATGGAAACAAAGAGTGACAACATGTACATATTTTATTTCAATATTCATATTGTGGATGTATCATTTTTTTGTGTAATTTATAATTTGTAAATTATGTTTTTTTATTCATTTTACGATGTTGGAAATGAAAAGTTATCAACAATTTTTAAACCATTTTGAAACATTTTATTGAAATATGTGATCACTTTGGAAGCAATTCGTAAGATAGAGAGTGCTTCACCCACTCATGATTTTCAATGCCTTCATTGATGCACTAAATTATAGGTAGAAAGCATTCAACATTGATATGATAATGGTGTGCACAAATGTTACTAGCCCATATAAATTTCTTTTTGCAAAACACAATTAAGATATTCTATGTAGATGCCATAATTCATGTACCCAAGTAAGTATATTATTTCACATTCAAAAGATAAGCACAAGAATTATTGAGGTGGTTATAATGTTAACTTTAGGCACATAAATTGAGAATCCAATTTTGTAATTCTTTGTTAACTCTATGAAATTTAAATGAGAAACCAAATTTGTAATTATTTGTTAACTCTATGAAATTTAAATGAGAAACCAAATTTGTAATTATTTGTTAACTCTATGAAATTTAAATGAGAAACCAAATTTTGTAATTCTTGGAATAAGTCTGCTCAACATGTTGATATTGGTATGGATTTGTTCAACTTTGATCACTTAAAAAGGCATTCCAATAAAAATATCATTTTTACATGGTCAAAGAGTTTAGGCATGAATATAATGTACATAGTTGCGTTTCGATATTTTAGAGACACCATACAGATCGGATGTTAATACAAGGTTGATGACATACTTTAAATCGTGATAGACATATTCACATAGATATGTGTGAAACTTATTCATGATAAACATTAATACTACATGAGGTATTATGCATGATGGAGCCTTGGAATGCTTTGTTTATGTGTGTAAGGCTGAGAGGGACCTAAGGTATCTAGAAACACACTAAGGCACATAGCAATAAACCCTAGAAGAAGTAATGGTCCTTATCATACCTTTAGTAGAAGTGAAAGTTTCAGTTACGTCAAATAGTGACCAAATTATAGCTTCTTAGTATAATAATATATGTTATTTAAAAACGTAAATATAATAAATAATAAAAACATACAATTAGTTTGTAATTTTTTTATAAATCAAAATTTAAAGAATTATATTATAGAAAAAATGAATTTCAATAATATTATTATTTTATTGTTTTTAGCTTTTTGTACTTTTAGTTGTATAATAAATATTTCAATTGATCCAAAGTTTAATATTCAATTTTGAAATTTTAATAATTTAAAGCAAAAATTGTATACATCATTATTTTCATTATTTTATTTGGGGTTTTATAATCAAATTTTTAGTTATAATATTCAATTTTTTATTTCTACAAATTTAAATTTGATGTCTAATATTGAACTTCTAAACCTTTTGATCAACTTTAAATGACTAATTAGAATAATGTTTAAATTGGTTTAAAGTGGGCCAAATTGTTGTATACAACCTTGACCGAGTTGAGATACTTTTATGAATTACAATTATTCCCATACATCACCATTTCTCTACAATAAAAGAAACATTACTAGATTATTGTATTATTGTAAAGATGTTTATAAATATATGTAAATACATATCTAGCATAGGCATTTATACTATTATGATTGATTTATGGAGTCATGCTAATTATCATTTGTGGTTGAGGTCACTATTTTTTTAATATTACAAAGGAAGACTAGGCAATATGACCCATAATAGATTTGTTAAATTATATATTTTTCATTGGGATTGAAGGTTGGTTACCATAGGTTCATAAATAAGTTTATGCTTTTTTGGAATCTCTTAAAGACATACTTCAATAAAATGTTGTGATTTACATTATATATATAGTTCATATCTCTTCGTTAAGAAAACAAAAAAAAGTTGAGCATTATTAAACATTTAAATATTTTATTCAAATAATTGTTTTTAAGGTTATATAACTAAGAATATTTTTTATGATTTTTAACCCATTTTAGTTGCTTGAAAATCAATTTAATGTGTAATGTGTTTATCTATCTAGTATTTTGCATTGATTGTATGGAAGGGTTTATTGAAAATGAATTTTATTTAGACGAAGAATTCCAAAATGAAAGAATTTTTTTGATGAAAACTAAATTTTAATTAGTTTTAAGATATTGTTACTAAATTAATTAAGGAAAAATGTGATGCATCTCAAATTTAAATCACGGCTACATCTCAAATTTGATTTCGAAATGGAGAAATCAATAATGATGTTTGTTTTTTTAAGTAAGTCACATTATATTAATATTCTACTGAAGTATTACATTTTTCTGCAACCAGAATTACTGCATTGGTCTTCTGAGATAGCTAGCTAACTAGTCCAAACATGATACAAAAAAGAACCATAGAACCCCTTCCCTGAAGGGGAAAATAAGGATTGCGGACCATTAAACAACTAACATAACCCACATCATAACAGTACTGACCCTTCAAAATATCGCAATTAAAATTATGTGGACCCAAACCCCTCAAGCACATAGATACTCATGACAACGACCCAAACCCTGAAGGCTATACATTCTATCAACGTGAACCCCTTCACTATCAACCAAGCATGACTAAACAAAATTTTATAAACAATGTCATTCCATAGAATTTTTACTAGACATAGAGCATAGCCATTATGACACCTATAAGTTAAAGGAGGGAGAAGCAATCCCAATGTGCGTTGGTCCACCAATCGGGTCGCTGCTCCTCATCTGCGCCTTAGCAACCGAAGTCCCCACCATGCCCAACCAATGAAGGAAGAGGATGCCCGGTTATTTATCTATGGCATCAATATTTATGTGCAGAAGCTTGGTACCCCAAATCCCACCAGACTAGGGTTACCCTTTGAGGCTCCATCGAATTTTAGCTTAAACATCCCCTTTGGAGGTGGAGACCAATTCTCAGGACACCTCTCCCTTGCCTTGGCATGAAGGGGTTTTCCAATTAATCTTAGGATGGATCACATGCCCCAGGCCATTGGGATTCTGGTCTCTCTTCCATATACTTGCAAATACCGATTAGCCCACACCATAAGATTTAATGATTCTTGAATGTGGGTGGTCATTATATTCAATACTTCCTCCACCAATTGCTTTTTGTCTCTAAAAATCCACTAGTTCCAATCCTTCCAATTTTCCCAAAGGGAAAAAACTAGAAACAACTGCCAAATTTGGTTAACGATGACATTCTGGAAAGGATTGACCATCTATTCTTTAATTGAGAGGTCTGGCCTCCCAATAACCATGTTCGGTTTCCTGAATATCTAGGCCCCTTTATCCCATATTGCTGATGGAAAAGGGCATAGATCCAGCAAATGATTCATTGATTCCTCCTCCACATAACATAGACAACACCAAGTGGGTCCTGGTAGTCCTATTCTCTTGAGGTTTTCCCAAATCATGATCCTTCTCTTTGAGACCATCCATAAGAAGGTAGTCACTTTTGGCCATATATTAGATTGCCACAAATTCGTCCATTCTAGGAGTTCTGGGAGATATTTCCAACTGGATACTATACTATAAGCTTCCTTCACCGATAAGGTCCCCTTCGGATTATACCCCCATCACAACTTATGTTGGTCTTCATTTATTCAAATACTTCTCTCTTGCAGCTCCTCCCATAGACTTTGAATATCCTTGTGTCGGTTTAAAGCCATACAATCCTCATTATGATGCCACCATCTGAATTTGTTATTTCCCTGGATTGGTTACTAATACCCATGCACCTTCGAACCCTAATAGAGATAAATTTCCTGCCAAGTTTCAGAGAAGGCACCCACATGGGATAGGGGGAGAGTTGTTTCCATGCACCCTTCCAAAATTTAGTCAATTCCCCATTTCTTATTTCCCAGCAACTGTGATCTTGCACCAATTTTTTACCTGCCTTGGCCAAATTCCAAATGTGCGAGACAATCCAAGGATCGTTGAACTTAGTTAAGTCCCTCTTCTCCCATCCTCTAGCATACTTTCAATGCCACAACTATGCCCATGTTTCGTTATCATAGGATACCCATATCCACCAGATTGTTTCTCCCATGACATCACTACTTATCTCCCTAAGCCCCAAACCTCCTTTGGACTTTGGGCTGCATAGCGAGTCCCAACCGACCAACGCCCATTTTTGTTTGACTGCAGAGCCCCCCAATAGGAAGTTTTGTTGAATCTGATGAATTTTCCTAAGGATCACTTTTGGGGAAGCCATGATAGGAAATAAATAAGTGGGCAAGGAAGGAAGAACTAATTTGACCAGAATTAATTTGCTTGGGAAATTGAGAGGTCTCAGCACCCATCTTTCCAATCTTTGCTTCATCTTATCACTAAGCTCCCACTAGGAATCTTTCCTGACAACGGAATCTAAAAGGGGGTCCCCTAATTATTTGGGTGGAAGGAAGATCCTTTGAAAAAGGAGGATGTGTAGAATATTCCGTTGAGTGACCAGAGCTTATTGAAAAACATGATTTGTGATTTTTCCTCATTGACCGCTAGTCCCGAAGCTTTGTAGAACATCTTAAGAACAAGTTTGATCACTTTGGATTCTTGAACCGAAGCATGTCCCATAAGAATTTTTTCATCCACAAAGTGCTGATGCATATGTACTGTGGCATTGGGATGCAGAGCAAGTCCTTTTAGTTCCCTTTCCTAAATCGTAGCCTTTAAAGGTTCAGCTAAGAACTTTAGCCAAAAGGATGAATAAAAAGGGGGAAAGAGGATCTCCTTGGAAAATACCTCTCAATAGTTGGAATGGGGCAGAGGGGATGTCATTCACCAAAAATGAGAAGAAGGAAGATGAGACTAAGTTATAAATCCATTTAACCCATTCGTCATTAAATCCAAAGGCTAACATCATGCATCACATGTACTACCAACTAACCTTATCATAGGCTTTAGCCAAGTTGATTTTTATCATCATGCCTGGTTTTTGTGTGGTTTTCAGAGAGTGGCACACCTCATGAACTAGATTTATACCATTAAGGATTTGTCTCCCTTCAACAAACCCATATTTCTCTAGGTAAATCAGGATGGGTATCAGAGGATTCAACCTATTAGCGATCACATTTTAAATGACCTTATATATAAGATTGCACGGAGAAATGGGCCTGAACTTACAAAGGGTATCCGCCCCATAAATTTTGGGGATAAGGGTGAGGAAGGTTGCACTGAAAGATGACAACACCCCCCTGTTGCTCGAGAGTCCTCAACAATCTGTATCACCTTATCCTTGATTAAGTCCCAAAAATGATGGAAGAAGTTGACCGTAAATATGTCTGGTCCTAGTTCCTTCTCATCCTCCATCTGGTTAACAACCTCCTCCACCTCACTTAGAGAGACCGACCTCATTAACAAGTAGTTATGATCCAGGGATACCAAAGATGGTATATTATGGGTAATCTTCTCTATGTCCCTTGATCTATCCAGAACCATCTCTTCCATGATGATCTTGTAGTACCTTACCAATTCCTCCTCAATATCCTTTCTTTCCTCTAGTCTTGTTCCATTCTCATCCTTCAATAATGAGATCATATTTCACTGGCGGTGTTGAATTGTTGAGCGGTGAAAAAAGGTCATGTTTCTTTCCCTTTATTTCAACCATTGATTCTTGGATTTGTATTTCCACAGTATCTCCTCTTGCACCTCTCTATCCACCAATTGGCCCATGACCTATCTTTCTTTGGTCCTCAAGGCCTGTAACGTCCCCGATCCCTTCGGTGCCCTTTAGAGGTGACGGGGGAGTTCCTTTGAATCCACCTAATATTTTTTTTTCTAAACTATATGCAACTCCACACTTTTACAAAGCTGCAACAACTTTAGTCCGCAATCTGCAAGCCGCAATCGGAAGTCCAAAGTCGTAACTCCAAATACACAGCATCAAAGAAATACACCTCCAACTTTTGTAATCCGCAATCCGCCTTGCGGGAGTCAGAAATTCGGAACGCCAAATTCTCCGCTTCACTGAATCATGCCTTCGAATTCTGCAATCCGCGATTCGCACTGCGGGAGCCGGAAGTCAAACTCCAAATTCATAGCTTTGGGGAAATTACTCCTCTGACTTCCGCAATCCACAATCCACGATGCGGGAGTCGAAATTCGAAACTCCAAATTCACAGCTCCGAGCAAATTACTCCTCTGAATTTTGAAATCCGCGATACGGGAGTCAGAAGTCAGAACTCCAAATTCACAGCTCCAGGAAAACTTCTAATTTGACTTCCGCAATCCACAATCTACAATGCGGGAGTCAGAAGTCGGAACTCCGAATTCACAGGTCCAGGAAAATTACTCCTCCAACTTACACAATCCATAATCCACCTTGAGGAAGTCGGAAAGTTGGAACCACAGCGTGCAACTCTGAAGAGATCACACCTCCGAATTCTAGAATCCACAATACGCACTGCGGGTTCAGAAATCGGAAGTCGGCCATATACCCTTGTTACTGCTAACTTCTCAGGCTGATAACTTCCTCATCCTAAGTCCATTTTTGGAAAACTTGGTATCGTTGGAAACCTCTCGGCAAGCCCCATGCAATTGTATGATCCTCTTCCACCCCTGAGAACTCTGAATTTTTCCTTCTTCCAACCAAGGTGTTTTTCAAACTTCATCAAGACTTCTTTACCTCTCTGTAAAGAGCTCTGATCTACTCTGCCATGTCTCCTCCCATCCATCCAAACCCCCAAATGGAACATCAACAGAACATGGGGTGTCTATTTCTTCCCAAAGTCCATGACTAGCAGTCTGGGATTTCTAGGCCTTCACAAGACTTTTCCCTATTCACCAATGAACAGATTCATATAAGTAAAATCACATGTGTGCATATGCATACTCAAATAAGCATAGTGCGATGAAACATGATCCACACACATATCTATCATGCATTCAGCATATCAATAACAGTCATCAATAATTAAATCATTGCAGAAGTAAAACACATAGAATACTTATCTTTAAGGTGAAATCACCAAGTAACTAGCTATGGACTACAACGTTACAACCCAACCATAAGTCTCTTCCCATCCTGTATTCTTTCAGCACTCAAAGACCACCCCCGAGATGGGGCTATGTATCCACTAAGGAGGAACTAACATGCTCACTCACATCCTTAGGCACAGTCATTCAAGGTCATCCAACACACATATGGATTTATCAAGCAAGTGGGGAGACAGGGAAGGAGGTTTCTAATTCAATGAGCTCAACACAGAGCTGCAGGAATACCCAATTGGCTTCAAACAGTCTAGGTACCCCCATCACCTCCACTCTCAGCCTAAGTAAGGTCCCCTTCAATGCTACACAGTCCCTCGGGTTCCCCTTCCCTCTGCGCTAACCTGGGAAGGAATGGATGGTCCCAAATTCTAAACCAAGGTTAATTGATCCCTCACTATCTCTACCATGAAGTCTAACCCCCTCCCAGTCTCTCTCCCACTGTGATCCACTCTTGGATCTTCCTCAGTGTTGCAGCAGAAAGGCTCTGTCCCGCAACTTTGTTTTCTTCTATCAAATATAGGTTCTCCTATGGAGTTCCAAGCATATAACCCTCTCATATTCACCCCGCGGTTTGGTTCTATGGATTTCCCCAATGGATTTCACTTCCCACACATATTTCTGGGTGTTTTTTGCTTTGCAAATCGTGGCTTTCTCCCAAATCGTGATTTCCGGTTTCTTTCTTACTGTTGGGATGCGTCCTCCATGAAAAATGATAAATCCCCTTCCACAATGTCCTGGGGATGAGGGAAAACGTCCCCCCATGAGGTAGGGTGACTTATGGGTCATGAAAACCGAGCCCATACCCTGCCGTATGAATTTCAGGGTTTCCCATCCTCCATCACTCTCAGGGACTGATTTCTTCAACCACTTCCTTACAACAGAAGTAAATGTTAGCAACAAAAATCAAATGGGTTCTCAAAATGACATATGGAAGCCTAGGTTTCAATCCATAGCCATCCCCTTGGTATTTTATCTGCATTACAATTATTTTCATGCTTTTTACAATTTCCCCATGGCTTACTAGCACAAGCATAACACAACATAAAATACCACCCCTTCAAAGCTGAGCATTCACTAGCGGGGCCTTGGCCTTGAGATCCACGCTAGGAATCATACATCACATATATACAATATTTACATTAAAATCCAATACATCCGAAGGGTAAAAATGGGGGTATGTCACGTCCGCTTCCATCTATCTGACGCTAGGAAGGGAAACATGACCAATATACTGAGCTTATTGACAATCTCAGCCCCATTCAATTTCTAAGAAATGCATGGATAATTAAAACTTCTGTGTGCAATTCATACTCATTATAAACACAGTGGAATTAAAACATAATAACACACACACAGACTAGAATGCCTCAGCATATTTATCTCAAGCAAATGATGCATCAACAGGCAAAGAATCCATCCCATTCTAATGCTATGCACAGACTTCATACCAATTCCATTAATCATGAATAATATCATTCTGAATTAGCACAATGCAGAACACATCATGCATATAATTTAATCCACAGAGAATACTTATCTTGAAATGCAAACATCCAAACAATTGGCTACTTGAGAACAACGTTCCACCCAACAATAGATCTCTGTCCAGCCTATATTCTTTCAGCTGAGAGATCACCCCCAAGTTGGGATGTGTATCCACTAAGGAGGAACTAGATAGACTCACTCACAACCATGGATTCACTCAAACGGTCATGCTAAGCCAACGCACAGTTGGGTTTATCAAGCATATGAAAAGGAAAGGGAGGAGGATGCTAAGCCAGTGAGCTCAACCACAGAGCTGCAAACATCTCAAGCTAAATTCAAGTAAACCAATCCTCTATTCAAACATCCACATTTCTCACCATTCTGTCAACGAATAACTCAATCTCGTCACTCGTCTTCTGGGCTATAAAAACTGGGTTTCCCAATGGATTTCGGGGTATCTAATACTTTCAATTTTGCCCCAAGGTTCATATCTATGGATCCCCCATTGGATTTCACTATCAAATACCAATTATGGGCATTTATGGCTCTTCAAAACATGGGTTCTTTCACAGTTGCAATTTCTGGTTTTTCTCACTATTGGGAATTCATTTTTTTTTATGAAAATTGATGCTAGGTTCTTCCACAATGGGATGGGAATGAGGAAGAAGCAATCCCCATGAGGTAGAGTGACTTGTGGTACAAGAGAACAGAGCCCATACTCTGCCATACGAATTTATGGGCTGCCCATGCTCCATTGAAGCCATGGACTGAAATCTTCAACTACTTCCTTACAACAGAAATAAATGTCATCAAGGAAAGTCAAATGGGTTCTCACAATGACATTTGGAAACATATGGTTGATCCCCACAGCCCCCTCACCACTCCCTAGTGGATACACATGTCCCCTTCTCATTCATTGCTTCCATAGCCAGTTTTGGTATTTTATTACATGATGTTTATTTACATCATTTTTACAATGTTCCATGGCTAAATAGCACATGGGTAACATAATATCTAATACTTTCCCTTTTTAAATAAAATTCGAGCTTCCACTAGCGGGGCCTTGTCCTAAAGCTCCACGCTAGGAAAACATACATCACATGTATACAATATTTACATTAAAAGCTAATATATCTAAGGGTCAAAATGGGGTATTACAGGGTATTACAATCCCCCCCACCTTAGAATAACACCATCCTCAGTGTTCCAATACTTAGGAATACTTACACAATTTACACATGTATAAAATTCACAAAAATGTAGCAGGTATGTCTTGCATTTCATCTTTTACTTTGAGCTTTCAGGACCAAGTCTTTTGGCTTATACAAGCTACTCCTGTTGGCTTTGACCTTCTAGCTCCACATGTGGGCATTGCTCCACAACAGTCCCTTCCTTTTCATTACCTTCCAGCTGATCCACAAGTCGGGAAACTTTATGGCTACAATTCTTCTTGTTGTTGGGCAATTACAGAGTCAATGATTTCCTCCACATTTCCAACATTTCAATGGCTGCTTTTTCTTTACCTACTCCATTTCCTTTGAGTCTTCTAGCCTTGAGTGTTTCTTAATGGACTGATTGGATGAGTGACTCTTCATTGACCAGCTTTCCTTTCCAATGCTGATAGCTTCCAGAATACCTTTTACCTCATTTTGCAGACAAATAGATTCATGCAAAACCTTGTGGTTCATCTCATTCTGTTGCTTTTGTAGCTTGAGCATTTCCTCAATATTTTCTTGGGTCTTGGAAATTGTTTGAAGAATATTTTCAGCCAAATCCAATAGCTTTTGGTCTGCTACCATTGTCAATGTGCATAGCTATCCACACTTTGCTTACTAGCAACACTTGTCTTGTAACAGCTGCAACCAATTGATTTAATTTTCACTTATGAAATTCATAATTGCAAATCTTGTTAGGCCAAGCATAACATAAGAATTAATATCAGTCAATTGCTTGCCCAATTGACATCAAAATTTCATGCTTTATCCATGATACTTCCACACATTTCATGCTTGTCCAACATACAAATGAACTCATTCATGTTCATCCTTTCACGGCGAATTAACTAATTCAGCATTTACAATTTATTTCAAGAAAAATAAACACAATCAACTTTCAGCCATGACATGCATTCAACAATTTTATGTTTCTAAAATGCATCAATCAAAAGGGAAAGAGAAGAGTAATAGTTTCCCCCTCTTAATCTTGTTCCAATCCAGAGCCTCACCACAACTGTGGTTCCATGCTCCTTGGTCTCTTCCACTTCAAATTTGAATGCTTTACTCACCTTTTTCTTATTTCGAGCAATGACACTATGTATCTAAGGTCTCTCCAAGGCTTCTCAACCAGGGAACCCTCCCCATGGTTTGCCTACAAAACCTTTGGCTGCTAGGACCCACACAAGTCCACTAGCACCATTTTCCATTGATACCCATACTGAAGCTTTGGCAATCATCCACATTTCTATTTAACAAACAATTGAACCATACTTGGCTCATTCTATTTTTCCTTGCATAAAACTTACCTCTATGTACAACGTCACAAATAATTCAACTTTAGAAGATAAATATGAAGACGAAGCCACTTCTGAATACTCCCATTGTCTCCCCTGCATCTTTGTATTTATATTCTCATACTTCTAATGATATCCTCATTTCTATTGGATTTACATTTTTCCTTATATTCATTTGTATATATTTATGCATTTCCTGCACTGATATCTTGTCCTTCCATGTCTTCTTCGGGATTGTATGGAAGCTCTCCTTCTTCCCTTTTACTCTTATGTATTTTTTGGAAACCTATCCTGTAATTGAGGCTAATATCAGACTATAATATACAATATTGTACGTAATTACATCAGTTAGACATAATTTAATTCAAAAAATTCAATAAAAATGTCCATCTATTTTAAATTCTGAAGAAAAAAAACACCATTTGATAGTTTTGTCAAATAGGATCTACAAGTCAATTTCTTCTCATTTCCTAAAAGGATATGTATTTCTTAATTATGGAATCCTATTTCATATTTATTCTCCTTGTAATAATATTTCCACTTAGATCTTCTATTTCCATTTTTGAATTCAAAGTTGAAAGTTACATCCCTCCAAAATCAACAAATTTTCCCTATTTTACATTGTTTTTATAGCTGCAATGATTCTGAAGGACCAATTTATGAGATCTATAGAAGAAAATCGGTAAGGAACTGGAAAACAATTTATACCAGGTGCTGATATCAAATATGATTTTAATTACCCAGATACTTTCATTATTCAGTTTTGATGCTCCCATCAAATTTTATAAAATTATAAAATCAACAACTTTTAATTTTTGCACTTTTTTCGGGCTTAGAATTTTCTCTGAAAAATGCTATCTCCCAAACTAATCATTCATGGAAATTTTTCCTCTAAGCAAGGTTTTTCATATTGATGTGTAGAAAAAATGTTGAAATCAATTAAAAAATTTGTTATGAATTATGGGGCCACTTTTTCCTTCGAGTTTTAAAAAATGGCACTTTCGTGTACTGAAATAGTGGATTTTAGCCATCTTTCATCTCCCAACTTCACATATTTTTGAATTTGGACTCAAGGCTATATATTTTTCTGTGTTCCTAGATCACGACTACACCATAAAATTCTAGGCCTCAACTATGACCCCGTCCATCCTCGGACTATGCATCTTCAAAACTCATTAAAATGAAATTTATGCAAAATTGAAGTAGAATGACTCTATGCTCCTCACTAGAAATACTATAGCCACTGTAAATAGCATCGAAATGGCATAAGTCTCATCAAATTCTGAGTTAATCTGCTCTTGTTATGGCCAAAATAAAATTTTGCCTCCAGACTTGTTTTTTTCAATAACTTTTCTAATTTTTTATGGTGTGGCATTATGCTAACATGGAAGGGTCATGGCATGTCATCATAATGTCTGCTTATGTGTCATACCATCCCATGTGTCATCCTATGATGTCACCAAGTCACCTTCATCATACTACCACTTATCGGACACAAGTGGTTTCAAGCTACATGGAACAATGGTTTCCGAAAACTGCTTTTATAGGCCTGAATGCACGAGAGGGGGACACGTCAACAGGGAGGTTTCCATTTTAGGTTCGTCATAGCTAATTTAAACTCCATGCAAGTTCACAATCTTAAAATAATGATTGTCAACTTCAATTAGATATACATGATCTCCCAAGTCTGACATGAATGACGGGATTCCCATCATCCTGACATCACCCCATGTCATATCTCTGCATATCACATTGAATAGTTACAAAAGTGGAAGTTGGATCCTCGAAAAAGTGGTTTTCTAAAACTGTTTTTGCAAGCCTGAACGCACAAGGGGCCGACAAGTCAACGAGGTGGTTTTCCCTTTAAACTTCACACATGTTCATGAGCCTGAAGAACTGTGATATGTTGATCTACACCAATGCCCGATGGTCAAATATCTTGTGCCTTTAGATCCCATCACACATGGAAACCCATGCATGCAGATCTAATGTGGTTGGTCTACATTACGCCCTCTGCTTACGTGGCTCCTCCACATCAGTCCTCTTTCCTACATGGCACTTCCACGTCATCCACCGACATGGCACAGGTGGGGTGCTTAAAAAATATCAATTTTTAAAAAATTTAGAAATTTGAATTTTTGACAAGTGGCTCTTGGATATTACACTTGTCATATTTTATAACCAGATTGCCAACTCGAAATGACACTTGGCCATTTCCAATATTTTAGAAAAATTCTATAAACAAATAGAATTGTGCATTCTAGCTCTTTCTTCTTACTGGTAGATTGTGTAAACTTTAATCTTACATTCTTGATTTTTAATTTATCACAGGATCCCCTGCTATTTCTGAAAACCAAATCTGAGCACCTCAAAATATTAATTTCTTTGAGAAATTTTCAAACAATTTTTCCATAAACTGTAACTTCACCCAAATTTTGTTAAAGCTCATGAATTTTCCACAATAGTTCTTTTTGAATTCGACCAACCATCTAAAAACCCATTTCATGATTCAATTCCATCTTTCAATTGGACAAAAATTTTCTTCCCAAATTATTTTATCGGTGCATTTTATCAAACACTTCATGTGTAACCTGTAATTCTACTTGTAGAATTCAAATTTCGGCCCATGCAATCCTAATGTTGCAACCTAGGCTTTGATACGAAATTGTCATGTACCCGGTGACCTCTCAATGACTCTTGGGTCACCGATACCGAGTTTGTTAATTGCATTTTCCTTTAATATTCAAATTCGTTTTTCTTTTGTTTTAATTAAATAGTTACAGTAGAAATAAATATATAGTCACCAATAAAAAGAATATGAAACCTCTACATATTATATCCATGGAAATACATTCGACAATTCCGTTATTTATATCCTTTTTATTCATACAATGATAGTAATTCAATCACACAAAAATAAATACCAATCATTTATACACAGATGAAGAATTATATGAAAATATGACCAACTAGATGCAAACCAAGGACATTCCTCCCAGCCGTAGGCTCTATCAAGCCATATATTTCTTTGACGGAGCCACCCCTGAGCTGGGGCTATCCATCCACAAGAAGGTTCTGAGTTTCTACTACAACTACCCAGTCCTTTATTCTCGGTTTGGCTCCCATTCCTTGTTCTGATGATGGTGATACAACCATTGGTCGTTTAGGTCTGATAACAATGATGGTTTAGCGATGGAAGAATGATGGAATAATGGTCTAGTAGCCAAAATGGGTGTCTCTAACAGGAAGGAATGATGGAAGAATGGGTTATCTCTAACTATTTATATTTATGGTTGAGACTAGCCAAGTGGCATCAAGGTTGATGGGAACTAACCACTTGGAATCCATGCGGTTGGACACTTTTCCCCCTTTTTTAAGGAGAGTTGGAAAAGTGGCATACTTGGAATTGGACATCTTTTCCCCTTCCAATCCCAGGCTCAGGATGATCACCCCCCCTTGTGGAAGTTTATCCCTGCATCTCTTCTTCGTCCTTCTTAGTCTGCAATAATCGTGTGTTTTATATAAAATGTACATAATTAACTCGTTCAAGTTTGGCTTCTAACATTGTAATCCATATTTACATAATTACATTATGGGGTTAAAAAACGGTGTGTTACACTACATGACAATAAGAAATTCAATGTATACAAACCTAAATGTCTTGGAAATCAATTGGAAAAAGATACCCACTATTTTCTTATATAAATTCTTCACTAACGATAGGCCTGGATTAATATTGATAATTAAAATGATTTATCTTCACCCCATGTGGAAACTACAACAAGCTCCAACATATGGTGATAGTGTGCTACCATTCAAAAGTCATATCTTATCTCTCTACTAAACAAACCATTGAAGCACTAGAGTTTGTGTCATCTCCAAATATTACCAACTAAGCATAAAAAATCAAGTACAAGAAATAGGTTCAATATGAAGTCCAAATGGTATAGATTCAATATGATGGGTACATGTCTTATCAAGAGCTCATACATGGTATCAATGTGTAAGATGCATAATAATAATTAAAATAGAGAAACAATTTAGCAAAATATATGGGTGTCAACATGGAGTAAATGGATGAGTACAACTAAAGTCCCCTCAATCATGGTCTTAAATTTTACCCTCATTTGAATGTGAATAAGGTGCTAACTAAAAAGATGATGACAACATAAAAGAAAAGAGTTAGTTTAATGATATTAAATATGAGCCAGAAGTTTTGAACCCTAAAATAAAAAATGGGTGTTCCCATGAAGATGGGTAACACATTTTGGCAAGCATAGAGTGTGATTATGTTTACAGTTGACCTCGATCAAGCTTTTTTCAAGCCCTTGATCTAGATTTAAAAGGATCGAGGGATTAAATAAGCGCTTGATCATGGTTTTTAAAACGTTCAATCGAGGGTTAATAAAACCCTCGATCGATCTCAGTACCCCGATCGAGGTTTTTATTAACCCTTGATCGAGCCATTGAATTTTCAGAGCTTGATCTAGCTTCTAAGATCGATCGAGGTTTTTAGAATCGATCGAGCATCTGCAACTGTTATAAGTATTAGACAACAATATGCAACAACTTATTTCACTACATCTATTGCATAGAAATTCGGTCAGGGACTAGTAGAGAGGGGTTATAGATATAATAGATGAGTCAAGGGGTTATAGAAATCATGGAAAATGGAGAATGGTCCCTTATACCCATTTGTAGATATGGGTCGAGGAGTAATTGGAGTTATAAATTTGACTAATCACATCTATAACTCTAATTACTCTACGACCCATATGTACATGTATAAAATCTAGAGGAAGTGGTGGTACTAATTAGCTGATTATTCTTCAAGGTATTTAACATTACCCACAAGTATCATTATTCTAGTTGAAATTATGTTTTATTAAATTTGATTATCGTATAATTCTATGTTTGATTTTAATTGAATTCGAAGAGCTCGATCGTATGAAGGTTCTAAATATAAGAAATATTAATAAATATATTAATTTACAAGGGCACTCACATAGTTAGTAGTTGGAATATATATCCCGTGGGACAAGCTAAGAATACTTATTCAATACGAGCTATTAAAAACTTTGATTAAAAAAATGTTTGGGTGTCCATATTCATGTGCACATATGAATATGGATACCAGAACATTTTTAATACGAGCTGAGATCCTATCTTGATCAAGCTTATGTCTAACCACACATAAATCCTCAATTAAGGTATTTCAAAACGTGCGTAAAATATCGATCAAGGGTTTTACAAACCTCAATCGATCTCATAGCTCGATCGAGGGATTTTAAAATAGACTTTTAGCCCTCAAATCTGCAAATTTAATTGTACTGGCATCTTTGCTAGGCATAAACCCTATCCCGGGATGCACCTTAGCTGGAAAAATTCATACCAATGGATTCGTCAACGAATCATCTATCCATTGACATATAATTTACATGTTTTTAAGTTCATATGATGATTCTTTTTTTTTTCAAACTTACACTTCAAAACTATGTCCACAAATTCGAATCAACACACAAAAAAATCAACTACATAAAAAACACACAACCAAAATTTTTAAAATAATATATACACTCCACATCAACACGTCCTCTTCAAAAGAGTATTTTTTGTTTTTATTTTTATTTTTGTAAGTGGCAAATTTTTTTTTACGTACATGCACATGTGTACAAAATATGATTAAAATTTTCTATAGTTAGCTTCGAAAATTAATAAAAAATATAATTTTCCAAAGTAAATTTAAAAAAAAATATGTATGCCCCGATGCATTTTGTGTAGATTATGATCATATATTTTTTCAGAAATTATGCATTTATCACTAAATTATCTTACGTACACACAAGCCACTTGTTAACTTTTCATAAAATTTACAAGAACAAACATATCATTAAATGCAATTTTGGCATATTAAATCATATTATTATTATTTTTTTTTAAAATATAGGTGAAAAGACAACATTGTTTGGGTACACAGGGTACTACCAAAGGACCGAACACCAAGAGCAACCACTTCACACAAATAGATCACAGATCAACACACCGATGTTTTGACGTGGTTTAAACCCTCTTGAGGGAAACACTCCACGGCCCCGGCCAAATAGCTTCTACGGGACAATTTATTATGCAAAGAAAGAAAGTTACAAATGAGCTTCTCATAATCGATCAACTAAACAATGACCCTCCATGCTCTTTAAATAGAGATCATGGACCAATTGGGTTTTAAGCCACGGATCAAGGTTAGGTTTGATCTAAGAGAAGTTGAGCCGTCGGATCACTCTATGTCGGAAACATATCGTGACCGTCGGATTAAGTATATACAAATGCATACTAATGCATACTAAAGAAACACACTATCCCTAACGGATATATTACACAAGTTGATCTTAACTAACTCCTAAGTGTCTAAATATCCTAACATCCCCCCTTAAGAACAACTTGGGATAGGATTGAAGGATTTACAAAAGTGACACTATTAGGAGAAGGAAGGAGGCATTAGAGCCTATCCCCCCTTAATGACAAGTTCCTGAACTCCTAACATAGATCGAAGTTTAGAAAACTTCGTTTCTGTAAGAGACTTGGTGAAGATGTCTGCAACTTGATCATCTATAGGGCAAAAGAGCACTTCGAGAACACGATTATGAACAAGATTTCTGATGAAGTGCATATGTAGCTCAATGTGTTTGCTGCGTTGATGTAGAAATGGATCTTTGGCAAGCTTGATGGCACTTTGATTGTCGCACCAAAGTGGAGTAGGCTGCTGCTGCTCGAATCCAAACTCTGAAAGGATCTGTCGAAGCCATAAAGCTTCCTGACTGGCATTAACTGCTGCTCGATATTCTGCCTCTGCTGAAGAAAGAGCAAGAGCTTGTTGTTTCTTACAAGCCCAAGTAATAGGTCCAGATCCCAGACTGAAAACATAACCTGCAGTAGACTTTCGATCATCAAGATCCCCGGCCCAATCTGAATCAGTGAAACCAACCAACAAAGGTTTCCCCTCTGTACTGTAATGAATCCCAAACTGAACTGTACCTCGAATATATCGAAGTATTCTTTTAGCTGCTTTCCAATGACTTTCATGAGGTGTCTGCATATAACGGGCAACTCGACCAACGGCAAAGGAAAGGTCAGGACGGGAATGAGTCAAGTATAAGAGACTACCAACAAGCTGACGATACAAGGTGGCATCTACTTCAGGTGAAGTACAAGTGGCAGAAAGTTTGACTCCAGACTGGAAGGGAGAAGGGGCTGGTGTACAATCTTCCATGTGAAAGCGACGAAGAAGGTCACAAGCATACTTAGACTGAGAAAGAAAGATTCCTTCTTTGGTTTGCAGAACTTGGAGACCAAGAAAATAATGCAAATGTCCTAAGTCTGACATTTCAAAAGTTTGTTTAAGACTGGATTTCACATGGGTTATAAGCTTAGGGTCACTACCAGTAAGAATAAGGTCATCAACATATAGAACAAGTATGATGAGATGGTTTCCTACTTTCTTGGTATAGACATTGGGGTCAGAATGGCATCTAGAAAAACCAGTGTCAAGGAGAAAGTTATCCATTTTGGCATACCAAGCTCTAGGAGCTTGCTTAAGGCCATATAAGGATTTCTTAAGGCGACAGACAAGGCTAGAGTTATTCTGAACATAGCCAGGAGGTTGTTCCATGTAAATTTCCTCCTGTAAATCACCATGTAAGAAGGCAGACTTGACATCCATTTGATGGACTTCCCAATTGTGTAAGGCTGCAAGGGAAAGAACAACGCGGATGGAGTTCATTTTTGCGACAGGGGAAAAGGTTTCATTGTAGTCAATCCCTTCAACTTGAGAAAAACCTTTGGCAACTAACCTTGCCTTAAGTCTTTCAACACTTCCATCTGATGCATACTTAGTTCTGTAGACCCATTTACATCTGACAAGTTTTCTTCCTTTTGGAAGAGGTACAAGATCCCAAGTATCGTTCGCCATTAAGGAACGATATTCTTCATCCATGGCTGCATCCCAATCTGGATTCCCTGAAGCTTCTGCAAAAGTTTCTGGATCATGATTCTCGGAAACTTGAGCCAAAAGAGAAGAGGCTCGCTGAAACTGAGAACGTGTTCGACGTTGATCTCTAGGATCACCGGCAAGATCACCAACTGCTTCACATGTTGAACGGACCCATCGAGGAAGCACTTGTGCTGGTGCAACTGGAGGAACATGAGCAGGCGGAGGTGGATTTTCATCCTCACTGTCATCATCAGAAACTGGAGTTGGAAACCTGTCAAGGAAGTTGGAAGAAGAAGAAGAAGGCACAAACACCGAATCAGGCTCGCAGGCCAAAGATGGCACACTCGCCGAGTTAGGCTCGCAGGCCAAGATATTTTCATCAAATTTAACATCTCTTCTAATGATTATAGCATGAGAAGGTGGTTGAAGAAGTCTATAACCTTTTACATCTTCAGAATATCCAACAAATATGCACTTTTCACTTTTAGGCTGCAATGCTTTCCGTTTTTCATCCATAAAGTGAGCCCATGCTTCACTACCAAACACACGAAAGTGACTTACATCAGGTTTAATTTTACTCCATGCTTCTTCCGGTGTTATACCTTGTAATGCTTTTGTAGGGGTGCGATTAACTATGTAATTTGCACAATTTATGGCTTCAGCCCAAAATTGAAGACTTAGTCCCTTAGATTGGATCATACAATTAGCCATTTCTTTTAAAGTGCGGTTCTTCCGCTTAGCTACACCATTTTGTTGTGGTGTATATGGAACAGTGTGCTGTTGTTGGATGCCTTGTTCAGTGCAGAAAGTAGTGAACTGTTTGTTAACATATTCTCCTCCATTGTCAGATCTTAACTTGATAATTTGATGACCAGATTGTTTTTCAACAAGGGCCTTGTAGGCCAAGAACATGTTAAATACTTCGCTCTTAAGTTTTAGGAAATAAACCCAAGTGCGTCTGGTGTAATCATCAATGAAAGTTAAGAAATATTTGAAACCAGAAAAGGAAGCAGATGGAAGAGGACCACACAAGTCACTATGCACAAGCTCCAAGGGAACCGAGGCGTGCCAAGAGGCACGTTTGTCAAAACTGTCCCGATGAACCACTTATACTATGAAACGAGAACTATATACTATGAACGAGAACTCTACTCATAAAAACGATGATTTTTGCAAAAAAAACACCAAAAACACCCCCCAAATAGAAAAGTGTTGATGCCAGTATACACGTATTTTTTTTTAGGGTAAAAAATAGAGCCATGGCCTAAACATCCCATATTGTTGTTTAACAAAACTTTAAAATCAACCTTAAATTGGAATTTTTTTTTTTTCTTGAAGAGATAAATTACAACTTTCAGGAAAATTGCATATTAAATAAAAAAACAAATTTCTCTAATAATTTCACCATTATAACCATATAAAAACAAAGGAATTATGATGCGATTCATAATGAGATAATATATTAGACCATACAAGAACAAATGGTTCATATAAATATTCAAAAACTCCTCTAGAGTTTCAATTACAAAAATCATACTAGTAAAAAGCATCTAAACTGCTTCTTCAAATTCATCCATGGATTCTGACACCCCATCATCAAAAACTCCTCTAGAGTTTCAATTACAAAAATCATACTAATAAAAAGCATCTACACTGTTTCTTCAAATTCATCCATGGATTCTGACACCCCATCAGAATCTACATTTTCTGCAGATGAAGGACTTGATGAAGATGTAGATGACCCATACTCTTCTCTGTTATCAATGGGCGCACAATCTGAGTCTACATCTATACCCATCATTTCAGATGTCATATTCCTTCGGGATCTACGACTTGGTTTAATACACTCCCATCTTGCACGAATGCTCCCTATTCCACGAATATTAGCTTTGAGTTTTAAAAAAAAAATTAAAAACAAATTAAACTAACATTTAAACTAATGTTATAATTAAAAATTAAAAAAAAAATAAAAACAAACTAAACTAAAATAACATTATAATTAAAATTTTAAAAATACATTAAAAAAAAATAATATATATCTATACTAAACTAAAATAACATTATAATTAAAAATTTAAAAATACATTAAGAAAAAAAATACTATGTATCTATATACTAACTAAACTAGCATTATAAAAAATTTAAAAAAAAACTATAAAAAACTTAAAAGCAATTAAAACAAAAATTTAAAAACAATAAAAAATCAAACTATGCAAAATTTTAAAATAAATTAAAAAACAAAATAATTAAAAAAAAAATAAACTATACAAAATTTATAAAAAATTAAACAAAATAAAATTTATAAAAAATTAAGTAAACTTTAAATAAAATTTATAAAAAACATAAACTATACAAAAATTAAAAAAACTATAAAAATTAAACAAAATTTAAAAAAAAAAACCAAAACTTAAAAAAAAAAACCAAAATTTAAAAAAAAAAAACCAAAATTAAAGCCCGCTCGGGCGCCAATGGGCGGCCCTCGAGGCCGGCCGTCGATGCCCGGCATCGACGGCCGGCCTCGAGGGCCGCCCGTTGGCGCCCGAGCGGGCGGACGTCATCGACGGCCGGCCTCGAGGGCCGCCCGTTGGCGCCCGAGCGGCGGACGTCCGCGCGCTCGGGCGCCAACGGGCGGCCCTCGAGGCCGGCCCTCGATGCCGGGCATCGACGGCCGGCCTCGAGGGCCGCCCGTTGACGCCCGAGCGGCGGACGTCCGCTCGCTCGGGCGCCAACGGGCGGCCCTCGAGGCCGGCCCTCGATGCCGGGCATCGACGGCCGGCCCCGAGGGCCGCCCGTTGGCGCCCGAGCGGCGGACGTCCGCTCGCTCGGGCGCCAACGGGCGGCCCTCGATGCCGGGCATCGACGGCCGACCTCGAGGGCCGCCCGTTGGCGCCCGAGAGGCGGACGTCCGCAGCGCTCGGGCGCCAACGGGCGGCCCTCGAGGCCGGCCCTCGATGCCCGGCATCGAGGGCCGGCCTCGAGGGCCGCCCGTTGCATTGTTTTGAGTTTTTTTTAATTTTGTTTATGTTTTTTTAAATTCTGTTTAATTTTTGTATAGTTTTTTTAAATTTTTTTAATTTTGTTTTTTTTTTTTAAATTTTGTTTAATTTTTGTATAGTTTTTTTTTATTTTGTTTTATTTTTTAAATTTTGTTTTATTTTTTTTAATTTTGTTGAATTTTTGTATAGTTTATGTTTTTTTAAATTTTGTTTTATTTTTTTTTAAAGTTTGTTTTATTTTTTATAAATTTTGTTTAAAGTTTGTTTAATTTTTTATTGTTTAATTTTTTTTTTAATTATTTTGTTTTTTAATTTATTTTAAAATTTTGTATAGTTTGATTTTTTTATTGTTTTTAAATTTTTGTTTTAATTGTTTTTTAAGTTTTTGTATAGTTTTTTAAAAAAAATTTATAATGTAAATTTGGTTAGTATATAGATACTTAGTATTTTTTTTTAATGTATTTTTAAATTTTGTTTAAAGGTCGCTTACTTGGGCACCAAAGGGCGGCCTTCAGGGCCCCCGTCGATGCCCGGCATCGAGGGGGCCGTGAGGGCCACCCTTTGGCGCCCAAGCAAGGGAGGTCACTCGCTTGGGCGCCAAAGGGCGGCCCTCACGGCCCCCTCGATGCCGGGCATCGACGGGGTTAGTTTGATTTGTTTTTAATTTTTCTTTAAATTTTTTATTATAATGTTGTTAGGAATTTTTTATTATAATGTTGTTAGGGGTTAGTTTAATTTGTTTTTTAATTTATTTTATTATAATGTTAGAGGGGGGAAACATGCAGCAGAAGAGGACATGAATTTGGCCTCCATGATATTGTTGATTAGTTTCATGTTTTGAAAAAAATGCTAAGTTTGATAATATTTTGATAAGATATATTAGTAATGTTTTGACTTTCAGACTTAATTTTAGAAATAAAATTTCTATATATAATGTTTGAAATATGTTTTTTACAAATAATTTGTATAGTTTTTCTTGAATTTATGTGAATCAACACTTTTCAGAAAATAATATGAAATAGTATCATTTTTACACAAAACATATCTGAAAATTGATTGAAAATGGTTTTAAATGTCTATATTGTCTGGAATTTTTTACAATGTTGTCAATAAAAGTGTCTTATTTTGTCCATAAAAATGTCTTATTTTATAGAAAAAATTGCAAAATGTATATGTTTTTCATTATAAATTGCTTAAAAATGTATGTTATTTTGCTAAATTTCTAAAAATGTACCTGAAAATGGAAACTAATTTTTTTTTACGATAAAGATAATTCAAAGGTCCCAAAAAATGCCTCGAAATGAAAATGTGTGATACTGGCATCACCCCTTTTTGAAACGGAGCTAAAAATACCTACTAAAATTAGGAGAGAGAAAAACGAGAACTGTGTCGAGTTCTCGTTTCATACCAAGAGGCACGTTTGTCAAAACTGTCCCGATGATGTTTTCCGAGTACACAACCGGAACAAACACCATCTCTGCAAGATACCATCGGAAGACCTGTCACCATATTTTCTTTACATAGTTGTTGCAATGAGCGATAATTTAAGTGACCAAATCACTCATGCCAAAGTTTGCTCAAGTTATCACTATGAGCAACAAAAACTGAAGGGAAAGGTGATGACCCAAAGTTGTTAAACTTGTACAACCTGGTAATATCATCAACAATTCCGGTAGCTAGAACCTGTTGAGGATCTTTAAAATCCTTGATTACAACTTGGTGAGGTGTAAAGGTCACAGTTTTACCTTCACCAGAATGAGTGATCTGATAGACTGATAACAAATTGCAGGAAATTCTTGGAACACATAGTACATCACTAAAATGACCATTATCTACTGGAAATGTTCCAGCTCCTATAACACTTAGAGATCTATCATCACCAACAAATATTTGTTTGGTGTTACATTCATGCATAGTAGAAAAGATGGCTTGATCCTTAGCCATATGATAAGATGCTCCAGAATCAATGAGCCATTCATTTGAAGTAGAAGAAGAAGATGCATTATAAGAATAACCAGAAGCACAAAGTGCATGTCCATGAGAGGCAGATTCTGAAGGCGAATCTAGGCTGATGTGGTGCTTCTTCATTGTTGCTTCCAAGGCTGCCATCTTCTTGAAACACTTGGATTCATCATGATTATATTTCCCGCAATAGTTGCAATGACGCTCAGTCTTCTTGCCTTTTGGCTTGGATCCTTTGTCATTTTTTAAAGAAGGAGTTGACTGAGAGGATTTTGGACCCTTGTTTGACTTATTATTGCGAAAATTTTGTTTCTTGGGAGGCTTGGACTTTTCTTTCTGTTGGGACAATAAGGCTTTCCCAGATGTATCTGCATTGTTGATTATTCCAAGATGAATGAGTTTATCTTGTTCCCTAATCAAGGAATCACAAAAGGATTCAAGACTAGGCTCTTGATAGCTAGCTGCATTCAATGACGCTTTCATGGAGTAAAATGTAGATACAAAAACAGAATATGCAGGTCCAAGTTTGGAAAGAATATGATAAATGCATTGTTTGTCTTCCCTCTCAATCTTACATTCTGCACATAAGAGCTTGAGAGTTTTGTACCTAGATAAATAATCTTGAATGCATGAAAAGTCACTTGGATTTAAAGAAATCAACTCATTTTCGAGTTAGTGACCTCGAATTTCATTGTGTTTACCAAACACAGTTTCCAACTTGTCCCAAGCAGCATTAGGTTCATCAATTCCAGATATGTGGAATCGCAAATCAGTAGAGATTGACATCCCAATCAATCCACGAGCTTCATCACATCTATTTTCCCATTTTATTTTCTTATCATCATCAGTGGGTTCTTTTTCTTTCCCTGTTGTAATTCTGAAAAGTCCCCTACTTCGTAGAACATCCTCCATACGAGATTTCCATGAGAAATAGTTGGAACTGTTAAGTAGAATATCACAAGGGGCGGCCATATTTGTAAATTAATGGCTGTAAAAGCAGAAACCAATAGTCTGGATGTGAAGAGCTCGAAAAAATAGGTGGTTTAAAAAAAAACGGCACTGAAAACGGACTCTGTATGATGAAGTTATGCTTGAACAAAGAAACTGTTGAAGATGTCCCCAATAGTGACGTGGCAGCTAGAGAATGTCCAGCAAAAAAAAGAACCCCCCTCTTCCCAAGATGAACCTTTTGACAATCACTTTACAAAAAAGTTGCTTTTAAGTGAATCACTTTTGTAAAATAAGTGATTTCACTTTTACAATGATATTACTTTTAAATAGTGCAACAATAAATAAAAAGCTTAAGTGACTCACTTGTATTTTATTTTTTTTATTATTTAAGTGAGATGCACTTTTACAATAAAGTAACTTGAAAATAGAAATTGCATGCACTTTTCTTTTTAAAAGTAACTTCTTAAGACTTGAACTCAAGACCTATTAAGGAATAAAGCAACTTTGGACCAAGTGAGCTAGTTTAAAAGGTATGTAAAATATGGAAATGAGAAAGGGGTTTTTTTTTTTTTTTTTTTTTTTTTTACTCTTCTTGCTCGGTTTGCGTGCTTGCCCTTTTTCCTGCAAAACAAACCACAAAACGAAACAAAAAAACTTTTCCACACTTGTGGAGTTAGATCTTGTTAGCTTGCCCAGAAAGTCTACGTTTTCTCTCTGTTTCTGATTTGCCGAGATCGCGCAAAGTGCACGGCAAAGAGCATACGCAGCCGAAAAAACCCTTTCCCTTTCTGTTTCTGATTTGCCGAGATCGCTCAAGGTGCACGGCAAAGAGCATACGCAGACGGGAAAGCAACAGTCCGAACCAAAAAAAATCTAACAGTAAAAAAAAATGAAATATGAGATTTTTTTTCTTTTCAAAAACGAAATAAAAAAAATGCGTCATTGTAACATTATACCTTCAGATTTGATGAAATAGGCGTTTCTGGAGCAACCGGGAACCGTTTTCGATCAAACGAAAATTATTTTTCAATGAAAACGACGCTCCGGACGCAATGGAACACCTCCCACAGCCCAGAAATGCACAGAAATATCAGAACTAGAAACCCTTTCGAGTTTCGGCAACAGCAGTTCAAGATCTAGATCATAACCGGAAGCGGCACTTCATAGAAGCTCTGATACCATGTTCGGGTACACAGGGTACTACCAAAGGACCGAACACCAAGAGCAACCACTTCACACAAATAGATCACAGATCAACACACCGATGTTTTGACGTGGTTTAAACCCTCTTGAGGGAAACACTCCACGGCCCCGGCCAAATAGCTTCTACGGGACAATTTATTATGCAAAGAAAGAAAGTTACAAATGAGCTTCTCATAATCGATCAACTAAACAATGACCCTCCATGCTCTTTAAATAGAGACCATGGACCAATCGGGTGTTAAGCCACGGATCAAGGTTAGGTTTGATCTAAGAGAAGTTGAGCCGTCGGATCACTCTATGTCGGAAACATATCGTGACCGTCGGATTAAGTATATACAAATGCATACTAATGCATACTAAAGAAACACACTATCCCTAACGGATATATTACACAAGTTGATCTTAACTAACTCCTAAGTGTCTAAATATCCTAACAAACATAATTCTTTACAATTTGTTTTTTTGTTACATGTCGGAATTCACAAAGAATATATGAGTTTTAAGAGCTTCAATTTTATAAATGAGTAAAAAATCAAATTTTCAGCATCACTTTTGACCAAAAAAATGCTACCCATCTTCATGGATTCACCCAAATGTGTCACTTTTTTTTCAACATGCAATTATGATCATAATGCTAAGTTATGCATGCATACAACCATCTATTCTAACTACATACATACCGAACACTTTGCCTATAATCAGCATAGATCCAAATCCTAGGCTCTATCAAGCGCCGAGAGGGATCAAATCTCCCGAGGTGTAAACATCTCCTTGAATAGCTCCTTGAGTGCAATACCTGAGCCACCTAATAAGTCTCATATTTACTTTTTACTTTGTATTATTCTTTTTTGTTTATGGTCGACATAATATTTATTACTTTTTACTTTGTATTATTATTTTTTGTTTACTTTGTATTATTTTGTTACTGGACAAACACTCGACAAACACTCTAAAGTCTCATATTTACTTTTTACTTTGTATTAAAAGTAAAAAGTAAAGTCTCTAGTTTAAGTCTCATATTTACTTTTTACTTTGTATTATTCTTTTTTGTTTTTGGCCGACATAATATTTATTACTTTTTACTTTGTATTATTCTTTTTTGTTTACTTTGTATTATTTTGTTAGTAGACAAACACTCGACTAACAAGATCTCCCCCATACTGCGCTGTAGAGCGCCTCTTGGCGCAATGAACACATATCTTCACATGCTTAAGGAATTTACATGTTATAATATTTTCAAAGTAAATAATGAAGAGATGTCTCATAAGGTAAATGGAGTCAACATGCATCTTTACATATACAAAGGATTTGGATGTTACTAATTTTGCAAGGCCAACAATGAGCATGTGTATTGTATTTAAAAAGGAAAATTATTTTTTTATAAAATTAGTTATATGAAATCTTTCATAAATATTATATTCTTCGATAGTTTAATGAAAATTAATTACATAAATTTATCTTTATGTTTGTTTATGGGAATTGATATATAAAGTGAAAAAAGGTTATCACCTCATTAACAAAATCAATGTCCAACCATTAAGATGAAGTTATCCATATCAACATATACTTCTACTCGTTATTTCTATTTTCAAATATAAATATTTAAAATCATGTCCTTTTATAATTCTATTTATCAGATTTTGTATATAGATAATATAATGATATTGTGACATACTTTATAACTCACGATTATGATTATGTTTTGCAATATACAATGAGTTGTAATCTGCATTTTGTAAGTTTGTAAGTCAACTTTATATATTTTTCATTTCAATAACCATACAAACATGAATAATTCAAAATTCTTTAAAATAATTATAATATTGAAAAAACAAAATATCATACATTATATTAAGGTAATTTTTAAGGGCGAAATTTTTCCAATTGGTTATTTTTCGGGTTTTTTTCAAAAAATAAATTCGCTATTTGGTCATTTTTAGTCTCTAATATCCCTTATATTTACATAAAATATGTTTTTTTAATCATAATATTCGTCAAAATTTATACATTTCAGTAATAAATTGTATGTTTCATATTTAATATTCGCCTACCTATCTATATACATGTTTTTTTCAATCCAAAATAATCGCCTAAGATACTATACTTAAGTCTAATATTAGAATCCTTAAAAATACCCTGCACCACATCCATAACATTATTCTTATATTGATATATCAAATGAATTGCATGGATAATATGGCTCATAATTGAAAGTAATCTCTATAATATTAATATCCAATTAAAATGATAATTTATAAATAAAAAATATAACATTAAAATATTTTAAAGTTGAACATGTCATGTGTTTTCATAACATTAATATCCAATTAAAATGACAATTTATAAATAAAAGATATAACACTAATATTTTAAAATTTAACATATCAAATGTTTTTATAAAAAATAGCTTAAACTTTCTATATAATAAAAAATAAAAACATAGAATAATAAATGAATAAAAGTATGGAATACCCCCATGACAGGTGCTCACATCAATGATCATCAAAGGGCATGAGGGATGATGTATGACCTGATAAGATTGTCTATGCATTGCAATGTGTGGTGTTCAAACGGGGAGGGAATTAAACCTCGATGGTTCATCATCAATACGGAACTTGTTGTAAGGTACAACTTCTAGGACAATGAAGGATCCCAAGGTCTGACTTCTATATTCGCTTTCGTGCAAGATTTTATGGCCATCTTGGATATCTCTTATGATGATTTCGAAAGGTTTTTCCAAAAACATGCAAGGCTCTTGGCTGTTATATCATCGGTGCATGCTTCTTCTTGTTGAAGTGATTGAGGATATTTTACCTACCATTGTGAGGGATCGAGCAAGGATTTCATTGGTGTATTGGACCACTCTGAGAATGCTCAAAACATTGAGTAGGGATCTCCTTCTAAGGGTGAATAGCATGGTTCGAACCAAAACAACTACCAGGCGCACTGCCAATGGGCCCAAGCAAATGCACATGCCGTGGGCTCTCAGGGAATTGGGAAAAGTGCAAGGGTTGTTTTAGCAAGAGCTCCCGCCTGAGGCAAAGGCCAAACTAAAACGCCTATAGAAAAGGATGCAGAGAGGAACTAGGGCTTTAGACACAGGTCCATTGGATGAAAGTTTTGGGGGGTTGGCGGAGGACTCAAGATCCACCCGCACACAGGAGACTCGCCACACCAAAACTGTGACTCTGTTTTGGACAGTTAAGTCCCTTCTGAGCATGGAGATGGAGGAATGTGTCCAGGGAAATTTTTTGGATGACTCGAGTGGAGCCTCCCTATTGGGACAGATAGAAACTCTATAGGACTGGATGCAAGTGTTGGCAAGGGAGAAACCACTAGATATGGACCGACTCAATGAAAATATTGATGCCCTCGATTGTGCTCTGATGGGGAAGACTTTCATTCGGCCCCATCCCAGCAAGTAGGCCGATACTCAGCTAGTATTTTCTTGTTGCCCGAATACTGTTAAGTAAGTTGTCAAACTGAAAAGTTTAGGTGTCAGTCCTTCACATGTTTTAATTTCTGATGATGATTGATTGTTGTAGAGATATAGATAGTTCTTAGAATTCAAGGTGTTCTATAGAAGAGCTGATAGTTTTCAACAACCAAAGTTTTGTGGTCATAACCCCCGGCATGTGGGGGATCCAAACTCAAACTTTGTTAGATTGATAGACTTAAGGCTTGGAATGTTAGCAGGGTGGATTTATTTTATCCAACGAGAAGGTTTTAGCTTAGTAGTATCTGGTCTGAGCCTTCTTTCATGATGGGGATATCATTGTATTGGCTATGTAAATATTTTTGTTGTTTGAATTAACAAAATTTTACAGACTTAAAAAGAATAAACATAAAAAAATTTGTAGTGTCCCTTTTTAAGAATTTGCACAAACTAGGAAAAATTGTAATTTTTGGCCAATTTGACCCTTAGACTAGTATTGACTCAATTGTTTCCAAATTGCTCCAAATGGTTCTGAATTAGGTCTGAATGAGTTTGGAAGGTATTCATACATGTAAATGACGTTGATGGATTCTTGGACACTCTTAAAACACTTATGCAACATTCATTTATAATCAGTGAAAAATGAAGAACTTTACTAGTCAAATCGAGGTTCACAATCCCAAGGGTAGGAGACAAAGATGGCTTCCCAAACACTGTAAAACCTTCCCAAATTTCAGAATAGAGACATGGTACTGATAAAGGACTTCAATGGGATCCCCAATTCATCATTAATAATTTTCTATGAGCTTCTTCAACTCCCATAAATAAGATGTTTGTATACTAGCTTTAACATAGGGGGGAATGATAGTAAATCTTCACAAATTGTTATGAAACTTAAGAATATTGCTCCAAATGCTTGTCTAATGAATATGAAAATTCTTCAGCATATTAATGGCACTCCATACAACATTAATATATCATATATTGACTGAACCATTTGAATTTGATACCACTTCAAGTGCAAATAACAAGGTATTGGGCAAATGACACCATTTATTCATAGTTTAGCATTTGTACATGAAATATCTTGAAATTTAGATCTCAAAGTATTTGAGTATTAAATACAGAGTATATATATCATATTACAAATATATGGGGTCTCAAGATCCATCTCAAAGATATCATCACCTCCCCAAGTGTGCCTCTCCTTAAGGAGAAAACATATGCCAAGAAATGAGAGAATGGTTGTAGAAGCAAGCTGAAAGAAATGTGACCACGAGATTCCCTATAGATTCAACCTGTAACAAAAGAATCCATTGTAGCTCCAAATTAAAGGTATGAATGGCCTAGGGGGGGCTCACGAAGATGCTCCCCAAATTCGTTGCAATAGGGCTGCGCTAGCGAAGAAAACAAATAGCACGACCGCACCTAAGGAGACGCGCATGCACCTCTAGGTTCGGTACCGAAGCGAGTCACGTGCGCTTTGATGGCACGTGTGCGTCGTTGAAGCGTACGCGTAGAGAAGACGCGCACGTGCCCCTGTTAAAAATATATATAAAAACAGTCGACAATTTCCCAGTTTTCATTTGGCTGGCTGAGCGCGTCCTCTTCCTCCGCATACGCATCCATTCAACTACCAACGGAGGCCAAATTCACTCCAAACCCACCCAACAACACCCACAAACTCGTCACCACTTCGATTAATAGGTAAATATCACGTTTTTCTTCAATTTTATTCATTGTTTGTGTCAATTTTTGTATTTTTTTTGTTTATGTAATTGTAAATAATTCCCAAATTTTAATAACAATGAACCAATTTTCAACTACAGATTGCAACTGAGACAATGAGTGAACAAGATGTTAACCCCAAGTCCGATGGAACAAAAGAAAACCCAAACCTTGGACCCAATGCTGAAGAAAACCATGAACACAATCCAAATGCCGAACAAAACCAAAACCCACAACCTAATTTTGAACAAGATGACCTTAACCACTATGTAAATGAAATGCGAGTGCACACTCGCGAACTTAGAAACTCGGGTGAACCATCTCAATTGTCTCTTTCCACGTCAATTGAGAACTCAATTGACTCCCTCATACATGCACACCAGCAATTGACCGACATGACTCAATTTAGAGCTAGGATGCGGGAGTACTACTCCACGGGCATCTCCAAGGAAGCAATAAAAGATTTGAACATTACAAAAGCCCAATTATATAGTATGTTCACTGATCTGAAAACAAGCCGACCACTGAACATTACAAAGCCACGTGTCTGCATGGATTGGTGTCATTACCAACCATGGAGGGACAATTGGATGCAGAGGTGGTTCATGGTGTACAATAAACCTCCCTGCAATAATAGGGAGGTTCCACAGTACTTCCTTCGCCAACTGTGGGCTGAGTTTTGCCTCGGTTTACATGTCAACTATTTTGACATAACCGAGTTCTAGGGTGTTAGGCATGGCTCTGCCCAATATTGACCTGCTGCCAGGAGGAACCCACTGAGAGGGCCACCAGCTCCGAGGCACGACCCCAACCCCTCTCCCCAGCCACCTCAGTTGCCCCATAAGCTTGATCAGATTGAGGTGGCAATGAGGAATGTTGCACGTGGTCTCCTCAGACACACCTCCTTTGTAGCAGCGACTACAGTGGAGAGGTCGGGTGACCTTGATAGAGATCCAGGTGCAGGGCCTTCACGACAGGGCCAAGATAGACCCATGACTGATGGTATCCATGCTAGGCATTCCAGTTCGACGAGGACAATGCCACATCTTTGTCCCCATTGTAGGCACACTTGCCCTGGCCCGACCGAGGGTTGTTATATGGATCAAGTCAGCAATTTTTTTAATCTGTTTTCAATCATCACTTTATAAATTGTAAAGTATTTTGAAATTATTTTTGTTTGATCTAAACTATTATTTCAATGTACAGTTATTCAGAGCTGATACACCGAGATGGGAGAACGTAGAATCTCCCAACCTGGATGCAGCAATGGCAGTTGCAACTGAAATTGCGGCACCCCACACAGAGGTATTTTCAGTACCTGACACCATTTTGTTATTACTTATGTCATTTATATTACTCAAGTATTTATATTTATGGCATACACGTTGATAGTTCATACAATGTTTTTGAATATCTTGATTTCCTAGATAATGACTTATTTAACATGTTCATAACATGATGCATTTTGTTGTTCACAGGTGTTTTGTGACTACGATGATTAGCCACCCCCGCTAGGGATTGGCACATCACCATATAGACAGGTACAATGTGTAGTTATAAGCATGCTTTTAATTTGATTTGTTACGACTTACTATGGTTTAATTTATTGTTTGTTTCCTAAATTGTGATATTACAAATGTATATGTAGGTTCCACCAGCAGCTGTGTCTCCGCATTTTAGTCCTGTGTATCCACCCTATCCCATGAGTCCCCTCCCCTCGCTTTCATCTAGACCCCTCCCTATGTCCACCCCATCCCTTCCATCCAGCCCCCCCTCTCCAACCATACTCCCCCCTCCATCCATCCTCCCCCACTCACCCACCCCCCTATGTCCATACATCCCCCCCAATTTATCCACGCCCCCATGTCTATCCATCCTCCCCCATTCGTCCACACCCCCCTTCCTTCCACCTTCCCCTCTTCGTCCATAACCTCCCATTTGTCCATCCTCCTCTCTCCATGCAGGACTGATCTCCCATGCACCATCCCTCAACACTGTCTGTAGCCCTTTCCGTTCAATACCCTCTATCCTATAGGTGGCAGGGGTTCATAGTCCACATGGTCCTCCTCCACCCCATACCACTATGTCTTCTCCCACCATATCATGCCCACTTCCTGCCACTATTGTGGCATCTACTCTTCTAATATCCTCATCAGTATCTCCAGTGGTTGCACCTGTAGTGGCTGCCACTACATCTGCGCCCCCCCCATCACTGCATCGGAGTTGGTTGTCCGGCCATCTGCTCCACCTGCTAGCCCAGAAGGTCAGCCATGTCCATCGTCGGAGGTGTTCACGGTGAGAATCAAGTTAATTTATGAAAATATTTTGATGCATTAACAAAAATTAATTTAAGCAATTATGACTTTTCAATGAAATGATTGTTTTAAATGTTGTAGGCTAGAATTGCTGAGAGGCCCCGCAGATCTAGGACACCTCCCCAACCTTTCCCACTCATGTCAAAGGTGATTTATTTAATATTCGAATTCTACATTTGTTTTATAAATGTGGTAAATGTTGCAAATGCTTGAAAATGACGGTATCTTATATCATTTGTTCCAGAGCCCGGAGAGACGGTCTACTCCTAGACGGACCAAGACCCGAGGCACGGGTAGCTCGAAGAGTAGGAAGATTGACTTTGGATCTGCACCTGGGAGTGACGGCGGTGGTCACAATGCTTGACACTCAATGTGTTATGTACATTAGCCACGATGTGGCAGTTTTGTGCACCAGTTTTGATGTACTTTGTATCTACAGCACTAGTTGTCAACTCTGGAAAATATTCCACCGGGCACTTGTGGCTAGCTTTCCTAGCCAAAACCTACCTAGACACACCTGTAGGACTCCCCGAAACCTGGTTTTGTTGCACGGTTGGAGTTCTACGTCCCCGACAGGTATCTAGCAGGTGTCCCTGAAGGCCTTCTGGATGCGAGACGGGACAAGCCATAGAATGAAGATCGTGGCTCGGATCGATGAACCGTCAACTCCGTTGGATTCAGCACGCCGGGATAGTGCTAGGGGTGCCCCTCCCCTCCGGCCTGGTGGCCCCTCCCTCATCTTGTACGTCCATCTTGGAAACTAGGGTTTTGCTCAGTGAGGGAGTGTGCAATTTTTGCACACGGGGGTCAACTCTGGAAAATATTCCACCGGGAACTTAGGGATAGCGTTCTCGGTCAGAACCTGCCTAGACACAACTACAGGACTCCCAGGAACCCTGTTTTGTTGCACGGTTGGAGTTCTACGCCCTCGGCAAGTATCTAGCAGGTGGCCCTCAAGGCCTTCTGGCAGTGAGACGGGACGAGCCATAGAATGAAGACAGTGGCTCGGATCGATGAACCGTTGACTCCGTTGGATTCAGCACGCTGGGATAGTGCTAGGGATGCCCCTCCCTCATCTTGTACATCCATCTTGGAAACTAGGGTTTTGCTCAGTGAGGGAGTGTGCAATTTTTGCACACGGGGGTCAACTCTGGAAAATATTCCACCGGGCACTTGTGGCTAGCGTTCCCGGCCAGAACCTACCTAGAAACACCTGCAGGACTCCCTGGAACCCGATTTTGTTGCACGGTTGGAGTTCTACGCCCCCAGCAGGTGTCCCTGAAGGCCTTCTGGATGCGAGACGGGACGAGCCATAGAATGAAGACCGTGGCTCGGATCGACGAACTGTCAACTCCATTGGATTCTGCACATTGGGATAGTGCTAGGGGTGCCCCTCCCCTCTGACCCAGTGGCCCCACCCTCATCTTGTATGTCCATCTTGGAAACTAGGGTTTTGCTCAGTGAGGGAGTGTGTAATTTTTGCACATGAGGGTCAACTCTGGAAAATCATCCATCGGGAACATATGATGATGATGATGGTGATGATGATGAAGAGGCTGACGGTGATTGTGATGGCGATGGCGATGGTCATGAAGATGATGATGATGGAGGCTTTGATGAGGAACCTGGAGTTAGAGTTAGAGTTGGAGTTAGAGTTAGGGTTAGAGGTAGAGTTAATGATGATGATGGAGATGGTGGTGATGATGAAGACGTTGATGGTGATGGTGATGGTGATGGTGAGGATTGAGAAGATGGCTTAGTGCTAGGGTTTGGGTGAGGGTTAGGTCTAGGGTTATAGAAGGAAATTGAATTAGGGTTAGAGGTAGAGTCAATGATGATGATGGAGATGGTGGTGATGATGAAGACATTGATGGTGACGATGATGGTGATGGTGAGGATGGAGAAGATGGCTTAGTGATAGGGTTTGGGTGAGGGTTAGGGCTAGGGTTATAGAAGGAAATTGAATTAGGGTTAGAGGTAGAGTCAATGATGATGATGGAGATGGTGGTGATGATGAAGACGTTGATGGTGACGGTGAGGATGGAGAAGATGGCTTAGTGATAGGGTTATAGAAGGAAATTGAATTAGGGTTAGATTTAGAGTCAATGATGATGATGGAGATGGTGGTGATGATGAAGACATTGATGGTGACGGTGATGGTGATGGTGAGGATGGAGAAGATGGCTTAGTGCTAGGGTTTGGGTGAGGGTTAGGGCTAGGGTTATAGAAGGAAATTGAATTAGGGTTAGAGTTAGAGTCAATGATGATGATGGAGATGGTGATGGCGATGGTGATGGTGATGATGAAGGAGATGGTTTAGTGCTAGGGTTTGGGTGAGGGTTGATAATGCAATGTTTTCAAATATATTTGGTGTATGCTAATGGATGAGGATACAAGTGCAAATATGAAGAATTTTGCATATGTATACTATGACCTATTACTTCATGGTTATTATGAGTGATTGACCTACTAGATTTGGTAAGGTGTTATATGATGGGTTCACATATGGTTGAAGTTTGTGCACATAAGTTAAGTGGATGTATACATGAGGTATCACAGGGTGGATGTGGTTGTTATGAGCCTAACTAAGTGGATGTTGATATAATTGAGATATTCTCTTAGCTAAGTATGTGTTAGGTGAGTATTTTTATGATTAATTTTTATAATATCTTTGTGTTTAGGTTGAGTGTTAAGTTATTAACAGATTTTCTCTGAACTTCTCTTTTTGTTAAGGAAGTAGTTACATCTCCTTAATGTACATATACATGTAATAAATGTGCAATTGCATTGAATTTTGTTGAAAAACATCTCCCTGTATTTTCTAATAAATCTGACAAGAGAACCGGAAGCAACAAAATATTGGGAAGTTTCATTTGTAGGATAAGAGGATTAACATATAATAAAGTATATTTTTCATTGATAATTATGTTACATAGTGTGTTTCTATGTTCTATGGTTTTTCTATGATGTCATTGGTTCTATGTTTTTTGGAGGTTATTTGTTGAAAAATAGTAGTCATTGTCTATTGGTTTGATGCAATGCACCGTATAATGAGAAAATATTCTACAAGATGCTACTAATATTATGTTTTATGAAAGAATTATCATGGAAAAGTTGCAAATAAGTACTACTAATGATGTGCTTGAGTTGAATGTGATTCCCAATTATTATGTCATTGTTGGGATTTTGTAGCTGTGAAGAATAACTGTAATAGATGGGGGGATTGAAGATATGAATCAACAATATTTTGTCCCAAGGAAGTCTTGGTCTCATTTTTTTTTACTTATGCGACATCAAGATGGATTGAGTAGTCATGATTGATCATATGTGTTTATGAATTATTAGATAATTGCTATGATTATTATGACCGTAGTGCATAAAGCATGGAGACTAAGCTACATAAGGAATAGAGGTCATAGAGGTTGTGTGAAGGCAATGTTGAATGTTTTTGCTAGCTCTTGCATGTATTGTAAGGAGAATCATGCTTGAGTGAATCATGCATGGTGGAGATCACTGATTAAGCATTGACCCGAAGGCTTTTGCATGTTTATTTTGTACATGATGCATGGTTTATGTGTATGTGGCTCTTAGTGAGATCATGATGAGAAAAAACCCTTTGACTTGGTGGACTATTCGACATTTACAAGTCAAGTAGAAAAATTCAAAAGAGGTGTAAATGAGAGGAAGCAAATGAATCGCATTGATGCCAATTACACTTGCAAAATCAGAGCAATCAAAGCTCTCAATATCACTGATACCACTTTGTCCCTGAAGAAGATTTCCCTATAAAGTACCTGGATCATGACCAAAGGAAGTGACTACTCCCAATCCAGTGACAACTACCCTCCTGTGATTAGTAGCACTTAGTTTTTCTCTTGCTCAGCCTTCACAAGTTGCAGAGCAATGGTCATTGCTTTGCCTAGAGGTTAATTAGAGTGTGTAAGATAACAAGTGTTCTCCCAGCTGGATTTTTTGGAATTTGATTAGCGGCATATAGGATATATAAGACTAGAAATGACTCAATGTGACTTGGGCCCTTAATAGATTGGGTAACAAACCCTTCTAATAGTGATCTTATCCCGCTTGGAGTCCAAATACCCCCTATTTAGGGTACGTGTGGTGAGTCACAGATTCTAGGGCTACATTAGGTTTCTAGGATTCTAGATTAATTTCTGAGGGTTAGATTAGTGTTTCTAGGGTTAGTTTAGCTATCTAGGATTTCTAGGGCTAGATTATGTTTCTAGGACTCTAGATTAGTTTTTGAGGGTTAGATTAGTGTTTCTAGGGTTAGTTTAGCTTTCTAGGATTTCTAGGGCTAGATTATGTTTCTAGGCTTCTAGATTAGTTTCTGAGGGTTAGATTAGTGTTTCTAGGGTTAGTTTAGCTTTCTAGCATTTCTAGGGATAGATTATGTTTGTAGGGTTATATTAGTACTTCTAGGGTTAATCATACATGAATAAACAATCACATGCCTATAAATCATAACTCAAACATCAAATAAACGATATAAGATAACGATATCAAATAAACCATCTAACATGAATAACATTAACCGTGCATGAATAAACAATCACATGGCTATACTATGCACCTCAGTCAATTAGGCCTTCTGGATCCTCTCAGTTTTTTATTGTCTCGAACAACCTCTCATGCTCCGCATGAGGTAGTAAGTAGCGTACCTTGTTTGATGACTTCGTTGACATTGTCTGTAGTTGGATGTTTGTACCCACGATCAAGAGTGTAAAGTGATACACCCGTGACCCTGGTCTATAATCTCTGTATGTGTAGCCATTGCTCTTTGGTCCCTTTCCATCCACTGTAAGATATTCCCCCTGAACAACCATCGAGCCATTCGGAAAGGTAATGCCTTCACTATCTATTAATGATGCGAGGAGGGTTTGCTTCCCCTGGATGCATCGTGCCAACCAATAATTCGTCCCAATTGCACTATTTGTCGGGGCGACAACTGGTAGATGTGTCCTACAAAAATGCATTTTAAGTTCATATTCCAACAAGTAGTGGTTTGATAACTAGGATAACTACAAAAACAAGGAGGGAACCGGGATATGCATGCAGAAATATTTACCTAGTTGTACAAGATCAGATATATGATCATATTCATTCGAAATAGAGGATTGGCCTTCCTCTAACTGGATTGTTTCAGCAACTGCACGTGGGTCCACTGCAAGTGATACATGATCCCATTCATCAACCCAATCCATTGATTCGCACTCATCCCACTCACAACTGCTGCAAGACCCACAAAAGAAAGCAAGTTTTCGCGTCCATATTTCAAATAAAGGATTGTTTGAGCTTCGAACCGAATGAAATCCATGAGTGCCTTACACAGTACTACAACTATAAGAGCACGATCGATCTATATCAACTACATTCTATAAATTTCTGACAACATGTCCTCTACCTATTGGTATGTGTTGCTTCGTGGTTCGATCTGACATTTTTTCATTGCACCATCGAACTGTGGATTCGGCATTCCGAATATGAGGGCCTCCCATGCACCTCATATCCTCCCTTCGTAGGGCAGTTTTGAGACATGCTCTAGCCCCGTCGTGCTCTCCCTTTCCATGCTCGGTCTCAAAATAGTTCCATACATGCGGCACATCATAAGTCTTGTGCAACATACTCAACCACTGGAAAACACGTGCATTTTTGAACTGGCTTGAACAACCATCTGACCATATCCAATGCTGATCCATATGTATCCCTCTCTCCTTCAGCTGATCATAGCAAATTTTGAAGCAATGCTGCACATAATGCAAGTCGTGGCACCTGTCGTCACTGATGTAGAAGTTGGTCTCTTTCAATATCATCCTCATGTCGTTGCTACTCTCTGGCGCATTCCTGTACGTGATATGGACCATTATGCTAACTTGGTCTGAATGGTAGTATTGAATTTGAATCTCATTCTGTGGCTGTAGGGTATAGTTTTCCGCAAAGTCCACAACCAACAATATTGTGCCCTTGGGAAAGGTGTCCCTGCACTGTCTGTACTGTTCATCCTGCCATCGTGCTACATGGACGTGTTGTACATAATGCTCGGTCTTTTGGTAGAATTCCTTCATGAAATCACAAATTTGTACCTGGTGCCACAAAACCAAGGGCATTAATACAATGTGACATTTTCAATCTGAATAGATATGTACAAATTCAACATGTACAGTACGAAAGCATGCAAACTTAGATTACCTGTGACTTCACCAATGCAATTCTTTTGCTTTCCTTCGAACTATCTACTTGATATGTTATGTACTGGAAGTTCTGCATTTCCACTGACATCCTCCCAAATTCGTGGTCCGCGGTTGCATGGATGTAGCGGCTCAATAATGCAAATCCACTGCAACTGGAACACGTCCCATATAAACATGATCTTTTATAATATTTTTTTCCTTCAGGCCTTCCACACATTATGCTATGTATAAATTTTGTGGATGCATTCGGTGGTTGTAACGAAGGGCAATCCTGCACAATGTTAGTATGCAAACCACAAAATATATGTCTATATGTATCATAATAGTACTCAAATTCTACATGGTATCTACAACAACATGTACTGCGATCAATGCAAATTCTAGCATACCATGGTTTGCATTTTTTTAAGGACCTTTGGCCCAAGTTCAATTGTGTGTGCTCATTCTTGAACCTCTCATAGAGTTCTGTTTGTGTGGTGTCAAGGAAGTGCTTGACATGGGGTTCACCCCCCCTAACACCTTTTCTCAACTTTAAAACATCTTTTTGATTCGATGACGATCTAGTGTTATCATGCCAAAACTTTTGCACTAGTTCTTTAATAGCATCAATGAGCTTCATGTCTGAATGAGGTAACCTACCAACAAAGGCCCAACAATCTTTTTGGCCTGAGGTCTCAAGTTTTTCTCTAATGGAAGAATATTTTTGAAGAGTCTTTCTATATACTTTAAATATTTTACATGTTTGTGATAGTAGGCGACGTTGCCTTGTGGATTTGTCTACAATCGATTCCGACAGTACACGACGGGCCGCATTAAAATCTTTTGTGCGAGAAGTTTTTCCAATCAAATTAAATGCAGATCATAGATTTCTAACAACATGATTGTTGGCCTATGAACTTCTAACTACCTTTATGCACAAAATTCTCCTAACATGAGCTACATAATGTGATTTTGTTGCATCGATTTTGGATTCAAAAAAATATTTGATTATCTTATTACAATGGAAATCAATAGTGCGTTTGGACATCTTACCTTCAAGTCCTGAAAATGAACTTTCATCCACATGAATACGTCTGGGAGTTCTTCATCGTCCGATTGAGAGTTGAGGAAAGGGAGTCGGCAAGGAAGTACGAGTCTCGTCAACGGTTTGTTGTGGCCCTTCGTTCAGTAATTGGTCCTGCAATGGAGTGTCTTCGCCAGGTGGGTGCTCTTCTTGGGGTGGCTGCCAGTTAAGAACTTGTTCAACATCCATCCCTTCATACTCGACATCAGGCAAGATTTGATTGACTTTAACCACTTCATCATTGTTTGTTGATGGATCTAAGGCACTAACATTTTGATTTTTACGGTTTTGCATGTACAACCTCGTCTTTTCTCTTATCTCATGGTCCTTTTCAGGGGGCAGTGGCCTCCTTCTAGAATTTCTTTGATTATTACGTCTGTTGCCCATATTCAATGCGCTTTTGGAAAAACGAAAATATGACCCCTACAAGAATGAACAACAAACAAGATATTAAAACTCGATGTGCATGATTATTAAATCTCAATGTAGCAATTGATTATGTACAACAACATCTAGTGATAATGTTTTCATATAATCTTAAAAGCTATTGGGAATGCCCTACATATAAAGTTACAACATCACATCTAGGAACTCAGTAGGATGGTATTGGATGGTGGTATGGGATGTTAGTAGTCCAGCAAATTCCCTACAAGGGAGAAGCTCATATTGACTTCATTTTCATGGTATGGATGAGGGAAAATAGCCCCAAAAGACTAAGACTTTTCAATTGTTTAGGTGTTTGTGTGAGTTGTTGTAGTGAAACCATGAGGAATTCAACAAATGTTTGTCTACTAGATGGAGGAATGTGATTATGAAATGTTATTGGTGGTGATGCAACTAATTTTTTTTTATTATCTTCATGAAAGGTTGAAAGCATTGCTTGGTGCATGTTGTAGTTTTTTTTTGGTAGGATGTTTTTATTGTCTATGTTGAAGATTAAGAAGACTAAAATAGATCTATCGTACAATTCATGAGGAAAAACCAAAATAGATGCCATTCAAACAAGTGAATGAAGACTAAATTACATTTAACAAGATCAAATTTTCACCATACCTCAAGGATTATGATTGCTGTTTGCTTCAAAAGTCAAATGCTCTTTTGATGTGTCCACTATATGTAAGAAGACTTCATGTGTATCCAAGTAGCATGAGAATTCAATCCAAGGTGCCAAATAGAGTCCAACTGTTGTGTATTCACTCAATTGATCCAAATAGAGCCCAATAGGTGTGTATTCAATACAAAGAGCCAAATAGAGCCCCAAATATTGTGTATTTTATCCAAATGGTGTATGAATTCAATCTACCATGAAAATGCTTGTTGGACTGTGCGTGAAACCAGCGAACAGAACGTGATGAATGAGGAAAAAAATGCGGGAGAAAGAACGCAGGTGATTTTCTAAATTTTATGTTCAACAGGGACGCGCACGCGCCTCTGGCGCATGCGCGTCCTTGCTGAATGTTGCAATGGTTGGTGGGTAACGTTCATTGTATTTATTTCCCAACAGATATAAATGTGTCGGGTTATGCCTAGAGCCCCTCCCCCATAAAGGCCTTTAGGACCTCTTTTAACCCATAATCCCTAAGTGCATTTAAGTGCTTCTAGGTGTTTGGGGGTTTAAGGGTATATTTACAAATTTGTGTATTTTGATTTCAAAACATTAATTTAATTTTCAGTTAGAAACATATGTATTACATCAAGAATAATTGAATACATAGTAGATATATATTAATGTTGTATAAATACTGCTCGGAGGTGCGATTATCGTGAGATCGCAGTATGTCAGATTTGTTCATAATTACCATCAGATTTTATTCTCTTAGGGCGATTCAGATGTGACAAAATGCACTTTGATGGTTAGTTTTATTTGCTGGGAAATATTTGCTCCGCTAATTTATGGGGAAGGATAACAGTCTTGATACTCCCACCCCTATGGAAGGCTAGCAAAGCATAGCACAGAAGGTATAAGCTTGGCTTCATGTAATATGCAGAGCACTCTTCTTTACATTGCTGTATTAATCAAAATCTAAGGCACCTGTTATCCCTGGTCTCAATGTAGGATGAAGATGATGAGATGTAAAGGATCTAATAAAGTAGTCATGGAGGGCCTCCTCATCGTGGGAGATTTTAGGAATAGTGTTCATCTGCTGTAAGTGGAATCACAATTGCAATCAAATAAGGTTTTTCGTCATGATGATCTGATGATGATGATGATGAAGATCATGACAAAGATGATGATGATGATGATGACTAATGGAGATGATGATGATGATGATGATGATGATGATGTTGACGATGATGTTGATGATGAAGATGATGACGAATATGCAGCACATCATCTTCATCATCATCAACAACATGATCATCATCATCACCATCATCATCGTCATCATCGTCATCATCAACATCATTGTGAGGACGGGGATGATGATAATGATGATGATATGATGATGATGATGATGGTGGTGGTGGATGATGAATATGAGTACGATGGTGATGATGATGATGATGGTGATGATGACAATGGTGATGAAGATCATGATGATGATGAAGATGGTGATGATGATGATGATGATGATGAAGATGGTGATAATGATGATGATGATGATGACTAATGGAGATGATGATGATGATGATCATGATTTTGATGATGAAGATGATGATGAATATGTATCACATCATCATCATCTTCATCATCATCCACAACATGATCCATAGCATGATCATCATCATAATCTTCATCATCGTCGTCATCATCATCATTGTGAGGAAGAGCATGCGGATGATGAAGATGATGATGATGACGACGATGATGATGAAGATGATGACTAATGGAGATGATGATGTTGATTGTTGACACTATATTTGAGAATGCTCAAATCCTAAAATTTTTTTGCCAAAATAATCCAAAAGCAATGAAATTACCACAAATAAGTTGAAGAAAAGGTTTGAAATACAAAAAAAAAAAAAAAAACAAGAAGGAAAAACCCACATATGCAAAGTCTGAAAACAAATCTTTGAAAAGATTAAATCCAGATCAAGTTTCGATGGTGGAGATGATAAGGATCAAGATCGACGGCTAATATAGTTTCTCGCACCGCCAAAGTTATCATTTGCAAAGAGTTGTGAGCGGTTGTGGACTCAATACCGCCGGGCACGTGTCCTAATCTCATCAGTCCGCATATGTGATATAGTGGTATCATAAACCACCACAGCACCATGCGGAACCACCAAATAGAAAGGCGCGGCGGGCCATATCACGTGGCGTGGTGGGACATGGTACATGGCAGATGGAGAAAGCGTAAGGGAATACGCCATATGTCGGTAGCAATCGGAGGGACGATATAAATCTGAAACAAAATCAACGGCCAATGTTCGTCCACATATGGGAAGATGCGCACTGGATAGAAGGAAGAGAGCTCGCGAAAAGTAAAACCACTCAAACAGGTGTCATCAGATGGTTCATCCACACAAAGAACAAACCGGAGAAGAAAAACCGCTTTAAGATCGTGGATACCACCATAGGGGATAAAAGGAGACGAGATCTGATGGCCCAAATCAAAAGCTCTAGATCAACGGTCGGATATGAACCACTTTCAGAAAGTTGCCAGGAAGTTAATCAAAAAGACTTATATAAAACAAAAAGGGCTTCACATAACGGCATTTTGCATATGTGTCGCTATCTTGGGAAGCTCTGAGGACTGGTGGAGATCAGCGATTGCGACAGAAGGCGAAAGGCATGTACATACAGGTAGGGTCTGGTGACCTGGCCCACTTTTTTAAACAGAATTTTGTTTAAAGAAACGTTTAAATGGAAACTGTACACAATATAGATGTTTTTAAAGCAAAAGAAGCCCTAGAGGATAGAGACAAAGACGTTCATGATACCCTAATTAGGTTACCAATCTCTGAGATTAAACTTAGGTTGTCTGAATTGTTAAAGGAAGGGATAGACCTACATAGAGTCCACCAGTCGTCTTTGATACCTTTTGCCCAGACCAAATCCTTTTTTTCCCAGAATTTGTGTCATGGTGTGCCGAGAATTACTCCCGAGAAGAAAGAATTGTCCTAGACAGTCAAAAAACCAGAGTCGTTTGTGAAATAAAGCCGGCCGAAATAATTAAATCCCTAGGAATAGATTTTTCCCAAACCCTCGAGTCCGAGATTTTTTCTGAAACCTCCATTATTGAAAATTATCATCAAACCTCTCAAACTGATAGAGAAAGATTTTTGTCGCCGTGTCTCAAACCAGAAACCAGCATTTCGGAGGTCCCATACCCTATAGATATCAATTTGTTTGATGAAAATACCCAATTAGTTTTGACATTATTGGCTTTAGTTCTAGGGTTTGATACGGACTTGTATGTAACCGAGTTTCAGTTGAGTCTATTGTACAAAATGAGTACAATTCCGTAAGGGATCGATGAAAATCAAATCCCTCGGCTTAATTTTGAAGAATTTTTGATAGAGAAGATTCATGACCAGATGGTCAATTTTCCCACTCTGAGGCATTTCAAGTTTCAGTCTTTTTTGATGAAAATGATTATGATAGCCAGTCAAGAAGAGTTGTAGTTCCCAGAAATCATTTTCACGACTTTATTAGAAAATAACATGTTCAATTACATCAATTACATGCTCTCAGAGATTTACAGAATGATCTTTGGTAAAAAATTGCCTAGAGTATTACCAGAAATGCAGGCATGCATGCAATTGAATGTAGAGTACGCGACGGGAGATTGGTTTTTGTCAAAGGACAGTACAGTAATCAGATTATACGGGTTCAAACATAAACCCTATGTTTTACCAGCTTTTCTTATCTTAAGGGTTTTTGCTTTGGAATTCCTGAGACAAAAGTTAATTGTTGAAGATAACAATTTTTTGGTTTACAAACAAGCAACAGACATTAAATATCCATTCACACTTGGCCCATTCACAATAAAGAATAAAAATGCTGCTGTGTATATGGAGAAGTTATATATTCAGATTATTTGGGGGCAATATTAAAGGCGGACAAATTGAAAAATTCACTGGATAAATTGAATAATCAGTTGAGACAGGAGAAGGCAGAAAATAAGTCTCGACAACAACAGATTAAAAAATTGCAAGTAGATCTGATAAATAAAGAGGGAGATGCAGCAGCAAAATTGCTCAAAGAAAAAGATGATACGATTCTGATGTTAAGACGAAAGTTAAAAATTCCAGACACTGTACTTATCCAAGGAGCAGAATTAACAGTACTGGAAAAAGAAAAAGAAGAATTATCTAATGAGGTAAACGATATTACTGCAACAATGTTAAAGCTTTCTGATGAAAAAGATCATTGGGAAAAAGAGAAAATCATTTTAGAAGAGCAGTTGGAAGAAACAAAGAAAAGATTAGCAGAAAGTGGTCAGCAGCAGGTACAAACAGACACAGAGGAAGATAAAACTGGAGTAGATGGTATTTTACAAGCCATGTCCCAAGTAAGTTTGAAAGAAGGTGAAATGAAAGAATTGAAGATGGAAATACAAAAGCTGAGAGAAGAAAATGAAATTAAAAATAAGGAAATAAAAACTTGGCAGACAAGGAATCAGGAATTAAGTGATAATAATAAAGGCTTGGCAGCTCATGTGATAGGGCAAGCTGCTATGCAAGGTTGCAAGCATATGGTATGGGACCAAATTATAAAAGAAGTTGAAAAATTAAGACCATATCTGGATTACATAAGAGTCAAAGAAAAGGTATCCAAAGATGCCTTCGAAAGTTGCAGAGCAATCAGGGAGAATTTAAATAAAAAGCCAAAAGAAGTAGCCCAGAAAGCTATAACATTCTTAAACAATCTAACTGAAGCAGACTTGACAGCCATGAATATAATGAACAGAATTTCAGTCAATACATGGGCCAGAAGGATCTTGGGAAAGTACTCGCATGTTGAAAATATTGAAGCTAAAGCTAGAGATATACGGGAAGAAGTAGTAAAGTTTAAGAAGCAATTTGAAAAATTAGTAAACAAAGGATTCCCTGCTTTTTGGAATGAAAAGAATGAATTGATTCCTCCTAATGAATATAAAAGATTGCTGTTTGACATAAGGATGGATCACAGAAAGTTCCAGCAATTAGATCATATGCTTACAGGAAAAATTTTAATGGAGAAAATAGCAGAGGACTTTGAAATTTTAAATATACTTATCTCAACCTGTGAGAATCTTCTTCCTGTTTCTTATGCAGGTCATGTTGAAATGCGAGTCTTGGTAAAAGAAATGACCAACTATGATTTACCCACGGCTGACCAATGGAATTATGTGGACAAATATGGAAGGACAATATATTCTGTCCATTCATAGATGCATTCAAAACTCTTGCCAAGTGGCAAAAAGATGATATTCAAAATTTTTGCCAAGTGGAAAAAAGATACTTTTATTTTAAATTTGTAATATTATTTGAAGACAGTTATCTATTGCTCCAAGACAGTTATCTTTTAAGTTAAAATATTTTCAGTTATTAGTTAAAAGAAGCAGTTATGTCAAGCTTCTTCCGAATTTTGTATAAAAACAATGAGAGTCATTTTTAAAGGGGTTGGAAATTCTTTAAGAGACAGAGTATGTTTTGAAGTCTTTTTTTTTATAAATAAAGGCAGTACAGTGAAAATACCTATCTTTTGAGACCAGAGATTCATGTGTTGATCAGCTTTATAGTCTGTTTTTTCCTTATCTTTATATGTGCATGTTCACTCTCTTTGTTATATCTTCCATTGTGTTTTTCTTCTATATTTAAATGAACGCTTGAAATAATTCGAGATTCATACTGGTTATGCCTCGTTTTATCGCATTTAAATATTCACTATTTTCTCCAAAGTTGAAAATGGATTCATCCCAGTTAGATGCCTGTTGTTGATGGAATGTCATTACTTCTTTCTACACCACCTGAAAAATCAAATTGACTGTGATATGATTGCTATCTTGCCTCTGTGAAAATCTATTTGGTATAAATCTCTTACTGGCATATTATATATTTGAAACTTTGACTCCATGCCCAACGTTTCTTGTTTTCCTTTTCAACCAGAAAATCTTTTTTGAGAAATTTTGAGAGAACTTTTATATATTTTAGCCTTTACATATATATCGTGAGAGAGCCCTCTCTGGTGGAAAAATGGATGAGTTTTCTACCTAAAGTTTGGTTTGAAATAGGTTACCTTAGGTCTTATTTTCATACAACCGGAATAAAATCTAAGTGCTAACATTGATGATGAAGATGATGACGAATATGCAACACATCATCCTCATCATCATCATCATCTTCATCATCATCAACAACATGATCATCATCATCACCATCATCATCGTCATCATATTCATCATCATCATCATTGTGAGGATGAGGATGGTGATGATGATGATGATATGATGATGATGATGATGGTGGTGGTGGATGATGATGAATATGAGTAGGATGATGAAGATGGTGATGAATATGAGTACGATGATGAAGATGATGATGATGATGACGAATATGATCATCGTCATCAAAATCATCATATTCATCGTCATCATCTTCATTAGTAATCATCATCGCCATCTTCATCATCCTCACCATCACCATCATCATCATATGATCATGGTCGCGATGATCATTGTCTTCGTCATCATAATCGGCATCTTCATCATCCTCATCATACTCGTCATAGCCATCTTCATCATCATCATCATCATCATCATGAAGATGATGATGAGGATGAGGATGATGTGCAGCATATTCGTCATCATCTCCATCATCAACATCATCATCATCTCCAGTAGTCATCATCATCATCATCACCATCTTCATCGTCATCATCATCATCACCATATTCATCGTCATCATCATCATCATCATCATCATCTCCATTAGTCATCATCGTCATTATCATCATCATCATCTTCATCATCATCATGATTTTCATCATCATCATGACGAAGATGATGATGAAGATGATGATGAAGATGATGATGATGATGTTGATGATGAAGATGATGGCGAATATGCAACACATCGCCATCATCATCATCTTCATTAGTCATCATCATCGCCATCTTCATCATCCTCCACATCACCATCATCATCATATGATCACGGTCACGATGATCAGTGTCTTCGTCATCATAATCGGCATCTTCATCATACTCGTCATAGCCATCTTTATCATCATCATCATCATCATCATCATCAGGAAGATGATGATGAGGATGACGATGATGTGCAACATATTCGTCATCATATTCATCATCAACATCATCATCATCTCCAGTAGTCATCATCATCATCATCACCATCTTCATCGTCATCATCATTATCACCATCTTCATCGTCGTCATCATCATCATCATCATCATCTTCGTCATGATGATGATGATGATGATGATTATGATGAAGATCATGATGATGATGAAGATGATGATGATGATGATGTTGATGATGATGATGATGACGATGATGAATAATGGAGATGATGGTGATGATGATGATGATGATTATGATGTTGATGATGAAGATGATGGCGAATATGCAACGCATCATCATCATCCACAACATGATCATCATCATTGTCGTCATCATCATCGTCATCATCATAATTGTGAGGACGAGCATGAGGATGATTATGATGATGATGATGATGATGATGATGACGATGATGATGAAGATGACGAAGATGTTGTTGGAGATGATGACGAATATGTAACACATCATCATCGTCTTCGTCGTGATGATATGATGATGATAATGATGATGATGGTGGTGGTGGTGGATGATGATGAATATGAGTAAGATGATGATGATGACTAATTTGGATATGATGACGATGACGGTGATGGTGATGATGATGAAGATGACGAGGAACATGCAGCACATCATCATCCTCATCAACTTCCTCATCATCATCATCATCATCATCATTGTGAGGATGAGAATGATGAGGAGGATGATGAAGATGATGATCATATGATGATGATGATGATGATGATGATGATAGTCATCATAACAGTCATCTTCATCATCCTCATCATACTCGTCATCACCATCATCCTTATGATGATGATGATGATGATGATGTTGATGATGAAGAAGATGATGAATATGCAACACATCATTCTCATCATAATCATCATCTTCATCATCATCAACAACATGATCATCATCATCACCATCATCATCATCATCATCTTCATCGTCATCATCATTGTGAGGACGAGGATGACGATGATGATGATGATATGATGATGATGATGGTGGTGGTGGATGATGATGAATATGAGTACGATGATGAAGATGATGATGATGATGATGAATATGATCATCATCATCATCGCCATCTTCATCATCCTCACCACCATCATCATCATCATATGATCATGGTCACGATGATCATTGTCTTCATCATCATAATCGTCATCTTCATCATCCTCATCATACTCGTCATCGCCATCTTCTTCGTCATCATCATCATCATCTTTTTCGTCATCATCATCATCATCTTCATATCGTCATCATTTGATGATGATGATGATGATGACGACGAAGATGTTGTTGATGATGATGATGAGGAAGAGGGTGATGACGAAGATGATGATGATGATGATGATGGTGGATGGTGATGAATATGAGTATGATGATGAACATGATGATGATGTTGATGATCATCGTACTCATCATCAACATCGTCATCATCATCTTCATCATCATCGCCATCAATGTTGATGATGAGGATGATGATGATGATGACGTTGACGATGAAGATGATGACCTAGATGTTGATGAAGATGAGGAAGAAGGACGATGAAGATGATGGTGTTGATGATGACAATGATGAAGATGATGATGATGATGATGGTGATGAGGATGAAGAAGATGATGATGATGGAGATGGTGTTGATGTTGATGAGGATGGTGATGAAGATGATGATGATGATGAAGATGACGATGGTGAAGATGTTGATGAGGAAGGGGGAGATGAAAATGATGCTGAAGATGTTGATGATGATGGTGATGGTGATGATGATGATGATCATCATCATCATCATCTTCATCACCATCATGATCATCATCCTCATCACCATCATCGTCATCACCATCATCATCATCATCATCATCACCATCATCCTCATCATCATCTTCATCACCATTGACATCATCATCATCACCATCACCATCATCTCATCATCATCACCATCATCCTCATCGTCATCTTCATCACCATTGTCATCATCATCATCATCACCATCACCATCATCTCATCATCATCAGCATCATCATCAACATCTTCAACATTATTGTCATATCCCCCTTCCTCATCAACATCTCCATCATCGTCATCTTCTTCATCATCACATCTTCATCAACTTCATGTATCCCCTTGACAAAGAAAATTAAATAAACCATACAAAGGCATACAATAGCGCGTACGCACAAGGACGCGTGCACGCTACTCTTAATGCGTGCGCGCTTTCAATCATGCATGCGCATGTTTGCGCGTGCACGTAGTTGCACGTGCGCGTGTTTGAATTCAAATTGTTTTTGGCTCCCTTGCAAGCTTGGAATTAGCTTCGGATTGCACCTTTAGGCTCGGTCTGATTTATCCCTGATTTATAGCAGAAAACATCAAATGCTGCAACTTCCTGTTTTTCACAACTAGTTCTGCAGAAGCTCCACGAGTGCACTGCAGATGAAATTGCACACACTTGTTGAGCTCTGTGTGCAGATTTCAAATATATAATTTTTTAATAGATCTGTTGTTGTTCTCTATTTTTAATTCATTTTAAACTGCACTCATGTCAAATTCGTAAAAAACATAGGTCGTTTATTTGGTCTATAACTTTTGATTGGCTTACCTATTTTGAAAATGGAAAAGAACCGACGTAAGAGCACGAAAATACCTACAACCTAAAAAAAAAATGCATTTTGATTATTTTTAGACCATGATATGGTGGATTAAAACTTGACAATGTCGTTTTTTGGCTTCACTAACTTTGGTAATTTTAAAAAAATATAAAATTGACTTTTAAAATTTTGGAAAAATAGTCCCGCACAAGATTTTTCTGTTGCCTATGCCTCTACATATTTTTTTCTCGTAAATTGAAAATTTACATAGCAAACAGGCAGGTCAAAAAAAACATGTGCATTATGTTTTAGAAAAAAAATAACATACCAATCTTCGAATAATGACATTTTGGGGTGGTTATACAACTTTTCCATAAATAAAAATAATATATTTTGTAAGGTCATCCGTTTTTCTACGTTTCATCTTTTTACACCTAATCGGAAAAAGTTTTGTAGGTACCTCTAATAATTTATTTTAATGATAATATTTATGTTTTTCCAGAATGTCATTGCAACTAACGTGTCATAATTGGGTATCATTACGTTGCACCAGCCCCCTATCCAATTTTCAATTAGGATGGGAATCTTTCACCCTCGAAATTGGTGCTAAGGAAAGTAGAATAGCACTCTACTAGCTCTCCTCTCCAAATGCATAATATCAAATGATCAAAATCTGGTCTTCTTCTTTGTTCCTGACTTTTATAAACTTCCTAAGTCTTCCCTAACTCAAATTCCATCCATGAGATTCATGCCAACTCAATTTGGGAAGAGATTCCCAAGTATGCCACTTGTCCCTCCAAATCTAGCCTCCTCCTTCACTCAATTCGAGTAGGTGTCTCTTTGGATGCCCTAAATCCCTTGTTTGCCTTCTTGGAGGCTAGTTTTAGCCCTGAAATGTCATGTATGTCATATTTCATCCATCAGGTCTAGTTTTGTCATAAGTCTCATAGGAATCTTCATCATTGCTGTCATAGAAGCTAGGGAATCTAGCCCAAGTGTCCCACTAGCTCCAAAATGCCTCTTCCTCTTCCACGGGAGTTACTCTTCCTCTACATTTAGATCTCATTGAGTCATTCCAAGTATTATTGCCTTCCAAATCCCTCAAGGATAGTGGAATACACCTTGGATTTGAATAGGTGAGAGTGAAATTGCACGTGGCATGGGAAATATAGTTTTGTGTGGGTCCCACACCATCCATGTGTCTCCATGACCAAGTGCCATATTATTTTCTCATCATAAATATTTATTTATCCCCTATTAATATATTTTTGTCAATCTAAATTCCATTTGGGGTTTATTAGTCTCCTTATTCCAAATTTAATGTCTCCACCCAACCTAGGAAACTAGTAGATTGGTGGAATTTTCTCCTTTTGGAATTTATTTGAATGGGGAAATTACAGTCCTCCCCACCCAAGATTGCTTTCCCTCAAGCAATTCTAAATTAGGATGCTGCAAAATTTTTTCTTCCTCCCATGTGGCATCGTTACTTGGAAAATCTTTCCATTGTACCAAATACTCCCTTATGGTCATGCTCCTCAATTTTCTTTCTCTTGTCTTCAAACTTTTTCTGGGATAAGTGTGAGTTGTCCTTCATCATATAATGGAGGGAGGGTTTATGAAACAAATATTTTCTTACCAATATCCTTCATAAGGCATGAAACATGCAATACATTGTGAATTTTTCGCCCTTTCGGAATCTCCAACTCATAAGCAACCTCCCCAACTTTTCGAGCTAACTTGTAGGGACCATAGTATCTTGGTTTGAGAATTTCTGACCCTTTCACCTTCAAGGATGTTTGTTTATATGGTTGTATCTTCAAATAGACCAAATCATTTACTTGCAAATTTCTTTCCACTCTATGTTGATCTACATAGTGTTTCTGTTGATTTTGGGCAACCTGCAAATTGTCTTTTAGGAGTTTCAAAATCTCATGACTTTCCTCCACCTAATATTTATCCTTTGGGGCTCTACTATCACCAAATTTGTGCTCAAAAAATGTAAGTGATTCATAACCATATAGTTCTTTAAAAGGAAACATGCCAATGGACATATGGAAAGTAGTGTTGTAGCAAAACTCACCCAAATGTAGCCATTTCACCCATGTTTTCTGCTTCTCACCAACATTGCTCATCAAGTACCCTTCCAACTATTGATTCACTCTCTATGTTTGGCCATCAGTTTGAGGATGATATCTTGTGCTTGGAGTCAATTGAGTGCCAAACAACTTGAAAATTTATTTCCAAAAGGAACTCATTAATCTGCTATCTCTATCACTCACAATGTTCTTGGGAAGTCCATGCAATCTGAAAATTTCTCTAAAGAATAGATCAACCACTTGTGCGATAGTAAAAGATGAGGTAACAACAAAAAAATGATCAAATTTAATGAGTCTATCCACCACAACATAAATTCAATCCTCACCCGAAGCCTTGGGCAAACCTGTGATGAAATCCATGGATACACTTTCCCACTTTTGTTGTGGAATGGGCAATGGTTGCAATAGACCCGTAGGATGTCTATGTTCAGATTTGTTTTGATGACATGACTTGCATTCATTCAGATATTTTAGAACATCCTCTTTCAGACCCTTCCAAAAGAATCTTTCCCTTAGTTGCATATATGTTTTGAACAAATCAATATGTCCTACTAAAAGAGAGTCATGACTTTCCTTCAAAATATTATGCTTGAGATTCGAACCATGAACCAAATATATTCTCTCCTTGTATTAGATGATACCTATCATCACCTTTTACCTATCATCACCTTTGACCCCATCTAACACACCACAATCAAAACTATCTTTGGCATATTCAACTATTAACATATTTTTCCAATCTTTTGAAATGCCCATAAGATAAAATGATGGCCTTCTAGATAATGCATCTGCTACAATATTATTCTTTCCGTTAACATATTCAATGTCAAAATCAAAAGCTTGGACTTTTCTTACCCAATTTTTTTTTCCTTTCATTGAGGTCCTTTTGTGTGAGAAAATGCTTCAAACTGTTATGGTCAGTTTTGACCACAAACTTGTTCCCCATCAAGTATTGTCTAAACTTGGCCAAGGCATGCATGATGGCTAAAATTTATTTGTCATAAATGGAATAGATCTTCTCATGTGGCTGCTAATTTCTTCTCTCACATGCTATAGGGTGTTGATTTTGTTTTAGGATAGCCCCTATCCCTTCTCCTGATGCATCAAATTCCAAGACAAATGGTTTAGTAAAATCAGGTAATGCAAGTACTGGACAACTACTCATTACCTCTTTCATTTTTTGGAAAGCCTTTTCAGCATCTTCATCCCACTTGAATGCATGCTTCTTGCTCAAATCAGTAAGTGGAGCAGTTAATTTAGAGAACCCTTTCACAAATTTTCTGTAGTAAGTGCATATTCCAATGAAATCTCTTAATGCTGTGATGTTTTTGGGTGATGTTCATTCAAGGATAGATCTTATTTTTTCCAAGTGTACCTTCACTCCATCTTTCCCAATGATGTGCCCAAGATATAAAACTTCTTTCATCCCAAATTCACACTTAGACAACTTAACAAACAAAGATTGTTCATGCAAAATTTTCAAGACAACTTCTAGATGGTGCAAGTGTTCCTCCCATGTTTTGTTGTAAATTAGATTGTCATCAAAGAAAACCAAAACAAACTTACAGAGTTGTTTGCTGAATATTTGATTCATGCATGATTGAAATGTGGCTAGAGCATTGTTCAACCCAAAAGGCATGAAAAGAAACTCAAAATGGCCATAGTGACATCTGAAAGTTGTTTTATGCACATCCTCTTCCTTCATTCGAATTGGGATGGGATATCTATTTTTTATTGTCTTTTTATTGAGGGCTCTAAAATCAATGCACATTCTGAAGGTCCCATCCTTCTTCTTCACCAAAACCACTGAAGAAGCATAGGGACTAGAGCTTGGTCTAATGAGTCCCAACTCCAAGAGTTCTTCAATAGCCTTTTCAATATCCTCTCTGAAATTTTTGGGATGTCTATATGCTGGGATTTGTATAGATGAAGTGCCCACCTCCAAAACAATGTTGTGCTCAACTCCTCTATCAGGTGGCCTTCTAGGAGGGAGGTCTCCAAAAACCTTTTCATATTTGTGTAGTATCTGCCTTATATCCTTGGGATGTTCTGAAATATTTATTTTTGGTTTGGGTGAAGTGATGTAACATTCAGAATCCCACTCAATATATCCATGCCTCAATATGGACCTCATACTATGGGAAGTCACTACTTGATTCAGATAGGTGTGCTGCCCTCTCACAACCCTTTGTTTTCATTCTGAATCTTTGAATCTCATTTCAGGAATTTGATAGTTCATTGTATGCTCCCCTATAGAGTACAACCATTACACTTCCAAGACCTCATTAGTATCAGCAACATCAACCACATAAAAGCTATAAAAAAAAGTGTAATTACCTATGGTGATTTCTAGCTTTGGAATCCATGTTTTGCACTCCATTGTGTTGTGAACTGGAATGATGACTGTGAAGCCATCGAATCATTCAGTAGGTAGCTTTATCCTCTCCACCATTTCTACATCAATGAATTTATGTGTGGCTCCTCCATCTCCCAATACCGAGACCCTTTGTCCTTGCAACACTCCCTTGCATCGAATAGTGTGAAAACGAGGCACTGTTGAAAGTACTGCCATCCTTCCTTTGTCAGGTGAAGGATGATTTTCTTCTTGTTTCCCTTCTTCTACTGTATTATATCCCTCTTTTTGGTCTGAAATATGTCCTTCTTCCTCCATACCCCCTTCATACTCATCATTATCAGAAAATACTTCAATGTATTGTGCTTTCCCCTTAGCACATTTATGCCCTGGTACCCATGGTTGGAAGCATGTGTAACACATTTCTTTCTTCTGAGTTCTTCCATGTTTAGTCCCTCTTTCTTATTCTTTTCAAATGCATCTAGTTGCCAAGGTTTCTTTTAAAATCTGAATTTGGAAGGGAAGTTAGGCTTGGGAGGAAACCTTGTCCCAGGTAGCACATTTTGTATATCTCTTGTCAAGTTCATGGCATCCTTCAATGAATTAGGTTTGTGGGCCTTAACTAAACCTTTTAAGGGTTCAAACAAACCTTCGGTAAAGAGAAATACTAACCTTACCATAGATATATCAACCACCTTAACTGATAATTTTTGGAATTCCAACATATACTCAGTAGGGGTTCCAACTTGCTTCAATTGGGCTAGTTCTTTGAAAGGCAATTTTGGGTCTTTTTGCTCAAAAATTTCTAATACCCTGTCAACAAATTCTCCATATCTTGTAACCTGATCATGTCTCGAGGTTTTCAGACCATGGAACCACCAATCATTGGATTCTCCTTCAAGATGCAAAATATCCATTTTTAAAGCATCCTCTTCCACCATTGGATTCAGCTGAAAATACACATCTAGTTTTTGTACCCAAGTATTTGCAGAGCATTGAGATGAGCCATCAAAAGTGGAAAGAGGCATTTTTCAAATGGAATATTTAAATTCTTTATTCTGAAATGGATTCCTATTACCTTCCCTCATTTTGATTTTTCTTGTAACATTAAAGTATTGCTCAAAGGGTAGAGTCCTTCTACAATCTTCACTCAACTTTTCTCATTCTTTTACAATCTCCTACATATCAAATTGGGTGGTAGGTTCTTCTTTGGCCTCAAGAAATTTAGGTTTAGTAGGCCTTACTGAACTCTGAAATTCATTAGTTCTATTATGAGGTCCTTTCCTTGAGAAAATATTTTCACCCATTGCCTTCTTTTCCTCGAAAGAAGAACTACTACTGCCTCCTATTGCTCCTTTGCTTCCAAGTTGACTAGCCAACAATTCGAACCCTTTCGTGATCTGTTTTTTCATGTCTTCAAAGAATGGTTTCATGAATTTGGTAAATTCCTCTTTACCCTCTGAGGTTCCCTTCTCATCCCTAGCCATAGTTTCAATAGAATACACATCTTCTCCTTCTTCTTCCTCTTCAACAAAAACACTTTCAGTTTCAGATTGTAAGGGAGGGAGCTGATTTCTTTGGCTTCTTGTATTCATAAATGGTCATCCACATCAGGTGCAAGGATCATGCTCTGATACCACTTGTAGTGTCCCTTTTTAATAATTTGCACAAACTAGGAAAAATTTTAATTTTTGGCCAATTCGACCCTTAGACTAGTATTGACTCAACTGCTTCCAAATTGCTCCAAATGGTTCTGAATTGGGTTTGAATGAGTTTGGAATGTATTCATACATGTAAATGAGGTTGATGGATGCTTGGAAACTCTTAAAACACTTATGCAACATTCATTTATAATCAGGGAAAAATGAAGAACTTTACTAGTCAAATCAAGGTTCACAATCCCCAAGGATAGGAGATAAAGATGGCTTCCCAAACAATGTAAAAAGTTCCCAAATTTCAGAATAGAGACATGGTACTAATAAAGGACTTCAATGGGATCCCCAATTCATCATTAATAAGTTTCTATGAGCTTCTGCAACTCCTATAAATCAGATGTTTGTATACTAGCTTTGACATAGGGGGAAATGATAGTAAATCTTCACAAATTGTTATGAAACTTAATAATATTGCTCCAAATGCTAGTCTAATGAATATGAAACTTCTTCGGAATATTAATGGAACTCCATACAACATTAATATATCATATATTGACTGAACCATTCGAATTTGATACCACTTCATGTGCAAATAACAAGGTATTGGGGAAATGACACATTTATTCATAGTTTAGCATTTGTACATGAAATCTCTTGGAATTTCGATCTGAAAGTCTTATGAGAAGTAAATACAAATTATATATATTAGATTACAAATATATGGTGCCTCAAGAGCTATCTCAAAGAGATCATCACCTCACCAAGTGCGCCTCTCCTCAAGGAGCAAGAATATGCCAAGAAATGAGAGAATGGTTGTAGAAGCAAGCTGAAAGAAATGTGACCACGAACTTCCATGTAGCTTCAACCTATAACAAAATACTCCATTGTATCTCCAAATGAAATGTATGAATGGCCTCACCAATTTCCAATTAGGATGGGAATCTTTCACCCTCGAAATTGGTGCTAAGGCAAGTAGAATAACACTCTACTAGCTCTCCTCTCCAAATGAAAAATCTCAAATGATCAAAAGCTGGTCTTCTTATTTGTTCCTAACTTTTATAAACTTCATAAGGCTTCCCTAACTCGAATTTCATCCATGAGCTTGATGCCAACTCAATTTGGGAAGAGATTCCCAAGTATGCCACTTGTCCCTCCAAAACTAGCCTCCTCCTTCACTCAATTCTAGTAGGTGTCTCTTTGGATTCCATAACTCCCTTGTGCATCTTCTTGGAGGCTATTTTTATCCCTGACATGTCATGTATGTCATATCTCAGCCATCAGGTATTATTTTTTCATAAGTGTCATAGGCATCTTCATCATTGGTGTCATAGAAGCTAGGGAATCTATCCCAAGTGTCCCACTAGCTCCAAAATGCCTCTTCCTCTTCCATGGGAGTTACTCTTCCTCTACATTTCGACCTCATTGATTCATGCCAAGTATTATTCCCTTCCAACTCCCCCAAGGATAGTGGACTCCACGTTGGATTCAAATGGGTGAGAGTGGCATGCCATGTGGCATGGGAAATCTAGCTTTGTGTGGGTCCCACACCATCCATGTGTCTCCATGACCAAGTTCCATCTTATTTTCTTAACATAAATATTTATTTATCCCCTCTTAATATATTTATGTCAAGCTAAAGTCCATTTGGGGTTTATTAGTCTCCTTATTCCAAATTTAATGTCTCCACCCAACCTAGGAAACTAGTAGATTGGTGGAATTTTCTCCTTTTGGAATTTATTTGAAAGAGGACATTACAACATTGAATACAAGATAGCAATATTCAATTATTTATTAATATTAAGGTAAAGAAAAGATAAACACTTACCTATACACTCATTAGATTTTATGTATGGCATATTCTAACAATGAAGAAGCAGAGTAAGATAAAGACGCCAATGTTAGGTATCGAGATGATGGTTATTTATCTTGATCCTTGATCATCATGTCATCACCTACCTAAATTAAATAATTTCAATATTTCAAATTCTTAAAAATCACTTCTTTAAAACTTGAAGTTTGTAAAGAACAAAAAAATCAATTTAATTATATTCTTGGTAAAGATAAAATCCTTCTGCAAATACTATTCACACTGTCCTTGCCATAGATGTCCACTCTCTGGATATTGCTTACTATTGATTACCGATGGTGGTTACTAATGGTTTACCACAATTGATTACTTCTATATATTTTCTTGCAATTTAATTTTATGATCTTCATTGTTTCCATATTTATAAAGAAATATTTAGGAAGCTTATGTTGTGATTTTATCTGTTTCCATATTTCTAGAGAAATATTTAGGAAGCTTATGTTGTGATTTCTTGTAGTTGAGCCTAGAAATATTTAGGAAGCTTATGTTGTGATTTTTATTTAATCTACATTGTTTCCATATTTATAGAGAAATATGTAGGAAACTTATGTTGTGATTTTATTTAATCTTCATTATTTCCATATTTCTAGAAAAATATTTAGGAAACTTATGTGGTGATTGGGGCCTAGCGAAGCTAAGCTAGTGAAGCCAAAAACCTCAACATTCCCTCTTGGGTAGATGGGGGAAGGGATAAATGGTATAGACAAATTTGTTTTGAGAGAAAATATAGAAAGAGGAGGAGATGGAAAGAGAAGGAGAAGGAGTTAGCAAGAAGTCAAGTTTCCTACCTATCTAGTTAGGAGGAGTAAGGGATCTCTATCTCTCCATCCAATATATTTATCCTTGATAGAGATTTTCTTATTGAAGTTGCCTATTAGGATTGTCCATCTCCTAATTTGCATATTGTGGCTCTTTGGTTGCCTACAACAGGGATGGACTTGTCCGTCGTTCATAAAAGCACCCATTAGAAGTTTTAGCTGGCCCAAAACAAAAAAAAATTGTACACCAACTAGAAAAAGACATATGACATAGATTCAATTGTCAAAAATATCCAATCAAATTGCTTGGCACTTGGCGACGCCACCTTTTCAAAGGTCAATCCTCTTTTCATTGATATCTATCCATTTCAGTACGTCATCTGGGCCACTTCTTCACATTCTAGAATTTGGACGTGGTGCCGGTTGAGGCCAGCATTATCAGCCATAGAATTAGATTTTCAGAACTCTGGCTGCACCAGCAATTGACCGCGACATTCTGCCATATTATTGTTACATCATTTTCAATGTACGTTCGTTCAGTCGTTCTTGAATTGTATTTAATAGCATAACAGACGTCGGACATTAGAATTGCCTCTATCTCCAGGCAAGAGTTTGGCATGTATACCGCCAGCTTGTGTCGTGGCAGGCTACCTGAGACGCATTTGAGAGGTTCGGTCTCTGCAGAAGTGTCCATACAAAATACAAATACTGCAGAACTGTCCAAGCTACCTACTCAGCCGTGGCTCACATACCGAGAGGTTAGGTCACACAAAAAGTCATTGATCTATCCACACAGTAATGTGATTACGTCATAGTCTAAAAATTCTATGATTTGAGTCGGAATAGTTGAATTTACGAGGTGGAAGGAGAAAATAGCTCTCTGGAACTTCTTATAGCCATTTAGGGACACATACCAAATTGGTCCTAGGGATTAAACCCATCACCAAGCATTAAAATCGAATTATGTAGGTTTGGGCACATGTATCTCGGCATGGCAAAGTTGGTCAAGTCGACCACAGGCTTCCGTGGAATTTGACCCCCTAGTGCAAGAATTTATGTCTTCAACGAGTTTTGTAAGTGGATGTTTGATAATAGACATTGGTCAATGCTACAAATCAGAGTTGTAAAAGTATGAATGCTTGATAGTACAGACTATCAAGGTTATAAAAGTACATGAACAAGTTTTATAGTACATATTGGTCAATGATGACATTACAAAGTTGTAAAGGTGTGAATGTTTGATACTAGATATTGGTCAATGGTGACATTGCATAAATGATATTATTGATTTGTCAAAGACAGTTAATGGATACAAACTAGGGTTTTTAGGGTTTATAATACAAACTAAGCTTTAGGCTACAAACTAGGGTTTCTAGGGTTTAGAATGCAAACTAGGCTTTAGGCTACAAAATAGTGTTTCTAGGGTTTAGAATTCAAACTAGGGTTTAGGATACATACTAGGGTTTCTAGGCTTGGCTCTAGGGTTTCTAGGCTAGGCTCTTGGCTCTAGTGCTTCTAGGCTAGGGTTTCTAGGGTAGGCTTCTTGGCTCTAGGGTTTCTAGGCTAGGCTCTGGGGTTTCAAGTCGACCACAGGCTTTTGTGGTGGGTTCAATGGAATTTGACCCCCTAGTGCAAGATTTGACGTCTTCCATGACTTATGTATGTGGATTTTTAATAATAGACATTGGTCAATGCTAACAATTTAGAGTTGTAAAAGTATGAATGCTTGATAGTATAGACTTTCAAGGTTATAAAAGTACATGAATACATTTTATAGTAGATATTGGTCAATGATGACATTGCAAAGTTGTAAAGGTGTGAATGTTTGATACTAGATATTGGTCAATGGTGACATTGCATAAATGATATTAGTGATTGGTCAATGATAGTTAGTGGCTAGAAACTAGGGTTTAGAATACAAACTAGGCTTTAGGCTACAAACTAGGGTTTCTAGGGTTTAGAATACAAACTAGGATTTAGGATACAAACTAGTGTTTCCAGGGTTTAGAATTCAAACCAGCGCTTAGGTTACAGACTAGGGTTTCTAGGCTTGGCTCTATGGTTTCTAGGCTAGGCTCCTCGCTCTAGGTTTACAGGATTAAAATTGAACTCCTATATCGTGACCTTAACAAAAACGTGCCCTTCGCTCAAGAAAAAACACTTATTAAGCATGGGAAGATTTTTACACCTTATTTTAACACTTACATTAGGAAGTTTCATGAAAACTTGGGGTGTTGACTAATGTCGTTGGAGGACGAACATTGAGATTCAAGGTAGAGGTAGGGGCGAGATCTTAGAGGAGGGGGAACATGGTGTTATTGATAAATATGATCCAAAAATATGCAAGGGTTTTGATATGTAATTATTTGTTGTAGCATGAAGTTTTTTTTACTCTTGTGCATATTTTTGCATAATGGTTTGGATTCAAAATGATGCACATGAAACAATATATCAAGCTATATTTATCGCTCCATCAAACTATCAATGTGAGGATGCAATAGTCAAAATATTAATACCAATAATCAATGAGACCATGAAACAAAATCGGAATATACATGTACACCACTTACCTACAACATAGTACAAAAAATAACATGCATGCCACATACCTGACTACCTACATGTGGTCACTCAAGTAGAACAGCAAGATCAGCTATAATCCAACGGTATCCTTTAACCCATCATGCTTGGAGTAAGGCAAGAAGTATCGTACCTTTGATGAGTTCTTCCTTGGCATTGTTTGCAACTGGAGGTTTGTTCCAATAACTAAGTTTGTATAATGGTATACAATCTGACCTGGTTTATAATCTTCAAATACATACCCTTTTTTCTTTTTGAGTGGGAAAATTGTGTCAAATATTCTCCTTTGATAACCATCGACCCAATTGGAAAATCATTTCCCTGAGAGTCCCTTCATGAGACATTGAGGGTCTTCCTCCCATTCAAGCAACGTGCCTGCCAATAGTCGACACCCCATTCATTGCCTCTCGGGGAAACCACTGCTTATATGTGCCCTACATAAAATATAGTGCCAACATTTGAGTCAACTAAATAATCACAACTAGTAGTCAAAAAGTTCAAAACTATCAAAATATTAATCGAACCTCGTTGTACGAGATCTGGTATGTGGTCATATTCTGGTGAAATACTTTATTGGTCCTCCTCCAACTGGGATAATTCTATAGCTATATGTCGACCAATGGGGAGTGATACATGATCCCAGCTATCAACCCAATCCATGTATTCACAATTTTCCCATTCACCACTATTACATGGAGAACAAAAACAAGAGATTTTTTGTGTCCACATTTCAAATGTAGCATTGTGTGATGTTCTAACTGTATGAAATGCATGAGTTCCCTAGATGGTCTTGTAGTCATATAACTGTGATCGATCTACATCGACCTCCTCCCAAAAATATCTATGTACATGTGCTTTTCTGGTTGACTAATCTTCTTTCCTTATTGCTCCCTCCCCCATGACTGAAGACCACCATTCAACAATGGTCTTTACATCTCGGATGAGCGAAATAGATGTGAAATTTATTTCTTTCCTATGTAGTGCAGTCTTGATGCACACACCTACTCCATCATGTTCCCCTTTTCCATGTCCAGTCTCAAAATAGTTCCAAATATGTGGCACCTTGTGCCTTTTGTGGAACATACACAACCATTAAAAGACACAAGCATTTTTGAAGTGCCTCACACAACCATCAGACCAAATCCAATGTTCTTCCATCTGTATATTTTTATCCTTCAAGTGATTGTAGAACATTCGAAAGTTGTACAAAATCCATGTTGTGACACATTTCATCACTTATGTAGACATGATACTCCTTCAATATAACCATGTTGTCTTCAGTACTATTTTCCCCGTGTCTATAGGTGATATGGACCATTATGCTGACTTGGTCTGAGTGATAATATTGAATCTGAATTTCATTTTGTGGTTGAAGAGTGTATTTTTCCGCAAATTGACCACTGATAAGATAGTCCCAACAGGAACCGTATCCCTACACGTTATAAATTGTTCATCTTGCCAACGAGCCACATGTACATTGTTGTTATGTCTTTTAAAAGAATCTCTCCATGAAGTCACAAACCCATACCTACTAGATCAACAATGAAGACCTATATCAATATATTGTTACATATGAAATTGCAAACTGAAGAAACAAATAGTATTCAAGTACTCATTAATAACTTGAGAAGTGACCGGTTGTATTTTTTTTCTTTCATTCCCTCCACCAATATCACATGTGACATATTTGAATGACTGCAAGATCACCGCTTTCCTCCCAAGTTCATGCTCATCGGTCACATTATGCATTTGTCCAATAATTCCATTCCATTGCACTTTGGGCATGTCCCATCTAAGGTGGATTTTTGATAAAATGTGCAACCTTCTATCTTTCTGCATAAAATGCTATGAATAAAGTCTATATATGACATTGGTGGGAATGTAGCTGAACATTCCTGCACAATATTGTTATGCAATACATACAATATATCTGTGTGTGTGTGACATAATAATAACCGTACTCAATGTGGTATCGACAATAGCATGTGCTACGAGTTGTGTTTATTTTAACATATCATGGTTTGCATTTCTCAAAGGATCTTTGGCCCAAGTTAAGTTCATTATGTTCATGACTAAATATCTCATATAATTTTGTTTGTGTCATGTCAAGAAATTTTTTAATGTGGGGTTCACGATCCATTGAACCCCTTCTCAATTTTAATACATATTTTTAGTTGGAAGAAGGTATAGTGTTTTCATGCTAAAAATCTTGCACTAGTCCCTTTACCACATCAATGAGCTTCATATCAGAGCATGGAAACCAGCAAATAAAGGTCTAGACATCTGTCTGACCAGTTTCAAGTTGTTCTATTCTAACAAAATGCCTACAGAGTGTTTTGAGATTCAAATTAACAAGTTTGGATGTTGGATTAAGAAAACAAAGAGCGCTAGTGTTTTTGTTCACAATTGATTGTGACAACACACGATGAACCGCATTGCGATCCTTTGAACAATACTTATTTCCAATTGTACTAAATGCATATACACTCAAATTTTAACAATATGAGATCTCGGTTCATACTTTTTAATCATCTTTATCCCTAACTTTCTCCTAACAACAGTCATAGAACTAGATTTTAACAATGATAAAAATATTTGCACGTATCCCCATCATATTTAGAATAAATTTTTTTATCAATTATTTGTTGAGTTTGGTAAGAAATAGTGCATTTATACAATGTACCTTCAAGCGAATTAACAAGAATTTCATCAACCTGTATACGTTTTGGATTTCTTCGGCGTGTACTTGCTAATGGAGGTAAGGGTGTTGGAACTATGCCATGCACAACATCACTAGGATGCTCTGGTGTTTCAACAGGAACCCGTTGTCTTTCATTCTTTTATTGGCACCTGGATGTGGGAAATTGGACATTCTCTTGGACAATCTCATTAACATCTGCTTCTTCCACCATAGATTCTACGTTCAACACCTCCCTAACTTCATCACTTATATAACCACAATTCATCATAACAATATGTCCATATTGAGATTGTGATTCATTAGTCTGAGGTTGATTGATGTTGTAATTGAAAAATCCCCCGATGAGCACCTACGTTTTCCTTATCGAATAGTTCCATGGGGTGTTTGTTCATCAAATGTTGTGGAAATTAAGGACCCCTCTAGTGAATTCTTCCATTTTTCTTGTTGTGAATTGGTAGGAACGACCGTGGCATCATCTATGGTTGGAATTGGATGAGTATCCATGGAATGCCTTCGATTCCCCATATCCAATACTTTTTTTTCTCTATTTTCTTCAATGATTTCTTGAGGCTTCATTTTCCTTTCTGATTTCCTTGTTCGATTGCATAGATTCCCCATGACCACAATGAACAATACAATGAAAATAGATTCTACAAGCATGATCAATTGTGAATATGGATTCTTCCTCAATTGTGAATATGGATTCTTCCTCAATTGTGAATATAGGTTCTTCAAGCATGCTCAATTGTGAATATAGATACTTCCTCAATTGTGAATATATATTCCTCAAGCTTGCTCAATTGTGGAAGTAAATCCTACCTCAATAGTGAATATAGAAAATTATTCATTTGATAATATAGGTTCTCCAATTTTTCTCAATTGTGAATATAGATACTTCCTCAATTGTGAATATAGATTCCTAAAACTTTCTCAATTGCGAAAGTAAATTCTATCTCAATTGTGAATATAGAAAATTCTTCATTAAAGAATATAGAAAATTCTTCATTTGTGAATATAGGTTCTTCAATATTGCTCAATTGTGAATATAAATACTTCGTCAATTGCGAATATATATTCCTCAAGCTTGCTCAATTGTGAAAGTAAATTCTACCTCAATTGTAAATATAGAAAATTCTGAATATAGAAAATTCTTCATTTGTGAATAGGTTCTTCAAGCTCGCCCAATAGTGGATCTAGATTCTTCTTCAATTGTGTTCATATGGATTCCTCAAGTTTGCTCAACTGAGAATATAGATACTTCATCAATTGTGAATAATTATTCTTCAACCTTGCTCTCTTCCTCAATTGTGAATATAAACTCTTCAACCTCGCTCTCTTCCTCAATTATGAATATAAATTCTTCAACCTTACTCTCTTCCTCAATTGTGGATATAAATTCTTAAACCTTGCTTTTGATTATGGATATAAATTCTTCCTCAAACCGGAATATAGATTCTTCATCCTTGCTTTTGATTGCGGATATATTTTTTTCCATAGATTCTTCAACCTTGCTCAATTGTGAATGTAGGTTCCTCTTCCATTATGAACATAGATTATTCTTGAGTTTGCTTTATTGTGAATGTAGAATGCTCTTCAATTATGAACATTGAGTCTTCAAACTTGCATAGATCATTGTTAAAATTGTTCAATTGCACGGGTATGTTTGCATCGCAGTCGGGGAGAAAATAGGCAGAGTATTTATGCAGAATTAAAACGCTCGAGCATTATTGTATCACAAATGCTCAAGCATTTCTTAAAGCCATAACTCTCAAGCGTTATTCTATTACAAAATGCTCAACCATTTCTTAAATCCATAACGCTCGAGCATTCCTTTTATAATAAAAACTACTCTTACAATTAATATGTTTGGTGCACAACTAGGTAACGTTTAGTGAACAAAAATGCTCAAGTTTTTCTTTAACAATAAGCGCTCTAGCATTATGATTATCTACACAAAACATTTCTTCAACCTTCTTTAATATTTCCTTACCAAACAAATATTTCCTTTATGTGTGCCTCACCCCCTCCATCCCTTTCCCTCTATCTCCCTCCCTCCTCCCTCCCTCCCTCTCTCTTCCTAGCCATCCTTATCTTAAAGGATTTTGGGATTCATGTTGTATGGGTTAGGAGGTTAACTAGGGATTTTGGGTTATGGGTTAAGGGATTATAGTTAAAGGGGTAAAGGGGTTTAGGTGTTTAGCAGTTATGGGGTTAGAGAGATAAGGAGCTAAGAGTTTATGGGGTTTACAATCTAAGGAATTAGGGGCTAGGGGTTAAGGGCTTAGGTATTAGGGGTTTAGGGATTAATTAAGGGGTTAGATTATTTAGGTTTTAGAGCTTAAGGGGATAGTAGTTAAGGGTTTAGGAGTTAGGGGTTAAGGGATAATAAGTGATTAACTAGAGTCAAGAGGATTAGGCTTAAGGAGTTTGGGGCTTTAGCTGATAAGGGAATCAGGGCTCGAATGATAGGGTATTAATGTTTGAGAGGTTAGGGGTTAAGTTTTAAGGGCTTATGGTTTAAGTGGTTTAGGGGTGACGGGGTAAACTCACGGGTTAGTGGTTAGTGGTTAGTGCTTGAAGGATTAGAGGTAAACAGGTAAAGGGATAAAAGGGTTTAGGGGTTAGGGTATTTATTGCTTAAGGCATTTAGGGCTCCGAGCTTAGGGGGTTAGGGTTTAAGAGGTTAGAAATTAAGGGTGTAATTGTTTGTGGATAAACTAGGGCTTAGGTGTTAGGTGTTAAGTGCTTAGAGGTAAAGGGGTAAAGGGTTTTAGAGGTTAAGGGATTGAGGGCACCGATGTTAGGGGGTTAGGGTTTAAGAGGTTAAGCATTAAGGGTGAAGGGTTTAAGTGTTAAGGGCTTGTAATAGATCAATTATATAGTTATACTCTTGGTCAAGATAAAATGCTTCTCAGCCCATGGAGTTATAGCAATTGGTAATGAGTAATTCAGATGAGAAATTGTAAATAGAAGGTCACAAGTTCAAATCTCCGTGGGTACTTACTTACAAAAAAAAAAAAGAAGATAAAATGCTTCTCAAATATTGTTTGACAATAGAAGACACATGTTAGTGTTACCTTGTCAAATGAATTGTTGGCCTTGTCTACCATATTGTGGCAAATCTAAAGAGATAGATCTTGATTTTGATGTGGATCAATTTATAAATCTCATTGCAAAGAAATTCTCACCTACTCTTTACATCAAGATTTCAAAAGATGTCTTGGTGAAAGCACCAAGGAATTGAAGTAGTGTTCTGTGATGTCGTTGCAATGCAAGAGCATAATCATTTTGTAATAATTAGCTTATCTATTCTTGAATTTGGGTTAAAGTTATTTCACAAATTGCAATCTAAGCATTGTTTCCTCATGTTTTTATTTTTATTAATATTAGTGTTTTCTAATATGTAAATTAAATCCAAATCTCTTCATATTTGGTATTAAATATCATTTTAATCATTTCTCATAGTATATTAATTTGTTAACAATTTAATATATAATTAACAGAAACTAATTGCTATATAGAGAAAAATTCTTCTCCTATTACATCATAATTAGTTCCTATCTAGTTTTCTTGAGAGAATGTTTCTTCCATCACATTATAATTATTTTTACAATATGTTTGGATACTAATCTTAATTTAAATTAATTAATCACAAATAAATTATCTTTTTATATTAATCTTAACTTAAAGTTGATTGGTTGCAAATATGATAGTTGATGCAAACTAGCCCAGCCCATGGTTAGATGCAAGCCAAGACCATCATTTGCCTAACGATGGAAACACATTTTTATAAGAAACCAAATATTCACTAACGGTATATGTTAAACTACTTTAGGGAATACCATTATAAATAGTTCAATAAACGATCTACCCCTTTAGATACCTTATTTTCAAGGAAACCATATACTAACATATTAGTAGAACATAGATCCTTACTTGTAGAGATACCCCTTTAGATACCTTATTTTCAAGGAAACCATATACTAATAACATATTAGTAACATAAATCCTTACTTGTAGAGAAGTAATGTTGAAATCTTATCTTTAGAAAAATTGATGCTATTTTAATGAGTTTATATTGGTTTTTCGTTAATTAGTTTTGTCGTTTACGTTAAACATAGAAGTTAGAGATTTATTTTTAAAATATTTTGTAGGTTTTTTTTTTTTTTTTTGTCAATATTACTAAGGTCTTATTGTAATGGACACTTTTTAATAATATGGTTTACAAGGTTTCTTAATATTAATAAGTTTTAATGACAATAAGTAAATCATATTGATTTTTCTATGAATGGGAGAAATAATATTCAATTTTTAATTTTAAAGAATAAAAGAGAGTTTGAAGAGTTTGTAATTACATGGACAAATCATTTACTTAAACAAGGTAACAAGTAGTTGAGGCATAGACAATAGGTGATTATAATTAAGTATAGTTAACTTGTGACTTATAAGTGGTTGTGCTAAATTGTATCGATTTAACTATGTCATACAAGAAAGTGCCAACTTCATCAATAATGAGCATATTGGTATTTAATCCCAACACTTTTTATAAATTAAACTACAAAATCTTAATTTTGTTTCAAATAATGAAAATTGTGCAAATAATTTGTGCAGTACGTTATAACATAAACTCTTTATAAGTGGATGTATCGTTATATTTGATTCTTATATTTTCAAACATCTTTACCTTTACCTTTACCTCCATGTTTATGTATCAATATATCACTTATTGAATTATATATATATATAGATTAAGTTGATATATATATTTATCTATTTAATATTATACCTTCATGTTTATGTATCAATATATCACTTATTGAAGTTTATATATATATATATTAAGTTAAGTTGATGTATGTATTTATCTATTTAATATTATAGAGGATGGAGGATTGAGAATTGACGGTGTTCTCTGTTTCTGGTTGTAGAATTGTATCTTTGTTACTATGGCTATTGCAAGATGAAGATTGTCTACCCACTTTATTCTCTAACCATTTTCTAATCATTGTAATTGTTACTTGTTTAATAATTAATCTACATCTTCTAGTTAATTGGTTTAGTTTCAAGTTATGGATGGCTAGCTACATGCTATCACCAACCTTCTTCTGTCATATGTCATGAACTGTCATTACCTCTGCATTATTTTTTTTATTTCTTGTTTTTATAATTATTTAGCTACCAAGTTATCCATGCCTAGCTACATGTTATCACCCAACCAACTTCTTCCAATTATGTGCCATAAAGTACCTAAGTTATCCATATATCAATTATGAATTATTTTTTATTTTTATTTTATTATAATTGTTTAGCAATTAATTATCCATGCTTAGCTACATGTTATCGCCTAACTTCTTTTAATATCTTTCATGAAAAGCACGATCATTATCTACCAGCTATTTCTTATATTTCTTATTATTTTTATAATTAATTATTTATAGAAAAACTAAAGCTTTATATGTATGTCTAAAAATAATGTTAGCTTCTCCATTTTGGGTGATTGGACCAAAAAATGAGCCCAGCTAAACTAAAACAGAAACCTCAACATTCTTTTGGGTAGGTGGGGTAAGGGATAAATGGCAGAGACAAGAGATTTGTTTTGAGAGAAGAGATGGAAAGAGAAGGGGAAGGAGTTAGCAAGAAGTCAAGTTGCCTGCCTACCTATCTACGTTTGGTCAGCCAAGAGCTATCTAGTTAAGGGGAGTAAGGGATCTCTATCTATTCATTCACTATATTTATCCTGAATAGAGATTTTCTTATTTTCTTATTGAAGTTGCATGTTAGGATTGTCCATCTTCTAATACGTTAGTGCCCATACTGTCGCTTGTGGCTCTATGGTTGCTTACAACGGGGATGGACTTGTCCGTCGTTCATAAAAGCACCGTGGGGCCCAAAACAAAAGAACTGTACATAGACTTCGATTGTCAAAAATATCCAATTGAATCGTCAAATTTGTGTGCAGTCTAATGTTTATGAAATACGTGTATTGATCTACAAATAACACGACAACCTATAGATATAGATGTGAGTTGGCAGTAGTTGGCGTAACAGCTTTTCAAATCACGGCAGGTCAATCCTCTTTTCATGAAATTGAGACCAGCATTATCGGCAATCTGTGGATAGAATAAGGTTTGCAGAACTCTGGCTGCAGCAGCAATTGAACGCCAGATTCTGCCATATTGATGTCACATCGTTTTCAATGTACGTTCGTTCAGTCGTTCTTGAATTGTATTTAATAGCATAACAGATATCGGACATTAGAATTGTCTCTATCTCCAGGCTTGCCGATGGCAACGCACCACGGTCCACAGCCACAAAATTTGTAATGCCTGGGTTTTGTATGCGGTTTGAACAACTTTGTTTTTAGAGTTTGGCCAGCTTGTGTCGTGGCAGGCTACCTGTTGAGACGCATTTGAGAGGTTCGGTCTCTGCAGAAGTGTCCATGCTAAATACTGCACAACTGTCCACGCATCCTACATACCGAGAGGTTCGGCACGCCACACAAAAAGTGATTGATCTATCCACGTCCAAATGTAATCAATTTGAAGAGTGAACAGTTATTCTTCTGACACATTTTTCATCTGTCGTCTCTTTTTTGTTTTGTAAATTGAAAGAGGCTAAACGTAGAACATTTGTTTTTTTCGGTAGGAATTGAAAAATAAAATGGAGTGAGTTAATTGTTGAAGTTACAGTTTTGGGTTGTTGGAATTGCATAATTTGGGTGTTTCATAGGTAATCAAGGATGCTGAATCTATCTCTACAATAAAAATTGCAATTCTAACAACAAAAATTACAATTTCAACAATTTTTGTGTTCCACGAACATTGCCTGAAGAGTGCAAATCTTCTAGAAATTAGACAACTCTCAAAGAAATTATATGAATTCGATTATTTCCTATATACTTAAATTGTGTTTTTGAGTGTAAAAATAAATTTAACACTCCTCAAAACCAAGGCACCCAATTTATGAATATTTTCCTTACTTAACCAAAAAGTGTAAAAAAATGACACTAAAACTTCACCTGTTTAGACTACTCTAATAAACTTGGTTTAGTAATGTTTTCAAAGATGTATTATATATAAATTATATTTTTTATAAGTAAAAGTTAAAAATAAAAAATAAAAAATGTCACACTTATTAACTAATCCACTAAGCTTGGGTTAAGGAGTTCCCTTTCATCCTATACTATGTTGGGTTAAGGAGTTCCCTTTCATCCTATCCTTTATGCTTAAAAGTAGAATTCTAAATTTGGTAAAGATGTAAGGACAAAAAACTAATAAGTTAACTCCATTGAAAAATGATTTATCCCTATAACTATAAATCATCATGGAATCTACATCCTCCTCTTTGACAAATCAAATCATGTGGAGAAAATAAAACTCTTCAAACAAAACTTGCACTGTTATGGTTAACCTAAACATGAGCTTATTGATGCTATATCCATGTAGAGTTGTATGCAAAGGAAATATTTGTACAACTTGTGTTCAAAGTAAAAATCATAAAAGATTTGGGTGTTGGGTATAACATCAATGGAAATAGTAGTGGGTGTTCTAACTTCCTCATGCTCTTAATCATTTTCTAATGATATGTGGGTTCTTATGCCATGTGTTAAAGTGTTAGCAAGTAGGTGTGGTGAAGTGAGGTGATAAAAAAGATGCCTTCTTTAAAAATATCTAAACTTTAGGATATTTTTATAATTATCTTTTAAATATAAATAATTATTTAAATCTGGTAAAAGAAATATTAATTTGTTTGTTTTGTTTTTTTTTTTATATTTAAAATTTGATATGTGTGCAAAAGCACATAGTTTATATTTGATATATATGCAATTGAAAAAAATAAATATATATTTTGAGATTTCTATTTATTAAAAAAATTAATATATATTTTTTTAATAAAATTTGATATATATGTATTTAAAACAATTTGATAATATGTATTTGAAAAAAAAAAGTTTTCCAATATGTGGTGTTATTTGATTTTGCAAGATAAATATCACACCATTTTAATTATTTTAATTATAGTCATATTCATTTATATATTATTGTAGAAGTGAATATTTTTAGTGAATAGAATTTGCAGGGATTTCTTAAATCATTCTAATTTAATCTTAATTGCTTTACATTTTAAGTTATAGAAATTTGTAAGGAAGAAATTGGATAAAGAGAGTTCATAGATATTATGACATAGGATTATATTTTTTATTAAATACTTTTTTGCATAAGAAAAATTATCTATTTTTTTTATTATTATCAATAAACATAGACATGGATATGCAATATTTCTCTATGATTATTGTTATTATTGTTTTAACATATTTATATATGAAACAAAAATATTCAAAAATTGTAACCATATTTCATTTTTAATTGGTTTGCATATCTAACAAAGAAAAAAATAGATACATGAATTTTTTAAAGCTGTTAAAGTAAATGGGTGAATCCATGAAGATGGGTAACATTTTGGCCAAAAGTGACCTGAAAATTTGATTCTAGAGTCATTTGTTAAATTGAAGCCCTAAAAAATCATGCATGCTTGCGAATCCAAACATGCAATAAGAATACAAATTGTCTACACATAATGCATACTTTTTTTAATTTTTTCTTTTTTAAGTTTATTTTTTTTATTAATTTTCAAAACTAACTGTTGAAATAAAATAAAAAAATACCTATTTGAAGATGTGGGGAATATATATTTTGAAATTTTTGGGTTATGTATTTTTTATGTTATATTGATTTTTGCTTGATTTGATTCGAAGTTGTGGACATGGTTTTGTAACTGTAAGTTTGAAATATATATATATATATATATATAAACTTAGAAACCCGTAGACGACAAATCTATTGGTATGAAGTCCGCCACCTACGGTGCATCCTAGGACAATGTTTAAGCTTGCTAAAGAAGCCATTAAAATCAAATTTGCAAAAAAGGGGTTAAAATACGGTTTTAAATCCCTCAATCCAACAATAAAATCCTAAATACCTCGTTCAAGGGTTTAAGTGCGGTTAAAATAAAAAAGCTTGAGCAAGTTTTTAAAAGTTTAAATTCTACGTAAAAAATAAATTATATTAATTTAAATAGCTTGATCGAGCTATTTAAATTAATATATTTTATTAAACATGGTCAATTTTCCCATGGTATCACAACACATCAAATATTATGTGCAAATTTACCATGGGTTACCAAAACCCAAATTGTAATTAGCTTAAAAAGATTTGAAATAGTTAGGTTTTAAATGTAATGTATTATTATCAATGTATTTAAAACAAAATTAAAAATATAACAATCATAAACAAGAATTAAATTACCCAATTATGACACATTAGTTGCAATGACATTCTGAAAACAGAAATATTATCATTAAAATGAATTATTAGAGGTACCTACAAAACTAAGAAGATGAAACGTAGAATGACAGATGACCTTCCGGAATATATAACTTTTATTTATGGAAACGTGGTATAACCACCCCAAAATGTCATTATTTTAAGATTGGTATGTTTTTTTTCTCTAAAACATAATGCACATGTTTTAGTTGAGCCACCTGTTTGTTATGTAAATTGTCAATTTATGAGGAAAAAAAATATGTAGAGGCGTAGGCAAAAGAAGAATCTTGTGCGGGGCTATTTTTCCAAAATTTTAAAAGTTAATTTATATATTTTTTTAATTAAAAAAGTCAGTGAAGCCTTAAAACGACATGGTCAAGTGTTGGTACACCATATCATGGTCTGAAAATAATCAATAAACCTTTTTTTTTAGCTTGTAGGTATTCTTGTACTCTTGTGCGGGTTCTTTTCCGTTCTCGAAATAGGTAAGCCAATCAAAATTATAGGCCAAATAAACAACATATGTTTTTTAAAAATTTGACATGAGAGTAGTTAAAAATGAATTAAAAATAGAAAACAACAACAGATCTATTCAAAAAATATATAGTTAGAATCTGCACACAGAGCTCGACAAGTGTGTGCAATTTCATCTGCAGTGCACTAGTGGAGCATATGCGTAACTAGGTGTGAAAAACATGAAGTTACAGCATTTGATGTGTTCTGCCATAAATCAGACCGAACCTCAAGGTTTGGAAATCTGAAGCAAATTCCAAGCCTGCAAGGGCGCCAAAAACAATTTGAATACAGAGACGCATGCGGCCAAATACGCGCACGCGTAGATGCGTGCACCCATGTCTAAGAGCATGCACGCGTAGATGCACGCACGCGTTGTTTAATTTCCTTTCTCAAGGGGATACATAAATTTGGAAAAGGAAATTAAAGAAAACATACAAAGGGATACATAAAGTTGACAAATGAAATTAAAGAAAACATATAATTTGCAGCAAAAAAATAATAGGGTGGTAATAAACTACACTTGTGTCGTCCATTATCAGCTGCACTTCAAGCTTAAAGGTGGTATCCTTGGGACTAGACATAGGTCGCAGGTTCGAATCTCCTCAGTTCAGTTCGATGATGAACAAGATGATGATGATGGAGATGTTGATGAGGAAGGGGGAGATAAAAATGATGATGAAGAGGAGGACGATGATGATGATGATGGGGATGATGATGATGAGAATGAGGATGAGGATGAGGATGATGATGATGATGATGATGATGGTGATGATGATGGTGATGGTGATGATGATTATGATGATGGTGATGAGGGTGATGATGATGATGATGGTGATGATGAAGATGTTGATGACAATGAATATGGTGATGCAGATGATGATGATGATGGAGATGTTGATGAGGAAGGGGGAGATGACAATGATGATGAAGAGGAGAACGATAATGATGAGGATGAGGATGAGGATGATGATGGTGATGATGATGGTGATATCCATCACCATTATGTTCATCATCATCATCATCATCATCATCATCATCATCCTCATCATCATCATCGTCATCATCATCAACATCTTCATCATCATCACCATCATCATCATCACCACCACCACCATCATCATCATCATCATCATCATCCTCATCATCATCCTCATCATCATCAACATCTTCATCATCATCGCCATCATCATCATCACCATCATCATCATCATCATGGTGATTAATTGATGATGATGATGATGGCGATGATGATGAAGATGTTGATAATGATGATGATGGTGATGAAGATAATGTTGATGATGATGAAGAAGGTGATGATGATGGATATGTTGATGAGGAAGGGGGATATGACAAAGATTATGAAGAGGATGATGATGATGAGGATGAGGATGAGGATGATGGTGATGAGGATGATGATGATGGTGGTGATGGTGATGATGATGATGATGGTGATGATGATGGTGGTGATGAGGATGATGAGGATGATGGTGGTGGTGATGATGATGATGATGATGATGATGATGATGATGATGATTATGATGGAGATGTTGATGGGGAACGGGGGGATGACAATGATGATGGAGAGGAGGACAATGATGAGGAGGAGGAGGATCATGGTGATGAGGATGATGATGATGATGGTGATGATGATGATGATGACGGTGATGATTATGATGATGGTGTTGAGGATGGTGATGATGATGGTGATGATTATGATGATGATGATGATGATGATGAGATGATGAAGAGGAGGACGATGATGATGATGAGGAGGAGGAGGAGGAGGAGGAAGGGGACATGACAATGATGATGGAGATGTTGATGATGGTGATGGTGATGATGATGGTGATGGTGATGGTGACAAAGATGATGATGAAGAAGATGATGATGACAGAGATGTTGACGATGAAGGGGGAGATGACAATGATGATGAAGATGTTGATGATGATTATGATGTTGATGATCACCACCATCATCATCATCAACATCTTCATCATCATTGTCATCTCCCCCTTCCTCATCAACATCTCCATAATCATCATCATCATCATTATCATCATCATCCTCATCATCATCATCATCTTCCTCCTCTTCATCATCATTGTCATCTCCCCCTTCCCAATCAACATATCCATCATCACCATCATCGTCATCATCAACATCTTCATCATCATCACCATCATCATCGTCATCATCATCACCATCATCATCATCATGGTGATGAATTGATGATGATGATGATGGTGATGATGATGACGATGGTGATGAGGATGATGTTGATGATGATGAAGAAGATGATGATGATGATTAGGTGCATGAGCATGTCTCAAAACTTCCCTACGAAGGGAGTATATGAGGTGCATGAGCATGTCATCATCATGGAGATGTTCATGATGATCATGAACATCTCTATAATCATCATCTTGTTCATCATCATCGTCATCATCATCTTCATCACCATCATCACCATCTTCATCACCATCATCATCATCATCAACATCTTCATCATCATCTTCATCATCATCCTCATCATCACAATCATCGTCCTCATCATCCTCATCATCATTCTCCTCTTCATCATCATTGTCATCTCCCCCTTCCTCATCAACATCTCCATCATCATCATCATCTTAATCATCATCATTATCATCCGCATCACCATCGTGATGGTGATGGTGATGGTGATGGTGATGGTGATGGTGATGGTGATGATGGTGATGATGGTGATGAATATTATGATCACGATGATGATGATCATCATCATCATCATCTTCATGATCATCACCATCATCCTCATCATCATCATCGTCCTCCTCTTCATCATCATTTCGATCTCCCCCTTCCTCATCAACATCTCCATCATCATCATCATCATATTCATCATCATCATCATCTTCATCACCATCGTTATCATCATCAACATCTTCATTATCATCATCACCATCACCATCATCATCCCCATCACCATCATCCTCATCATCATCATCATCACCATCATCATCGTCGTCCTCACCATCATCATCATCATCCTCATCATCATCATCATCATCGTTCTCCTCTTCATCATCATTGTCATCTCCCCTTTCCTCATCAACATCTCCACATCATCATCATCTTCATCATCATCTGCATCACCATCATCATCATCATCAACATCTTCATCATCAACATCTTCATCATCATCACCATCATATGCATCACCATTGCTATCATCATCAACATCTTCATCATCATCACCATCATCACCATCGTCATCATCTTCACCATCATCACCATCATCCTCATCACCATCATCATCATCATCATCATCCTCATCCTCATCATCATCATCATCATCGTTCTCCTCCTCATCATCATTGTCATCTCTCCCTTCCTCATCAACATCTCCATCATCATCATCATCTTCACCATCATCATCATCATCTGCATCACCATCATGATGGTGATGGTGATGGTGATGGTGATAGTGAGGGTGATGATGATGATGATGATGATGATGGTGATTAGGATGATGATGATGATGGTGATGAAGATGATGATGATTATGATGATGAATATGATGATCACGATGATGATGATGATCATCATCATCATCATCACCATCATCCTCATCATCATCGTCGTCCTCCTCTCCCACATCATCATCAAACCCTCCTCGCATCATCATCGTCGTCGTCCTCATCTCCCCCTTCCTCATCAACATCTCCATCATCATCATCATCATCATGGAGACGACAATGATGATGAAGATGAGGACGACGATGATGATGATGATGATGATGATGATGATGATGGAGATGTTGATGAGGAAGGGGAGATGACAATGATGATGAAGATGATGATGGTGATGAATATGAAGACCCTCCTCATCATCATCAAACCCTCCTTGCATCATCATCACCATCATCACCATCGTCATCATCAACATCTCCATGATCATTGTCCCCCCTTCCTCATCAACATCTCCATCATCATAATCTTCTCCATCATCATCATCATCATCTTCATCACCATCACCATCACCATCATCATCATCATCAACATCTTCATCATCATCATCATCATCATCATCATCATCATCTTATATCCTCCTTATATCCAAAATTAGACAAGCTCCATATGATGATGAAGACTATTTAGATGATGCTGATGATGACATTTAACCCCATAACTTGCCTATAATCCCTATAACCTTTAACTCTTAATCTACAATCCTTATAACCCTAACCCCTAAACACCTAGAAGCACTTAAATGCACTTAGGGATTATGGGTTAGAATATGGCCTAAAGGCCTTTATGGGGGAGGGGCTCTAGGAATAAACCCACATTTAGATTTGTTGGGTAATAAATCAAGTGAATGTTACCCACCGAACTATACAACGTTCAGTAGAGATGCGCATGCGCTCCCTGGCGCGTGCGCGTCCCTGTTGAACATAAAATTTAGAAAATCACCTCCGCTCTTCTCCCGCATTTTTTCTCTGATTCATTGTGTTTTGTTCATTGTTTTCACACACAATCTGACAAGCATTTACATTTTAGATTGAATTCATACACCATTTGGTGCTTCCTTGACCATTTGGATAGAATACACAACATTTGGGGCTCTATTTGGCTCTTTGGATTGAATACACACCTCTTGGGCTCTATTTAGATCATTTGAGTGAAAACACAACAATTGGACTCTATTTGGCTCCTTCGATTGAATTCTCGTGCTACTTGGACACACATGAACTCTTCTTACATATAGTGGACACATCAAAAGAGCATTTTACATTTGAAGCAAAGAGCAATCATAATCCTTGAGGTATGGTGACAATTTTATCTTGTTAATGTATTTTGGTCTTCATTCACTTGTTTGAATGGCATCTATTTTGGTTTTTCCTCGTGAATTGTATGATAGATCTATTTTAATCTTCAACATAGACAATAAAAACATCTTACCAAAAAAAAAACTACAACATGCACCAAGCAATGCTTTCAACCTTTCATGAAGATAATAAAAAAAAATTACTTGCATCACCACCAATAACATTTCATAATCACATTCCTCCATCTAGTAGACAAACATTTGTTGAATTCCTCATGGTTTCACTACAACAACTCACACAAACACCTAAAGAATTGAAAACTCTTAGTATTTTGGGGTTATTTTCCCTCATCCATAACATGAAAATGAAGTGAGTAGGAGCTTCTCCCTTGTAGGGAATTTGCTCCTATTAACATCCCATACCACCATCCAATACCATCCTACTGAGTTCCTAGATGTGTTATTGTAGTTATATGTAGGGAATTCTCGATAGCTTTTAAGATTATATGATAACATTCTCACTAGATGTTGTTGTACATAATCAATTGCTACATCAATCTTTAATAATCATGCACATCGAGTTTTAATATCTTATTTGTTGTTCATTCTTGCAGGGGCGATATTTTTGTTTTTTTTAAAACGCATTGAATATGGGCAACAGACATAATAGTAAAAGAAAGTCTAGAAGGAAGGAGCTGCCCCCTGAAAAGGCCCATGAGATAAGAGAAAATTCCAGGTTGTACATGGAAAACCGTAGAAATCAAAATGTTAGTGCCTTAGATCCATCAACAAGCAATGACGAAATGGTTGAAGTCAATCAAATATTTCCTGATGTCGAGTATGAAGGGATGGACATTGAACAAGTTCTTAATTGGCAACCTCCCCAAGAAGAGCACACACATGGAGAACACACTCCCTTACAGGACCAATTTGTGAACGAAGGGCCACAACAAACCGTTGATGAGACTCGTTCTTCCTTGCCGACTCCCTTGCTTTGACTATCAAATGGACGACGAAGAACTCCCAGATGTATTCATGTGGATGAAAGTTCATTTTTAGGACATGAAGGTAAGATGCCCAAACGCACTATTGATTTCCATTGTAGCAAGATAATCAAAGAATTTTTTGAATCCAAAACCGATGCAACAAAATGTCAATTGTTTCTTGCTTTGTTAAAATCACATTGTCTAGCTCATGTTAGGAGAATTTTGGGCATAAAGGTAGTTAGAATTTCAGAGCCCAACAATCATGTTGTTAGAAATCTATAATTTGCATTTAATTTGATTGGAAAAACTTCTCGTACAAAAGATTTTAATGCGGCCCGTCATGTACTGTCGGAATCGATTGTAGACAAATCCACAAGGCAACGTCACCTACTATCACACACATGTAAAATCTTTAAAGTAGATAGAAAGACTCTTCAAAAATATTCTGCCATTAGAGAAAAACTTGAGACCCCTGGACAAAAAGATTGTTGGGCCTTTGTTGGTAGGTTACCTCATTCAGACATGAAGCTCATTGATGTTGTTAAAGAATTAGTGCAAAAGTTTTGGCATGATAACACTAGACCGTTTGTTACAACATAATTTTCCACCTTGTGAGCATCAGCACTCTTTGGCCTTCAGGATCCATTTCACCGACCCAGATTCACTTTATGTCCTTCAGAAACACTTTTTGCCCATTTTTCTTCTTGTACGCTAGCTGTTCCACTTTAGCCAGCGTACACGCGAGCTGTTCCACTATAGCCCGCGGGTGCCATGTAAAATGGTAAAAATCATTAGAAAATTACATTTTACTCCCAAAAAGCATTCTTAGGGTGACCTTTGGCCCTCCATTTTCCCTGAAATGCCTCAATGTGTCCTTTCACTTACCTTTGGAAGGCTATATATTGAGCTCCTATGGCATATGGAAGGGAGGAGAAAGAGAGAGCAAGATAACTCTAGTGGATTTTTTCCGTGACTTGAGTCTACACTCATTGATCCTTGTTGTTGTGAACTCCTTATGTTCACCTACCAAAATCCTATCCTAGTTTGAGTTTTCCATTACATGGAGGATTGAAGTGGTGGAGGCACAAGTGGAGAGACCCAGTTCTTGGTTCAGATTGGTTGTCGGCAAGAGGTCCTATATTGTACTTCTTATTATTCATTAATGGAAATACTCATTTTCTCGTCCAATTGATGTTGTGAATATTGTTCAATTACATTGGGTTATATTTGCTTATGATATCATCGATCATGCAATTGATTATGCTAATGTCTTTCACATATGATATGCACTTGCTTGTACTTGTTGTTGAGACTAATTTGCAGGTTCAAGTGTAGAAGTTGAAAGCTCAATGGGGATCTACATCGAACATCTGGTTGAAGGTTGGTCTTTTCTCCATTATCTTAGCATTGTCGTTTATATAGCATTGCATTGAGAATTGAGTCATTTTCTGGTAGTCAGCTGTCTATTGTGGTCTACCCCAAGCCATAGTAAGTTTTCTCCGTAACACCATCATCGAATCAAAGAGATGTTTTAAAGTTGAGAAAAGGTGATAGGGGGGGTGAACCTCATGTCAAGCACTTCCTTGACATGACACAAATAGAACTCTATGAGAGGTTCAAGAATGAGTACACACAATTGAACTTGGGCTAGAGGTCCTTTGAAAAATGCAAACCCTGGTATGTTAGAATTTGCATTGATCGCAATACATGTTGTTGTAGATACCATATAGAATTTGAGTACTATTATGATATATATAGACATATATTTTGTGATTTGCATACTAACATTGTGTAGGACTGCCCTTCGTTACAACCATCGAATGCATCCACAGAATTTATACATAGCATAATGTGTCCAAGACCTGAAGGACAAAAATATTATAAAAGATCATGTTTATATGGGACATGTTCCAATTGCAGTGGATTTGCATTATTGAGCCGCTGCATCCACGCAATGGAGCTGCATGAATTTGGGAGGATGTCAGTAGAAATGCAAAACTTCAAGTACATAACATATCAAGTAGATAGTTCGAAGGAAAGCAAAAAAATTGCATTGGTGAAGTCACAGGTAATCTAAGTTTGAATACTTTCATAATGTACATGTTGAATTTATACATATATATTTAGAGTGAAAATATCACATTGTATTAATTCCCTTGGTTTTGTGGCACCAGGTACAAATTTGTGATTTTGTGAAGGAATTCAACCAAAAGACCAAGCAATATGTACAACATGTCCATGTAGCATGATGTTAGGATGAACAGTACAAACAGTGCAAGGACACCTTTCCCAATGGCACAATATTGTCGGTTGTGGAATTTGCTAAAAACTACACCCTACAGCCACAGAATGAGATTGAAAGTCAATACGACCATTCAGACCAAGTTAGCATAATGGTCCATATCACGTATAGGCACACGCCAGAGAGCAGCAACAACATGAAGATAATATTGAAAGAGACCAACTTCTACATCAGTGATGACATGTGCCACGACCTGCATTATGTGCAGCATTGATTCAAAATTTTCTATGATCAGCTGAAGGAGAGAGGTATACAGATGGATCAACATTGGATATGGTTAAATGGTTGTGCAAGCTAGTTCAAAAATGCACGTGTATTCCAGTGGTTGAGTCTTTTGCACAAGACTTATGATGTGCTGCATGTAAGGAACTATTTTGAGACCGGGCATGGAAAGGGAGAGCACAACGGGGCTGGAGCATGTCTCAAAACTGCCCTACGAAGGGAGGAGATGAGGTGCATGAGAGACCCTCCTATTCAGAATGCAGAATCCATAGTTCAATGGTGCTCTGCAAAAATGTCAGATCGAACCATGGAGCAACACATACCAATAGGTAGAGGACATGTTGTCAGAAATTTTTGGCATGTAGTTGATATATATCGATCACGTTCTTATAGTTGTAGTAATGTGCAAGGAACTCATGGATTTCATTTCGTTTGAAGCTCAAACAACCCCTTATTTGAAATATGGATGCGAAAACTTGCTTGCTTTTGTGGGTCTTGCGGCATTTGGGAGTGGGATGAGTGCAAATCAATGGATTGGGTTGATGAATGGGATCATGTATCACTTGCAGTGGACCCACGTGCAGTTGTTGAAACAATCCAGTTAGAGGAAGGCTAGTCCTCTATTTGAATGAATATGATCATATATCTGATCTTGTACAACCAAGTAAACATCGATGCATGCATATCCCGGTTCCCTATTTTTGTAATTATCCAAGTTAGCAAACCACTACTTGTTGGAATATTAACGTAAAATGCATTTTTGCAGGACACATCTACGCAGTTGTCACCCCGACAAATAGTGCAATTGGGATGAATTATTGGTTGGCACGATGCATCTAGGGGAAGCAAACCCTCCTCGCATCATTAAACAATAGTGAAGGCATTACCTTTCCGACTGGCTCGATGGTTGTTCAAGGGGAATATCTTATAGTAGATGGAAAGGGACAAAAGAGCAATGGCTACATATAGACGGATTATAGACCAGGTTCACGGGTGTATCGCCGTACACACCTGATCGTTGGTACAAACATCCAACTACAAACAATGTCAACGAAGACATCAAACAAGGTACGCTACTTATTACCTCATGCAGAGCATGAGAGGTTGTTCGAGACAATAAAAAACCGAGAGGATCCAGAAGGCCTAATTGATTGAGGTACATAGTATAGCCATGTGATTGTTTATTCATGCATGATTAATGTTATTCATGTTAGATAGTTTATTTGATATCGTTATCTTATATCGTTTATTTGATGTTTGAGTTATGATTAAGTTATGATTTATAGCCATGTGATTGTTTATTCATGCATGATTAATGTTACTCATGTTGGGTAGGAATTTGATATCGTTATCTTATATCGTTTATTTGATATATGAGTTATGATTAAGTTATGATTTATACCCATGTGATTGTTTATTCATGCATGATTAACCCTAGAAGCACTAATATAACCCTACAAACATAATCTATCCCTAGAAATCCTAGAAAGCTAAACTAACCCTAGAAACACTAATTTAACACTAGAAAACTAAGCTAGAATACTATAAACCTAATCTAGTCCTGGAAACCTAAACTAGCCCTAGAAACACTAATCTAACCCTCGGAAACTAATCTAGAATCCTAGAAACCTAATCTAGCCCTATTAACCTAATCTAGCCCTAGAATCCGTGAACCACCACACATACCCTCAATAGGGGTTATTTGGACTCGAAGTGGGATAGGATCACTATTAGAAGGGTTTATCATGTCACACAAGTACACCACTAGAGAACTCAACTTATAGAATCCAAGTGTTAGAACAAGATGCTCAACTTTTGACCTTATTTGTCACTTTCTCAAAATTACTTGGAGCCTCACAAAAATATCCTAGTTCTTATATTATATTTAGTTGCAATGAAAACTTATCATGCATAAACCAAATCTGAAAACTCACTCTTACAATAATTATAGCAATAGTAAAACAACCCTTAACTTATTCAATGATGATGTCAAATCACTCAACAAAATTATCGTTTACTTGTGATAAATTAGAAATACATATATAACTATAAATTACAATTCAAGAACATGCATGAGAGAGCCTTATCACATGGCTAGTACAATTCACTAGCTCTCCAAAACACTAGCTAGCGAAAATAGTGAAAACCCTAGCTAAACCAAGGAGATATAACATGCATGAATCACTAACCCTATAACCCTATAATCTCAGAAGGATCAAGCTCAAGCCAAGTTGTCCTCCCTATAACATGCATGAATCCAAGGGATGTGCATGGCCAACGTGGATATGTCCACAATGGCCATACTCACCTCTAGGAGCAGACGAAACACAAGTCCACTTGCCGGTTTGGGTTCCGTGGCCCCGAAGCAATTCCTCAAAGTGTCCCTTAGTGGCCCCGGTGTGCCAGACCAATATGCCCGCAGCACCCAAACCGTGGCTCCGGTTGTGAATCCGTCAATTCTGGTGGATTTGAGACGTCGGGTTTCAACTAGGGGACCCTCCACAACGTGTCACCAATCCCTAGAAATAGTGCTATTGTGCCATCTCCGGAGCTAGGGTTTTGCTCAACGAAAGCCATGCCAATTCAGCTCAAGGGGGCCATTTCTCGTCCGAAGGCTCCCGGGTGTGCGTGGCCAATGTGGACACATCTGCAATGGCCATACTCACCTCTGGGAGCAGATGGAACCCAAGTCCACTCATCGGTTTGGGTTCCGTGGCCCCGGAGCAATTCATCAAACTGTCCTCGAATGGGCTCGGGGTGCCGGACCAAGATGCCCGTAGCACCCAAACCGTGGCTTCAGTCATGAATCCATCGATTCCTGTGGATCCAGGATGCTAGGTTTCATCTAGGGGCCCATCCACAGCATGCGTCCAACCCCCAGAAACGGTGCTAATGTGCCATATCCGAAGCTAGGGTTTTTCTCAGTGAAGGCCTTTCGAATATTGCTCAAGGGGGGAATTTCTCGTTCGAAGGGTCCCGGGTGTGCATGGCCAGCGTGGACATGTCCACAATGTCCATACTCACCTCTGGGAGAGGACAGAACCCAAGTCCGCTCACCGGTTTGGGTTCCGTGCCCCCGGAGCAAATCCTCAAAGTGTCCTCGAATGGCCCTAGGGTGCCAGACCAAGATGCCCATAGCACCCAAACCGTGGCTCCAATTGCAAATCCGTCGATTCTGGTGGATCCGGGGTGCTAGGTTTCAACTAGGGGACCCCCCACAGGATGCCTCAAAGTCCCGAAAATGGTGCCAATGTGCCATCTCCGGAGCTAGGATTTTGCTCAGTGAGAGCCATTCCAAATTCGCTCAAGGGGGGCATTTCTTGTCTGAAGGCTCCTGGGAATGCATGGACAACATGGAAACATTCGCAATGGCCATAATCACCTCTAGGAGTGGATAGAACCCAATTTCGCTTGTCGTTTTGGGTTCCGTGCCCTGAGAGAAAATCCTCAAAGTGTCCCCGAATGACCCCAGGGTGCCGGACCAAGATGCCCATAGCACCCAAACCATGGCTCCGGTCGCAAATCCGTCAATTTTGGTGGATTTGGGATGCCAGGTTTCAACTAGGGGACCCCCCACAGTGTGCCTCAAAGTCGCAAAAATGGTACCAATATGCCATCTCCAGAGCTAGGGTTTTGCTCTTAGAGGGCCATTCCAAATTCGCTCAAGGGGGGCATTTCTCGTCTGAAGGCTCCCAGGCATGTGTGGCCAATGTGGACACATCCGTAATGGCCATACTCACCTCTGGAAGTGGACAGAACCCAAGTCCGCACGCCGGTTTGGGTTTCATTCCCCCGGAGCAAATCCTTAAAGTGCCCCGAATGGACCCGAGGTGCTGGACCAAGATACCTGCAACACCCAAACCATGGCTCTGATCACGAATACGTCGATTCCAGTGGATCCGGGACACCGGTTTTTAGCTAGGGGACCACCCACATCGTACCTCCAACCCTCGAAAACGGTTTTAATGTTCCATCTCCGAAGCTAGGGTTTTGCTCAGTGAACCCTAGCTCCGGAGATGTCACATTGGAACTGTTTCTTGGACTTAGAGGCATGTTCTGGGGGGTCCCCTAGCTAAAAAACGGTGTCCCGATCCATCGGAATCAACAGATTCATGACTGGAGCCACGGTTTGGGTGTTGCGGGTATCTTGGTCTGGCACCCTGGGGTCATTCGGGGACACTTTGAGGATTTGCTCTGAGGGCACGGAACCCAAACCGACAAGCGGAATTTGTTCCATCCACTCCCAGAGGTGAGTATGGCCATTGCGGATGTGTCCACGTTGGCCACGCATGCCTGGGATCCTTTGGGCGAGAAATGGCCCCCTTGAGCAATATTCGAAAGGCCTTCACTAAGCAAAACCCTAGCTCCGGAGATGGCACATTGGCACCATTTCTTGGACTTAGAGGCATGCTTTGGGGGGGTCCCCTAGCTAAAGCCCAGTGTCTCGAATCCATCGGAATCAACTGATTCACGATCAAAGCCACGGTTTGGGTGCTACAGGCATTTTCGTCGGGCACCCCGAGGCCATTTAAGGACACTTTGAGGAATTGCTCCGGGGCCATGGAACTCGAACTGACGAGCGGACTTGGATTCTCTCAGATCCCACATGTGTATATTTCCATTGTGGACGTGTCCACGGTGGCCACACATGCACGGGAGCCTTTAGACAATAAATGGCCCCCTTGAGCAATATTCGAAAGGCCTTCACTGAGCAAAACCCTATCTCCATAGATGGCACATTGGCACCGTTTACGGGACTTCGAGTCATGCTGTGTGGGGTCCCCTAGCTGAAACCCAGTGTCTCGGATCCATCGGAATCGACGGATTCGTGATCAGAGCCACAGTTTTGGTTCTGCGAGCATTTTCGTCGGGCACCCCAGGGCCATTCAAGGACACTTTGAGTAATTGCTCCGGGGCCACGGAACCCAAACTGGCGAGTGGACTTGGATTCTGTCGGCTCCCACATGTGTGTATTGCCATTGTGGACGTGTCCACAGTGGCCATGCACTCCCGGGAGCCTTCAGATGAGAAATGGCCCCCTTGAGCAATATTCGAAAGGCCTTCCCTTAGCAAAACCCTAGCTCTGGAGATGGCACATTGGCACCATTTCCTGGACTTCGAGGCACACCGTGGGGAGTAGCCTAGCTGAAACCCAGCGTTCCGGATCCATCAGAATCGACGGATTCACGATCAGAGCCATGGTTTGGGTGCTACGGGTGTTTCTCCTTTGCCGAGGTGTTTGAGGCCGAAAAGGATCTGGTAAGCATTCGTTTTTCAAAAGTGGTTCAGAGGCTCTTGCATATTGGAAGTGACCAAGAGTATCTTGCATTGTGATAAGTATGGCCTTATCCTTAGGCCTTTCACGAATTTGAGGCCAAACATAACAACAAAGGAGAAACTTGAGCTATTTCTCCATTGCCAAGGCATTTGAGGCCGAAAAGGATCTGGTAAGCATTCGTTTTTCAAAAGTGGTTCAAAGGCTCTTGCATCTTGCAAGTGACCAAGAGTATCTTGCAGTGTGATAAGTATGGCCTTATCTTTAGGCCTTTCATGAATTTGAGGCCAAACATAACAACAGAGAAGAAACCTGAGCTGTTTCTCCATTGCCGAGGCGTTTGAGGCCGAAAAGGATCTGGTAAGCATTCGTTTTTCAAAAGTGGTTCAGAAGCTCTTGCATCTTGGAAGTGACTCTATTCTTTATTTTCATGTCCGCTTATACTGAACCGGGTTTTTATTTTTATTTTTTTAATGATAGGTTTTACCAACATGATTCTACTGTGAATTGTGTTTGGTGATAAATTATTTTACTGTGGATTGTGTTTGGTGACATTTATGGCGACCCCAAAGGAACAGATTAAAAAGATCAGGAAAGACAAGTTCTGTGTTGGGGAAAAAGAAAATCCACTTACAGAAGATTTACATCAAGCAGTTAAACAATTATCTGCTGAATTATACACTAGGGATGTGCATTTTATGATGGAGCTGATTCAAGTAATTACTGAGTTACAATTTTAGTAATCATTTTATAATCTTATATGTTTTCTATGTTTCCATGGTAAGATTAGTGTTTTGTTTTGGGTGCAGAATGGAAAGGAAAATTACTATGAACCACATGTGGAACCTTCGTTGGAATATGTCATTACAACTGAAGATGTCGCTGGCATAGGCGCTCTTGTGACCTTGATAGCTTTTAACAATGAGAAGGGATTTCAGAAACATAATATTGATTCTATATGTAGCGTGGGACGATCCACCAAAAAGAATAGCAGGGAAGGTGGTTATATTGGAGAAAAAGGTATAAAATGAGCCATAGAATGATGATCGTGGCTCGGATCGACAAACCGTCGACTCCGTTGGATTCAGGACGTCAGGATAGTGCTAGGGGTGCCCCTCTACTCTGGTCCCATGGCCTAGGTGTCACCTTGTAGGTCCCCGGATTCCTCCTTACACTACTAGTAGAACGCACCGAACCAAGACCAATGGCCACCACCCTGGTACACGACTTACTCAGGTTTGACGAGGGGAATTACTCAAGTTCTTCCCATATTTTTATTTCACCAAGTGGGGACAACACCGTAGGTGCAAGTCTTATACCTAGTTTTCAAAATGTTAGTAAGACCCAGATTCGCTACTAGGAGTGTGAAATTTTTGCACACGGGGGTCAACTTTGAAAAATCATCCACCGGGCACTTATGGCTAGTGTTCCTAGCCAGAACCTTCCTAGAAACATTTGCAAGACTCCCTGGAACCCGGTTTTGTTGCACAGTTGGAGTTCTATGCCCTCGAAACGTATCCAGTAGGTGTCCCTAAAGGCCTTTTGGATGCGAGATGGAACGAGCCATAGAATGACGACCGTGGCTCCGATCGACAAATCGTCGATTTCATTGGATTTAGGACATTGGGATAGTTCTAGCGGTGCACCTCTCCTCCAGTCCCATGGCCCGGGTGTCACCTTGTAGGTCCATTTTGGAAAGTAGGGTTTTGCTCAGTAAGGGAGTGTGCAATTTTTGCACACGGGGGTCAACTTTGCAAAATCATCCACCGGGAACTTATGGCTAGCGTTCCCAGCTGCAACCTTCCTAGACACACTTGCAGGACTCCCCAGACCTTGGTTTTGTTACACGGTTGGAGTTCTATGTCCCCGGTAGGTATCCAGCAGGTGTCCCTGAAGGCCTTTTGGATGCAAGACAGAATGAGCCATATAATGACGACCGTGGCTCTGGTCGAAAAACCATCAACTCTGTTGGATTCAGGATGTCGGGATAGTGCTAGGGGTGCCCCTCTCCTCCGGCCCCATGGCCCCAATGTCACCTTGTAGGTCCATTTTAGAAACTAGGGTTTTGCTCAGTAAGGGAGTGTGCAATTTTTGCACACGGGGGTCAACTTTGCAAAATCATCCACCGGGCACTTATGGCTAGTGTTCCCAGCCAGAACCTTCCTAGACACACTTGCAGAACTCCCCAGAACCCGATTTTGATGCACGGTTGGAGTTCTATGCCCCCGGTAGGTATCCAGTAGGTGTCCCTAAAATACTTTTGGATGTGAGACGGAACAAGCCATAAAATGACAATCGTGGCTCCAATCGACAAACCGTCAACTCCGTTGGATTCAAGATGTCAGGATAGTGCTAGGGGTGCCCCTATCCTCCAGTCCCATGGCCCCAGTGTCACCTTGTAGGTCCATTTTGGAAACTAGGGTTTTACTCAGTAAGGGAGTGTGCAATTTTTGCACACGGGGGTCAACTTTGCAAAATCATCCACCGAGAACTTATGGCTAGATGTTGATGAGGAACCTAGAGATGACAATGATTATGAAGATGTTGATGATGATTATGATGATGGTGATGGTGATGATGGTGATGGTGATGGTGATGAATATGATGATGATGATGATGGAGATGTTGATTAGGAACCTAGAGATGACAATGATGATGAATATGTTGATGATGATGATGATGATGATGATGATGGCGATGATGATGAAGACGTTGATGATGATGATGATGGTGATGAAGATGATGATGATGGAGAAGATGGTGATGATGGAGATGTTGATGAGGAACCCAGAGATGAAAATGATGACGAAGATGTTGATGATGATGATGATGAAGACCTTGATGATGATGGTGATGGTGATGATGGTGATGAAGATGATTATGATGATGGAGAAGATGATGATGATGGAGATGTTGATGAGGAACCTAGAGATGACAATGATGATGAAGATGTTGATGATGATGATGATGATGGTGATGATGATGAAGACATTTATGATGATGGTGATGAAGATGATGATGATGATGATGGAGAAGATGATGATGATGGAGATGTTGATGAGGAACCTAGAGATGACAATGATGATGAATATGTTGATGATGATGATGATGATGATGATGGTGATGATGATGAAGACGTTGATGATGATGGTGATGGTGATGAAGATGATGATGATAAGGATGATGGAGAAGATGATGATGATGGAGATGTTGATGAGGAACCTAGAGATGACAATGATGATGAAGATGTTGATGATGATGATGATGATGGTGATGATGATGAAGACGTTGATGATGATGGTGATGGTGATGAAGATGATGATGATGATGATGGATAAGATGATGATGATGGAGATGTTTATGAGGAACCTAGAGATGACAATGATGATGAAGATGTTGATGATGATGATGGTGGTGGTGATGATGATGAAGACGTTGATGATGATGGTGATGGTGATGAAGATGATGATGATGATGATGATGGAGAAGATTATGATGATGGAGATGTTGATGAGGAACCTATAGATGACAATGATGATGAAGATGTAAAACTAACTTGAAGTTTGATTATCATTAGAGCCATATCAAGTAAGAGGATATGTGGAGGGAAACATTTTAAAGTGTGCCAACTTAGGATTGTTTGAATGGTGTTGATGTCATCTAATCTTATTGTTGGCTTTGTGACATTTATGACAATAATGAACAGAGTGCTAAGATTGTATTTTGACTCATTTGTGATCATCTGTCTAGTTGACATTCTTCTTTTTAGCAAGACATGGGAAGATCGTTTGCATCAATTGGACCTGGCACGTATTTGTAGCAATGTGTAGATAAAAGTTGGTCAACATGAAATACTCATGCAAGCCAACATGCACAGAGCATTGATCATGTGAAGATTTCAATTATTGGCAATGGCATTTCGCATTGGAATTTCATTTCATCTCCTCCCTTCAAACTAAATTTTTTTTACGTTTTGAATTTTTACATTTCCCTTGACACGAAGTTTTAGTGACAAAATAACCCTTCAGCAATGAAGTTAGACTTAAAAAAATATCATTTAATATTTTTTTTTATTAAAGAATAATTCGTGGAAGTTAATGTTTGGCCACATGTAATGCAACAAAACAAAACTTTCAATTTGAACACGTTGCATTAATGGTGTAATTGAAATTGTGACATTCTATTCCAAATGACTTGGCTTTAAATACCAGATAAATATAGTATGCACTTTATAGAGACTATTCATTAAAAAACACATTGCTATTGAGATTGTACTATGATGTTCTCCCCTTCCTTTGTCAAAAGAAGATTAATAAGGTTGCTTTTCCAAGGTATAGGATGTTTTGGATTTCTCAACTATTATTGCATGTGAACTTGCACATACCAAGCTACAACAAATCTTTCATGGAAGTGGATTTGTCTATGTGAATAGATAAGTGAAAAGCTTTTAGCAACAAGACCTATAAATTTTAACTTGGAAGTATTGGAAATGTACAAAGTGGGATTGAGAGGCTTGATGGTGATTGTAGTAGTGGGATTGGTATTGGTGAGAATGATGTCATGATAGTGGAATTAAACATTAAGATGGTGACCCTAGAGCTTGGATCTTAGCCTAGAAACACGAGAGCCTAGCCTAAAAACCCTAGTTTGTATTCTAATCACGATGAAACCCTATTATGTAGCCTAAGATCTAGCCCTAAATTATAATCCATATAAAAATTAAATCATTTTCATTGTACCTATATATCTATGTGCATACATTTGAATCCAAATCACTATACACATATATGCATAGTTTCTCATCTATATAGCAAGGGTGCATACAACTAGAAAACCGTTGTACCTAGCATCAGATACCTAATTTAGAAACCTAATGGTTTGAAATTGGTTGTACCATGAATATTTTTATATGGTGGATATGCACACCTATGGAAACCTTGTCAATGGATGGAAAACCTAATATTATCATAACATTAGTAAAACTTAGTCCAACATGTGGTAATGATTACATGTTCTAGTGTTGATGGCACACTAATGGATGCATGCAACTTGATGAAGGTGTATGTGTGACTCCATTGATGTAATGCAAGTCCTAAATGTCTTTAACATGTGTGTGAGTGTCCAATAGATGAATTAGGATGTCCTAATACCCCTCAATCCCTTCCAGGCAGAATTCGAAATCATTTGGGGTATTGGGGTAACAAGTTGGTGTGTTGAGGTGGATATAGCCTCAAAAATACACCTCATGGTAGTCATTTATTGTAATGTCAACTATATGTGTTTAAGTCAATGTGTCTACATAATATTAGATCACTATCACATAATGATAAATTAAGGAAGTCCTAATTGTAAATGGTAGTGGATGTAATGGTCATCAAATCAAAGGTGGCTATATCCGTGAGTGAGAATTAATGATCTAGCTATACATTGTGCTCAAGGTTGTCCTATTTGTATGGTGACAATTAATTAAGAAATGATTCCATAACTTGGTTATTAATTTGTTGCATGATTTTAAGTAGACAAAATGGTCAATATAAATACTAGTGACGACATTTCATTATGTAGAGTATGGACATTTTGGATCTCATTATGTAGAGCTATTAAAAATCATGTTGGATCTCATTTTAACCTTTTGACAACAATCGACATTTTCTATTTTTAAGTATTCTTTTCCTAGTACTCAAGTTCCCAATATATATTTTATGTGCCATGAGGTGTGATTTGTCCATCCATTTATTCCGTTTGTTTTTAGATTAATTCTCACACATGATTTTGTTTGAGTTAGCCTATGTTTATAATGTTTTCTTAGCATAGATACCATTACAAGATTTTACATGTGGAAAGACAAACCAAGTTGAACTATGATATCCAACTTCTCTTCTAAGATCTAGGTAAGCTTCAGGTTGATTCACATTATCAACTAATGCATGGACATCATTGGTACCAAAACTTAAGACCGCATGCCATGACGGATAGAAGTAAAAACCAAATGTAGACAATATCACATCATGATACACACAACATTAGACAACAAGATACTAATATAGACAACATCGATATAAATCACATAACTGAAAATCCATGTACATCAAGGCTACAAAAATCATCCAAACATATACAATTTCTGGCAAATAGTGGAACATGGTTCCCAATGTACATACAATGGAAACTCGTGCTCTATAGAAAATGTGACAACTCATGCCGTAGATCCAAAATACATGGAAACACATGCCGTAGATACAATGTACATGGAAACTAGGGCACAAAAGTGCCACATCATGGCTAATGTACATAACATGGTGTGTCAAGCATTGTGACCACCCCCGTCACTCCCAAGCGTATCTCCAAAGTTGATCTTCCTACTCTTTGAGCTACTGGTACCTCAAGTCTTGTTCCATCTAGGAGTAGACCATCTCTCCGGGCTCTGGAACAAATGATATAAGATACTGTCATTTCCAAGCATTTGCAACATTTACCACATTTATAAAACAAATGTAGAATTCGAATCTTAAATAAATCACCTCTGATGCGAGTGGGAAATGTGAGGCAGGTGTCCTGGATCTGTGGAGCCTCCCAACAATTCCATCCTACAACATTTACAACAATCATTTCATTGAAAAGTAATAATTGCTTAAATTAATTTTTGTTAATGCATCAAAATATTTTCATAAATTAGCTTGATTCTCACCGTGAACACCTCCGATGATGGACATGGCTAGGCTTCTGGGATAGTAGGTGGAGCAGATGGCTGGATAACCAGCTCCGATGCAGTCATGGGGGAGGGGGTGCAGATGTAGTTGCAGCCACTACAGGTGCAACCACTAGAGATACAAATGAGGATACTGGAAGAGTAGATGCCACAATAGTGGCGGGAAGTAGGGAAGATATGGTGGGAGAAGACATGGTGGTATGGGGTGGAGGAGGACGTCATGGACGATGAACCCCTATCAATTGTACGATATAGGGTATTGAACAAAAAGGGCTAGGGGGGATTTTGAGGGATGGTGCATGGGAGGGAAATCCTGAATAGAGGGAGGAGGATGGATGGAAGGGAGGTTGTGGACGAAGAGGCGAAGCTGGAAGGAAGGGGGGGCATGGACGAATGGGGGAGGATGGATAGACATGGGGGCGTGGATAAATTGGGGAGGATGTATAGACGAGGGGCATGGATGAGTGGGGGAGGATGGATGGAGGGGGGAGTATGGATAGAGAGGGGAGGTTGGATGGAAGGGAGGGGGTGGACAGAGGGAGGGGTCTAGATGGAAGCAAGGGGGGGAACTCATGGGAGAGGATGGAAACATAGGACTAAAATGGGGACCTGCAGCTATTGGTGGCTCCTACATATACATTTGTAATATCACAATTTAGTAAACAAACAATAAATTAAACCATAGTAAGTCGTAACAATTCAAATTAAAAGCGTGCTTTTAACTGCACATTATACCTGTGTAAATGGTGATCTGCCGATCCCTGGCGGGGATGGTTGATCACCATAGTCAGGGAACACCTGTGGACACCAAAATGCGTGCATGTTAGGAACATGTTAAACAAGTCATTATTTAGGCAATCAAGATATTCAAAAACATTGTACGAACTATCAACGTGTATGTCATAAATATAAATACTTAAGTAATATAAATGCCATAAGTAATAACAATATTGTGTGAGGTACTCAAAATACCTCTACGTGAGGTGCCACAATTTCATTTGCAGTTGCCATTGCTGGATCCAGGTTGGGAGATCCTACATTCTCCCATGTTGGTGGCTCAGCTCTAAATAATTGTACATTGACATAATAGTTTAAGTCAAACAAAAATACTTAAAAAACACATTACAAGTTATCAAGTGATAATTGAAAAAACATTAAAAAAATTGCTGACCTGATCCATATAACAACCCTCGATCGGGCCAGGGAAAGTGTGCCCGCAATGGGGACAAAGATGTGGCAATGTCCCCGTCAAACTGGAATTCCCAGCATGGCTACCACTGCTCACATGTCTATCCTGGCCCTGTCATGAAGGCCCTGCACCTGGATCTCTATCAAGGTCAACCGACCTCTCCACTGTAGTCGCTGCTAGAAAGGAGGTGTGTCTAAGGAGTTCACGTGCAACATTCCTCATTGCCTCCTCAATATGATCAAGTCTGTGGGGTAACTGAGGTGGCTGGGGAGAGGGGTTGGGGTCGCGCCTAGGAGCTAGTGACCCTCTCAGTGGGTTCCTCCTCACAGTAGGTCGATCTTGGGCAGAGCCACGCCAAACACCCTGGAACTTGGTTATGTCAAAATAGTTGACATGTAAACCAAGCATAAACTCAGCCCATAGTTACTGAAGGAAGTACTGTGGAACCTCCCTATTATTGCAGGGAGGTTTATCGTACACCATGAACCACCTCTGCATCCAATTGTCCCTCCATGGTTGGTAATGACACCAATTCATGCAGACACATGGCTTTCTAGTGTTGGCTGGTTGTTGTGTTCTTGGATCAGTGAACATATAGTATAATTGGGCCTTTGTAATATTCAAATCTTTTATTGCTTCCTTGGAAATGCTCGTGGAGTAATACTCCCGCATCCTAGCTCTATATTCAGTCATATCGGTCAATTGACGATGTGCATGGATAAGGGAGTCAATTAAGCTCTCAATTGACGTGGAAAGAGACACTCAAGATGGTTCCCCCGTGTTTCTTAGTTCTCAAGTGTGCACTCTCATTTCATTTACATAATGGTTAAGGTCATATTGTTCAACATTTGGTTGGGGGTTTTGATTTTCTTTGGCATTGGATCCAAGGTTTGGGTTTTCTTGTGTTCCACTGGACTCCAGGTTAATATTTTGTTCACTCATTGTCTAGGTTTACAATCTGCAATTGAAAATTTCTCCATTGTTTTAATAATTTGGGAATTATTAACAATTTAATAAACAAAAAAAATCAATAAAATGACACAAAGAATGAATAAAATGACAAAAAAATTGGAATTTACCTATCCAATTGACATGTTGATGAGTTGGTGGATCGATTTGGTGGGTTCTGGAGTGGAAATGGTATCTTTTGGTGGCTATAGTCATGCGCATGCAAAGAGGAAGTCGCGCTCGGCTCCAATGAGTAGAATGGGAACATTCTGCTCTTGTTTTTTTTAACAGGAGCGCGTGCGCACACGCGCTAGCCACGCACACGCGCCCCGGATCAGTACTGAACCCATTAACGAGTGCGCACTGGCTTAGGTGCATGCATGTGGTTGTTTTAATCCCGCTAGCGTGTCCCCATTGCAACGGTTTTGGGGAGCAACTTTGTGCGCCCGCCCTCAAATGAGCATACAAATTAAAAAATATTTGAAATAGTTAGGTTATAAATATAATGTATTATTATCAATGTGTTTAAAAGGAAATTAAAAATATAGCAATCATAAAAAATAAAAAATAATTACATGTTAAAAATAATATTAATTCAAATACCTTGAACGAGCTAATACCTCAATCAAGCTATTGAGGGTTTAGCTAACCTTCAATTGAGCTCCAAAGCTCAATCGAGGGTTATTTAAACCATCGATCAAGCTATTGAAAAAAACATTGATCAAGGGCTTGTTTAAACCCTCAATTGAGCTTTTGAAAACTCGATCGAGAGATTAAATAACCCTCGATCGAGCTCATGTTTTAGGAAATCTGCATCCAGGTCTTGCCAAAAAGTGTTACCCATCTTCATGGGAACACCCAAATAGCATTAAAGCACTTATTCCTTGTCCTTACATTTTAAGCTTATAATAAGGATTAAGCTTATAATGAGGATTATGTAACTAGTGGTGTTGGAGCCAAGCCCGCAGCTATGGTAAAGCTGCGAATTTTGAGGAAAAAGAACAAGTATTGAAGGAAAGTGCTAATTTTGAATAAACACCAAATTTTGGGTGGAAGGAAACGGTGCGCAGTACAGTGCCAGATGGATGAACTCAACGCAGATTACGGACTGGAACTTGCGGAGCTCGCGCGCACGTCTTAGAGGAATGAATGTGGCTGAATAGAAAGCCCAACTACCATAATAAATGAAGCGACGGAGTAGAGGGCTCAGCTACCCTCATTTAAGGATAGGTACAGAAGTTATGGTTGCTCAGATCAAGGAGGAGCAATGGACCAAAAGCATTGAAGGCGAAAGGACAAGGCGCCCATACCCACAATCTGCGCCGAAAGTCACGGAACCTGCAGGAAGCGGCGACGTGACTGCAAGCGGCGCCTACAGTACACCTAGCCATGTGCGTGGTTAGGGTTTTTGGGGATTACTGTTGGGAAAGGCCCACAGTTTTGTAAAGGTGTGACCGTCATGGCCACCTATATATATGTATAATTGATAAGGGAACTGGTTAGTTGGTTAGTCAGTTAGCTAGCCTTTAGATGCTGAGACGTAGGTTAGCTGTTTGAGATAAGCTAGCTAGGTAGTAAGTCTTCTATTGTGTTGTTAGAAGGAGAGAGTAGAACTGGATAGCTGTGAAGCTAAATCCTTGAGTTGCAGACAGTCTGAGTCGACGTCTGAAATATATTGTAATCTCTAAGAGAAAGAGACTAGATCGAGAGAAGGGCTCCCAGCTGTGTGCGTGGAGTTTCCTGGAAAGATCTAAGGCTACATCTATGTGCGCAGCATATTGTGTACTCTATCATTTTCTGGTTAATATAACACTCCCGTGGACGTGGTTTTCCTCGAGGAGGTGAACTTCATACTTCTTCTTGTTATGATGCTGTGTTGAGCGATTGCCTGTTTTAGTTCACTACCTGTGTATACATGAATCTTGCATTATCTTTATGAGTGTTAAGTGAGTTCGTGAAGCTTCCTTGGTAACTATAATCGTTAAGTGTCGAAGGATTTGTAGAACGCTGTCGCCGCAGTGATAGAGGAATGCATTACCGCACTGGGCGCGTAGAAAGGAAAGTTACATAGAACGTCGACGCAGGGGGATAGTTGCCTTGTGCACCGGAACGGGCTTGCCTCGCAGCTAGGCTGTGGAGTGAGAGTTCCATGCAGTTACGCTGAGGGGTCTGCGGAAAAGTCCGACAGTCTGCTTTGAGGAATCGTCGAGGAAGAGAGAGCAGTCTCCGCGTCGCCTAGGTTAAGGAAATCTAATTCCTTAGCCCCCCCATAGCCACTTCGGGTGAGACCTCGAGCTGCTGCGCAGCTCGTTGCCGAGAGGGCCAGTGCGCCAAGGGGTTTTGTTGCTGTGCTTCATTAAAACCTGAGTCTGCCCTAGAAAGCAGCCAACAAGTGGTTCTAGATTTTGTCATGACATCAAAAGCACTATCATAATATAATTGATACAATGGGGACTATCGTATGTCAATCTTTATGAAATCTATTTGATTTTGCAAACCAAATATCAAATGTGATATTTCGTTGAGCTATACATATACACTTTAAATTTGAAATGCCTCATACGTTTGCTATTATTTTTGTCATTACTTACGAAGTTTTTAGAATATATAGATTGAAAAAATAATTTTATGCTTATTATATTTGCATTGTTTTCAGGAAGAACAATATTAAGTTGGAAAGTAAATTTGTGTAAGTCATATGAGAATCAGTATGGGACTTTGACCAGAAGTTCAAAGCCTTGATAGATCAAGTAAGCTTTGAGTTTGCACCACAGCAGCATAAGGAATGGTTCATTGTTGTGCTGCTCCCACACATTAGACTTCCTCTTATGCAACAGAATCTCAATACTCAGGAACAAGCTCTAGAGATGGCTATGAAACTAGAAGCTTCACCAATTGCTGGAACAAGCAACGATGTTGCGCAGTTGAAGAACCAATTAGCAAACTTAACCTTGCAAGTGCATGATATTAAGAAAGGCAAGGATGTTAAGGAAGAAATTTGGTGTACAAAATGTAAAGCGCAAGGTCATTCAAAGGACCATTGTCCCGTTTTCATAGAATATATTGCAACCGGAGCACCTAACCCTTTACCACAGGCACAGGGGCCTTGGTGCGAAATCTGTAGAATTAGAGGTCATAGACCACAAGAATGCCACTTACTTCAGAAATATGTACAAACTCCAAAGAATCTATACTGTAATTTCTGCAAATCAGTAGGCCATGATGAGAACAATTGTAGAGCATATGATCTTATGATAGAAAGAAAGCATGATGTTTATAGAGTACAATCAAAGACACAAGGACCCACAGCAGGTCCACAGTATGACCAAACTCGCGACGGCCGAGCAGGAAATTATAGGGGTCGCGGACGCGCAACAAATTTTGGCCGCGGAAGAGGACAGATCACTTGTTATAATTGTGGAGCGCAAGGTCATTTTGCAAGGGATTGCCAAAATCCTACAACCATCTGCAAATACTGTAAATATTATGATCATGCCATTGAAGAATGCCCTCAGTTGATGGCTAAGATGCAAGCAAAGACGCCACAGGTCAATCAGAATATTCAGTTGATTGGAGCAGAAAAAAGAGAACCAGACCCTACAGTTAATATAGTGACGCGCAGTGGAGCAACCACTGGTGCGCCAGAGATGGGAACTGGAAAGCAAGCGACGCAATGGGTGTGCCGCGCTAATATTAAACCAGCCCCACTTAACCTGCAGAAGCAAAAAGAAGCATTCAAGCAAGCTCAAGAGTATTTCTCAGATCCGAGAGCTTCAAGTTTTGTCGCAATTCCACATAATGATATTAGATCGCAAGTGTTAAGACAAGACAACCTGGTACACGAACAGGCCACTACATCCGGAAGGCCTGATGAAGAGGATGCACTAGGTAGTGTCCATACTTTTCTGAGGAACTTCTTAAAGTTGTTGCGCAATGAAAAAGCAACTATGGAACTTCAGCACCTATTGGATAAATGTCAACAATCTGCTTCGACGAACACACCGCAGCGTGCTGTTCACCAGATTGGGAGCCACACTAGAACTGGAAAAGAGATGAGGCTCACAGCGCAGATTGGTGCATTTGAAATGGACGAAGTCATTTTAGATCTGAGCTCAGAATTTAATGTTCTCACCATGCAGACATGGGAACAGATGGGAAGCCCTCAGCTTACAAGATCCCCCATCCAGCTAAGACTCGCGAATCAGCAACGAGTCTCTCCATTGGGCAGATTACTCAATGTACCTATTGATATCGAGGGAGTAAGAAGTTCTGCAGATTTTGAAGTCATCAAAATTCTGGATGATAGTAGACCTTACCCAGCACTTTTAGGCATAGACTGGGCATTTGATAATTTGGCTGTCATTAATTTGAAGAAAAGACAGATGACCTTTGAGGATGACCGGATTAGGGTCATTGCACCGCTTGATCCTATTCAAGGACCAAGGTATATAGAACCCATTCGGGCAGAAGAAGAAGCGCGCCACATGGAAAGTTTGTATCAGATGACTGCTAGTCAGAGTGACTATGTCAATCCCACAGCAGACGGCCATATCAGCTGGCGATGTGATAGCTCGTGCACATCAGACTCAGATGCAGGATTGGAAAACTGGCAGAATCGTTTACATGAGGTTTTTGCAAGACGTTGTGCCATGATGACTAAATCCATTCGATGAATTGGCACAGAATTGACTGACACTCCAATTTTTGATGGTTTAATTGACGTAAACAAATTCATACATGCATATGAACAACAGCTTCCAGAACAGCAGCACATACAGGCACTGGATGTAGCACTGCGCACTACACCCGCAAGATGGTGGGGTGCGCATAAAGAGAATATTCACACATGGCAAGACTTTCACAGATTGATACTGCGCAGATTTCAGGACACCACAGCAGAAGTGTTACGCAAATATGAGGGACAGAGTGACCCTAGGTCACATGTTGAAGCATGTAATCAGCAATGGTCAGGTATTCCAGAAGATGAGTGGGTTCACCTATTCATCCACACATTGGATACAGTTCCAAGGAACTGGTACACTGAAACAGAATTGCGCAGAGGCACTATCAGCTGGCCTCTTATGATAGAAATTTTTCAACTTACCTTCAGCTTTGAGTCAGAACATTCAAGCATTGACCACGCTTTAATATGTATTAAAAAGAAGGTATTTGAACAATGTCCATTACCAGAACATTCCCAACCAGATTGGGCTGTCCAGATAGAACATGCCCTGGAATGATATAATTTCACCACTGGAGAAGAGGACGATGATCCTCGCAACATCAATATTCCAGAATCAGAAGGGACACGCAATGTTGAAGGTCCTCAGCTTGATATCCCTGCCATTACAGAGCACATCAAGCTCAAAAAGATTAATATTGGTACAGAAGTCGAACCCAAGTTTGCTTCTATAGGAGATTATTGGGACGATGAAACTGTTGGGCATATTTCAGACTTATTACGTGACTACCAGGATATCTTTCCTACCAAGTTCACAGAAATGAAAGGCATCCTAGGAGACTTAGGAGTAATGTGCATACCTCTGAAAGCGGACGCCAAGCCAGTAAAACAGCACCCGTACAGATTTAATCCGCGATATAAAGAAAAAGTTAAAGAAGAAATTGATAAAATGCTCGCAACAGGTATTATTGAGCCAGTAGAAGAAAGTGATTGGATTAGTCCTATGGTCGTACAAGAGAAGAAGACAAAAGGCGAAATAAGAATCTGTGTGGACTTGCGCAAACTCAATGATGCATCAGCGCATGATCCATTTCCCACTCCTTTTACAGACGAAGTGCTTGATAATGTTGGAGGACAAGAGGCTTACTCCTTCACTGATGGCTTTTATGGATACCATCAGATCAGAATCCATCCAGACGACCGCCATAAGACTAATTTTGCGACTGAATGGGGTTCATTCCAGTACACGGTAATGCCCTTTGGTCTTAAGAATGCACCTGCTATCTTCTCTAGAGTCGTTGTTGCTGTTTTTAAAGAATTCATTCACAAGTTTTTAGAAGTCTATTTTGATGACTGGACTGTATTTGGTTTATTAAAGAATCATATAGGGAATCTGCGCATGATGTTAGAAAAATGTAGACAGCATCAGATTTCCCTTAACTTGAAAAAATGTATCTTCTGTGCTCCTTTTGGTATTTTGTTGGTTCATATTGTATGCAGACAAGGACTCCTGATGGATCCTGCGAAGGTTGCCATCATTGCTAAATTACCTGCGCCCAACTCAGTCAAACAATTGCGCACTACATTGGGACATACAGGATACTACAGAAAATTTATCAAAGGATATGTAAAGATCACAGCACCTATGGAAAGATTGTTGAAAAAGGATTCGAAGTTCCAATGGACAGAAGATTTCCAACAGAGCTTGGATACACTTAAAGAAAAGATGATCACTGCGCCAATTCTAGTTTTCCCCGACTGGAGAAAACCCTTTCATGTTCATGTCGATGCTTCTTCCATAGCATTGGGGGTCGTGCTTACACAACCGGGAGAAGGAGGTATTGACCACCCGATTGCTTACTCCATCAGAAAGCTATCCACAGCCGAGAAGAACTACACCACTACAGAAAGAGAAGGACTAGCTATGGTGTATGCCCTACAGAAATTCAGGCACTACCTATTGGGCGCACATTTTAAAATGTATACTGACCATTCTGCTTTGAAATACTTGGTCAATAAGCCAGTGTTAGGGGGAAGAATTTGCAGATGGCTACTGCTCTTCCAAGAGTATGATTTTGAGGTTATTGTAAAGCTAGGAAGATTGAATGCAGTACCTGACCATTTATCCAGGATAGAGTCAGGAGAGGAACCTACAAATCTGGAGGACAATCTGCCTGACACGCAGTTGTTTTCTATTCACGCAGCAGATGAATATTATTCTGATATTCTTGAGTTTCTCACTACCAGGCAAGCGCCGACTGAGTTTACAATCCAGCAGAAGAAGCAACTTGTTGTCAAAGCCGCAGACTTCACTTTGATAGCAGGCCAGCTCTATAAGTTGGGCCCCGACGAAGTCTTTCGCAGATGTATCTTACCGCATGAGAAAAGATCCATCATCGCAGAAGCGCACTCAGGTACCGCAGGAGGCCATTTCGCAGGAAAGCCGACTGCACAGAAGATCTTAGCCGCAGGTCTTTGGTGGCCGACATTGCACAAGGATACTAAGGAATTCTGCAAATGTTGCGATGTGTGCCAGTGAACAGGAAAACCCTCAAGGAGAGATGAAATGCCGCTAAGACCCCAGATAACACTGCGTGCTTTTGATAAATGGGCCATTGATTTTGTAGTACCTATCAACCCACCAAGAAAAAGAACCGGCGCGAGATACATCATTACAGCTACTGAATACCTCACCAGATGGGCTGAGGGGAAGCCAGTCAAGAACTGCGACGCTGCCACTGCCGCGCAATTCATTTTTGAGAACATTATCACTAGATTTGGATGTCCAGTGATTCTCATGAGTGATCAGGGTACACATTTCCTCAATGAGACTATAGAGGCCCTTACTGAAGAATTCCAAATTAGTCACCATAAGAGTACACCCTACCACCCTCAAGCTAATGGTACGGTGGAGGCATTCAATAAAATTCTTGAGAATGCCCTGACGAAGATCTATAATCAACAAAGAGATGATTGGGACCTTAGAGTCACAGCTATATTATGGGCTTATAGAACCACATGCAAGAAACTAACAGGTCACACACCTTTCAGTTTGGTGTACGGACAAGAAGCAGTTATGCCCATGGAATACATTGTTCCCAGTCTCAGAATTGCGCAAATTACAGAGATGGCAGATACTGATACCATGAGTGAAAGACTTTCACAATTGCTTGCCTTACAAGAAGACATACTTTTAGCCGGATTCCATCAACAGGTACAGAAGGCAAGACAGAAATCTTGGCATGACAGGCACATTAAGAATAAACACTTTGAAGAAGGAGACTTGGTACTCCTCTATGATAGTAAATTCATCAAGTTTCCGGGCAAGTTTCGTATACATTGGTTAGGCCCTTTTCGGGTGACGAAGATAACACAAGGAGGAGCAGTTCAGCTTGCAAAGCTTAATGGAGAATTGCTACCTACAATGATCAACGGCAGTTGGCTCAAGCTTTATCGCGACGGCCACTCCGCCCTGTCGACTTAATATATTGCTAAAGAAGTGCAGATGTCCGGTGTAGTTGAAAGAGACATCGCATTGTCACAATCTACACGGAAGTTGCGAGACACTTTCAGTTTCGGGCTTCCCGCGCAATTCCTTGAAACATCCGCGCATGTCGAATAAAATTTGTGTTGAGCGAGCTTATATTTGCGCTCTTGCAAAGTTTTCCCCGGGCCGTTGAACTGTCGCTCTTACGGAGTTCCCTGTGTCAATTTGTCGCTTGAGGAGCTCTTGTTGTGGACCCCCCTATGCACAGTTACCTAAGCTGAAATGACCCGTCGAAAAAATTTGAATTACAGCAGTTATGTAGCCGCGTCTGAGAATAAATGAAGGATAAGCCCGCCATTTAAGTATAGCCGCTCTGACAGATTCGGCTTGATCTCCGTAAGATTTGCATTTAACTCAGGCGCCGAAAGCTTTAGCTTCCTCCAGAAGGCTGTCAGAGCTCGTCCATCGCAATAAATGCACCGCAGAGGCAAGGGGGATAGCGGGGATGTCAACTCATGCATAGGCACCTACAGCTAGTAACCCCACTTTCCCGCATTTACTATCACCTTTGGCTATAAATACCCCACACTGGTATATTTTCGGGTTACTTTTCTCGATTTGCATAGTCTTGTTTGAGAATCTAAGTTATTGTTTTCAGAGCCGAGTCGTGCAAAGTGTTTCCTTTCTTTTCAGCATCCATATCCTACGCTGTTCCGCCATCTGTCTATCCAAGTTCTTCTTGCCTATACTGGTTCACGACGGAGAACCTGTCAACTGAAGAAGTTGTTCGTCAATTCCTGCGCCGAAGCTTAGATTTCGGCATGACTACTCCGGTGACGGCCTCGACTTACGTACACCCTGGTTATAATGATCCCAGACAATCTCCGGGCACAAGAGCATCTCAGCAACAGCCAGAAGAGCCCATTCCAGAGCCGTTGGCCGCCATGGTGAATTATATTCCGCCACGTCTAGATGATGCGCCAGAGGTACATATCCCGAAGAATGCAAAGTATCCAATTCCGCTACCTCCACTACCGGTTGGCGTGCGACAAGAAGGGTCCCTGCTTGGACACCTTCCACTGGTTAAGTTCTCTGATTTCAACCTGGGAGACTATAAAACGTATCCTCAGTTTGCGCCAGATCGATATCTGACGGTAGTTCATAATCCCACCAGAAAGATTGATGAATTCATCCCAAAGGGATTTGCAGCAAACTTGGAGAAGCCGGGTTTGTTGAACTTGTTGAAGCTACCACACTTCGGGCATAGCAACGAAGTCAATACAGTTGTTAAGACACTGCTATCCTGTGTTCATGGAGGTTACCTTTGGCTGGGGAGGCCAATCGATTTAAACGTTGATTTGATTCATCACATCACCGGCCTATCTAAGGCTAGTAAGGATCCCAATATTCATTTTGTGGGAAAAGACAAGGATAGAAAATTGGCTGCACAGCTGGTGCAGAAATACAACTTAACAAGAGTAGGTCGAGCTTATGACCTCACTATAGTAGAAGACGAAGCACTAAGATTTACAGGAAGTCTGCTAGCAGGCAGACTTCTTACAAAGTGCAGACCGAAGGAATTTATTGGAGCTGTCGTAGAGCTCTCCATCGCAACTGCGGAGGGAGAACAGTACAAATGGTCCCTCTTCCTCCTCAATTCTTTCTTGGAAGACTGTCGGAACGTCCAAGACACCCCCGGTCAGTTGTTCCATTTTTCTTGGCTTTTAATTTTATGCGCTCTCGTCGGGTGGAAGGAGCCCCCGAACACTCAGTTCCTTCCGCGCCGCGCAGGAGAGGCTGCCGGAATCCGCTATGTTAACCTTTGGGAGTCTGCTAATCCCGCGAAGCGCAAGATGAACCGCGCTGTATTTTGTGAATACTACCATCTCCTCAGAGATACCATTCAGGAAATGCCGAGGCTGAGTGAGGAGATAGCAAAAATATATGAAGGAAAGTTGGCCTTTACTGCCGACTTGCATCAAATTTACATCCGCCCCTGCGGCATTCAAGAGGAATGGGCCGTAGGCCTTTACAGGATGACCACTGAAGATGTTGAAGAAACTATCAAGTCTTGGTCGGATGAATGGAGGGAGGCCGCCGAAATCGCATCCGCGATGCCACCCGCCGCTGCGCAAGAGAAGGATAGGGGCAAGGAAGCCCCCGAGCAAAGAAGTGATGAAGGTTCGATAGAACCGGCGACCAAGAAACAAAAGGTGTCGCATCCCTCTGAGGCCATTCCCTCGGGGATCGACCAGTATCTGAAAGAGCAATTTCGTGAGCTGCGGACCGTGCACGCTCACATCCGAAGTGCTCTAGACCTGCAGTTTGTGGAATTAAAAGGTCTCGCAGGAAGAGTTGCGCAGACCCATGCGCCAACATCTACTTCGCAGGCGCCACCAATAACTACAAGTACCGAGCGAGTTGAAGTACTTGCAGAAAGGCATACTGTCGTGCACATTCCGCCTACAAGCATGACACTTCCGGATCCGCTAGCTGCACTACAGGTAAGCGCAGTTGGGCCCGTTGAAATAAATTTGTCTTTAATTCCTATAGAGACTCTATAGCTAGTGCACGAGAAAGTTTCTGTTGAGTTGAGAGCTAGAGAGCTCTCTACATTCCAGGAAAACCAACGACTGCAATCGCAGGAAATAAAGTTGAAGGAAATCCATAAGAATATCTCCGAGAAGCTCGCACTTTATGAGGCACAAGACACTGGGATAAGAAATGTAATTGATGAAATTGCCCAGGAGTTTCCAGCCTGCGAGATTCAACCAAACCTTCCTCTGGTTGAGAAAGTTCAAATTATTGGAAGAAGGGTGAAAACCCTGGAGCACGAAATAGTCGCTATGGCTGAAGACCATAGAACGCAGATCGCAGAGTTAGAAGCTCGTGTTGCAGCGCATTTTACAGATGATCGCCAGGAACAATTTGAAGCGCTGCGCAGAACTTCTACACAACTGAAGAGCAGAGCAAAAGAAGCCGAGAACCTGATGAACCAAGCTATGGAGGCTTGGACGGAGCTTGAGACGCTCCCTTTCAAAGTTGGTCTTTTTGAACAGGTACAAGGCACAGAACAGTCCCTAACTGTTCTGACTGAAGAAGCTAAGGCCTTAGAGGGCTTAGCAAAAATGAGGAAAATGAGTGAAGTGCGCAGAATCCAATAGCAACTGCACAAGCTCAGAAATGAAGATGCTAAACTCACCAACAGCATTCAGCCATTTATGGATGAGTATGCTAACCTTGCTTCCCAGATCGAGGCAAATATCAAAGAAATTGCAGAATCTCAACAGGTGATTGATGGCACAACTAAAGAAGAAGCCACTGCAGAAACGGTGCAGACAGCTGTGGAATGTGTCGATGAAATGGACTCCGCTATTGCGCAGTGGAAGAAAACATTCGCGGAGACCCCAGCAAAAGTAGATGCACAAGTAAAGTGACCACACGCTAGTGCGAGTGGCTCGAGGGCGAGCCATAAGTAAGTGTTAGGGGCCTGTTGGAACCAAGGCCGCAGCTATGGTAAAGGTGCGAATTTTGAGGAAAAAGCACAAGTATTGAAGGAAAGTGCTAATTTTGAATAAACACCAAATTTTGGGTGGAAGGAAACGGTGCACAGTACCGTGCCAGATGGATGAGCTCAACGCAGATTACGGACTGGAACTTGTGGAGCTCGTGCGCACGTCATAGAGGAATGAATGTGGCTGAATAGAAAGCTCAGCTACCATAATAAATGAAGCGACGGAGTAGAGGGCTCAGCTACCCTCATTTAAGGATAGGTACAGAAGTTATGGTTGCTCGGATCAAGGAGGAGCAACGGACCAAAAGCATTGAAGGCGAAAGGACAAGGCGCCCATACCCGCAATCTACGTCGGAAGTCACGGAACCTGCAGGAAGCGGCGACGTGACTGCAAGCGGCGCCTACAGTACACTTAGCCATGTGCGTGGTTAGGGTTTTTGGGGATTACTGTTGGGAAAGGCCCACGGTTTTGTAAAGGTGTGACCGTCATGGCCACCTATATATATGTATAATTGATAAGGGAACTGGTTAGTTGGTTAGTTGGTTAGCTAGCCTTTAGATGTTGAGACGCAGGTTAGCTGTTTGAGATAAGCTAGCTAGGTAGTAAGTCTTCTATTGTGTTGTTAGAAGGCGAGAGTAGAACTGGATAGCTGTGAAGCTAAATCCTTGAGTTGCAGACAGTCTGAGTCGACGTCTGAAATATATTGTAATCTCTAAGAGAAAGAGACTAGATCGAGAGAAGGGCTCCCAGCTGTGTGCGTGGAGTTTCCTGGAAATATCTAAGGCTGCAGCTGTGTGCGCAGCATATTGTGTACTCTATCATTTTCTGGTTAATATAACACTCCCGTGGACGTGGTTTTCCTCGAGGAGGTGAACTTCATACTTCTTCTTGTTATGATGCTGTGTTGAGTGATTGCCTGTTTTAGTTCACTACCTGTGTATACATGAATCTTGCATTATCTTTATGAGTGTTAAGTGAGTTCGTGAAGCTTCCTTGGTAACTATAATCGTTAAGTGCTGAAGGATTTGTAGAACACTGTCGCCGCAGCGATAGAGGAATGCATTACCGCGCTGGGCGCGCAGAAAGGAAAGTTACATAGGACGTCGACGCAGGGGGATAGTTTCCTTGTGCACCGGAACGGGCTTGCCTCGCAGCTAGGCTGTGGAGTGAGAGTTCCGCGCAGTTACGCTGAGGGGTCTACGGAAAAGTCTGACAGTCTGCTTTGAGGAATCATCGAGGAAGAGAGAGCAGTCTCTGCGTCGCCTAGGTTAAGGAAATCTGATTCCTTAGCCCCTCCATAGCCACTTCGGGTGAGACCTCGAGCTGCTGCGCAGCTCGTTGCCGAGAGGGCCAGTGCGCCAAGGGGTTTTGTTGCTGCGCTTCATTAAAACCCGAGTCTGCCCCAGAAAGCAGCCAACAAGTGGTTCTAGATTTTGTCATGACATCAAAAGGACTATCATAATATAATTGATACAATGGGGACTATCATATGTCAATCTTTATGAAATCTATTTGATTTTTCAAACCAAATATCAAATGTGATATTTCGTTGAGCTATACATATACACTTTAAATTTGAAATGCCTCATACGTTTGCTATTATTTTTGTCACTACTTACGAAGTTTTTAGAATATATAGATTGAAAAATAATTTTATGCTTATTATATTTGCATTGTTTTCAGGAAGAACAATATTAAGGTGGAAAGTAAATTTGTGTAAGTCATATGAGAACAAGGAATATACTATAGAAAAGAAAAAGCGGGAAATCAGCAACCAACAAATAAAAGGTAAACATCTCTAAATTTGAATCATTGTTGTGCTATTATCTTGTATAAAGAGACATATTTTAGAATCAATTTGAACAACACAAATTAGAAAATGGAAAAAGTACTAGATGTTAAGAATTATAAAGAAAAATGCATTGTAAATTTTAGGATGGAAGATGTCTTAAACAAAGAAGACATTTTCAGGTTACATGCATTTTCATATATATCTCAGTGGATTTCCTATTTGCTTATTTGATGCATTTATGTCTTATTTCATTTTCGCTACTCATCAATCAAATTGTGAAATGGATTAATAGATCACTTCTTGAAAAGGGGGATGTAGAAGCACCATAATCATATCAATATGAACTTCCCCTGAATTCCTATCCCAATTGTATGGCATTCATGACGTTGGCACGTATCTTTGCAAAATGTGATTGTATGCATCTATAAATCTAAATGAAATGCAAAAGGGACCGTGGGGAGATACATTTTGCATTCGTTGGCTATCCAAGTGGTTAAGATATCAATTGGAATTTGGTCACTTATTAGGAAGACTAGGTATTTTCTATTCAATGGAAGTACAAATACAAATCCATATTGCATTTTTTTTCCATGAGGTGAATCCTATCAATGGCCACAATGAGCCCCTAGTCTACAAAAAGTTAATCAAATGCAATTTCAAAGCATCTAACACTTACTTGTCATTGATGTGCAAAGACCTTGAACGTCGTTAGAAATGTATTGCGCGTGATATGCATTCACACAACTTACCCAAATAAAAAACAAATACATCAAATAGTGGAGGTAGTACGTTTAGTGCAATATGTTATTTGATAGCAACAAACTTCGAAGTACAATCCTTGAGACTATACATTGCACAATCATTTTGCAATGCGATATGAGTGGTAATCAAAATGCATTACAATATTTGCAATAACACCTATCAAGTGATATTCTACATAATATGAGAATGATTATAGATTAGCAAGGGTATCTCATAAATATGCCAATGCCATATGAACAAGGAAAGGTAGAGGGTGGACCATTTTGTTTGCAATGGATATCAATCATATTCAAAGAAAATATTCAAGTATGGTGCTCCAATACTAAGAGCATAAGAAACTTCTATTCAAATGGTTCAAATTGTAACCAAACATATGATATAATGTCATTTGAACATATACATATTGCACATTCATTACAAACCATTGATTGAAAGAAAACATGATTACAAATTAAATTTGTGATGTGATTAATTGATAATAAGTCCAAGTGAAAAGCATGATGTCAAACAAATAGTGATAGAAAAAGGTGATGAAAAATGTCGTGTGCATTATCATTAATCAATAATACATTCAACTGAAAAGTGTAAGCTCAATTATCATACATTAAAGAAAATAGCATGCACAGAAAATAAAAGTAATGACAAATTACTTAAGGAGCATGTGATAAAAAGTAATGAACATGAGCCCGCATGGGTGTAGATCAACCGACGATTCACTTGCTATGAATTAAATGTTGTAAATGGAGGTCATGAGTTCAAATCACCCCAGATTACCTGTTCCCCATGCTCGTGGGCTGCGTGGGTGCACCTAGGGGTATTGTGGTAGTGGATGAGATTGGACCCCTACACCCTGTGTCATGCGAGTACCAACCCCATCCCAGTTTCCTATACCCCTAGTTACAAAAAAACAAAAAAAGTAATGAACATGTGTACCATGCATATTGTTCAGACACAACATGTTCAACCAAAAAGTGTAAGCTCAATTATCCTACATTAAAGAAAATAGAGCATACAAAGAATAAAAGTAATGGCAAATTACTTAATAAGAATGCAATACAAGGTAATGAACATGTGTGCCATGCACATTGTTCAGACACAATAATATTGTCAAATGATGATCCTAAATGCAATATCATAATGATAGAGTAAAAACAAGTCCAACTAAGGTTAGTAGTTATATCAGACACAATAACATTGTCAAATGATGATCGTCAATGTGATATGTGTATTGATAGAGGAACAAGAATTCCAACTAAGGTTAGTTGTCATAAATTGGAAAAATCACTATTTATAATAGGTAAATGCAATGAAAAGTTACTTAGTGAACATGTAACAAAGAAAAAGGGTCATGTCTCTTATGCAAATTCTACCAATGCAACAACAGTACCCAATAACAATAAAAAAACTCAGATACTATAGATTGAAACAAATTTTACATGTCGAAAAAAATATTGAAACTAATTCAATTAGTGGACATGTCCTTCCTAAGAAAAAAACACCAATACAAACTTATATGAAACAAATTCAAGACACAACTAAAAATATGTCACGTCCCCACACCTTCCTGGTGAACTTCAGAGGCCATGGGAGACAGTGATACATTTTTTTTCTTTTCCAAACCTTCCAATTCCTTCACAAAGTCGCCATGATCTTTGATCTGCATTCCGCAATCCGAAATCCGAATTGCAGAATTCAGAAACGCAGAAAGCATAATCTTCTCTACCATAAAACTTCCCTTCTGCAATCCGAAATTCTACATTGCAGAAATCGAAAGTGCAGAAATCCAAAACCACCTTCTCGGAAGTTCTCCCCTCACGCAATCCGCAATCCACATTGCTGAATGTGGGAATGCATAAAATCAACTCGCACTTCTGGGGGAAAATCACTTTCCGCATTTCAAAATCTGGAACCCGCTTACAGATGTGGAAATGCAAAATTCCATTCACACTGCTTCCGTGTCCGGTCCCCGGCCTCCACAACCCACAATCCGCAATCTATATTGCGGATGCTGAAAGGTCCTTGCAGATGTGGAAAGTCTAGGTCCACTGACCCCTGTGTTACACCTAAAATATTACCATCATGAGATTCAGTGTAATCATCCCTAAAGTTTCCTTGACTAAGTTATTAACCTGGAAGAGATACAAACCCATTCATACTAGGTTTTGAGAGGTCATCGTCGGATGTCCTCAAGCAACCTACGATGTCACAGGTTGGCCTCTTGCAGCCTGCGACGATGTCAGTTATGGACAAAAATAGCTCCTTCGAGCCCATTCTCGAAGCTAGCTGACATGGATCCTTATCCCTGACCTTTTGGGAGATCTGGCACTCAATTCCTAACCTCTTGGAAGGATCCCCCTCTCTCCTACCATATCTCAACCTACCCTATCCATACCCTATCCACTTAGTCCTATATAAATGAAGCTCATTCCCATTCCAAAGGGAGGAAGTCTATAATGTCTACATGCTGGTGAAATCATCTTAGGAGAGATCTCTACTCATTTATTGGGAGACTCACACTTCCTTGGGAGTCTTTGGCATTAGTTCGGTCGGATGAGGATTGCTATGTCAAGTCTATGGTTGTGATCTTTCTATCCTATGTACTTCTCTTTTCAATACGGTAATATAATTGCTTTCCACCAAAATATCATTGTATTAATGTTATCTTGTGTAGTTCGCCTACTTGACTTCTTACTTAGATCTATTATTTAGAGTTATCTGCTCCGAACGGCTAGTGAAACAGTTGCTCGCAGCTCCCGGAATCGACAAGTGAAATTTTGGCTCCAAATGGCACTTCTTCTCCCCAATTTGGCAAATGAACAATGGTGACTATATTTGGTTTTTTGTTTCTATTTATAAACAAAAGGCATATTATTTTTCAAATATTTGATGCTTTTTAGGTCATTTGCTATAGTTCGGATTATTTTTGTGACATTTGAATACCCGGTTGACTTTTTGACCTAGTTTTCAAGTGTGTAGGAGTTGTTAAGTGTTCTTTGCGCATCGTTCTCATGTTATAATGGTCATTTCAGGTATGAACAATCCCTTGAATGTTTTTTCATTATTTTGTATCCGTTAGATTGTAATTATTTAATGATGACGAGCTTACTCATTGTTCTTTCTCGTGCTCTTAAAACCATGAGAATAAGTTACCGAGTTACGATTTATCACTTTTCTGGGCTCGTTAAACTCCTATGGAAAAGGAACCCCCCTGGAGTCTATCTTTAAGCTCTTTTCAGGGTCTCGAAATACAAAAAGATTTCCAAGCGAACTTGTCGCGTTCACGCTTGTTAAAGTATTTGAATGGTCATCTCCCTGGTGATAGTTTACCCCCTTTTCGAATCAGGGGGCACTACTTACGAAAAACTTACAATCCAACCAATCATGATTGGAAGAGTCCTCTCCTGCGTTGTTTTACCCTTTTCCGAGCGATGAGGCTAACTTTACAAAAAACGACCATTGGAGTCTTCTTTAGTTCTTTTCAGACTCTCTAAACATGAAATGATGACCGATTTTTACCTTCTATGGACTCGTTAAACCTCAAACATTTAAGGACCCATCATAGGATGAACCCCTCCTATCCCAGGTTAAAAAAATATTTGGGATTGGACTCATCTATGAGATGAGCTATACTGAGCATCTGGTTACCCTCATCAAGCTCGCAAAAAACACATGAGGCACTCATCATTCTTGATGGGGAAAAAGGAAATCTTTTACGTTACACCCTTTATCGGTGGCAGTACCTAGTCATTTCTTGAACATGGCACTCATTTGCATTTGCATACTGTGCTTGGATCATCCGTTTGTCTTCGAGTTTTGCCCACTCCCTAAGTCATGCCACTCCTTTGAGTCATTCAAAGAACGCTTCCATCATCAATTGCACTAGGTTTTGGTGTCGTACTCGTCAATTCAATACTGCCAAGGCATGCCATGCCCATGTTCAAGAATATTATCACTACTCATTATCTGCAGTCAGTATGTCGTCCATCATGTCGGTTTACTCTTAGTCAGTCTTACATGTTATTGTACCATCCGATATGCTCTACACATCCTTTGTCATGTTTCATGTCGATGATGGGGGATTCATCATGGCCCTTCTTCGACGGATTCATCCTTGTCAACTTCAACACATCGTCTAAGGATTGAATCTAGAAACCAACCAAGTACCTTGGCCCTGCATGCCTCAATGGTAGGTTACCTCGCTTTCAACATGAGTTTACATCATTGACTCTTGATTGAAAGATTTCATCTTGCATTCGACTTCAACTCATTTATTCATGCTTGATGATCTATATTGTGATACCTTGGGGATCATTGACATCAATGATGATTTCCCTCACGCTTGTTAACGGTATACATCAATGACCGGTAATCAAGTGGTTTCTACCATGTTCGATGTCAAGACATTTGTAATCACATGGATAGATTCATATCATTGCGGGTTCAACTTGAAGACCCTGGGGAGTCATGTTTTACCCAGGTTGCGATGGAGTTTGTATTGAGTCATATCACATGGATCCACATTTGTATTGGTCGTGGCTGTGTTATCATCTCATCATGGATCTACGCTTGTATTTAGTAGCCATGATTGTGTTCAGTCGATCTTTACTATCAAGGATCTGCAATGTATTGGTCGGTAGCCATGTTGCACGTCATATGAGACTGTGTACTCAAAGTCAGTTGTACTGCAGCAGCGTCCTTTGTCCGATGAACCATTGCCATTCCTTCGGTCAAAGCATTTCACCTGTCCAATTTCAAACAGCTTCATGCTTTGGGGGGCATTCTATTACACTTAAAATCTTACCATCATGATATTCAGTGTAATCATCCCTAAAGTTTCCTTGACTAAGTTATTAACCTGGAAGAGATAAAACCCATTCATACTAGGTTTGAGAGGTCATCGCAAGTTGTCCTCAAGCAAGCTGCGACGTCACAGGTTGGCCTCTTGCAGCCTGCGACGATGTCAGTTATGGACAAAAATATCTCCTTCGAGCCCATTCTCGAAGCTATCTGACATGGATCCCTATCCTTGATCTTTTGGGAGAGCTGGCACTCGGTTCCTAACCTCTTGGAAGGATCCCCTATCTCTCTCCTATCATAAATCAACCAACCCTATCCATACCCTATCCACTTAGTCCTATATAAATGAAGCTCATTCCCATTCCAAAGGGAGGAAGTCTATAGTGTCTACATGCTAGTGAAATCATCTTAGGAGAGATTTCTACTCATCTATTGGGAGACTCACACTTCCTTGGGAGGCTTTGGAATTAGTTCGGTCAGATGAGGATTGCTACGTCAAGTCTATGGTGGTGATCTTTCTATCCTATGTACTTCTCTTTTCAATACAGTAATATAATTGATTTCCACCAAAATATCATTGTATTAATGTTATATTATGTATTTCTCCTACTTGACTTCTTACTTAGATCTATTATTGCATAGATGCGTTTTACTTGTTTTGTTGTCTTGTTATCTTGACAGGTTTTGCAGCTCAGATCTGAAGATCGTCAAGCTTAGAGAAGCATTCAAGAAGAAAAGGATTAGTGATCTGTAAGGTAAACGTATCTAGTTCCTTGATATTTAATTAGATTGAGGAAAGTGACTTATATTCTGTCCTATTTGTTCTAGAATCACGTTGAGCTAGGGAGATCATGCCTTGAGTCCACTCTTGGTAGATTGTCTGTCAAACACCCTGCTCCCACAAAATTCCAATGTAAACTTCTGAGGGGCATAACTACTCCATCCAAGGTCCAAATGGGACAAGGTTGGTACTGTTGGAAATCTCTTGGAGATATCTATCTAATGGTGCAATCCTCACCCACAACTGAGGTCTCTAAACTTGTCATTTTCTCATCTGATGTTTTTTTCCTATAACCCCCCCTTCAACATTCCTTCAATCTTTCAACAAGGACTCTACCTGTCTCCTTCCATAACTTCTCCCTTCACCTGACCCATAGAGGGGTTCTGAAACACATCAAGGTTATCCCCTTCCTTTCCCAAGTCCAGGTGAGGTCAAACCATCCCTTTGAAGGGTGAATACAACACATAGTAAACACATATAATTGACTAAGTTAGCCAATCATATTGATAACCTGCAGGGGTTAGCCATGCCTATCATTCACAAGGTTAATCAATACATCACTATAAATCACTATACATAAGGTGCATGAAGTTAGGTCTAAACATTACATATTTCACATGCCAGATTTATAATGCATTAAAATCATGCAATGGAATGAAGTATTCAACATGAACTCATCCTTCTACTCAGGCTTATACACAATCTAACTATTCTCAAATCCATACAACATTCATTTAAAAACTTGAGCATCAACACGCAATCATAATACATAAAAAAAACATTTACACCACAATAACACTTATCTTTAAGTCTTGAAGCTGCGTAAGCAACTATCTATGTGAGAGAAACATTCCACCCAAGCTTAGGTATCTTTCCATCCTATACTCTTTCAGCTAAGAGACTACCCCCGAGCTGGGTTGTGTATCCACTAAGGAGGGCTAAGGACGCTCTCTCACAGTCAAGTTCTCATCCCAATGCTAAGCCAATCTGTAGTTGGGTTTATCAAGCATTCCAGGGCACTTACCCATGCTATGCCAACCTACAGTGGGTTTATCAAGCATATAAGGGCATACTGGTCATGCTAAGCCAACCTCCAGTTGGTTTTATCAAGCATACAAGGGAAACATGAAGGGTATTGCTAAGCCAGTGAGCTCAACCACAGAGCTGCAGGCATCTCAACACTCAGCATACATGGCACCCACATTACCTACCTCACCCAACACAAGGAAGGCCCTCTTCTCTGTTGCACAGTCCCTCAAGGACCCTTCCCTTCCAGTGCTATTCAGGGTGGGCATAGAAAATTCCAATTTCTAGTTCTATGAGACTTCCAGCCTTCACTAGGTTTATCAAGCAACCCAACCCTTAATTGACCCTCTTTCTCTGTTAAAACAAACTGGTGGTTATTTGGGCTATGAACTAAGCTCTATGTCCTGCAGTTTAACTCCCTGCAAACATAACCCAAGTATTCTCACGGCTTCCTCAAGCTACTAACTCTCTGTCATTCACCACAGGGTTTCCTTTCATGGGTTTCCCCAAACCGATGAGACTTACACACAGGGTTTTTATGGAAATTGACCCTGTCATTTTCGGCTTACACGGGGATCATGATCTTTCACTTGTTTTCCTTCCCGGATGGGCTCTGCGTGTGCATGAATGAATGTGTGTCCCTCTGTGCAAATCTTCCCCCCAGCTCTGGGTCAACAACCGGATAGTCATCTGAACGCCAAATTCCTAGGTAATTGAGTCTCTTACGGGACAAGTAACGTAGGCCATGCCCTACCATACAGATCCGCAGGGTTGCCCCATACTCAGTCGACTCATCAACTAGGTTCTCAACCACCCTCTGTCACATAATTAAATGTCAACATGGGGGTCAAATGGGTTCACAATTGGATAGGTGGTAGCATGTGTACCAATCCCATAACCCCCTGACCTCTCCCTAATGGATACACATGGCCCCTTCTCATTGGTTGCCTCCTTAGCCAACTTCTTGGGTATTTTATTACAATAATTAATAATTACATCATTTACAATGTTTCATGGCTTAACAACCCATGAATAATCATAACTGTCAAATACTTTCATATGCAATTAACCTTGAACATCCACTAGTGGGGTCTTGGCCTTGAGCTCCACACTAGGGCACATACACACTGTATTTACACAATATTTATATTGAAGCCAATAAACCATAAGAGTCAAAATAGGGATATTAAAACTCCCTCTCCCTTAAAATAACACCATCCTCGGTGTTCTCAAAACTGAACAAAAATGGGAATGCCTCTTTCATGGCATCCTCCAGCTCCCATGTGGCCTCTTCGAGACTAAGGTTCCTCCATTGCACCTTTACCTGCCCTATGACCCTATTCCGGAGCAAAGTGGCCTTCTTGTCGAGGATGCATATAGGCTCCACTTGGAACTCTCCCTCTGGTTCCACCTGTATCACATGCCAATCAATTATATGATTAGGGTCATGTACATATTTCTTAAGCAAAGAGACATGGAAAACATTATGAGCTCTTATGTTAGTAGGAAATGCAATCCTATATATGCAACTGGTCCTATCCTATCAAGGACTTCAAATGGACCACAATATCTTGGTGCCAACTTGGCACAACTTCCCAACTTCATGGAACTCTTCTTTGGTTTCACTCTCAAGTAGAGGTGGTCCCCAATCTGAAATTCCTTATGCATTCTTTTCAGATCTGCATAAATTTTCTACCTATCCTTTGTTGCCTTCAAATTATGCATGATCTTAACAATCTCTTGCTCCATCTCCTTGATCATTTCTGGTCCAAGTACTATCATGTTCATTGGTCTGTCCCAATTCACTGAAGTCTTGCATCCTTTTCCATACAACACTTCAAAAGGACTCATCTTCAATGATGCTTGATGTCCATTGTTGTATGCAAACTCTACCAAATGTAGATAGTATTCCCACCTAGATGGCTTATTCATTACATACATCCTCAACATGTCTTCAAGAATCTAATTTACTCTCTCAGTATGACCATCAGTTTGAGGATGATAGGTTGTGCTAAACTTCAATTGAGTTCCTACTTCCTGGAACAATCCTTTCCAAAAATCAGATGTAAAATTTGTGTTATGATCTGAAATTATTGCCTTGGGTAATCCATGCAATCTGAATATCTCTCTCATGAAGATATTTGCAATGTCATTGGCCTTGTGAGTGGAATTGACTGGAATGAAATGAGCTACCTTTGATAGCTTGTCCACCACCACCATGATTGAATCATGCTTCTTCACTTTCATTGGAAAACCTGTTATAAAATCCATAGAGATCACTTCCCACTTCCATTCTGGAATGGGAAATGGCTGCAACAATCCTGCTGGATGTTTATGCTCTGCCTTGACTTGTTGGCACTTTTGACACATATCAATGTAATTAGCTATGTCTTTCTTCACACCATGCCAAAATTATTGTTTCCTTGTTGTTATTATAGTTTTCTGATATCTTGGGTGTCCTGAGTATGGTCTTTGATGTATCTCATCCATTACCAACTTCTTCAAATATGCACTATCTGGAATGTACTGTCTGGTACCCTGATAGATGAGAACATCATCATCACCTAGCTGATATATGGCACATGCTTCATCTGCGTTACACTACTGCAATTTCTCTTTGACTCGAAGGTAAACTTCATCACTGATTTGAGCTTCTAGAATCCTCGCCTTCAAATCCGACTTACACACACTTATTGCTGCAATATGGAATTTTATGTTGAGTGCATCAACAACCTTATTCTCCTTACCTTTGACATGTTTAATCTCCAAATCAAACTCACAAAGAAACTCCATCCATCTAGTTTGTCTAGCATTTAGATTTGTCTGGTCAAACAAATATTTTAAACTCGTGATCATTCCTAAGTTCAAATATTCTTCCCAAGAGATCATTTCTCCATCTCTTGAGAGCATGCACTATGGCTGCTAGCTCTAAGTCATGTGTGACATAGTTCATTTCATGCTCTTTTAAATTTCTGGACTCATAGCAGATTACAAACCCTTATTGCATGAGCACTCCATCGATCCCTTCAATGCAAGAATAAGTGCATACCACAAATTCCTTATTTGGATCTGCAATCTTTAAAACAGGTGCACTAGTAAGTAACCCCTTCAGTTGTTGAAAACTCTTCACATCTTTCAGACCATACAAATCTGATATTTTTCCTTTGTAATGAAGTGATCGGGTGGGCTATTTTGGAGAAGCCTTCAATGAAACTTCGATAGTAATCTACAAGACCCATAAAAGATCTAACATCCATTGCATTCCTTGGAGTGGACCAATCCATTATGGCTTTAATCTTCTCTGGATCTACTGCAATGCCTTCTGTTGATATAATATGACCAAAATATTGTACCTTCTGCTAATAAAAGTCACATTTACTCAACTTTTCATACAACTGGTGCTCCCTAAGGACTTTCAATACCATTTTCACATGCTCATTATGTTCTTCTTCACTCTTTTAATACATAAGGATGTCATCCAAGAATACAATCACAAACTTATCCAAATATTTGTTGAAGACACTATTCATGAGACACATGAATGTAGCAGGTGCATTGGTAAGAACAAATGGCACCACTATGAATTCATAATGGCCATACCTTTTCTTGAAGGTTGTCTTATGGATGTCTTCTTCCTTAATCCTCACTTGATGGTACCCAGACCTCAAGTCAATATTTGATAACACTCTAGATTCCTTCATTTGGTGAAACAAGTCATCAATTCTTGGCAATGGATACTTGTTCTTAATTGTCACTTTATTGAGCTTCCTTTAATCAATGCACAACCTCAATGTTCCATCCTTCTTCTTGACAAACAACATAGGTGAAATGCAGGGAGATACACAAGGTCTGATATATTCCTTATCCATTAATTCTTGCAGTTGCATCTTTAATTCTATTAGCTCTTGTGTGCTCATTCTATAAGGAGATTTGGAAATTGGTGCTTCCCCTGGAACAAGGTTAATCGAAAAGTCAATGTCTCTCTTGGGTGGTATCCCTGGAACTTCATCTGGGAATACATCCTGGAACTCTTCCAATATATGTAAGTCTTCTAACCTAGGTCCTTTATCTTCTGTTGAATCTGATATATGCACAACATATAATTTACAACCCTTTTTGTAAAACTTACTCAACTGTAAGGCTGAAATATTCCTTACTGAAACATGCTTTGGAATTCATTTTACCAACCTTGGCCTTCCTTCATCATCAAGGAATTCAAGTGCTTTCTCATAATATTCCAACTCGGCTCTATGTATTTCCAAACAATCGATGCCAATTAGGGCATCATATGATCCCAATGGTAAGACATTTAGTTTTGCATGTGTGAGGAGTTCATTCAATTCTATAGGGAAATCCTTCACTACTCTGCTTACCTTCCTCTTGGTACCTGTGGCTAATTGAACTATCCAATATTTACCATGCCTTACTTTACCAAGAGAAAAAATTTCAACTACCTCAGGAGATACATAGCTATGAGTGGACCTTGGATCAATCAAAACAGAAATAGATTGCTTAGCAATCTTACCTTCAATTTCCACCACTACTGATTAATCGTCTGCTTGGTGATCATCCAGTGTTGCATAAATCCTAGGTGTTTCCCTTGCCACATCTCCCACTATGGTTTCTCTTTTAATGTTGTGCAAACTCCTTGGAATTTCCTTCCTATGTGGTAAATCTCTAAGCATATGGTTTCCTTTGCATCCCCAACATTGGAGTGGCCCTTTTGGTGTCTTTTATGCTGCTACAGGTGGCTTAAATTCTCTTCTTTCTTGTTGGTCCTGTGGAAATCTTTTGGGATGATTTTTGAATGGTGGTTTGAATCCACTCTACTTTGGTTCAAACCTTCCTCTGGGCTTACCTTTCCATGTTGGTTGCATCTTTGTTTTACCTTTACCCTGTTCATAGAAATGCTCTACCATTCTAATGGATTCATCCAAGCTTGGTGGATTTACAAACTCTATCCTATCTCTGTAACTCTGTGGTAGAATACCAAGGAAACATTGGATCTTCACTCTTTCATCATGGATGTAGTCTACATACCTCAGTAGCTCCATAAACTTGTGGACATGCTCATCCATGGTATTATGTCCCAACCTGAGTTCATTGAACTCTTTTCTTTTGTTATCATAATACCTAGCTGATAGGTACTTCTCCTGGAAGTATCTTTTAAACCTTTCCCAACTGTTCCTTCTTTCACTAATTCCCTTCACTTGCATGAGGTGTTCCCACCAGATTGAAGCTATTCCACTAATTTTATAGATGGAAAACCTATCCTTTTCATTCTCTAAATACTCATGCATTTTGAATTACTTTTTCATTCCAAGAAGCCATGCCTCTGCCCCTTGACCTTCTTTGCTTTCTCCATCAAAAGTGGGAGGCCTTGCCTTCCTAAATTCACCCCATGGAATACCTATGTGCTTCTTTCTGCTCTTACTCCTGTTGGAAGTATGCCTTGGAATTCCTTGGGATCCCTAAGGATCATCTGACCTGCTAGAGGAAAACCTAGGAGAGGGTAGTCTAAGCCTTCTGGTCGCAGAACTCCTTCTAGGGCTTCGATTTATTTTCTTAGAATGGCCCCTAGACTAAATTTCTACATTTCTTTCCTCTTGGCCTTCGTTGCTTGGGTTAGACCCACCATATATTCTCTAATGCATATATGTGAGGCTCTGCAAGATGGCTGCATTGAGTTGATGTTGTTCTTCTTGTGATTTCATCATCCTCTCGTTAAAGCTTACCATAGTCTCGACCAAGTTTGGGGGCATTACTTATGCCCTTCTTCCATCATATTCGACCTTTGTGTGTGCTTCCTGCATGTTCTCACCCAGCACATAGTCCTCTGGTTCGAACGGATCTTGTGCATCATTGAAGGTGACCATTCTCCCGCCTTTCTATGCGTTGCCCTGTTATCAAATCAACTTACTACTGCGCCTGCTACTGTCACTATGCATAACAGATACATCTATTAGACATCACATGCATGCAATTAAACTCTAACATACCCATTCAAACCTGGAAATATTCATTTGGACAATCAATTACTCAAATAAGTTCATCAAAACCACTCCATGGCGCATTTATTGACCGTAATTTCATTGACAGAAGCTTTGATACCACTTATGTCACATCCCCACACCTTCCTAGTGACCTTTAGAGGCCATGGGAGACCCTGATACATTTTTTTTTCTTTTCCAAAACTTCCAATTCCTTCACACAATCGCCATGATCATCGATCCACAATCTGCAATCCACATTGCAGAATTTGGAAACGCGGAAAGCATAATCTTCTGCACCATAAAACTTCCCTTCTACAATCTGCAATTCTGCATTGTGGAAATCGGAAGTGCGAAAATACAAAACCACCTTCTCGGAAGTTCTCCCCTCCCACAATCCGCAATCTGCATTGCAGAATGCGGAAATGCGGAAACTCAACTCGCGCTTCCAGGGGAAAATCACCTTCCACATTTTGCAATCCACAACCAACTTGTGGATGCAGAAATGCGGAAGTCCATTCACACTGCTTCACCGTCCTGTCCCCGACCTCCGCAATATGCAATCTGCATTGCGGATGCGGAAAGGTCCTTACAGATTCAAAAAGGCCAGGTCCACAGACCCTTGCTCCCTCAAGCTTCCAAAGTAAACTTCTGAGGGGCATAAACCCTCCATCCAAGGTCCAAATGGGACAAGCTTGCTACCATTGGAAATATCTTGGAGATCTCTATCCAATGGTGAAATCCTCACCCACAACTGAGGTCTATAACCTTGTCATTTTCTCATTTGAAGTATTTTTCCTATAACCCCCCTTCAAGATGCCTTCAATATTTCAACAGGGACTCTACCTGTCTCCTGCCATAAATTCTCCCTTCACCTGACCCACAGAGGGGTTCTGAAACACATCAGGGTTATCCCCTTCCTTTCCCAAGTCCAAGTGAGGTCAAACCATCCCTTTGAAGGGTGAATACAATGCATAGTAAACACATATAATGGACTAAGTTAGCCAATCATATTGATAACCTGCAGAGGTTATCCATGCATATCATTCACAAGGTTAATCAATACATCACTATACATAAGGTGCATGAAGTTAGGTCTAGCCATTACATCTTTCACATGCCAAATTTATAATGCATTAAACTCAAGCAATGGAATGAAGTATTCAACATGAACTCAGGCTTATACACAGTCTAACTATTGATCAAATTCATACAACATTCATTTAACAACTTGAGCATCAACACGTAAGCATAATACATAAAACAACACAGTTACACCACATGAACACTTATCTTTAAGTCTTGAAGCTTCCCAAGCAACTGGTTAAGTGAGAGCAACTTTCCACCCAGCCTTAGGTCTCTGTCCAACCTATACTCTTTTAGCTGAGAGACCACCCCCGAGCTAGGTTGTGTATCCAATAAGGAGGGATAACGACTCTCTCTCACAGTCAATATCTCATCCCCATGCTAACCCAATATGTAGTTGGGTTTATCAAGCATTCCAGGGCACCAACCCATGCTAAGCCAACCTACAGTGGGTTTATCAAGCATATAAGGGCATACTGGTCATGTTAAGCCAACCTCCAGTTGGTTTTATCAAGCATACAAGGGAAACAAGAAGGTATTGCTAAGCTAATGATCTCAACCATAGAGATGCAGGAATATTAACACTCAGCACACATGGCACCCACATTACCTACCTCACCCAACACAAGGAAGGCCCCTTCCCTTCCAGTGCTATTTAGGGTGGGAATAGAAAATTCCAGTTGCTAGTTCTATGATACTTTCAGCCTTCACTGGGTTTATCAAGCAACCTAACCCTTAATTGACCCTCTTTCTCTGTTAAAACAAACTGGTGCTTATCCGGGCTACGAACTAAGCTCTATGTCCTGCAATTTAAATCCCTACAAACATAACCTAGGTATTCTCATGGCTTCCTCAAGATACTAACACTTTGTCATTCACCACAAGGTTTCCTTTCATGGTTTCCCCAAACTGATGAGACTTACACGCAATGTTTCTATGGCAATCGACTCTATGATTTTCGGATTACAAAGGGATCGTGATTTTCATTTTTTTTCCTTCCCGGCTAGGCTCTGCCTGTGCGTGAATGAATATGTGTCCCTCTGCACAAATCCCCACCCACATCTAGGTCAACCACTTGATAGTCATCTGAACACTGAATTCCCAGGTGATTGAGTATCTTATGGGACAAGTAACACCTGCCATGCCTTGCCATATAGATCCGCAGGGCCGCCCCATACTCAGTCGGCTCATCAAGTGGATTCTCAACCACCCTCTGTCACAGAATTAAATGTTAGCATGGGGGTCAAATGGGTTCACAATTGGATAGGTGGCAGCATGGGTACCAATCCCATAACCCCCTCACCTATCCCTAGTGGATACACATGGCCCCTTCTCATTGGTTGCCTCCTTAGGCAGCTTCTTGGGTATTTTATTGCAATAATTAATAATTACATCATACAATGTTTCATGGCTTAACAACCTATGAATAATCATAACTATCAAATACTTGCCTATGCAATTAACCTTGAACATCCACTAGTGTGGCGTTGGCGTTGAGCTCCACACTAAGGAACATACACACTGTATTTACACAATATTTATATTGAAGCCAATAAACCATAAGGGTCAAAATAGGGGTATTACAAAACAAATGTCCAATTTGTGAACAATTCAATTTTGAAAAAAACATGAAATATATGACACAAGATGTAGAAAATGAATATGTAAGCTTAACAAACAGTCACAAAAAAATTGTCAATAAAAAAAATATGTGCATTTTGCAAAAGAGCACTTCAAAATGGAAAATTATGCAATTTGCAACACTTAACAAATTAGTTGTAATATGCCATTGCCAATAGTACCAAAACTCTTAGAACTTGAAGAACGACTTATATCACTAAGAATTGATTTTGGAAAAATAAGACAATGGGGTTATAGATGATCTCAAATGGGGTTGAAAGGCTCAATTACCAATGTTCCTGTTCAAATCGACATTGTACAAAAATCATTGCCTCAATTCATGGATGAAATAATGACAATTGCAATTGAATTAAAGAGATAATTGCAATACAAGAATGCATATCAAACAGGAAAACTGCATGTAAAAATTGTCATGAGAGCATTGAAAGAATTTTAAATGTTTTTAATCGTTTGAATTATTTCTTTTCACTATCCCATTTCCTTCTCTTATGTTGGTACAATGTAACCCATGACTTTATTTCCTCCACGTTGTAAAGAACAAATTTATTGATGGCATCAATTTCTAAATTTGCTGATATATTCATGAAATCAAACCAACATATAGTATGTATGAGATCAAAATATAGATAATGAACATCAATGTGAATAGTTACTATGTAGAAATTTTACAAATGATAAGTCACTTACTCTTTATGGTGCGCCCTTTCCCATTCGTTTGGAGTAGCTTACCTTCCCTTTTGTCTTCATCCCTTTGTTTGCCCCAAATTGCTAAAATTGGTGTGTCGTCAATCTACTTGATGTACTCACTAGCATAATAGAACAACTCATATACTAAGTACCCCTCCACCATAGACCCCTCTGGTTTTTCTCTTTGTTGAACAAATCCTTGCAATTTTTTCATATACCTCTCTAAGAAGAACATCCAATGATAGGAGACCACCTTGAATAATTCAACCTCATCAACAAGGTGAATTAGAAGATGACTCACCTGCAAGTCCATGAAAATTGTCAGCATTTCCTTCTCTAACATACAAACAATATCATCTATCTCTTAACGCCACCGTCAAATGTTATCCATATGAATCTCCTTTGATGTGATCCAACGTACAAATGTAGATAATTTAGATATGGCATGTCATAGGTCCTAAGGGGATTCATGGTTTACACTACCATGCACGAGTAGAGGATAATGACACTACAAAGTAAACACATACAAAATTAATTGTGTTTTAACCCATGGCATAAAAATAACAACAAAAAATAAAATCATGTTTTTGACATACGTACTCTTAGAAGGTTCAGATGCTCATGAGATTTCAACCCCGACAAATGTCCTTCTACAGTGAAGAAATGATGTTGAGTAAACCCATACAAAGAAGGAACCTTCAAACCCAATATAACTTCATTTTCCAAATAAATATAATCTTTCTTCAAAATCCATGGGACATCACCTTCTTTAAAATACCAAGAGGGACCAACCTCTCCTCTACTCACTTGTCTTGGCCAATGTTTCTTTTTAGTGTTTGAAGAAATAAGATCTTTCCTAACAACCAATGTGTCACTTTTCTTCGATGATATGTTCATCCATAAAGAATATGAAACATTTTTAAATAGATGCATGGGATTTAGTTAGTGGGAAATCTTAAGATGCTCCCGATATGGGAGCTCATAAAAGATAGACTTATTTTTTCATCCCAATGGGAAATTTCTCAACATAGGTGTCGAAAAATTCTAGATCATCGAACATAGGCTCCGCATATGAATCAAACAGTTTAGTAATATACTACTCCTTTTCTCTCTCATATGCCCTAATCCAATCTGTCGATGTCATTATTGCAAGCCTTTGGGTTCTCTCGGGTTTACCAAGGGTGTTCTTCTTCCAAGAATACCCTGGAGAAGTCATACACTGACTTTCGTAGTCGTTGGACCACCTAACCTTCAGATAAGGTCCACAACATTTGCATCCATGATACCCTTTTGTTACAAGACCTGCAAAGTTATTTTGTATAGATCACGTCAGCGTTGAAGATCAAAACAGTCGCACCAAATTAAATATGCCAAGAAATATTGCTCTAAATATAAAACAATCAAACAACATATTTACCAAAGCAAACTCCTATCCCTGGATAATCATGTGTGGTGTACACACATATGCCATACAACATAAAACTCCTATCTGTTGGGATGGGTTTCAATACACTATATACATGTATCCCTTCCCATAATTCCTCGAATTCATTGATCAATGATTGTAGGTAAACATCCATATTATGCACTTGTATTTTACCAGGGACTTTAAGAGCTAGCATAAGATTTTCATTCTTCACGGTCAACCATGGGGGGGGGTATTGTTATTTATCACTACTACATGCCAAAAAATATACCTGGTGTTTGGGATAGAATATGGGTTGATTCCATTCATGGGTATACTCAATGGAAGTCTCTTTACTTAATCCTTGAATTTATCAAGCCATGTATCCTCTATATGCTTCATGGCTATTGAATCTATTGGGATTCACATAACTCCTTCCTGACTTCGATGTGAGGCATGCCATCCCTGCAACATAGCTAATTCTTTGCAATGAAAGAGATTTTGAATCCTTCGTATTATAGGCATGTGCCTTAATATATTATGAGGAGGACCATGTGTTTTACCCTTGTTCTTTGATATATAGTACCTGTCATGCCCACATTTTGGACAAATCTCTTTATTCGCGTATTCTCCTCTATATAGAATACAATCATTCAGATATGCATGATATGATATGTACTCTGCACCCAACATTTTCAACATTTACTTTGCCTCTTTGCGGATGCTAGGAAAGACATTATCATTTGGACGTACCTTTTTTTTTAATCCTATGCACTTAGTGGGAAATAGAAATGTACAATGTCATTTAGTGTTCATAAAATTGACCTTTTTCAATCTTGATTATGTGAGAAGATTCCTGAAAAGATAATGGATTTGATGGTCACTTACCTCAAAAGTTCTGAGAAACATGCGTTTTACATGCCATACTTTGCTTTAATGTTGTACAATAACATTGTTGTCCCCAGTTGGGTAGAATTCTCCTCAGTAGGTCCAAAGAGATGGGTGGTGGAAGTAGACTTCAACCTTTCGAAAAAGGTATTAGCTATATGATCATTGTATCCTACCTCATTGTCCTAGAATGAATATAACAACATTGCATCCATCATAGTCGTATCCCGTAAGTAATCATTAATTCATACCAACCCCTATTTCATTGCCTCCATTGCCAACTTGTGAATAGCTATTGTTATTGTAGACATTCCTAATTAGTGAATCGAGACATAGTGGGAATTGAATAGGTGGTTGATTCAACCATTCTCGGTATGCTTCCTCTCTGAGTTCTGCTCTTTTTGCAGCCTTCTCTCGATTTAGCATTGTAGTAGGGTGCAAAGGAAGATGGTAGGTAGCTTTGTCATCATTAGAATCCTAGTTATTTCAAAAATATTGAGCATTACATCGATAACATTAGTAAACAAAATGCAATTGGTTTTTTCAAACATTATACCAAACAATTATTACAGAAGCATTGGAATTTTTTCCAGCAATAAATGTACTTAAATCTCAAGCAAATTATAACACAAAAGTTCAAATTGAGCAATACATTTACATCAATCCCATTGAAAATAACAAAAATACAATTAATCAATTTCTTTTGTCTTACACCCCAAGAGGACATCTAAAGGTAGTCCCAATGCAAGCTGTCTCCGACGAGTGGTTGGTGGTCTACAAAGTTATAGTTTATAACAACTCGTCACCGGGAGACAAACTACATATTACATGCACAAAAAAAAATATGGACGCTTTCCTTTCCATAAAGAACTCCTGGTCATTGAAGTGTTCCTAAAATGAACAATTTGTAGAGAATAAAGAGCACCTATAACTATTTATAAAGCCTGCAATGTTCCCATGAGTGTGTGGATGACCATCGATGTATAGCAAGTTCTTCCTATTAAAGTTTCCAGAAGCATAACCATTCATGCACATATTATACATGGAAATTCTATATTTGTATTTAACAATATTCAAGTAATCGGATCGAGAATAAATATTACCGAAAAATGGCATAAGTGTTACTGATTATTTGGGAGGAACGAGTACATGAGAAAGGATAAACAGCCCAAGATTTGCAACATCTATATTTGACTTGGAAATCATAAAACTATTACCACAAAAGGAGAATTTGGTTCCAACATCAGGCACAGTTAGAGAAGATGGCCAAGTGCCATACAGAGCACGGTTGTAACAAATTTGGTATTTACTTTGCAAATGTACGAGAAGAGAGAAGTCATCGCTACCCTCCAACAATTGGACCAAACTTGGTGTGTACTTGGACAATTTTTCTCTCAACTCATACAAATTTTTGGATCTCCTAGTACAGATGTTTTGGGTGACATTGGTATCATACTCTGGATTCGCTAGAACTTTCAGTTGATTGAACAAAATCTAAGGGGTTGGTCAATTTAGGATGAAACCTAGTTGTTTGGGATTCCAATTTTTCAAGAAATGAGCATAAAGAAGTGTTCCTACGTGTCTTTTCTATATCACCTATTGGATTTTTTACAATAGTAAGAGGTATTATACCATCAACATTAGGTAGTTGATCATTAAAATAATGGGTGAGGGTGACACGTCGAGGTTTCTCCTTCAACCCTTGACATTTTGAACAACCACATACTAGTGGCATGTCATAAAAGAGATCCAACTCATGATGAATTACCGTTGATGACCCAACATAATGACTAGAAGATGGCATGTCACAATTGGCAAGGTAAAGCGACTATCTATTTTCATCTACCAACTGCTTGCAGTATGTTACTCCCGATAAGATCTTCAGATGTTTTGGAACTAGTGGAATGTTTTCTGCATCCGAACTCATTTATGAATTAGGCTCCTGCAAATTGGGATATATTGTTATTCAGATTCACATGGATAAATATAAAAAAATCCAATTACGAAATTGAAATATAAATAAAATATGAACTTGCTAGAAATGGATAGGGAGAACTACACGATGGACTTTGAGCAATATGAAATGAGCTTGAATCTGAAGAATTGGCCATTTGATATATTATAACTTGTACTCCCTGCATTTGAGCAAAATCAACAATCAATATGTCAGTTTAAGAAGCATATGATTACTATGAAGTATTGTAATTTATGTTGTTGCATATTAGAAGATAATTTGATTGGAATATACCATTTTATGTTCACAAATCCATGTAGATAATTTTTTAGCACATCGATGCGTTTAAAAAACTAAGGTGCATCAGTGCGCTATTTGATTAGAAGAAGCACTAGTGCATGTAACTGATAAGCGCATCGATATCAAACCTCCACAAAAAAATCGCTAACTAAAACCTTCGCTATATCTGGTAATGGATATTTCTATATGCATTTTTGTTATTGTTGAGTACGATGCACTTAGGATAATACATCACACCGGGTGACCATATATCTCTTATGCACCGTTAAGTGGAAAATGAATTACAAAACTTTTTTACACATATTTTGGCTACGCGGTGCGTTACGACAAATATAACGCATCAGCGCTATCGAATCCCATAAAAGCACCGTGAATCAAAAATTTAAATAATTTTTTGCATTACCAGTGTGTATATTGTAAAAATGCACATGTGTGTCTTCTAAAAAATCACACCGTAGTGACAAAAATCAATAAAAGGATTTTTTGTTAAAGATTAGAAAAAGAGCGGGAATTTTTATTTCAAAAAGGTAATTTCATAAGGCGTTTTTATAAGTAAAACCTAATCAGTAGTTCATTATTTTGCCGAAATATTCAAGGGTGATTTTTTCAATAGAGACTTACAGGGGAGGACTATGGAGCAACCAAATTACTCAGAATATTGAAATTGATAAGGTATGGTGAATCACTCAAAACCCTACATATTAAAACTGTTGCATTTTACTATTGATCTCAATAACAAAAATTATTACTATTTGTATTCATATTTAAATTTATTTTTGAATTGGAAAAAAGAAGATTTTCATCACAGCTTCAACCTAGAAAAACCCTTGCTTGTTATTGCTTTGCATTTTTATGTGCCTGCAGAATTTCACCTTAGGGTTTAACTTCCTCTATCACTTTACAAATTAGGGCTTCTCCTATTAGACACATTAGATTTAAAAGGTTCATGCTTCTATATATAGGTGTTTTTCATGTGATGCAAGGGGACATTTATTGCATTGGATCCCAAACATTGTCAGTCGTACTAGTATTTTTTTTAAACGCTTTCAGCATTTTCGGTGCGCTCAGTTTCATATAATGCACCAGTGAGTTTGTATAAAAATCGTACTTCCTTGTTACTAATTCTTTTAAAAAAATTTCAAGGAAATCCGGTGTGCTATGGACATTTGAAAAAACCGGTGCATTTTATTTGAAATGTAGCACTAAAAATGCCATCATCAAACTGATTTTTTTCGTATACTGATTTGTTTTTGTTTACGCTTTCAACATTTTCAATGCTCAATTGTATATATGGCACACCTGTGCGCTTTTCGTAAAAGTGCACTGCTTTGCAAAAAAATATTTTTAAATAAGTTTAGCATAAATTCAATGTGGTATTTACAGATATAAGCACTGGTGCATTTTTGTAGGAAAGTAGCACCGAATATGTCATGACTAGACTTTTTTTTTAAATTATGCATACAAATGCATCGATAATGTAGATTTATTTTAACTGAAAATTATGTGATTTATTTGTGACATACATTTAATAGCTTATGTATTTAATGATATAGGTTATATATTGATACAAAATGTGTGGTAAGAGTTCAAGTGCCAATAATTCCAAACGATGCAATGACACCACATCCAAACATGCAAAATAAGGAAAGTTGTTTGTAATTTATATATGAAATTAATATGTTTAAATTATATGTTAGTTTAACTAATATGTATTGGTTAATTTGTGTCATACAAAGCCAAAAAATGAGGAAGCTCGATAAGATTCTTTGCAATCTAAGTGCAGAAGAGTGTAAAACCTTGATGGAGAAATTGCATAAGGATGAGTTAGGTGAATCAACAATTATTATTCAATATGAGTTTTTTTTTTAATTTTTAGTAATAATGCACTTAAGAATATTGATAACATGTTTCAAATTAACAATCTACTCACATATGTACATTTAATGTTCTGCAGCGACCAACAACAAGGGAACATAATGTCATCATAAGAAAGTAAAAATAATGGAAGATATACATGATGATAAATTGGTTCTTCACTAATCTTGAGTGGTATTGGAAGTTAATGAGAGGGGAAATTTTTTTTACAAAACCATGAGGGATATAGTGGAAGGAAAGTATAGACATACTTTCTACTTACAGTACAAAAGTCAATCTGATGATTCAAAGAATCGGGTTATAACTAAACTACATGAATCATTTCCGAAGTAGTGGTCAATGAAAACAATTAGAATTGCAATTGCAAAAACATACAACAACAAAAAAGAATCATTCAAGAAGTAATATTCCAAAACATGCTTTTCTAGAATATGTATATATTACTACAAAGCATTCCTTTAATATTAATATTAATTCTATTAGATTTAATTTTTTTCCATATCAATATAAAAATAGATTGATGTCACGTTAATTTTTCAGGAAGATTATGAAAATCCGAAAGGATGTACGAGGTGATCTCTGATATATGCTAGTAGGGATTTCCAAAAAAGTGTACAAGGAGATGGTCAATGAAATGGACATAATTGCATCGTAGGAGTAGCCATCTCAACAACAACATGCTTCAAATGTATATAATCATTGAAGTTTTCTATTATATATATATATAAATAAATAATTTAGCATTAAATAATAGTTTTCAATTCTTTTGTTGCATAAAAGAAAACAAAACAAAACCCATTCAACACATAAGACAAGACGACAAGGAAGAAAATGGTTTATTTCAAAGTTTGTGAGTAATTGTGATTTCCTTGTAACAACTTAGGATTTCATATTGGTTGTGATCTTTAAATCTTATTTTATTTTTACACTGATCATCTTTGGATGTCTTCATACAGGTGCTAACATACAAAGAAGAAAAATTGGAAGATTTGATTGAGATTGCACTAGGTATGGGTTGTGAGTATATGTTGGCGTATCAAAACTTAATTGTGGACTTTGTAAGTATTTATGTTATTTTACTTTTTTGATTTTTTAATTAATGGAGCAACAAAATCTTGTATTAAATCTATGATTTATGATGGGGTATAAAACATGCAGGAAACAAAGTACAGAGAGGTGCCAATTGAACAATTGTTGAGAGATGGCATGAGCTTTGGTTTTGAAAGAATGTGTATCATTCAGGATACAATTATTGCCTTGGTATGCTTTTCAATTTACATAATGATCATGTATATTATCTATTTTAGTTTGCATTGTCTACCAATGTAGATACACTCATTACACTATGTTTTTATGTTTGTGGAGGGAAGAAGAAGATGGGGAACACGATGGAGGCAATGAACAAAACATTCCACTAGATAACCCAAGTGATGCAAGTGGCTCGAGCACTAACAATAGTTCCAACGAAGAATGATGATCTAAAATATAATTGGATGTTAATTCAAGCTATTGTATCTTGCAAAATAATTGTCTATGAAAATCAAACATTTTGTACAATGTAATGGACATATTGTCCCAATTGAAAGAAAGCAGGTTACCAACAAGTGTAACAATTACATATTGGCATGCTGATTATTGGGAACTTTTATGTTCTCCCATTTGGTATAACAAAGAGCTTCTTATTGATATATAAAAAATAAGTTTTTATTCTATTGCACTGTTCAATGTTGTTGTGAAATGTTACATCATTGAGTAAATATGGATGATTAAATATTTCAATGAATAGATACGAAATACATATAACAAATTAATCCAAACATCAACATATCCAAATGCGATAATGAAAATTCAATTTATATTTCAATTTCAATTTATATATGAATACTATTATAAGCAATATATAAATTTCTGATGAATAATGTAATTAAAAATATATATAATTGCGTTCTCATCGGTCACTACTTGAAAAGGAGAAAATGAATTATGGTGCTTATAAGCATACAATACGCATTGGTGCTCCAGATATAGTAGAGAACCGGTGTGTTCCCTATAATAACAAACATGTGCTTGCAAACAAAAAGCGCACCGTAGACAAATATTTTCTGTCACAATACCCAGTGCTTTTTTATTATATATACATGTTGGTGCATTATTAAAGAGCACCAATGTGTTTTGAGAACTAAATAGCACCAATGCGCTTTTAGAATAAAAGGCATCGGTATGATATTGAAATTAAACAACACCGATGTTGTATTAATTGTAACGCACCAGTGCTTGTAATGTGATAAAGCACCGAGGAGGTAATACTTGTAACACACAAGTGCTTGTAATGTGGATCAGCACCCGTGCTATATTCACTTACGTGTGCATCGTGTCATTATATGTTATAAAGCATCAATGCTAAATATATTGGTTATTGCACTGGTGATTGTCCTTTATCTGAAAATACCGGTGTGTTTTACATATAGACACACAAGTGCTTTTTACATAGAAAAGCACCGGTGTTTTAGTAAGACAAAACACATCATGTTGAAGAACCTCTGCTACAACCTCCGATCACTGAGTTTTTTTAGTTGTAAAAAACTGTCATAAAATCCTCCGCTAAAACATCTACTACCACAAATGGAAGTTGTAGCAGAGATGTTTTTGAGAATTTTGAACAATCTTATAACACTAAAAACTTCCGCTATAGGATATTTTCCTTATAGTGAAACTAGCTTAGAATGAAGTTAGCCTTACCAACATATACATGATATATGTCCTTCCCTTTGCTACTTTATGTGTCCATATATAAATGTTTAAAATCATGTTCTTTTGTATTAAAACAACTCTAGTTATCAAATTTTGTATATTGTTTTTATGATGGTACTTAGACACACTTTATACTTGTGTTATGCAATATACAATGATTTACAAGTTGCATTTTGTATATTCATATTTGTATTTTATATGTTTATATTTTCATGTATAGAATATTCACATCAATAATTTTAATGGAATTGATTAGACTTACATGAATTTTAATCCTCTAAAATCAATTTCACACATTTATCAATTCAATAATTAAAAAAACACAAAACGCTTCATTTTAATTGAATACTTCAATATGTTTTACAATAGTTATAATAACAATCAAAGTAATTATCAAACAGCACATCTATATCATTATTATACATGTCAAAGGCAGTGTATATAGCATTCCATTTGAGTTGACCTTCGATTAGTTTAGCCTTGGCCCAAAAAAATGTATCATTTCATCCATACTCTTACATTTGAGTTGACCCTCAATTAGTTTAGCCTTGACCCAAAAAAATGTATCATTTCATCCAAACTCTTACATTGTAGATTGATTTTTTTGAATTTTTTCTCATATATTGTAATTCATTTATCTTGAATATAATTGGTTATCAACTTAGAGGTCTTATTGCAGACTCAACGACAGTCTTCTGGGTATTGGGAAAATTCTTTATGACTGTAGCATGCGTGTTGGCTGCTAGATCTTAACATTGACACCACCATCATCTCACATTTACACCAGCATTCTCGACATTCTCACATTTGCACGAGCATGGGAAATATTTAATGTGGATTTCTTAGCATTGGAAAAATATTTAATGCCTACATCCAAGTGTTGGTTGGGAAAGGCTAGCATTCACACCAAACGTTAACGTTAATAATATTATCTTGTTAAAACCATGCACATACTATGTAATAAAATAGTATGTACCAACATTTTTTAGGCTGCTATGCATTGCTAAATATAATCTCGGATATAAGAGTTGTCCCTTGATCGGGCAGAAATGACTCCCAAGAGAAGAAACACAAATGAAGTTTTATTTGCTTGGGAGGTAGCAAGAGCTTCTAAAGCAGGAAAATTTCCATGTACGAAGTTAGTAACATCTTTATACGTATTGTAAGGTTTTTATCTTCTGCTTTCACATTTAATTTCTATGAAATAACACAATTGCAAGAATGCTTATGTAGCGTGTAGAGATGAAAAGAGAAATAAGTATTGAAAAAAAATCAATGTTTTTCTTCGTAAACTTGAGCCAGTTCTAAGTTTGGTTAGATATCAAATAAAGAAGTTTAAAAAAAGAAGTAAAATCAAATATTATAGCCGATATGATAAGTGGAAACATAATATTATCACCGACAAAAAAAAAAAGAGAGAGTTGTAAAAAATATTTATTATAGCGACATAAAATAAAGAAGTAAAATCAAAGTTGTAAAAAAATATATTAAAATGCAGTCTTAATTGCTATTTCAACAACAATAAGCCATAATAATAGTTAGATTTGATAACTAATTAAAACTGCAAGCAAAAATGAATTTAAACCTTGGTCTCTAGGTTAAGACAAGCCCAATCACCTCACTACTTACCAATAGACCACACACAAATGTTGTTAAAAAACATAAGATGCATATTAATTTGATTCATTGCATTGATTTCAACAATGCATTGTCTTTTGTTATTTACATCTATACATTGTAAATAAATAAAAAACAATGCATATTGATTTAATGCATTGTTTTCATAAATCAATGCAACGAATCAAATCAATATGCAATGCTTTTTTTTAGATGTATGCATTGAATCTATGAATTTAATAAGAAAACACTCTTGCATTGATTTCAACATGCATTGTTTTCTATTTTTTACATCTATACATTGAATTTATCAATTTAATAAAATAAACTACTTTGTAGTGATTTCAACACATTAAGTTTTTTTGTTCTAAATGCAACTATAATTTGTTAAAATGCATCCATAATAATAGTTAGATGTGATAACTAACTATAACTCCAAGCAAAAAGGGATTTGAACCTTGGTCTCTAGGTTAACACAAACCCAATCACCTCACTACTTACCAATAGAACACACAAAAATGTTCTTAAAAAACACAAAATGCATATTGATTTGATTCGTTGCATTGATTTCAACAATGCATTTTTTTTGTTTTTTACATGTATGCATTGAATTTATCAATTTAATAAAAACATTCTCTATTTCAGGGTATATCATGGATCCTCATGATAAATTTTGTTGTTCTCTATTTCAGGGTATATCATGGATCCTCATCTTGAAGCATCCTTGCATTGATTTCAACAATGCATTGTTTTTTGTTATTTACATCTATACATTGAATTTATCAATTAATAAAAAAACTACTTTGCAATGATTTCAATAGATTAAAGTTTTGTGTTCTCTGTTTCAAGGTATATCATGGATCCTCATTATAATAGTGCGAATAATGAAGACATTGACAATCGAAGAAGCAAAGTACGACAAAGAGATAGAAGAGAAAGAGAAAAAGAATCACCAGAACGTAGAGAAGAACAGAGAAAACAAGATCGTGAACGAAAGAGATCATGAAGAAGAGTAATTTGTGCAAAGGGATTCTCAGGAGCATGAATGGGAGATAATTTAAAGATTATATAGGAATCAATATATAAATACCAATGAATATGACATGCTTGGATACATGGAACATGATAACATGGAAAATTGGAACTCTAATTTTGTTGATATGGACACTTTCAATCGTGCACTGCAATTCATATCTTAAAACCGACAGTTGAATGCCATTTTTCATTATAATCGTACAGTCAAAATTATTCAATTGAAAGCTTAGCTGAATTCCATTATTCTTTTGGCCCCAACCGATGTCGCAGCGTTTAATATATCTGCATCAAAAGTGCACTCTGCCCTTCATATACCAGCCAAGGAAAAAACCGATTTAGATGGGTCACGTTTGATTAAGTTTCGGGAAGATATACTTCCCCCAATGATGGATAAACCAATATGTGCATGTGAAGGTGAAGTGAAATAAATATGGAACTCATTCACGACTGTCATAACTCTTGATACAGTTTTCAGACAAAATGGACAAAACCAAGAACACAAATGTTTTCGGCATCTTCTAATGAATGTTAGGGATGCAATTCCAATAGTAGATGATTGGAAATTACTAATGAATCATACAGATTCTTCATTGGGTAGTTCCACAAAAGAATAATTTAACAGGGTAATACATTTATTTGTAACTAATGAAGATGTAGATAATTATAATAGACATTCTTTGGCATCTCTAAATCACTCGATTGCACGAAGAGTTGTTGTAGCACTATCAAGGAAATCTTACTTTTATGAAGATGAGGAAAAAATGGAAAAGGAATTACTTCTGTAAGTTGGGGCTAGGGTTATGCTCACATCAAATTTTTGGATTAATGCAGGATTGGTAAATGGAGCTCTTGGGTTTGTCGAAAATATTGTGTATAATCTTGGTGTTAGTTTTTCATCATTTAATTCAATAGATCTAGGATCTTAACTGAAAGAACAACATGTACAGCATATCAAGCATAACAGACAAGAGACAAGAGACACAAAACATTTCACCAGGGAAAACCAAGAAGGTGAAAAACCCCACAACTTCCTCAGGGATAGAATAAGCATCTATACAAAGATCACAAAGATAAAACCCAAGAGATAGATGACTACAGCATCTACTCCTCCTCCACTTGTGCGCACTCCTCCTCTCTCTCACTAATGCGAAGTGAGTGAATGAGAGAATGTATAAAATGAGAGAGAAACACTCTATATTTATACACTGCTTCACTTGCATTTTAACTTTAACTAGGTCGGCCCCAACTTAACCACTTAACATAATGTTGACTGGGCCAACCCCCACTAGGGTGTTCTAATAACCCTTTAACCCACATGACTCATATAGCCCGACCCCATCAAGGTGGTCTAATAACCCATCAAGTATAAGTTATGACACTTGCAAGTACAATTGACAACACTTCCAATCGGAGGAATAATACATCTCCGTTGGGGATACAATAAAGTTCAAATACAATATACAAGTGAATATCTTCCGAAGTTACATATACATCAACACTCCCTCTTAACTAGGAATGTATTCTCTTGACACAAGTCATCAATACATATAGGCACAAGTCTTCAATTCTGGAGCTGGATCATCGTCATTGTCACTGCTGCTGCTATCTCAATCAATCTTCAATCTACTCATCATAGGAAGTTCTACAGAGCCAGCCCTTTTTCATGTTGGATGTAGGCCTAGCCTCCTGTAGGTCTTCATCATCTCTTTTAGCAAGCCATCAAGTAGGTACACCTCAAGACTGATTACACTGCCTCTGCAAAACCTGCAAGATCTCCCAGGAATGATTATATGCCATCGCAAAACCTGTAAGAGCATCTCAGGACTGATTACATGCCTCTGCAAAACCTGTGTACCCTACTGTCACCTCATCGTCTTAAGCTCACCTTATAGTCCATGGAGCACAACCCAGATGCACACACATATCACAACACTTACACTCACCGGCATGGAAGGACTTTCCTCTAACCATCCGGGAAAGGCTCAGCACTTACATCAACGACAATGGAAGGAATTTCCTCTGACCATGTCGAAAAGGCTATAGAAATTACATCAATGACCATGGAAGGACTTTCCTCTAACCATGTCGGAAAAGCCTTAGCAATTACATCAACGACCATGGAAGGAATTTCCTCTAACCATGTCAGAAAAGCCACGCCTAGCCCTTACATCTCACCATGGGAGTACTTTCCTACCACCATGTGAGAATGGCCCAACCCTTACATCTCACCATGGGAGGACTTTCCTACCACCATGTGAGAATGTCCCCAACCCTTACATCTACACCATAGGAGGACTTTCCTACCACTATGTGAGAATGGCTCATGTGCATCTATGTCTCTGGACTCATCACTTCCCCTTGGAAGGAATCTTGATCTAAAGTACACCAAGTCTCTCTCTGAAGTATTCAAACTTCACTATGGCCAGTGGCTTGGTCAACACATCGGCTATCTGCTCGTCCGTCACAACATACAGGAGCTTCACTGCTCCTCTCTGCACCATATCCCTGATATAGTGATACTTGATCTCAATGTGCTTCGACTTGTCATGGAACACTGGGTTCTCCGACAACTTCAAACAACTTTGGTTGTCGCAATATATACAAGTAGCATCCAATTGGAGATCGAACAAATCAGACAGTAGCTGTCTAAGCCATACTGCCTCACAACTAGCCGAACAAGCTGCAACATACTCTACTTCGGCTATACTCAGTTCCACACAAGACTACTTCCTGCTAAACCACACTACTACATATGGCTCAAAAGTCCCACGAAAGTTTGCCACGAAACAGTTAAAATTGATGTTTTCGTGGAAAAACAGTTTAAATTTTTGGAAAAAATTGAAAATTTCCCCGACGATCGTGGCTATAGCCACGGATGGACTTTTCGTCTCTATAGCCACGAACGTTCGTGGCTATAGCCACAAAAATTCCATCCATCGCTATAGCCACGAAAATCCGAAAAGAAAACTTTTTTTGTCAAATGAAGAATCCGATCAAGAAGTTGATCATCCAAATGATGTAGCAGACAATGAAATTGACATTGATGATATTGATGATGAATACCTAACCGAAAATGACATTGATCATGATCCCGCTATGAGCGATCTTTTCAACGATAGTGATTCTGAACCAGACGACAATACAAATGCTAAGTTAGATGAAGAAGAATATGAATGACATTGTAGCAATGTTGGAATCTAGGAGCTATGTGAGAACATATTTTTGCATAATGTATTATGTTTACTAGTATTTAGTTATGTTTAAACCATCGTTATCATCATCAATATCATCATCACCATCATCACAATCTCCATCGTCATCATCATCTTCATCATGATCATCATCTTCACCACCACCACCACCACCATCATCATATTCATCATCCTCATCCTCATCATCATCATCTTTGTCATCATCATCATCATAAACCTCGTCATCATCATCATCGTCATCACCATCATCATAATATCTTCCATCATCATCATCTTCATCATGATCATCATCTTCACCACCACCAGCACCTTCATGATCATCATCTTCATCATCATATTCATCATCATGATCATCATATTCATCATCCTCATCCTCATCATCATCATCTTCATCATCATCATCATCACCATCATCACAATCTCCATCGTCATCATCATCTTCATCATGATCATCATCTCCACCACCACCACCACCACCATCATCATCTTCATCATCCTCATCCTCATCCTCATCATCTTCGTCATCGTCCTCCCCATCATCATCATCATCATAAACCTCGTCATCATCATCATCACCATCACCATCATCACAATCTTTGTCATCATCATCATCTTCACCACCACCAGCACCATCATGATCATCATCTTAATCATCATGACCATCATATTCATCATCCTCATCCTCATCCTCATTGTCTTCGTCATCATCATCATCATCATCATCATCATAATCCTTGTCATCAACCAATATCCCCATATCCCATGGACCAATATCCCCATGGATGTTTTGTTTGATCATTAGAATATGTATTAAAAACTTATAATATATAAAAATTTACAATACATAATTTTTATATTATTACAAAACATATATTATAATATTACATAATACCATATTAAAAATTTGGATTGTAAAATTTTAATATTTGATATTTACAATTTCATCAATCCAAAATTAATTTTGCTAATTTTTATGCATCTTATAAGAATTGTTTCTACCACATAAACCCATAGTAACTAACCTATGGACACATGGTTAAAACTTATATGGATTTTATGTTATCCCTTGAGAGCACACCATGTGCTTCTTAACTTGTATTTTGAGACAATGAACAATTCCTACGTGACACTCAAGGAGACCAAAATAACACCTAGCGGCATACCCCCGAAGTGGGGTAAATGAAACACCAAAAAAACATTGATATGTGTAAAATGAGAGAAAGTTGTATGTTTGTAGATAATACAATATTATGTTTTGAAAGCAAATCTAGTGAATTTCCATTGCATTTTGAATGTCTTTGTACTTGGTTTAAGAGTTTCTCATAGTCTTGAAGTAGGTTGGATGAAAGTATATTTTTTTCCAATCACGCTTTTGCGAAGCATAGTAAAAACTACATGGCAAACACGAATAGACTAATATGCATTTTGGAGTGCTTCTTTCCATAGCCTAGTAGGGCCAACACAATAGCATTATCTTGACATAGAAAAAAAATATCGTTGACATATGCACACAAACAATTATAACCTTGTGAGAAGCATATAAAGGAGAATGGACCATGCTTTTCACTATAGAGTTGTTGATATTCGAATGATCTATAGATGATAATAATGAACATAGTTTTTATAGTTTTTTTTTCCATTTCTATCATTCCTTTGTAATAAATTAATGCAAAAATTAATATTTTTGTTGTTTTGTGTTTGTTACACTACTAAGAAACTATAGTGATAAAAAAGTCAATTGATACCTATAATTCTAACTAATTCTAGTTATTTAACCCATGGAACCTTGAAAGGAAAGTTATTGTCTTGAGTCAATTGCTAAGGTATAATAGGTAGGTTAGTTAGTTTTCAATGTTGTAACCCATTGTAATAAAGTGGGCTTCCTTTTTTGCTACCATGATTAAATAGGTAATGTTATCAATGAGTAAAATGTCACTATTCATATGCTTCTCAATGAGTAGTTCATAAGTTATGATTAATGATAAACTAACATTAAATAAAAATTTATGTATTCACTTAATCATTTATTGATTACTCTCCTTCCTCGCCCACCCACCAACATAGGGAACCTTCCTCGTCCGATGCAGGCGAGCCATCCCTACTCCCATTTTCCCATTTCGTTGGAAATACACATTTAGATCCTCGCCCGATGCGAACGAGCCATCCTTCCTCCCATGCCGTTGGAAATACACATTTAGTTTAACAGATGGTGTGGCTAGAAAATAATGAAATATTTATCTTTATAAGAATGTGAAATTGGAAATACTAGCACAAGCAGCAAAACATGGACATTGTTTGAGCCCGAATATTCGAACTTGTGACCTTTTGCAGCCATGGATGGAGTGTGTAACCCTTCCACGACAATGTCAATTCCCAAGGTAAGAATAGGATAGCATTCAAATTTTGGTTTGTTGGACAAATTCATTAGGATTTTAATGGTACAAAGATCGCATTTACATTGGAAACCCTTTTGTTGCAACCAATTAATTTTCAAGAAAACTGTTATTTATTTATTTTTCAATCGAAAGCTATATTCTAGACATCTACTTGCTTCGTTCAATGCGAAAAGTTGCAATCATAGACCCATTTTTCTCTACGCCATTATATTCACAGTAGGAGGGCTCACAAAAAACCCTGCAAATGTACCTGTAAAACCCTTATCATGAAAGGGGAAGCGAAGAACAGAAAGAGAAAATACATATACATTGTCTTTGTTTTTTAGTGTAGGAAACACCATTGGTTACAAGGGTTTTGATGGCCACAACTACGTTGAAACGAAGATACAACATTTAGGTTTCGAAATCATTCAATGCTCGCACGCCATATCCTTATTTACACAAATTATATGATCCCAAAATCATCATATGCAGCCTATACAAACTAAAAATCGTAGATAAGAGTTTGCTTGCAAAATGTTTGTCAAAATATGTGAGAGAGAAAATTTCAATTTATGTTATATAGATCCCAAAATTCAATTACTCTTGTGCTTTTCCTTCTATTGTTTGGATTTTCCACGGGGGGTTCACTCAATGAACTTGTTACCTAGCACGATCGTTCGCAAGATATTAAATAATATCCCTAATTTCACTAAATATTGGTAAATGTCATTTAAAATTGTATTGTTGAAGCCCCCTCCAAATATACCTTTCTAATTAAGAAAACCCCTAGTTTCACCAGATATTGTAGGTATCCATTTTTATCAACCCATTTTTAATACCCCCTTTATATAATATTATCAAGTTTTAGCAAACAAGATCCCTAATGCATCTTAGTATAAGCAAACATGATGCTAAATAACATAATAGTATAATGCTCATAATGATCCCACTAAGATTGCAGGGACGACATTGGATATGGAAAACCCAATGAAATAGTAATGGGGAAGCAGGGAAAATTTTAAGGACCCCTTCTAAATTTATGTATATAATAAATGGGAAAATCGCCATGATACATGGGAAAGTGTGAAGGCTATTTTATCAATAATATAATATGTATATATAATTTCTTAGCAAAACATTCACGAAATTATAGAATTTTGTAAAATATGAGCGAATATTTCATGGAATTATAAAATCTTGTAAAATCATGTCGAATATTTTATATAATTATAAAACCTTGTAAATTCCTTGGCGAATATTTCACAAAATTATAAAATCTTCTAAAGTATTGGTGAATCTTTCACTGAATTATAAATTCTTGTAAATTATTAGCAAATTGGTTGAAATTTGACAGAATAAAATTTCCTAGATGATTTTGTATTCACTTTGGATTTTCCATGTACTCTTAGAATCGAACACCTTCTAAACAAAATCCAAACTAATTTGTTGACTTTACTCATCACAACTACTTATGCTAGTAAGTTCATACCTCCTTAAAGATATAATGTAGAGATAATTTCATAAATATTTGCAATATAAAATTGAGCACTTGGTCAAAGTGTGCAATTAATTTATCCCACGACATTTGGTGTACAATCAATTTTCACAAAATGTGTGGGACCTAATCATCCCCTTCAATTGAAATTACTACGAGAAAGAAACTAGTTTCTTGAAGCACTACTTGAAATAACAAGCTTCAATAAATGGAAATTTTGAAACACATTCTTGATGGAGATATTGGCTAAATAAATGGAAATTTTTAAACTCATTCTCGTTGGAATTGTCTCCCTTGTCTCATTGGCCTTTTTTCCTTTCTTGTGATTGTGAATGGTTTGTGTTGCTTTCTAGGGAAAAGCCTTCAACATTAGTATTATCAATTTCTAGTGAAATTGCATTTATCTCACTTTGATCAATAGGGGAACCTATCTTATCATCCATTATATGGATATTCGATCAATATTTCTTAGAATAGTTGACGGCTCTCTCAATGATAGATTACTCGAAAGAGCTTCAATCATGAAGAGAATGTAGATTCTTTGATTGAGGCTTTTTAAAGTATGATAATTCCTTTGTTTTGATGCTTTCTTTCTATGATTGTTGTTTGACATCTCACTTATAATTTTTTTAATAAATTTAAACTTTAAGAGTAAAATAGTCGGCTAGGAGGGTGCTAAGATGAAATATGAAACCATAGGAAACCCTAATGGCTAGGGTAAGGAAGGCGCTCGATGTGAGTAAGGATGACTAAATAGGCCAACCTTGGTATTAAGACTAAGTGTTTGGAGCACTTAAAAGTCATATAACAAGGAAGCCTAACTATCACTCAATCATAGGGGTCATTTCCTTAATTCTTCGACTCAATCATCATGGAAGTTGTGAATTTTATTATGGGATATGATTGGCTTATGCTCCTTCACATGAAAACCATGTTTAACCTCCATATAAGTCTTTGTGCAATTCAATCATTCTTTGGCAGCCTTGGCATTATGAATATATAGGTGAATCAACGTGATAGTATGTGTGGGATTAACCAATCTATTCCATACAACCTAGGCCTTCACTCATTGCATCTTATTTCAATTTTAAATTAGCTCTTCTTTGGTGAAGAAGTAGAGGGGTATGTCGATGAGCTTTGCTTATCTCAAAACTTTCTAACCCTTTGGTCCTCACTTATTCATATGATCTTAGGGTGATTTAAATACCCATCCCTAGCTTCTTCTTTGGAACATTAGCTCGATGCGATAGGCACTCACAAAAATAAAATGAACACGGTGAAGATGTGTGCTTCTTGTACCCATCACAATATGTGTTTCTACTGCTACCAGGAGATGTGAAGCTCATCGTGATTACCATGAAGACAATATAGCTTCAGCATTAAGATAATGGGAGAGTTGGAAGAGAGATTGGGATGCGAATAATGACAAAAATTTAAGGTGATCAAAAGAGAACTAATTTAAATGCAAGGATAGCTAGTAGAGTATAAAAGTAAATCGGTTCTTTCAAAAATTGATATAGAATTTCAAAAAGAAATAATAGAGGAAGAAATGAAAAAGTGAAGGAATTGCATTGTATAATCCATTACTAAGCTCCCCTTAATAATATACTATTAAGGAGTAATCATACTATGGACTCCATACGACAAAGGAAAACAAGATTCATCCCTCATGGTTTCATTAGCATGTCAAAAGACAAGTAGAGATTATGGACTATAGTAATTTCATCAATTATGCCATGTTATAGTTTCGGTTTTGTGATAGCTTGAATTCCACTTTGATATTAGGAGAAGCCAAATATTCTTGGAAGGATTCATGAAACATTTATGAACAATACGTGAATCGCTATTAAAACCTATATACGTGTGCATTGCAAATAAACTATGCTAAAATTGAGTAATTAACAATGAAGAGATGGATTTGATTGACAATATTGCTTTTACTATTTTATAAAAAAACACAACCAAGATTCATGTTTTTACCAAACTTCTGTATTTACATATTGTAAATAAGATTGTAACTATTTTATTTTTTACTAATATATCAAGTATCAATTACTCTTTAAAAAAACTAAATTATATAATTTATTTTTACCATTGTGCAACAATGAATTCTTCTATGTGGCTAATGGAAAAAACAAAATAATTAATCAAGAATCCGAGTTGTATTTCCAACTATTTAACTTATTGTTCTTATTGGAACTTGTGTCTACTGGGAAAACAAAATACTTAAATAGAATCTCAGTTATATTTCAAAATCTATACCTTATTGTTCTTATCGGAACTTCTTGTGATTATTTTGAAGAAACTTGAAAAGCCATAATTTGTTGACATACATTCAGGTGATATCCAAAACTACCTGCACAAACAAGTCATTCAAATACTCGAGTTATCATATATCATTGACTTAATAATATTGACCTAAGTTGAAAAGCAAGAAAAATAATTTGTTGAAGTAGTTTCATTCATTAGATTATATCAACATCGGATAAGAATTTGAACACTGAAAAAATTTGTTAGAGTATAAAATGATATCAAAATCCAGCTAAACAAACAAATATTCCAAGATCAATATGTGAAAAAAGAGAAAATGATCTTCATAACAAAACATTGACAAAAATATAACAATTTCATTTTGTAAATTTTTGTCACACTATGACATGACATTGCCCAAGTTCCCATTGGGCATACATAAAGTTTTCACGTTGTCATGGATTCTCATGTGTTATTGTTTGTTTTCAGTAGTTTGTACAACAAAACTACATATGGTTGCACAAAACAAGCACATTAACTCGCCCACTTCTATCATATTTGTTTAGCGCTGAATTCAATGGATTTTCATTATAACAAGGTTGTGAAGCTTGGAATAGGAGAAAAATCAGTCAGCTTGGGACTCGATGACTAAACAAAATGTGGTGTTCCCCCCCAAATAACAATAAGACATTATGTTTCTAAAATATATATATATTATATATATTGTTATCATTGTGAAATTTATTTCAATAAGGGGGCTAGATGAAAAAATCTGCCGAAGAAGTCCTAGGAGGACTGTTGTAAGAAACAATTTTTATTTTTATTATTTTTTTTAATAAAAGGATGAACGAGAACAGCCAAGTTAAAAGAGGAGATCATGCATGGAAAAGTGGGGGACAAGTTAGAGTTAACCTCTAGGAAACCAGAACAGGTGTCAAAAGTGTATTTAAGACACTAGACACACCCTGAAAATCAGGGATTTACTTACCTGCAAAAATTCCATGAGGAATTGGCTGCTAATGGTAAGACCTAGGCAAAAACTATAAAGGAATGGCATATGTGGGAGGCAGGACGCTGCTGAGTATGTCAGAGAGGATTATACTTGCTGTGTGAGCACTCTGTGTTAGGCAAGGAATTCCGGAAACGTGACTGAGTTTTTGAGGTTAACTGTCCACACTTTTCATGCATGCATCTGGCTCGAGGGTGATTACGGACAGACTTGGTGTTTGTACCTAATCTATGGTTGGGTGGAACGTGGCTGTTCCAGCTTCATTCAGGTGACAAGTTCCAGGTTTTTCTAATCACAGACTCCTAAGCATTTCCTGTTATTTTATTTTAAGATTTTTACATTATTGTCAAATAATGCCTGATCTGCTAAAAGTATAGAATGCTTAGTACTTCCGTGGAAATAAACTCATTTTGGTTATTTTAATCTGAGTTATTCGTTGGCATAAAAAAATAGAATGACCTTAAATCTGGGGATTCCAATCTGTATCTATATATTATGAAACAGTAACAAAAGGGATGGCTTAGATTCATTTTTTTTCCTTTCAGATTTCAGTTACCATCAGTATCGATTTCATTCTTTATAGATTAGATCTAGTCGAAGATAATATTCGACTTATACTTGACGGTCCCAGTGGAATTTGGAATTATTGCATTCTGTGTAACACCTCTGGAAGAATCATTTCATGATTTGTTTAGCATCACTATGTATTTTTATATGAGTTTTCGACAGTTACAATAGGACAGCATTTTAGATCAAATCCTTATACCATATTACCTTAAGGCTATTTAACAATCTCTGGCAACACTGTGAGGATTCAATCTCTAATCCTTCTTTATAATTATTTCATCGTATAGTAACACCGAGATTCAATTGACCCTGGGTCACATTGAAGAAGATGGTAATATGTATAAATCCCACGATAAAGCTACCCAGGTTGAATTCAATTCGAATTTAAAAAAAAAAAAAAAACATTATAAATCGAAATATCAAATCTGGAAAACGCTAAAGAATTAGTTTCGATCGTAATTCAAAAAGGGGCAAATTGTAAACTGAAAACCAAATCTGGAGAACGCCAAAGAAACGGTCTATATTGAAACAGCATTAAAGAATCATAATATTTCAGATCCAAGCCCTCGAGGCTGCTACAGGAACGCGAAAATAAATAGACAATAATTGAGATATGGAAACATTTCACTGGAGAACATAACCTTCAAAGACTAGAGATTTTTTTTCTATCTTATTGAACCTTAGATCCTTTCTCCTTAGTCATCAGGGTATTGCAGTACACCACGACAATGATAGGGTTTGACCTGGGCACTCACGATTGATCTGGTATTGGAACATCGAGAGTTGTATTTTGTGAATGGGAGATGTTAATTTAATTTTATCAATTTACATTAAGAAAAATGATAGAATCTTTTAAAAGACCCGCTTCAACCATTAAAGAAAAACGAGTTCCAGTTACAGGATTCAAGCAAAGGCTATTTCAAACAATAAACATTCCATGCATAAGTTCATTACATCGAATCCCCGGCATTAAAGCCCAAACCATAGACGAACTGACAAGTTCTTCCAAAAATTTATATATACTGCTAAACCCAGATTCTACTAGCACCGACGAGGGTTATTACTCAAAAAAAAACGAGTTCCAGTTCCAGGATGTAAGCAAGAGCTAACAGTAAATATTTCATGCAGAAGTTTATTACACCGACGAGGGTTATCACCCAAAAATCCTTCCATGCAATGGTGGATTTTTATGGAGCAACGCTGCTTACCGAAAGAGGTAGACCCAAATCGCCCAGCGTTTAAATGACTCGACAAACCCTGCCACAATACAATAAAGATATTAGCATCTGAGAAAAGATGACATCTATGTGTAAAGTTTAAAAGAAATCTGCGTCTCTTACTTAAGACTTTTACCTTTGCGATAAGGTTGCTGGTCATGGCTCCTTCAGAGCTACCATCCAACAGCATCCTCTGTGACAAGGGTTTCATCCCTTTAAAAAAATCATCAAGTAAAGACAAGTGCGTTATCTCCCTTGCAAACTTTTATCTAGCACTCATCGCAGTTACATAAGCTGACAAGTAATGGTGCCTCGGCCCCAATACTGAAGAGGCAAACAACCATGCCCGAATGGGAACCAGATTTTTATTTTTAAAAATGCGTTTAGCTCGTTCAGAAAACCTAGAACCAATGCTAGTACGGAGGGGTATTTGTCACCTTCCTTTAAAACGCTTTTAATGGAGTCACATGGCTTAGTACCATGCTGAGCTTCACTGGCAGGCATCGAAAACCACATCAGAGCTGTGATCCATCGATTTAATGGCTGAATTAAATGGCATGTATTACTGCTTGGTATGTCAAATCCCAGCGTAAGACTTAATGTTCAAGATATGTGGATAGGCTACGAATACCCAGCAGATAATCTTAGTTCCGAACTTGAAGGTTGAAGGTCGATTATACAGAAGGTGACTTTAGCAGGATCATTATATGTTGAAAATTTATAACATGAGATCCTCATATGGATAACCGTAGTATGGAACCCTTGTAGTGGATATCCATAGCAATAAATTCAAAGGGTGAACTTTCTTAGAGGTTAAATCAAGTTACCTTACCAAGACATGCTACGTAACATATGGCCAATAGATAATGTAGTTAAGTTTGTCCATAAGTATCAAGCTTTTCAATAGAGTGATTTGCCGAAAATTTGTAGCATAAAGACTTGCAAAAGAGGTTATACCAAGCTACCTTTTATAAGATGTGACTCTTGGATTTTCAAACACACTTGAATTCATAGAGTATTTAATCCCCTTGAGACGCACTATAGGGTGGTATTTGCTTTACACAGGGTACTCATTATTCTACAACAAAATCATGGAGTGATCCATACCCAAGTGGAATTCATTGACCTCATAACTCCTACCTACATTATGAAGTAAACAAAGAGCTAAAGGCCCATACATGTTGTAGGTAAACATGCATGTTGAGTCACATTTAATTAATAATTCTTTTCTTGTGTCAATGAAGAAATTCAGATAGTAACGGTGTACCTGCAAATCAAATACAGAGTGGTGTTAGCTGTAGCTAAGTAAGTGGCATGTCAACCATAATACTCCTCTAACCAGTAGGAAGAATTACAAGGGTAAGCAGTAAGTATGATTAGCATACGAATGTTTTTATCTGTTAGTTTAAGTGTTTGTTAACAGAGCACCATTCTTTTACAGTAAAAAAAAAAAAAAAAAAATTATGGAGATGTGACACAAAATTTGCTTCAAGAATGCAAAAATCAAAATACACGATAGCATGTTCCCATGCTTGATCAAGCTTCGTGATTCATGGATATTGGAGATAAAATAGAAGATAAAAGTATAGTACTGTAGTTTGATCGATGAAATAATAAATGAAAATGACAACCCAGCAAACAATTTTGATGAAATTTAAAGACCTTCAAAATGGGAATGCAATGGAAACCAAAGATCCAACATACGGATTGCTTGGCTCTCCTACTTTTATTTACTATTCAATTTCCTGTTGGCAGACGCAAACATTCTCCAAGACTCCAATTTATCTCCAAACAAAAATAACTTAGCATACTAAGAACAGAGAAGAGCTTCCAAGCATGGAAACATTGGTTCAACTAGATTTTAAACAAACTGGATAAAAGAGTCGACGCACACCATGTTTAAACACATGTAAAGTCAGATAAAAGAAAGGGAAGATATATTAGCAATATCACTTGCATTCATAAACCAGGAGACAGCCACATGCAAACACGAAAAATGAGAATCAGAGGTTTAACAGTAACAAATATATCATCTCTTGTCATCTGTGTTTTACACGGATGATTTACTCAGGAAAAAGAAACATAGGTGTAAGGCCTAAATAATATAACGGTTCAACCTGTAAATAATACAGGAATCTACAAGATAAAAACAATATGTCTCGCATAATGAAAATGGCTACCCACTTAAGTACATTTTCGAGTGATTCGATAAGCTTATCTAATTCATACTTTCCACACGAGGTCACTTATGTGGCAGGGATATCAACTAAACCTAGAGACAAAAAGACATGGTGGTTTGTAAAGAGTTAAAGCATGAAAGGGGAGGGTGACAAAACTACCACGTATGGAAACATTTTAATGCGGCATTAACATAGTATTATAGGAGTCCAATCGATCTAAAACTACTACGCCTAATATCCAAGGACATACATATTTAGGTATTAGAGTACAACCAATCCATATTTTATAGTTTCATACACAAATTTAGAAATTAACCCGACTAAAACATATTCATAAACAAGAATTCAATCTGAAACAAATACCATTTTTTTTCCACAAATTGACTTTAGACAGAAGCTAAAAGATGCAGTATTTTATAAGATAACATACACTAGGTATGCGCTCATAATAAAACTTGAGAGTTATGCAGATCGACAATCAAGGTCAAAGTAAAAAGCAGAGTGTAGGAGAGTTACACAGATCGTAAATCAAGGTCAAAGCAAAAAATAGAGTGTAGAGTGAACAAATAGGACTCCTACATCATTGATAGCATACACCAATTTTATCTGGTTTTACCGCGGAGGAAGAAGGTAGATAATTACTATGTCCTCATTGGTACACTATTATCAAATTTAAGCAAAACTTAGGATCATAAGCAATATCAAATAAAAATGGAAGGTCTTTAAGTTTTAGGTGGGTATGAATCGATCTCGTGATTTGGACGTATGAATCCATCCCATGATTTGGAGGTTATTCCTCAACACTCCCAAATAAAATAACCCCCAATATTTATATTACTATGTCAAATTAAAAACCCCCCTTGACCCCTTAATACGGGGCAATATATTTTTGAGGTTTTTAAGAGTATTCAACCCCCCAATATGAATGGACGTGATATGATATTGCCTCACTAGTGAACCCCCCGTGGGATTTTCCTTCCTCCATTTAATGGATTTTGTTCTTCCATTCTAGTTAAAAAAATGTTGAGGTTTCGGTGGGTTAAAGAATGTTGAGTTAAGAGCAGTGTTGGGCAGGTAGTTTCTCAATTCACGGTGACACATGGCAGTTTCTGCAAGTTTTCATGTGTATGAAATTACATGTGGTCTAGTCCTAAAACCTTGACTCATGTCAACATCATGGTCAAAGTTAAATGGTGGGTTCGATTTGCTCTTTTTGGTTGATACTTTGCATATGAAATAGTCTTAGGAAAGATTGAAGAGTGCTTAATTGATTGCTTTTCCCAATATAACGATGTTACTTAGTTGGCTCAGCTGAGAAAAAGCCTAATCTAGGCACTTTCTCTTGCATTTTCATGCAAAGAAAGCTGTTGATTGGAACACCAAGTCAAAGGCTAGTTTGACTTTCTAAGGAAGACTAGTTCATTGTCCTTTTGCATGATGGACAAACATTCTAGTTAAATTTACCATTGCTGTTAAAACACTGCACGAGAATTGATTAGTTGGCATGGATATGTATGGTTTTCAAGCTGTTGTTACATAGCAAGCAAGGATAACCAAGGGATTGAGGAATGGAAAAGCTTGCTACATTGTAATTGCTTAAATGAGATATGGTTTCACCTTATGGCAGAGAGGAAGTTCACATGCTAGCAGACAACAAACCAAAAGATTCAAAAACAACATGTGACCATTACAGAGTTGGGAAATAATTGATGGAGGTTGTTTATGGTTTAGATTAGGGTGTATTAAGCACAGTGAAAATGCACTCTAAACCAAGCTGCACATGAGGATAGTGCCTTGGTTTCATATTAGTCCTGGTCTAAAGAAGGGCACTGAAAATTGACACTGACCTGCTTTTTAGGATGTTTAATTAGCTATAAAAAGCATGGATTAAACCATATAACATCAATCATATAGTAGTTATAACTTATAACATTACCATCAAATGATCAACCATAACAGCTTTTATAGGAGCTTGGCAAAGAAGGAAGGTACCATAACATTGTCATAAAATGATCAACCTAGTATAGGAGCTTTTAGTATAGGAGAGGTAGGGAGCACCTCGGGAGCATGCTCCGAAAACTAGGAGCATTTTGGGGGCCAGCTCCTGAAGGGAGCAAGCTTCGAGAGTGGAAGCAAGGGGCAAGGGTGCTCCCCTACAGCAGAGAGTTGTTGAAGCAATGAATCCATACCCTCCACCTTTGATTGAACCTCTAACAATATCTTAGCAAATTAACCTCAACCTAGTACATCTTGTGTCGATATAAATCAACCCTATCACGGATGAACATGTCAAAAACACTTGAAATCAAACATATCGATGTTTTGAATCATGAACGTGGGCAATATGCACATCATACCAAGTGGTACACTCTGGACCTAGTGACGACACAATGTCTACAATTGTTTAGTGATTCAATAATGAGTACCCTTTACTTTCCATGGATGAGGGTTGATAAGATTAGAGGTTGGAACTTCCTTTTTGGCATGATACGTTGTTGGGTTGGACTATACTTACTTTGGCAATGCTTTGACACAAGGAAATTTGTCTGAATGATTGTTAACACCATCGAGTCAAAATCTCCATCCACTACAACATTTCCCTTGAGCCATAGAGGAAAATATTGATGTAAGGATTTTTCTTTTGGAATTGGACCACTGAATGGGAAATGAGAACCACACTTAGCATCCAAAAGCTTTAAATGAGCACCATATCCCTCTCACATGCCAAAGTATGGTGGCTTGAGGCATCACAAATGGCCCATGAGCCTCAAGGACAAATCTTACATCCAGACAACCTATATATTGGCACCAACCATGTCTTAGGCACTAAAACTAACCCCTAATGTGGAAAAACTCAAAATCACCACCATATTGCACTTATGGGATGAGATTTCGTACTAATTTACTATGTGGTTGTTGTGGCCCCACACATGGCCCATGAGCTCTACAAAAAAAATTATGCCTCAAGACCTTGTCTTTCATCCCTAAAACATGTTATGATTCCTAAAGACCATCCAGGGCGTGATAAACCTTGAAATAAACACCACATCTCACTCATATGCCAAATATTCCCTAATTCGTAGACTTGTGTGGTGGTCCATGTTCCCATGTATGGACCATGAGATCCAAAGACAAATTTTATGGGGCAATAATTTGTATTTTTGTATCAACCGTAGCTTCGACAGCAAGAAGTATCCCCATTATAGAGTCATATCTCATTGGCATGATGAAGAATACATTTGTAATTAGGTCTATGTGGTGGTTTATGACCCCACAAATAAATCATAAGCCCCATATATGAATGCTTTGGTGCGAAAACCTAGGTTCTAATCAATGGAATCTATATCAAACCCTTACATGCCATGTGTGGGGCCTTAAGCCACAACATAGGCCATGCATAGGTAATCTTTGGCATGTGAGTAAGATGTGGTGTCACATTCGAAGCTTTAGTACACCAAGGGTGGTCCTCATGACCCAAGTCATGGTCCATGGTGAAGATCTAGAGTTTTAGTCCATAACATGTGGCTTTTTGGTTCTACATAGGCCATCCATGAGGCCCTAGAACATATTTTCCCATGACATGGATATTGTGGCAATTTTTAGGTTTGTCACATCATGGGCACTTCTTGGTCACTAATCCATGGTTTGATACCAAAACCCATGTTGTTGGGACAAAACATTTTTCTATGGGGCTCATGGTCTTTGCTTAGTAACCCGCATCATTGCATAGGACCTCTGTAGGGAATCCTTAGCCTACATGTGATATGGCCACCACATTGAGGAGGGTCACACTAGGGATGGATCTTGAGGACCATTCCATGGCATAAGGAAAAATATAGGACCTTATGTTGTCATTGTCTATGTGTAGGCTGACCCTACACATATTTAATTTACCTTACAAGAGAGATATGGTATCCATTTCAATATTTGTAACATTGATCAGGATGGTTCTTGTGGCCTATACCATGGCTTGTGAACTAAATTTAGGGTCTAATTCCATATTAATTTTCTATGGGGTTGATGGTCCATGCATGTTAACCTAGACTACCACATAAGAACTATGTATGGAATCTCTAGCCTACATGTAAGCACAATTCCCTTTGTCATTCACGAGTGATGAATCGTAAGGCCTTAAGACATCACATAATATCTATAGAGGGGAAATTCTTCAACCACAAGTAAGATATGTTGGTATTTTGAGATTTTGAGATTTGTAACACCAATAATGGATCCCTTGGCCCATACCATGGTCTAGGGATTAAATTTATTGCCTAAGTTCGTACCAATTGATTATGAGGCCATGGACCATTATGATTCCCTTAACCATCACATACCATGCATATTGTACATAGAAAATCTCTAGTCTACATGTGAGATATAGCCATCATTTTGAGAAATTGCGCATAGGGGATGGTTCTTGATGCATGACTTAAAATATAGTCAAAATAGTCTTATGTTGTAAAATTTGCCTCTAAAGCTCATCATCCATATGTGGGGCCCCAAATTACCACCACAATCACCACATAGGGAATTTTTTGCATGCAACTTGGATATGTTCATGGCCATTTTTAGGTTTAGAACAACATGGATTATTCCTGATACCTAAGTAAAGTTTTCATGAGCCAGAATTTGTGGGGTCCCTAGCCACTACGCAGGACTTATAAATGAGAACTTTGTTCATAACAACCATCCTTAGTGTTACAAATCTTGATATGGACACCATATTCCTCTTCCAGGTTAAATATTTCCTAGATAGGGATTATGTGATAGCTAAGGCCCTACAAATTTCCCGTGAGACATGGAGGAAAATATTGGTGTAAGGCTTTGTCTTTTGGCATTGGACCACTAAATTGGAAATGCGAACCACATATAGCATCCCAAAGATTTAAATGAGCACCATATAGATTGTTGGGGTATGCACTATCCAACCACAAAGAATTATTGTGCACTCTGCTAATGAAAAATTTGGTACACCTCATCACTTCCCCATTACCATTGAACATTCCAAGGTCCAATAAATTGATTAAGGTTAAATCCCATAGGAGCTCATATAAGGGCTTCAATACACTAGCAACTTCACAAGATTCCAAAGTGATGTCTTTATAGTTCTTATTAAGAACATTAAAATGAAAACCTCCCTTAAATTAGTTTCCATTCACATAGTGCTAATTATATGATTTTTTAATAAATAAATAAATAAAATTAATAAAAAAAAAAAAATCAATACCAAAACTCCCTTGAATCACAAGGAGGTAAATTCAAAAAAAAATAATAAAAAAAAAATTCAGTACCAGAACTCCCTTGAATCACAAGGAGGTAAATTCAATTTTTGAAATAATTTTTTAGAAAAAATAATTTAGGCTTTAGCATATATTAATATATTGACAACAAGTGGTAGAGTATATATACAACTCCTTAAACTAAGGAATCAAATAACTTTTTCCCGCCTAAAGAGAGGGGGGGAGGGAAAATGGAAATGGATATGCAATTGCTCTGTTGAGGTCAAGGGTGAGAGCAGAGGGGGGAGGAATTAGAATTGGAATGGAAAAGAAGTTGAAGACTAACCACCAACTGCGGCACAGGAGCCCTAGGGTTTAGTATTCTGGATTGTTGAAGAATGGCAGGCTTTTGACAGTTACATATTCTCCCAATATAGGGAACTGCAGGTTCTACGTTTCTCTTTATTTCTCTCCCTCTGTTTTCTTTCTCAGTTGAACCCCAGGGGCCATTTAATTTACAAAGGCTAGAGCCGTGTCTTCAATGCAGTTTGTCTAGGGTTTTTAGAATGCGGCAGTTTCGAGGCCCCGAACCTAGGTCTATTTCAACGGATTTGATTGAATCATGCAGCATAGCTTATTACTATTGTTGTTGCTACTAAGGTAATTTCCCAATCGCTAATTCAATTTGCAGTTAATGTGCACTGATATCTCAAGAACCCTGCGGGCTGCTGATTATTATCTTTTATGGCAATGTGTTTGTAAAGCGAAATTGCAGAGTTGAGGAACCCGATTTTTTTTCTCACGGAAGGCATTAGGGAGGCTGCTTTGGAGTGAACTGCTTTAAGTCTTTACTTTCCAGCAAGGAGGCCCATAGTTTTGAGGTTTTGAGTTGAGACTGTCTTGGTTGTTTTGAAAACGGAGTAAATTTGTTTATTGTAATTTGAGGGATCAGGAAACCAGTTTACTTGGTGGACTGGATTGGCTCTACAATGTTCTGTGCTGTGCATCCAGAGGATTTTTATTTGCATCTACTGTCGGAAACAAGAGTGTTGTTGTTGTACCGAGTTTCGGTCTGATTCAAATTAAAAGTGTTCGGCAATTACATAACTTCAAAATAAGGGACAGGAACCATCATTTTATTCAGTGGACTGACTTTGCTCTGCAATGTTATGTGTTGTACGTCTAGACAAATTTTATTTGCATCTTTTTTCAAAAAGGAGGGTGCTATCCCAGTACTGAGAGTTTCGGTCAGATTCAAATTAAAAGGGTTAAGCACGGGGGGTTCACTCAATGAACTTGTTACCTAGCACGATCGTTCGCAAAATATTAAATAATATCCCTAATTTCACTAAATATTGGTAAATGTTATTTAAAATTGTATTGTTGAAGCCCCCTCCCAATATACCTTTCTAATTAAGAAAACCCCTAGTTTCACCAGATATTGTAGGTATCCATTTTTATCAACCCATTTTTAATACCCCCTTTATATAATATTATCAAGTTTTAGCAAACAAGATCCCTAACGCATCTTAGTATAAGCAAACATGATGCTAAATAACATAATAGTATAATGCTCATAATGATCCCACTAAGATTGCAGGGACGACATTGGATATGGAAAACCCAATGAAATAGTAATGGGGAAGCAGGGAAAATTTTAAGGACCCCTTCTAAATTTATGTATATAATAAATGAGCAAATCGCCATGATACATGGGAAAGTGTGAAGGCTATTTTATCAATAATATAATATGTATATATAATTTCTTAGCAAAACATTCACGAAATTATAGAATTTTGTAAAATATGGGCGAATATTTCATGGAATTATAAAATCTTGTAAAATCATGTCGAATATTTTATATAATTATAAAACCTTGTAAATTCCTTGGCGAATATTTCACAAAATTATAAAATCTTCTAAAGTATTGGTGAATCTTTCACTGAATTATAAATTCTTGTAAATTATTAGCAAATTGGTTGAAATTTGACAGAATAAAATTTCCTAGATGATTTTGTATTCACTTTGGATTTTCCATGTACTCTTACAATCGAACACCTTCTAAACAAAATCCAAACTAATTTGTTGACTTTACTCATCACAACTACTTATGCTAGTAAGTTCATACCTCCTTAAAGATATAATGTAGAGATAATTTCATAAATATTTGCAATATAAAATTGAGCACTTGGTCAAAGTGTGCAATTAATTTATCCCACGACATTTGGTGTACAATCAATTTTCACAAAATGTGTGGGACCTAATCATCCCCTTCAATTGAAATTACTACGAGAAAGAAACTAGTTTCTTGAAGCACTACTTGAAATAACCAGCTTCAATAAATGGAAATTTTGAAACACATTCTTGATGGAGATATTGGCTAGATAAATGGAAATTTTGAAACTCATTCTCGTTGGAATTGTCTCCCTTGTCTCATTGGCCTTTTTTCCTTTCTTGTGATTGTGAATGGTTTGTGTTGCTTTCTAGGGAAAAGCCTTCAACATTAGTATTATCAATTTCTAGTGAAATTGCATTTATCTCACTTTGATCAATAGGGGAACCTATCTTATCATCCATTATATGGATATTCGATCAATATTTCTTAGAATAGTTGACGGCTCTCTCAGTGATAGATTACTCGAAAGAGCTTCAATCATGAAGAGAATGTAGATTCTTTGATTGAGGCTTTTTAAAGTATGATAATTCCTTTGTTTTGATGCTTTCTTTCTATGATTGTTGTTTGACATCTCACTTATAATTTTTTTAATAAATTTAAACTTTAAGAGTAAAATAGTCGGCTAGGAGGGTGCTAAGATGAAATATGAAACCATAGGAAACCCTAATGGCTAGGGTAAGGAAGGTGCTCGATGTGAGTAAGGATGACTAAATAGGCCAACCTTGGTATTAAGACTAAGTGTTTGGAGCACTTAAAAGTCATATAACAAGGAAGCCTAACTATCACTCAATCATAGGGGTCATTTCCTTAATTCTTCGACTCAATCGTCATGGAAGTTGTGAATTTTATTATGGGATATGATTGGCTTATGCTCCTTCACATGAAAACCATGTTTAACCTCCATATAAGTCTTTGTGCAATTCAATCATTCTTTGGCAGCCTTGGCATTATGAATATATAGGTGAATCGACGTGATAGTATGTGTGGGATTAACCAATCCATTCCATACAACCTAGGCCTTCACTCATTGCATCTTATTTCAATTTTAAATTAGCTCTTCTTTGGTGAAGAAGTAGAGGGGTATGTCGATGAGCTTTGCTTATCTCAAAACTTTCTAACCCTTTGGTCCTCACTTATTCATATGATCTTAGGGTGATTTAAATACCCATCCCTAGCTTCTTCTTTGGAACATTAGCTCGATGCGATAGGCACTCACAAAAATAAAATGAACATGGTGAAGATGTGTGCTTCTTGTAGCCATCACAATATGTGTTTCTACTGCTACCAGGAGATGTGAAGCTCATCGTGATTACCGTGAAGACAATATAGCTTCAGCATTAAGATAATGGGAGAGTTGGAAGAGAGATTGGGATGCGAATAATGACAAAAATTTAAGGTGATCAAAAGAGAACTAATTTAAATGCAAGGATAGCTAGTAGAGTATAAAAGTAAATTGGTTCTTTCAAAAATTGATATAGAATTTCAAAAAGAAATAATAGAGGAAGAAATGAAAAAGTGAAGGAATTGCATTGTATAATCCATTACTAAGCTCCCCTTAATAATATACTATTAAGGAATAATCATACTATGGACTCCATACGACAAAGGAAAACAAGATTCATCCCTCATGGTTTCATTAGCATGTCAAAAGACAAGTAGAGATCATGGACTATAGTAATTTCATCAATTATGCCATGTTATAGTTTTTGTTTTGTGATAGCTTGAATTCCACTTTGATATTAGGAGAAGCCAAATATTCTTGGAAGGATTCATGAAACATTTATGAACAATAAGTGAATCGCTATTAAAACCTATATACGTGTGCATTGCAAATAAACTATGCTAAAATTGAGTAATTAACAATGAAGAGATGGATTTGATTGACAATATTGCTTTTACTATTTTATAAAAAAACACAACCAAGATTCATGTTTTTACCAAACTTCTGTATTTACATATTGTAAATAAGATTGTAACTATTTTATTTTTTACTAATATATCAAGTATCAATTACTCTTTAAAAAAACTAAATTATATAATTTATTTTTACCATTGTGCAACAATGAATTCTTCTATGTGGCTAATGGAAAAAACAAAATAATTAATCAAGAATCCGAGTTGTATTTCCAACTATTTAACTTATTGTTCTTATTGGAACTTGTGTCTACTGGGAAAACAAAATACTTAAATAGAATCTCAGTTATATTTCAAAATCTATACCTTATTGTTCTTATCGGAACTTCTTGTGATTATTTTGAAGAAACTTGAAAAGCCATAATTTGTTGACATACATTCAGGTGATATCCCAAACTACCTGCACAAACAAGTCATTCAAATACTCGAGTTATCATATATCATTGACTTAATAATATTGACCTAAGTTGAAAAGCAAGAAAAATAATTTGTTGAAGTAGTTTCATTCATTAGATTATATCAACATTGGATAAGAATTTGAACACTGAAAAAATTTGTTAGAGTATAAAATGATATCAAAATCCAGCTAAACAAACAAATATTCCAAGATCAATATGTGAAAAAAGAGAAAATGATCTTCATAACAAATCATTGACAAAAATATAACAATTTCATTTTGTAAATTTTTGTCACACTATGACATGTCATTGCCCAAGTTCCCATTGGGCATACATAAAGTTTTCACGTTGTCATGGATTCTCATGTGTTATTGTTTGTTTTCAGTAGTTTGTACAACAAAACTACATATGGTTGCACAAAACAACCACATTAACTCGCCCACTTCTATCATATTTGTTTAGCGCTGAATTCAATGGATTTTCATTATAACAAGGTTGTGAAACTTGGAATAGGAGAAAAATCAGTCAGCTTGGGACTCGATGACTAAACAAAATGTGACGTTCCCCCCGAATAACAATAAGACATTATGTTTCTAAAATATATATATATTATATATATTGTTATCATTGTGAAATTTATTTCAATAAGGGGGCTAGATGAAAAAATCTGCCGAAGAAGTCCTAGGAGGACTGTTGTAAGAAACAATTTTTATTTTTATTTTTTTTTTAATAAAAGGATGAACGGGAACAGCCTAGTTAAAAGAGGAGATCATGCATGGAAAAGTGGGGGACAAGTTAGAGTTAACCTCTAGGAAACCAGAACAGGTGTCAAAAGTGTATTTAAGACACTAGACACACCCTGAAAATCAGGGATTTACTTACCTGCAAAAATTCCATGAGGAATTGGCTGCTAATGGTAAGACCTAGGCAAAAACTATAAAGGAATGGCATATGTGGGAGGCAGGACGCTGCTGAGTATGTCGGAGAGGATTATACTTGCTGTGTGAGCACTCTGTGTTAGGCAAGGAATTCCGGAAACGTGACTAAGTTTTTGAGGTTAACTGTCCACACTTTTCATGCATGCATCTGGCTCGGGGGTGATTATGGACAGACCTGGTGTTTGTACCTAATCTATGGTTGGGTGGAACGTGGCTGTTCCAGCTTCATTCGGGTGACAAGTTCCAGGTTTTTCTAATCACAGACTCCTAAGCATTTCCTGTTATTTTATTTTAAGATTTTTACATTATTGTCAAATAATGCCTGATCTGCTAAAAGTATAGAATGTTTAGTACTTCCGTGGAAATAAACTCATTTTGGTTATTTTAATCTGAGTTATTCGTTGGCATAAAAAAATAGAATGACCTTAAATCTGGGGATTCCAATCTGTATCTATATATTATGAAACAGTAACAAAAGGGATGGCTTAGATTCATTTTTTTTCCTTTCAGATTTCAGTTACCATCAGTATCGATTTCATTCTTTATAGATTAGATCTAGTCAAAGATAATATTCGACTTATACTTGACGGTCCTAGTGGAATTTGGAATTATTGCATTCTGTATAACACCTCTGGAAGAATCATTTCATGATTTGTTTAGCATCACTATGTATTTTTATATGAGTTTTCGACAGTTACAATAGGACAGCATTTTAGATCAAATCCTTATACCATATTACCTTAAGGCTATTTAAAAATCTCTGGCAACACTGTGAGGATTCAATCTCTAATCCTTCTTTATAATTATTTCATCGTATAGTAACACCGAGATTCAATTGACCCTGGGTCACATTGAAGAAGATGGTAATATGTATAAATCCCATGATAAAGCTACCCAGGTTGAATTCAATTTGAATTTAAAAAAAAAAAAAAAAAAAACATTATAAATCGCAATATCAAATCTGGAAAACGCTAAAGAATTAGTTTTGATCGTAATTCAAAAAGGGGCAAATTGTAAACTGAAAACCAAATCTGGAGAACGCCAAAGAAACGGTCTATATTGAAACAGCATTAAAGAATCATAATATTTCAGATCCAAGCCCTCAAGGCTGCTACAGGAACGCGAAAATAAATAGACAATAATTGAGATATGGAAACATTTCACCGGAGAACATAACCTTCAAAGACTAGAGATTTTTTTTCTATCTTATTGAACCTTAGATCCTCTCTCCTTAGTCATCAGGGTATTGCAGTACACCACGACAACGATAGGGTTTGACCTGGGCACTCGCGATTGATCTGGTTTTGGAACATCGAGAGTTGTATTTTGTGAATGGGAGATGTTAATTTAATTTTATCAATTTACATTAAGAAAAATGATAGAATCTTTTAAAAGACCAGCTTCAACCATTAAAGAAAAACGAGTTCCAGTTACAGTATTCAAGCAGAGGCTATTTCAAACAATAAACATTCCATGCATAAGTTCATTACATCAAATCCCCGGCATTAAAGCCCAAACCATAGACGAACTGACAAGTTCTTCCAAAAATTTATATATACTGCTAAACCCAGATTCTACTAGCACCGACGAGGGTTATTACTCAAAAAAAAACGAGTTCCAGTTCCAGGATGTAAGCAAGAGCTAACAGTAAATATTTCATGCAGAAGTTTATTACATCGAATCCCTGGCTTGAAGCCCAAACCACAGACTAACTGATAAGTTCTTCCAAAAAAATATATCTACTGCCAAATCAGATTTTCCAACACCGACGAGGGTTATCACCCAAAAATCCTTCCATGCAATGGTGGAGTTTTATGGAGCAACGCTGCTTACCGAAAGAGGTAGACCCAAATCGCCCAGCGTTTAAATGACTCGACAAACCCTGCCACAATACAATAAAGATATTAGCATCTGAGAAAAGATGACATCTATGTGTAAAGTTTAAAAGAAATCTGTGTCTCTTACTTAAGACTTTTACCTTTGTGATAAGGTTGCTAGTCATGGCTCCTTCAGAGCTACCATCCAACAGCATCCTCTGTGACAAGGGTTTCATCCCTTTAAAAAAATCATCAAGTAAAGACAAGTGTGTTATCTCCCTTGAAAACTTTTATCTAGCACTCATCGTAGTTACATAAGCTGACAAGTAATGGTGCCTCGGCCCCAATACTGAAGAGGCAAACAACCATGCCCGAATGGGAACCAGATTTTTATTTTTAAAAATGCGTTTAGCTCGTTCAAAAAACCTAGAACCAATGCTAGTACGGAGGGGTATTTGTCACCTTCCTTTAAAATGCTTTTAATGGAGTCACATGGCTCAGTACCACACTGAGCTTCACTGGCAGGCATCGAAAACCACATCAGAGCTGTGATCCATCGATTTAATGGCTGAATTAAATGGCATGTATTACTGCTTGGTATGTCAAATCCCAACGTAAGACTTAATGTTCAAGATATGTGGATAGGCTACGAATAACCAGCAGATAATCTTAGTTCCGAACTTGAAGGTTGAAGGTCGATTATACAGAAGGTGGCTTTAGCAGGATCATTATATGTTGAAAATTTATAACATGAGATCCTCATATGGATAACCGTAGTATGGAACCCTTGTAGTGGATATCCATAGCAATAAATTCAAAGGGTGAACTTTCTTAGAGGTTAAATCAAGTTACCTTACCAAGACATGCTACATAACATATGGCCAATAGATAATGTAGTTAAGTTTGTCCATAAGTATCAAGCTTTTCAATAGAGTGATTTGCCGAAAATTCGTAGCATAAAGACTTGCAAAAGAGGTTATACCAAGCTACCTTTTATAAGATGTGACTCTTGGATTTTCAAACACACTTGAATTCATAGAGTATTTAATCCCCTTGAGACGCACTATAGGGTGGTATTTGCTTTACACAAGGTACTCATTATTCTACAACAAAATCATGGAGTGATCCATACCCAAGTGGAATTCATTGACCTCATAACTCCTACCTACATTATGAAGTAAACAAAGAGCTAAAGGCCCATACATGTTGTAGGTAAACATGCATGTTGAGTCACATTTAATTAATAATTCTTTTCCTGTGTCAATGAAGAAATTCCGATAGTAACGGTGTACCTGCAAATCAAATACAGAGTGGTGTTAGCTGTAGCTAAGTAAGTGGCATGTCAACCATAATACTCCTCTAACCAGTAGGAATAATTACAAGGGTAAGCAGTAAGTATGATTAGCATACGAATGTTTTTATCTGTTAGTTTAAGTGTTTGTTAACAGAGCACCATTCTTTTACAGTAAAAAAAAAAAAAAAAAAAATTATGGAGATGTGACACAAAATTTGCTTCAAGAATGCAAAAATCAAAATACACGATAGCATGTTCCCATGCTTGATCAAGCTTCGTGATTCATGGATAGTGGAGATAAAAGAGAAGATAAAAGTATAGTACTATAGTTTGATCGATGAAATAATAAATGAAAATGACAACCCAGCAAACAATTTGGATGAAATTAAAAGACCTTCAAAATGGGAATGCAATGGAAACCAAAGATCCAACATACGGATTGCTTGGCTCTCCTACTTTTATTTACTATTCAATTTCCAGTTGGCAGACGCAAACATTCTCCAAGACTCCAATTTATCTCCAAACAAAAATAACTTAGCATACTAAGAACAGAGAAGAGCTTCCAAGCATGGAAACATTGGTTCAACTAGATTTTAAACAAACTGGATAAAAGAGTCGACGCACACCATGTTTAAACACATGTAAAGTCAGATAAAAGAAAGGGAAGATATATTAGCAATATCACTTGCATTCATAAACCAGGAGACAGCCACATGCAAACAAGAAAAATGAGAATCAGAGGTTTAACAATAACAAATATATCATCTCTTGTCATCTGTGTTTTACACGGATGATTTACTCAGGAAAAAGAAACAGAGGTGTAAGGCCTAAAAAATATAACGGTTCAACCTGTAAATAATACAGGAATCTACAAGATAAAAACAATATGTCTCGCATAATGAAAATGGCTACCCACTTAAGTACATTTTCGAGTGATTCGATAAGCTTATCTAATTCATACTTTCCACACGAGGTCACTTATGTGGCAGGGATATCAACTAAACCTAGAGACAAAAAGACATGGTGGTTTGTAAAGAGTTAAAGCATGAAAGGGGAGGGTGACAAAACTACCACGTATGGAAACATTTTAATGCGGCATTAACATAGTATTACAGGAGTCCAATCAATCTCAAACTACTACGCCTAATATCCAAGGACATACATATTTAGGTATTAGAGTACAACCAATCCATATTTTATAGTTTCATACACAAATTTAGAAATTAACCCGACTAAAACATATTCATAAACAAGAATTCAATCTGAAACAAATACCATTTTTTTTCCACAAATTGACTTTAGACAGAAGCTAAAAGATGCAGTATTTTATAAGATAACATACACTAGGTATGCGCTCATAATAAAACTTGAGAGTTATACAGATCGACAATCAAGGTCAAAGTAAAAAGCAGAGTGTAGGAGAGTTACACAGATCGTAAATCAAGGACAAAGCGAAAAATAGAGTGTAGAGTGAACAAATAGGACTCCTACATCATTGATAGCATACACCAATTTTATCTGGTTTTACCGCAGAGGAAGAAGGTAGATAATTACTATGTCCTCATTGGTACACTATTATCAAATTTAAGCAAAACTTAGGATCATAAGCAATATCAAATAAAAATGGAAGGTCTTTAAGTTTTAGGTGGGTATGAATCAATCTCGTGATTTGGACGTATGAATCCATCCCATGATTTGGAGGTTATTCCTCAACACTCCCAAATAAAATAACCCCCAATATTTATATTACTATGTCAAATTAAAAACCCCCCTTGACCCCTTAATACGGGGCAATATATTTTTGAGGTTTTTAAGAGTATTCAACCCCCCAATATGAATGGATGTGATATGATATTGCCTCACTAGTGAACCCCCCGTGGGGTTAAATAAGTACAAAAAAAAAAAAAAAAAAAAAATTATCATGGTCTATAGCAGGTATGGATAGAAGTGAGCCTTCTCTAGTTCCAGAATAGCTTAAAGGACTTAGTGTCAAGAGTGCAAGCAGTGGTCATCATATTTTTTATGCTACACCATCAGGTCAGTTATCTTATGTTTTCTGGCTTTAGATTTTAAGTTAGACGGAGTCTCAAATTTATTTTCTAGACAAGTTAGGTTTAGATGAATAGCAATATGTTTATAAGAATGCGATATAACCCATCAAATCCATCACAACATAGTCATTTCTTTATTTTATCCTAATTTATCAGTTGGCCCAAAGTGGCCCTTGCTCCAGTTTGTTTTTAGCCAAAAAAACAGTATATTTGATATTTCAAGTAGAAATCAAAATATACATTAACTGATTAACTGATCGGTCCTAGATCATAGTAGCATAATTCGGCCGTATTGGCATTTTCCGTACGAAAATTCGGAGCAATTCGATTTCGTCGAATATTCGGTATAGATATGATACGGATATAGATTCTTACAAATGAAAAAGTAAATTTTAAAACCCAATTTTAAAAAACCAAATTTTAATTATTTATTAACTATAAAATATAAATAACAATAAATTTATTACTTTCTTGTAAAAACAAATGGTTTTTAATGTACATTTATGCTAATTTGGTTTATATTTGATTAAAAGTATTATATATAAGAAGTCTACTTCTGTATTTTATCCGTATTGGATTTTTTTATTACGTATTTTTTCCGTATCGAATCGTATCTGTATCCTTGGTGCTGCCATTCTGACTGGTATGGATGCCTATGCAAAATCCTTTCTGGTTTCCTACCAACCTAAAGTTAGAGTGACTAAATTGCCACCATTAATTTTCACACATATTTGTATGTATATGTGGTGCTTACTTGCTGATGACTCATCTCCTTGAGATTAACTAGGGGTAGCCTTTGGATTTGTCTCCTTCTCCACTTGTTGCCTTTATTTAGGTCTCTCCCTTATTTAACTAGTCCATGTTCTTCCTTATTCTAGACCTCACGTACATTCCACAAAGCGATATCTAGGAGGGAAACAAGGATTTGGATTGTGTCTTCATGCAGATCTATCCAAATCTATCTTGGAACTTTTAGCCCAGCCACTGTTGTATTCTCACTGGTATACCTTTACAAAGCATGTTGAGTTTCCTCCCATCCTAAGAGTGACTAAATTGCCACAATTAACTATGTTTATGGTTTGTTTTGGTCTGTTGTTAAAGACAATAAGGACTGTACTTGAACAAACTTGAAGCCAGTTTCTCACACACACTAACTATCACACATATTTATCTGTGTATGTGGTGCTTCCTTGCTGGTGACAGATCTCCTCAAGGTCCAACAAGGATAGACTTTGGATTTGTCTCATACTCCATTGGCTGCCATTATTTATGTTTCTCCCTTCTTTAACCAACTTGTTTCCTTCAATCTTGTAGATCCCATTTACTTGTCTCAGACTGATCTCCTCAAAAGAAACAAGGATTTTGATTTCTTTTTCCTACACACCAATCAACCCCTGAACTTTTAGCTGAAAGTTTCCTTGAGGATGCACAGTTGGAAAAATTAACTATTTATCTTGAGGATGCATGTGTTGAACATGATGGTGTTAAGATGAAATTATTTGTCCACAACTTGCAGGGGGAGGGCCGGAATTGGTTTAAATCTTTGCCCAGTTTAACATTAGCTATTTTCACTGTACTTGAGGATGCTTTTAGATCCGAATGGGGGTGATGAGGAGTAGTAATTCTTGCTTACTGAGTTCACTAACAACAAGAAGAAATAGAATGAGATTGTTTGCATGTTCGATGAGATTCTTTGAGACATATGTGATGAGTTATCCATCATTCCGAACAGTAGAGGCTTTTGCTTTAGATATACAGTTTCATGCTTTTTATTCTGAATTTAGTTTCAACTTTAGGGAAAGTGCCCAGGAAAATTCCTTATGAAGGTTTTAGAAAACCTTTGCTAATTTGTTAGCTAGATCATTGATTTGTATGGGGGATACTTGACATCAATACTAAAACGTTGATGTTAAGTGTTTTCCTTGATGTTTGTGCTACTTTAGCTTGTTGTTCTGCAACTTTTATTGCAAAAACAAGGGGAAACTATAGCGAATATATGAACTTTTTTCACTTGCTTCATCATATATGATCATATATTCAATATTTTAAGTGTTTTCTTTTCATTTTAGGCAACTTTACTTGTTGTTCTGTAACAATGGGAGACTAGCCAATCTATGTAACTTTTGACTTACTTTATCATCTATGGTTATAAATAAGATATTTTGGCTTGTTGTTCGAACAATTTAGTTGTGGGTTTCTTAGTTTTGTAGTGTAGAACCCCCACCTTTTCTTGCAGGTTTGAGGTCATATATACCCCCGAAGTTCACCATTGAAACCTTGAGTCACCTATGGATTCCCTTTAGTTTTTAATGATTTTTTTTATGTAATCTAGTTGTTTCATGTGGATTTTTTTAGAGTTACCATATGTACATAGGCTTACAATTTGACAAATAATTCTGATTTGATGCAGCCTAGCCATCCTGTATCGGTGTTGCTATCAGAGAGGCAATCCTCCATGATGAAAGGATAGGGGTGACCAGATCTACATTTGTTTAGTGTTAGAAGGCACAAATAATTCCGATGTGTACTTTCTACATTTATCAAAACCTGTGGGTTGACGATGTTACATGTAGTTTTTTTTTTTCCTTGGAAAAAGTCCACGATGTTACATGTAGTTGTTAGCAATAACCTTGAATTTTGAGATTTTTGATGTTCTTCTCTTTTGAGGAAGGGCATACTGTTGTTTTAGTAGAGGTCAAGCGTTAGATATATTAATATATGAGCAAGGACTAATTTGAATTTTACATCATTTTGTATTAAATGCAATTGGGTGACATGTTTGTGAACCATATAAGCAATCCAGTTTAAAATACATTGTATTGTTATTTCATTATAAACAAAAATTAACCAGTTTAATGTACATTGTATTGTTATTTCATTTTAGAAAATAATTTATTTTAAATGGATTTGATAAGACAGAAAGATAGTTATAAGTTGATATGTATTTATTATAAACATCACTAACAAATTAGATTTTATTTTTTATAAAATACTTCTTATATTTATAAAAACATATTTACAGTGATACTCACAAAAAGTTTTGAATCCATGTCTCTATATTTAAATAAGCTCACCGAGCTACTTGCTATTAAACTACACTCTGTATTCTTGAGATCTGTGTATGATGTTGCCTTAACTTAAGAAATGAAAAAGAGGTGTACTCACAGAAATTATGATAGCATCACCACGCTTAAAAATCAGTATATCTCCTTGTAATAAAGCATCTTGTCAGGATTTCAACTGAACATCTAATTAGAGGTTAACTTAAGAATATAATAGCATGCCATTGCCATATAATTCTTTGGCACATACTTTGGTTGTTTGTTCCAGTTGTGGCAACATACAATTCTTTAGCACATACTTTGGTTGTTTGTTCCAGTTGTGGCAACAAACATCACAAAGAAGTTATAGGCATTTCAACATATCTTCTTATATATAGGTACCTTGTAGTGAATCATTTGTCATCCTTCCAACTTATAATGGGCACTTAACTTATGAACATGCCACAAAAACGATAAAATTCATAGTGACAAAGTGGTTAAATTCACCACTCTTCTGGACTTCACTCTAGCAATGCTATGGTTGTTAGGTTCTCTATCCTCCTGGCCTTGATAGTAGTAAATATGCAAGGCTCTATCAACTATTGGGATTCCAAATCTTGGCTCTATCAACTATTTATTTCTTTGTGAGAAAAATATGAGGAGCTTTCCATGGCTTTTGCATATAGAATTTCTTCAATGGAATCTTTAATTTATAGTATTATTTTGTTGAAGCAAGAACAATTTTAAACAACAAATTATGGGTATGCCGAAGCAATACAACGTTCTTTTATTGCACCCTGAGGTACAATTGTTAGTTTTTAAAAAAATAGACATGTCCGTCGCTATAGAGACGACAACCGCTAGCAAGTTTCGACGAACTTGCTATACTAGCGACGGAAATTTTCATTGCTAGTATAGCAAGTTTGTCGAAATTTGCTGAGGCTTGTCGTTTCTATAGCGACACACATATTTTTTTTAAATATGTGAATCCGTCTCTATAGCCACGCACTTTTGGTGCTATAGCCATGAACGTTCATTGCTAGAGAGACAGAGATCGCTTTACTTATTTTTTTTAAATATGAACATCTGTCGCTATAGCCACACACTTTCGATGATATAGCCATGAACTTTCATTGCTAGAGAGACGGAGATCGGTTCACTTATTTCTTTTAAATATGAACATCTATCGCTATAGCCACGCACTTTTGGTGCTATAGCCACGAACTTTCGGTGCGATAGCCACAAACTTTCGTTGCTAGAGAGACGGAGACCAATTCACTTATTTCTTTTAAATATGAACATCTGTCGCTATAGCCCCAAAATTTCGGTGCTATAGCCATGAACTTTCATTGCTAGAGAGACGGAGATCAGTTCACTTATTTCCTTTAAAAATGACCATTCGTCACTCTATCCACGAACTGTCGGTGCTATAGCCACGAACGTTCGTGGCTAGAGAGACATAGATCGCTTCATTTACTTTCTTTTAAATATAAACATCTGTCTCTATAGCCACGAACGTTCGGTGCTATAGCCACGAACGTTGGAAAGTGTTTCTACAGCGACAAAATTAGTGCCATGAAAACAAGGAGTCCTGTTTGTCGCTATAGCAACGGAAAAGTGTTGCAATAGCAATGATTTTTCGTGGGAAAAATGTCCACATGTACTAGTGCCAAGAGATCATACCGGATCCCATACTGAAGCAACACCCCGAAGTGCTCTTCCGATCAATGGCACTTCCTGCCCAATCTGAATCAACATAAACCTCTAGGTTAAACTTTTGATTCACATCATACTTGAGCCCATAGTCAACTATACCCTTCAGGTACCTCAGAATATGCTTTGCAGCAATCAGGTGAACATGTCTCGGATCTATCAGGAACTTGGCTCAAGATGTTCACCGCAAAGCAAATATCTGGTCTCGTGTTCGTCAAGTACATCAAGGACCCAATCATCTAACAATACATCGTGGCATCAATCGGATCAGATGAAGCATCACACAGAAGCTTCAAGTTCGATGCCATAGGTGTGGCCATGGCCTTACAGTCCAACATCCCAAACCTCTTCAGGATCTCTATTACATACTTCCCTTGTCCAAGGAAGATTCCATTTGCACTCTGCCACACCTCCATACCAAGAAATTAGTGCATCATACCCAAGTCCTTCATCTCGAACTCGGCAGCAAGCTTCCTCTTCGTGTCGAAAATCAATCTATCCTCACCTGTTACAAACAGGTCATCCACATATAATAGTAGAATCACGGGATTTCCTTCCTCAACCTTATAGTAAAGGTTGGAATCTGCTTTACTCTTCGTAAATCCCAAACTAGATACGAAGCCATCTATCCTGCCATACCAGGTCCTGGGTGCCTATTTCAAACCATACAAGGCTTTCTTCAGTTTGCACACATGTGACTCTCGGTCATGAGTCTCAAACCCAAGTGGCTACTCCACATACACTTCCTGTTCAAATACACCATTCAAGAAAGTTGTCTTGACATCCATCTGGTGTACCTTCCATTTCATCACTGCAACCAGAGCAAGTACCGATCTAATGGAAGTGTATCTGGCCACAGGAGCAACAGTCTCTTCATAATCAATCCCTTCTTTCTGGGAGAAGCCACAAGCTAAAAACCTTGCTTTATATTTCTCTATGTTGCCATCTGCAGCATGCTTGATCTTATAGATCCACTTGGAAGTCACCACAGACTTCCCATCTGGTCTTGGGACCACATCCCAAACATCATTTTTCATGATCGACGGATCATGGCATCATTACTTTATCCCGGATCCTGGCAACTTCAGATTCTTCAATAGATAGATTTGTTGCTGAACAAATGTTGTAGTCCTTCTTTTATAGGTGATGGTATTCAATCTTTCCTACAAGACAAGTTAAATTGCATGATTAGAAACATCTCATAGTTTTCAGAACAAATTCTTATACATAAAGAACTATGTCATACAAACATGCAATTATTTTAGCCAATGCTTCAATATAACATTTATCCATATCCCGTAACTTTCTAGATGCCTTCCAATCTCTACCAGAACATTGTTAAGAGTGTTCACAACTCCCAACATGTTAGCAAAGAGGTTTCATTCTAGATAAGTAGCAATGGAATGTTGTACAGTGCCATAGGCCACTTACCCATCACATGCATATTAGTAGTATATTGTTCATTAATGCAATTATTCTAATATGCATAATATACAACCTAAGTCTAGAAACATAAGTATATACATCATTGAACAATATTATTTAAATAATCAAATATACAAGAAATGAAAATTCAAGTACTTATCTTTTTTTGTTTGTTGGGTGGACTCCCTCTGAATCTTTGCTTCCTTGCAAGTGCTATTGGAGTCATATTCTGAAGTGGCTTCTTCTACTCCTTTCTATTGTAAAAAATAAGGAGTGGTAAACTCCCTCTTAATCCCTGAATCATTACATAGCTTTCTTGAAGTCTGCTGAAGTGAATTCTCCACCATTGATCTTCTTTTCAGTGTGGTTTTCTATCAAGGCTGTGAATTCCTTGAATTTGCTGAATACTTCATATTTGTTCTTCAAGAAATAAATCCAAGTAATGCCCTTGGTAAGACCTTCTACAGCTTTGCTTGCAATTGGTAATGCCCTATAATGCATGTGTGCAAGCCTTCTATGCCAAAGTTCACTTGGCTCTACTGAATCATGGACCATGGCTTGTTCTGGTTGGCCCTTCAATTTTTATAATCCTCCCTCTTGCTCCCCAATCACTACTACATCATCGATAGTCTTACCCTTTGGCCACATTAGGACTTGGCCATCTACAAATGCAACCCTCATGCCTTTTGCATCTAATGCGGATATGGAGAGTAGATTCTTCTTGAGACTTGGAACATATAGTACATCTTTCATCTTCATAGACTTTCCAGAGTCTAGTTTATAGGAGGTTTCACCACTCCCTTTTATTGGATACTGGTAGTCATCCCCAAGTTTCACCTTGTGGGGTGATTCATGTTCAGATAGGTTCATAAAGGATTCCTTGAATCCTGTCATGTGTTTCGAAGCCCCACTATCTATAAGCCAATCATTACTTCCATGAGTAATGGTTCTAGTGAGAACAGAAATCAAAACATATTCTTCATCACTTGAAGAATCTTCACTATCTTCTCTAGCCCTCTTCCTGGGAGGTTCATTGTCCTCTACAGCATGAGCATGATGTCTTCTTTTGAAGTTCTTCTTCTTGTGAGAACCATCTTTCTTATTTCTGGGACAATCTCTAGAATAGTGTCCCTTCTCATCACATGTATAGCAATGGACATAGGACATGTTCCTTCAAGGTCTGGGACTACCTCTATGATTCTAATGGTGATGTCTTTCTTTCTCGCCATGATGGTGAGCCTTCTTGTCACCATGTCTTTTAGAGTGTGCTGTGAGAGCTTGGTCTTCATTCCCCATCTTCTCTTCTCGAGCTACAATTCGAGCTTCTTCCTGTGAGCATTCTTCCCATAGTCTACTGAAAGTGATAAGTTTCTTCCTAGCACAAATCCCTTGGATGAAGGAATCCCATGACCTAGGAAGGCCATTAAGAGTGGTCATTACCACTTCTCCATTTTCTATATCTTCTCCCACAGCTTCAAGTTGTTCTTTTATCTAGGAGACCCTTGATAAATAAGACTGCATAGTCTCTGCATTCTGGATCTTGATATTCTTCAATTGATTCCTCAAGGTCATCTTCCGATTTATGTTCTTCCCTTCAAATAACTTGGTCAGGGAATCAAACATGTCCTTTGGTGTCTTTAGGGATGATACATGGGGTATGAGATGATCTTTGATAGAATCAGCAATGATCCTCTTTGCCTTGACCAAGTTCTTCTTGTGAAGATCCTTAGCCTCTTCTTCCTCTGGGACAGGGACCACTTCACTTATATAAGTGTCCAACTCATTTTCTTCCAAGATTAACCCAATCTTATACTTCCATGCTCGGAAGTTATCAGCCCCTTCAAGCTTATCCTCAAGCTTGGTGTGGTGAGACATCTTAAAGAGTACTTCAAATGAAAATAGAAAATATTTAGGTCTTACCACCTGATTTGCTGAAAACTGGATCTGGTCCCGGATTAGGGTTTGTTAGAGAAACCCTAAAAATTCAAAATGTGAATTTCAACTTTCTGAAAGGATAGAAAGATGCACCTTGATGAGCTGATCAACCTGGTATATTCAGAATTTGAGATCTTAAAGATTCACCCTTCAGAAATGCTTTATAGTCTTCCCGGATTCACTGGGGAGGACCCTGAATTAGGGTTTGAGTTTCCCGGAGTTTCACCCAACCAAATATCTCGATCCAAAGCTCTAAAATTTTATTTTTCCAAGGAGCTCCCAGCTATGTCTTCAGATTTCAGAAATTTCTATTTTTGTGGAAACCCTAATTTTTAGTGCCAAAACTCAAAGTGCTCAGAATTGAATTATGATTGGACATAAAGATTCTCCTTGATGAGTAGAGTCAATATACCTTACTGCTTTTCCAAAATATGTGGAGAGAAACCCAATAAACAAGAAACCCTAGTTTCCACCACTGCACAATGTCTTCTTCTCAGAGAAGCTCTGATACCATGTTAGATTTTGAGCATTAATTCATCATACTCTAGGATCTTTACTAAGAGAATAACATGTACATCATATCAATCATATCAACCATGTATCAAGCATATCAAGCAATCACATAAGACAATGGACATAGAGTTTCACTGGGTAAAACCATAAAGGTGAAAAACCCCACAACTTCCTCAGAGATAGAAAGAGCAATGACACAACCAAAGTACAAGAGATAGTCTTCTCCTAGCATCCGATCCTCCTCCTAACATGTGCACCACTTTCCGAGTGATAAAAGAGTGAGTAATGAGATGAATGAAATAGAGATCTCCCGATCTCTATTTATACTTGTTCTGTCCTGCCCAATAAACCAGTGGGGCCGACTTGTCTAGCTTAGCCTATTAACCCATGGTTAACTTAATCAGGGCCGACCCCACACATGGTGGTCTAATAACCCATCGACAAGTTATGACACTTGCGACACTTGTCAATACAAATGACGACACTTCTGTATAGAGGAATAATAACATCTCTATAGGAGTACAATATGCATAGATGAAATACATGGGTGAAATACATTCCGAAGTTACATATACATCAACACTTCTTCCCATCCAAAAGGTTTGATCCTGTGTTCTAAACTTCGATTTTTCTGAGGAGCTTCTAGCCGTGGTCACAGATTTCAAAATTTCCAACTTTTGCAAAAGCCCTAATTTTCCATCTTTCCGATCAAAATCCTGAACTAGGGTTTGATCAAGCTCGACCTTCTTCCCAACCAAAAATTTTGATCTTGGTCTCTAAATTTTGATTTTGATGAGGAGCATTCAACCGTGGTCTCTGATTCCAAAAATTCCAACTTTTTTCGAAGCCCTAAATTCCTGTAGCAGTGACAAGCCAAGAATGAAGGTGCTGAGATTCCAATTATGTTTTGACAAAATATGCACCTGATTGTTTCTGGTGCATCTCTTAAATTTAGGATCCACAGGGTCTAAAACTTTGGCCTATGTTAGCCTGACCTGTCATCTTTCCAACCCCATAGTTCTGACCTCAAATGGATTCTTTGAGAAAGATTTATGCCAAGTGTCGCAACATGACCTTTTTATGGGATTAAACAGTATAGAGAACCTGTACGGAGTGCCACGTGTCACTGGTTCAACTTCGGCCTCTTAACCTTTACCTGTGAAACTACAGTCCATGCTCTTACTGTCACATTTTACAGAATTTCATTTGGATCTTCCTATTCCAAGTTGTGACCTTTTTTCCTAGGTCACCTGTTTATGACTGATATCTGGAAGAGGCATAAACCCTAACTTGTACGGATCATAAATCACAAAGTACAATGAATTAGATGTTGTGCTTCGGACACAAGGTACATGGGGATGATATCTACGAGTTGTAAAAGTTTCAAATCGTGAACCTTCTCCAAAATGGATTTATGGCAAAAGTTCCACAATGACTGGTTTTTTGCTATATCAAGCCCTAGCTTCCAATTTGTCGCAAGTGCAACAAGTCTCATAAATTCCATAGCATGCCTTCCTTCAGGATAGCTCTGATACCATGTTATTTTTTCATCATTTAATTCAATATATCTAGGATCTTAACTGAAAGAACATGTACAGCATATCAACCATAAGAGACACAAAACATTTCACCAGGGAAAACCAAGAAGGTGAAAAACCCCGCAACTTCCTCAGAGATCGAATAAGCATCAATACAAAGATCACAAAGATCAAACCCAAGAGATAGACGACTACAGCAGCTACTCCTCCTCCACTTGTGCACACTCCTCCTCTCTCTCACTAATGCGAAGTGAGTGAATGAGAGAATGTTAAAATGAGAGAGACACACTCTTTATTTATACACTACTTCACTTGTCTTTTAACTTTAACTAGGTAGGCCCCAACTTAACCACTTAACATAATGTTGACCGAGACAACCCCCACTAGGGTGGTATAATAAACCTTTAACCCACATGACTCATAAAGGGCCGACCCCATCAAGGTGGCCTAATAGCCCATCAAGTATAAGTTATGACATTTACAATATAACTTGCGACACTTGCAAGTACAACTGACGACACTTCCAATCGGAGGAATAATACATCTCTGTTGGGGATACAATAAAGTACAAATACAATATACAAGTGAATATCTTCCGAAGTTACAAATACATCAACACTTGGATGTTCACCCCTAGAGCCTCCTACATATGTTTTAGTTAGATTTGATAACTATATAGGGATTCCATGGGATGACGTAGCATTTTAAAGTGTTCCTATTATACCAATTGAAAGAGTTACAACAAAACAATTTCCACTGAAACTCATTTGGGGTTTGACAATTCATAATTCACAGGGATTAACATTGGAGAAGGAAACTATAAATATTGGAAACAAAGAACGATACGGAATCACGTTTACAACAATATCACAAGTAAAACGTTTGGATGATTTTTGAATTTAACCTCCTTTCACATATGATCAATACGAGAAGATGGCAAAGGGAGCAACAATGGAATCAAGAAGAAAGGAAGAAGAAATATTAAAGTTGATCACATTGTAATATATTTGTATTTAAATATTATATATTCTTATATTCTTTGATAACATCAACCAACAAGTTGACATATATCATATTTAAACATTATCTTCTTTTATCTATATTCATCTGTATTGTTAAAAAAAATTATGAAATAATTTAACTATGATTACCATGAATATGTTAAAACATCACATCGTTTTGACATGCACACGGGGATCAGAACCAATATAGGCCCATGTAACTTTGGTTCTATGAAACGCCAAGAGGGATCAAATCCCTTGAGGTGCAAACCTTTCCTTTCCTTTCCTTCACTAAAAAATGGGTTTGCACTTCAAGGGATTTGATCCCTCTCAACGCTTCATAGAACTGGAGTTATATAGGTCTATATTGGTGTAGCATATATGAAAGGATAGTTATCAATATTGATGTGGAGCAGTGTATAATTCTCATTGTAAAGAAACTCTTACCTAAATTTTAGATCGAGATTTTAGAAGACAATATGTTAAAAGTGTCCAAGAATTGTAGTAGTATCTTAAGCTTAACATAGTTTCAATGTGAGAGCATAATTATTACATAATAATGATTTAATTATTTTTGATAATTATTACATAATAATGATTTAATTATTTTTAAATTTGGATTGAAAATTGCTTAGCAAACTACACTTTATATGTAAATTTATCATATTCTTATTAGTGTTGGTGTTTCCTTATATATAGATTAAATCAAAACCTCCTTACATTTGATATTAAATTCATTGTATTCATTCCCTGTAGTGTTTTGATTTGTTAGCAAGTTAAAATATAATTCATAAATTTTAATTAATATATCATTATAAAAAACAAAGATCAAGATTAGTTGTTATATAGCTTTCCCTTATATTATTAAGAAAATATTTCTTCTATTAAACTATAATTATTTTTATGTTTTTCTTCGTTTTAGTTTTAACTCATCATTATAAATATTATGAATCAATAAAAATATTCCTTTCATTAATATATTCCTTGCCCATTCATTAGTATATTCCCTACCCACATGAATAATAATAACGATGGAAGCACACCTTTATAATAATGTTTATTTAAATAAAATCTTATCTATAGAAAAGTTGACCTTATAAAAAATGGTAGAAAAATTGCCCTTAATAAAATGATAGAAAATCCTACATGAATAATAATAACAATGGAAGCCAATCCTTATTAAATAAAAGTCTTATCTATAGAAAAGTTGACCTTATAAAAAATGGTAGAAAATTTGCCCTTCACTAAAAAAAAGTTGAGTTTATTAAAAATTGATAAAATCTTATCTCTAAGAAAAAAGTTTGCTTATTAAAAATGATAAATTAATTATAATTAAAATAAAATAACTTTAGGTTGTGTAATCTAGGATTAATGTGAACGTATAATAATAGAAAAGTTCGTAGAGCTCGTGATAACAAAAGTGATATAATGATATATAAGTGAGCTGAATAGAATATGACTCATGGAGAAGGTATGGAAACTTTCTTCTTTGTAAATAAATATTTTTTTTAGAAGTGTATAAAAGTTATTGCATCGAGAGGTGCTCTACACTTTAGTATGAGGGAGATCTTGTAACATGTGTTGTTTGTCGATTGTTTGTCAAGTTTGTCGAGTAACTAAATAATACAAAGTAAAAAGTAATTAATATTATGTCGGCCATAAACAAAAAAGAATAACACAAAGTAAAAAGTAAATATGAGACTTAAACTAGAGACTTTAGAGCTTAGGATTAGGTGATAAATATTATGTCGGTCATAAACAAAAAAGAATAATACAAAGTAAAAAGTAAATATGAGATTTAAACTAGAGACTTTACTTTTTAGTTTTAATACAAAGTAAAAAGTAAATATGAGATTTTAGAGTGTTTGTCGAGTAACAAAATAATACAAAGTAAACAAAAAAGAATAATACAAAGTAAAAACTAATAAATATTATGTCGGCCATAAACAAAAAAGAATAACACAAAGTAAAAAGTAAATATGAGACTTAAATTAGAGACTTTAGAGCTTAGGATTAGGTGGGTCATGTATTGCAATCAAGGAGCTATTCAAAGAGGGGTTTGCACCTTGGGAGATTTGATCCCTCTCGGCGCTTGATAGAGCGTAGGATTTGGATCTATGTTGGTTTTATAAAATTGTGAAGTTTGTTATTAGAAATCTCATTAATATTTAACAACAAATTTCACAATTTTATTAAACATTAATGTTAAGAATATTTATATAGAAATATGTTGTTTATTTTATTTTATTTTTATATTATATAATTAATATATATAAATTTGTCTTTAAAAATCAAAACTTGACAAAAACAACAACAACAACAAAAAAACCTCCTCTATCCTTACATCAAAATTGTACCACGGGGGGTTCACTCAATGAACTTGTTACCTAGCACGATCGTTCGCAAGATATTAAATAATATCCCTAATTTCACTAAATATTGGTAAATGTCATTTAAAATTGTATTGTTGAAGCCCCCTCCAAATATACCTTTCTAATTAAGAAAACCCCTAGTTTCACCAGATATTGTAGGTATCCATTTTTATCAACCCATTTTTAATACCCCTTTATATAATATTATCAAGTTTTAGCAAACAAGATCCCTAATGCATCTTAGTATAAGCAAACATGATGCTAAATAACATAATAGTATAATGCTCATAATGATCCCACTAAGATTGCAGGGACGACATTGGATATGGAAAACCCAATGAAATAGTAATGGGGAAGCAGGGAAAATTTTAAGGACCCCTTCTAAATTTATGTATATAATAAATGGGCAAATCGCCATGATACATGGGAAAGTGTGAAGGCTATTTTATCAATAATATAATATGTATATATAATCTCTTAGCAAAACATTCACGAAATTATAGAATTTTGTAAAATATGAGCGAATATTTCATGGAATTATAAAATCTTGTAAAATCATGTCGAATATTTTATATAATTATAAAACCTTGTAAATTCCTTGGCGAATATTTCACAAAATTATAAAATCTTCTAAAGTATTGGTGAATCTTTCACTGAATTATAAATTCTTGTAAATTATTAGCAAATTGGTTGAAATTTGACAGAATAAAATTTCCTAGATGATTTTGTATTCACTTTGGATTTTCCATGTACTCTTACAATCGAACACCTTCTAAACAAAATCCAAACTAATTTGTTGACTTTACTCATCACAACTACTTATGCTAGTAAGTTCATACCTCCTTAAAGATATAATGTAGAGATAATTTCATAAATATTTGCAATATAAAATTGAGCACTTGGTCAAAGTGTGCAATTAATTTATCCCACGACATTTGGTGTACAATCAATTTTCACAAAATGTGTGGGACCTAATCATCCCCTTCAATTGAAATTACTACGAGAAAGAAACTAGTTTCTTGAAGCACTACTTGAAATAACAAGCTTCAATAAATGGAAATTTTGAAACACATTCTTGATGGAGATATTGGCTAAATAAATGGAAATTTTTAAACTCATTCTCGTTGGAATTGTCTCCCTTGTCTCATTGGCCTTTTTTCCTTTCTTGTGATTGTGAATGGTTTGTGTTGCTTTCTAGGGAAAAGCCTTCAACATTAGTATTATCAATTTCTAGTGAAATTGCATTTATCTCACTTTGATCAATAGGGGAACCTATCTTATCATCCATTATATGGATATTCGATCAATATTTCTTAGAATAGTTGACGGCTCTCTCAATGATAGATTACTCGAAAGAGCTTCAATCATGAAGAGAATGTAGATTCTTTGATTGAGGCTTTTTAAAGTATGATAATTCCTTTGTTTTGATGCTTTCTTTCTATGATTGTTGTTTGACATCTCACTTATAATTTTTTTAATAAATTTAAACTTTAAGAGTAAAATAGTCGGCTAGGAGGGTGCTAAGATGAAATATGAAACCATAGGAAACCCTAATGGCTAGGGTAAGGAAGGCGCTCGATGTGAGTAAGGATGACTAAATAGGCCAACCTTGGTATTAAGACTAAGTGTTTGGAGCACTTAAAAGTCATATAACAAGGAAGCCTAACTATCACTCAATCATAGGGGTCATTTCCTTAATTCTTCGACTCAATCATCATGGAAGTTGTGAATTTTATTATGGGATATGATTGGCTTATGCTCCTTCACATGAAAACCATGTTTAACCTCCATATAAGTCTTTGTGCAATTCAATCATTCTTTGGCAGCCTTGGCATTATGAATATATAGGTGAATCAACGTGATAGTATGTGTGGGATTAACCAATCTATTCCATACAACCTAGGCCTTCACTCATTGCATCTTATTTCAATTTTAAATTAGCTCTTCTTTGGTGAAGAAGTAGAGGGGTATGTCGATGAGCTTTGCTTATCTCAAAACTTTCTAACCCTTTGGTCCTCACTTATTCATATGATCTTAGGGTGATTTAAATACCCATCCCTAGCTTCTTCTTTGGAACATTAGCTCGATGCGATAGGCACTCACAAAAATAAAATGAACACGGTGAAGATGTGTGCTTCTTGTACCCATCACAATATGTGTTTCTACTGCTACCAGGAGATGTGAAGCTCATCGTGATTACCATGAAGACAATATAGCTTCAGCATTAAGATAATGGGAGAGTTGGAAGAGAGATTGGGATGCGAATAATGACAAAAATTTAAGGTGATCAAAAGAGAACTAATTTAAATGCAAGGATAGCTAGTAGAGTATAAAAGTAAATCGGTTCTTTCAAAAATTGATATAGAATTTCAAAAAGAAATAATAGAGGAAGAAATGAAAAAGTGAAGGAATTGCATTGTATAATCCATTACTAAGCTCCCCTTAATAATATACTATTAAGGAATAATCATACTATGGACTCCATACGACAAAGGAAAACAAGATTCATCCCTCATGGTTTCATTAGCATGTCAAAAGACAAGTAGAGATTATGGACTATAGTAATTTCATCAATTATGCCATGTTATAGTTTCGGTTTTGTGATAGCTTGAATTCCACTTTGATATTAGGAGAAGCCAAATATTCTTGGAAGGATTCATGAAACATTTATGAACAATACGTGAATCGCTATTAAAACCTATATACGTGTGCATTGCAAATAAACTATGCTAAAATTGAGTAATTAACAATGAAGAGATGGATTTGATTGACAATATTGCTTTTACTATTTTATAAAAAAACACAACCAAGATTCATGTTTTTACCAAACTTCTGTATTTACATATTGTAAATAAGATTGTAACTATTTTATTTTTTACTAATATATCAAGTATCAATTACTCTTTAAAAAAACTAAATTATATAATTTATTTTTACCATTGTGCAACAATGAATTCTTCTATGTGGCTAATGGAAAAAACAAAATAATTAATCAAGAATCCGAGTTGTATTTCCAACTATTTAACTTATTGTTCTTATTGGAACTTGTGTCTACTGGGAAAACAAAATACTTAAATAGAATCTCAGTTATATTTCAAAATCTATACCTTATTGTTCTTATCGGAACTTCTTGTGATTATTTTGAAGAAACTTGAAAAGCCATAATTTGTTGACATACATTCAGGTGATATCCAAAACTACCTGCACAAACAAGTCATTCAAATACTCGAGTTATCATATATCATTGACTTAATAATATTGACCTAAGTTGAAAAGCAAGAAAAATAATTTGTTGAAGTAGTTTCATTCATTAGATTATATCAACATCGGATAAGAATTTGAACACTGAAAAAATTTGTTAGAGTATAAAATGATATCAAAATCCAGCTAAACAAACAAATATTCCAAGATCAATATGTGAAAAAAGAGAAAATGATCTTCATAACAAAACATTGACAAAAATATAACAATTTCATTTTGTAAATTTTTGTCACACTATGACATGACATTGCCCAAGTTCCCATTGGGCATACATAAAGTTTTCACGTTGTCATGGATTCTCATGTGTTATTGTTTGTTTTCAGTAGTTTGTACAACAAAACTACATATGGTTGCACAAAACAAGCACATTAACTCGCCCACTTCTATCATATTTGTTTAGCGCTGAATTCAATGGATTTTCATTATAACAAGGTTGTGAAGCTTGGAATAGGAGAAAAATCAGTCAGCTTGGGACTCGATGACTAAACAAAATGTGGCGTTCCCCCCCAAATAACAATAAGACATTATGTTTCTAAAATATATATATATTATATATATTGTTATCATTGTGAAATTTATTTCAATAAGGGGGCTAGATGAAAAAATCTGCCGAAGAAGTCCTAGGAGGACTGTTGTAAGAAACAATTTTTATTTTTATTATTTTTTTTAATAAAAGGATGAACGAGAACAGCCAAGTTAAAAGAGGAGATCATGCATGGAAAAGTGGGGGACAAGTTAGAGTTAACCTCTAGGAAACCAGAACAGGTGTCAAAAGTGTATTTAAGACACTAGACACACCCTGAAAATCAGGGATTTACTTACCTGCAAAAATTCCATGAGGAATTGGCTGCTAATGGTAAGACCTAGGCAAAAACTATAAAGGAATGGCATATGTGGGAGGCAGGACGTTGCTGAGTATGTCGGAGAGGATTATACTTGCTGTGTGAGCACTCTGTGTTAGGCAAGGAATTCCGGAAACGTGATTGAGTTTTTGAGGTTAACTGTCCACACTTTTCATGCATGCATCTGGCTCGAGGGTGATTACGGACAGACTTGGTGTTTGTACCTAATCTATGGTTGGGTGGAACGTGGCTGTTCCAGCTTCATTCAGGTGACAAGTTCCAGGTTTTTCTAATCACAGACTCCTAAGCATTTCCTGTTATTTTATTTTAAGATTTTTACATTATTGTCAAATAATGCCTGATCTGCTAAAAGTATAGAATGTTTAGTACTTCCGTGGAAATAAACTCATTTTGGTTATTTTAATCTGAGTTATTCGTTGGCATAAAAAAATAGAATGACCTTAAATCTGGGGATTCCAATCTGTATCTATATATTATGAAACAGTAACAAAAGGGATGGCTTAGATTCATTTTTTTTCCTTTCAGATTTCAGTTACCATCAGTATCGATTTCATTCTTTATAGATTAGATCTAGTCGAAGATAATAGTCGACTTATACTTGACGGTCCCAGTGGAATTTGGAATTATTGCATTCTGTGTAACACCTCTGGAAGAATCATTTCATGATTTGTTTAGCATCACTATGTATTTTTATATGAGTTTTCGACAGTTACAATAGGACAGCATTTTAGATCAAATCCTTATACCATATTACCTTAAGGCTATTTAACAATCTCTGGCAACACTGTGAGGATTCAATCTCTAATCCTTCTTTATAATTATTTCATCGTATAGTAACACCGAGATTCAATTGACCCTGGGTCACATTGAAGAAGATGGTAATATGTATAAATCCCACGATAAAGCTACCCAGGTTGAATTCAATTCGAATTTAAAAAAAAAAAAAAAACATTATAAATCGAAATATCAAATCTGGAAAACGCTAAAGAATTAGTTTCGATCGTAATTCAAAAAGGGGCAAATTGTAAACTGAAAACCAAATCTGGAGAACGCCAAAGAAACGGTCTATATTGAAACAGCATTAAAGAATCATAATATTTCAGATCCAAGCCCTCGAGGCTGCTACAGGAACGCGAAAATAAATAGACAATAATTGAGATATGGAAACATTTCACTGGAGAACATAACCTTCAAAGACTAGAGATTTTTTTTCTATCTTATTGAACCTTAGATCCTTTCTCCTTAGTCATCAGGGTATTGCAGTACACCACGACAATGATAGGGTTTGACCTGGGCACTCACGATTGATCTGGTATTGGAACATCGAGAGTTGTATTTTGTGAATGGGAGATGTTAATTTAATTTTATCAATTTACATTAAGAAAAATGATAGAATCTTTTAAAAGACCCGCTTCAACCATTAAAGAAAAACGAGTTCCAGTTACAGGATTCAAGCAAAGGCTATTTCAAACAATAAACATTCCATGCATAAGTTCATTACATCGAATCCCCGGCATTAAAGCCCAAACCATAGACGAACTGACAAGTTCTTCCAAAAAATTATATAATACTGCTAAACCCCAGATTCTACTAGCACCGACGAGGGTTATTACTCAAAAAAAAACGAGTTCCAGTTCCAGGATGTAAGCAAGAGCTAACAGTAAATATTTCATGCAGAATTTTATTACACCGACGAGGGTTATCACCCAAAAATCCTTCCATGCAATGGTGGATTTTTATGGAGCAACGCTGCTTACCGAAAGAGGTAGACCCAAATCGCCCAGCGTTTAAATGACTCGACAAACCCTGCCACAATACAATAAAGATATTAGCATCTGAGAAAAGATGACATCTATGTGTAAAGTTTAAAAGAAATCTGCGTCTCTTACTTAAGACTTTTACCTTTGCGATAAGGTTGCTGGTCATGGCTCCTTCAGAGCTACCATCCAACAGCATCCTCTGTGACAAGGGTTTCATCCCTTTAAAAAAATCATCAAGTAAAGACAAGTGCATTATCTCCCTTGCAAACTTTTATCTAGCACTCATCGCAGTTACATAAGCTGACAAGTAATGGTGCCTCGGCCCCAATACTGAAGAGGCAAACAACCATGCCCGAATGGGAACCAGATTTTTATTTTTAAAAATGCGTTTAGCTCGTTCAGAAAACCTAGAACCAATGCTAGTACGGAGGGGTATTTGTCACCTTCCTTTAAAACGCTTTTAATGGAGTCACATGGCTCAGTACCATGCTGAGCTTCACTGGCAGGCATCGAAAACCACATCAGAGCTGTGATCCATCGATTTAATGGCTGAATTAAATGGCATGTATTACTGCTTGGTATGTCAAATCCCAGCGTAAGACTTAATGTTCAAGATATGTGGATAGGCTACGAATACCCAGCAGATAATCTTAGTTCCGAACTTGAAGGTTGAAGGTCGATTATACAGAAGGTGACTTTAGTAGGATCATTATATGTTGAAAATTTATAACATGAGATCCTCATATGGATAACCGTAGTATGGAACCCTTGTAGTGGATATCCATAGCAATAAATTCAAAGGGTGAACTTTCTTAGAGGTTAAATCAAGTTACCTTACCAAGACATGCTACGTAACATATGGCCAATAGATAATGTAGTTAAGTTTGTCCATAAGTATCAAGCTTTTCAATAGAGTGATTTGCCGAAAATTTGTAGCATAAAGACTTGCAAAAGAGGTTATACCAAGCTACCTTTTATAAAGATGTGACTCTTGGATTTTCAAACACACTTGAATTCATAGAGTATTTAATCCCCTTGAGACGCACTATAGGGTGGTATTTGCTTTACACAGGGTACTCATTATTCTACAACAAAATCATGGAGTGATCCATACCCAAGTGGAATTCATTGACCTCATAACTCCTACCTACATTATGAAGTAAACAAAGAGCTAAAGGCCCATACATGTTGTAGGTAAACATGCATGTTGAGTCACATTTAATTAATAATTCTTTTCTTGTGTCAATGAAGAAATTCAGATAGTAACGGTGTACCTGCAAATCAAATACAGAGTGGTGTTAGCTGTAGCTAAGTAAGTGGCATGTCAACCATAATACTCCTCTAACCAGTAGGAAGAATTACAAGGGTAAGCAGTAAGTATGATTAGCATACGAATGTTTTTATCTGTTAGTTTAAGTGTTTGTTAACAGAGCACCATTCTTTTACAGTAAAAAAAAAAAAAAAAAAATTATGGAGATGTGACACAAAATTTGCTTCAAGAATGCAAAAATCAAAATACACGATAGCATGTTCCCATGCTTGATCAAGCTTCGTGATTCATGGATATTGGAGATAAAATAGAAGATAAAAGTATAGTACTGTAGTTTGATCGATGAAATAATAAATGAAAATGACAACCCAGCAAACAATTTTGATGAAATTTAAAGACCTTCAAAATGGGAATGCAATGGAAACCAAAGATCCAACATACGGATTGCTTGGCTCTCCTACTTTTATTTACTATTCAATTTCCTGTTGGCAGACGCAAACATTCTCCAAGACTCCAATTTATCTCCAAACAAAAATAACTTAGCATACTAAGAACAGAGAAGAGCTTCCAAGCATGGAAACATTGGTTCAACTAGATTTTAAACAAACTGGATAAAAGAGTCGACGCACACCATGTTTAAACACATGTAAAGTCAGATAAAAGAAAGGGAAGATATATTAGCAATATCACTTGCATTCATAAACCAGGAGACAGCCACATGCAAACACGAAAAATGAGAATCAGAGGTTTAACAGTAACAAATATATCATCTCTTGTCATCTGTGTTTTACACGGATGATTTACTCAGGAAAAAGAAACAGAGGTGTAAGGCCTAAATAATATAACGGTTCAACCTGTAAATAATACAGGAATCTACAAGATAAAAACAATATGTCTCGCATAATGAAAATGGCTACCCACTTAAGTACATTTTCGAGTGATTCGATAAGCTTATCTAATTCATACTTTCCACACGAGGTCACTTATGTGGCAGGGATATCAACTAAACCTAGAGACAAAAAGACATGGTGGTTTGTAAAGAGTTAAAGCATGAAAGGGGAGGGTGACAAAACTACCACGTATGGAAACATTTTAATGCGGCATTAACATAGTATTATAGGAGTCCAATCGATCTAAAACTACTACGCCTAATATCCAAGGACATACATATTTAGGTATTAGAGTACAACCAATCCATATTTTATAGTTTCATACACAAATTTAGAAATTAACCCGACTAAAACATATTCATAAACAAGAATTCAATCTGAAACAAATACCATTTTTTTTCCACAAATTGACTTTAGACAGAAGCTAAAAGATGCAGTATTTTATAAGATAACATACACTAGGTATGCGCTCATAATAAAACTTGAGAGTTATGCAGATCGACAATCAAGGTCAAAGTAAAAAGCAGAGTGTAGGAGAGTTACACAGATCGTAAATCAAGGTCAAAGCAAAAAATAGAGTGTAGAGTGAACAAATAGGACTCCTACATCATTGATAGCATACACCAATTTTATCTGGTTTTACCGCGGAGGAAGAAGGTAGATAATTACTATGTCCTCATTGGTACACTATTATCAAATTTAAGCAAAACTTAGGATCATAAGCAATATCAAATAAAAATGGAAGGTCTTTAAGTTTTAGGTGGGTATGAATCGATCTCGTGATTTGGACGTATGAATCCATCCCATGATTTGGAGGTTATTCCTCAACACTCCCAAATAAAATAACCCCCGATATTTATATTACTATGTCAAATTAAAAACCCCCCTTGACCCCTTAATACGGGGCAATATATTTTTGAGGTTTTTAAGAGTATTCAACCCCCCAATATGAATGGACGTGATATGATATTGCCTCACTAGTGAACCCCCCGTGGCTAAACTTAGCGTACAATTGGTGTTCTCATAGTACTCGTAATAATATCCGGAGATGTTCTTCATGTTCTTCTTCACTTTTGGAGTAGATCAGAATGTCGTCAATGAATACTAGAACAAACTTGTCTAGGTATTTACTAAAGATGTTGTTCATAATGCACATAAATTTTGTGGGTGCATTCGTCAATGCGAAAGGCATTACCACAAACTCGTATTGACTGTATCGGGTTCGAAAGGCGGTCTTACTGATGTCTTCGTCACAGATTCTTACTTGGTGATATCCGGATCATAGGTCGATCTTTGAGAAGATCTTCGCTCCTCCGACTTGATCAAACAAGTCATCAATTCTAGGGAGTGGGTAACGGTTCTTGATGGTCAATTTGTTAAGTTGATGATAATCGATGCACATCTGCATCGTCCCGTCCTTCTTCTTGACAAGGAGTATTGGTGCTCCCCAAGGAGACACACTCGGTCGGATATATCCTATCTCGATCAACTCTTGTAACTGAAGCTTGAGTTCCACCAATTCGGGTGGACTCATGCGGTAAGGGGCTATGGAAACTGGTACGGACCCGGGTGTTATCTCTATGGAGAATTCTAGGTCTCGTTTGGGCGGTAGCCCAGGTATTTCCTTGGGAAGTACATCCTTGAATTCTACAAGAGCTGGGAATTCATCAATCTTTTGTTCCCTATCGGCTTCTACGGTTTGAATGTTGACTGCAAAGAGTTTACAACCCTTCCTTACACACTTCTTTGCTTGCAAGGCAGATATCTGTCTTACAGAAACTTTCTTAAGTATACCCTAAATCTTCCTTTGATTCCCTTGGTTATCCGTGCATAGTATTGACTTGTTCAAGCAGTCAAGTGGGGCATGATGTTCTTCCAACCAATCCATGCCTATAAGTACGTCATATGATCCTAGTGGTAGGATATTTAAATCCACCCTAGTTGGGAACCCATTCAAATCTATCTCACAAGTTCTAACTAGTTCAGAGACTTTCTGTTTGGTACCGGTGGCTAGTTGTACCAGCTATGGTTTCTCGTGACTCTCTTGGTTTAACTTACAAGTATCGACTATCTTAGGGGAGACATAGCTTCGGCATGCACCAGGATCTATCAAAACTGAAATGGCTGTGTTTGAGATCTTACCCTCAATTTCAACCATAGTGGCCTGGTGATCTGCTTGTCGGCCATCAAGTGCAGCATAAATTCTTGGTGTTCTCACCATGTCCCTTACTGTTGGGTTTGCTTGGACATTGTGTAAAACTCTATCCGTCTTGTTGGGACAATCTTTGAAGTAGTGGGGCCCTTGGCATTTCCAGCTAGTAATGGTTGGTGGGGCAGCTTTTGCTCCTTTGTTGAAAGCTAGTCTGTTGGCATGTGGTGGGGGTGCATTTGGCCATGCATGAGGTCGGTTGAAGCCTCTATTGGGTGGAAAACTATTGTTTTGTTTCCGGTAAGGTGGTGGTCTACAACTTGGTCTTCGGTTGTCTGAAAAGGTTCTAAATCTATCTATGTTTCTGTTTATGTTATCATTCCTTGGCTATCCATGTTCCTAACAGAGTCTAGCTTTGTGTAAAGTCATGTCTAATGTTTTAGGCATGTCAAACTCAATCTTCTCTCGAAAATTGGGAGGTAGGCATCCTAAGAATTTTTGTATATTGACTTTTTCATCCTTTATATAAGGAACATAATGAAGTAGATCCAGAAATCTATTGATGAAAGCTTCCCTAGTTAGGGAGCCCATTTTTAGTTCATGAAATTATTTGATCTTTTTGTCAAAGAATCTTTCAGACATGTATTTGTCTTGAAAAAATTTGCTGAAAGCATTCCATTTTATGTCTCTCACTTCCTGCCCTTTTGTATGTTTCAAGTCTCTCCACCATCTGGCTGCTTTAACATTTAAGTTGTAAATGGCTAGCCGGGCTTGCATTTCCCTGGAATAGTTGTGGACTTTAAAATACTTGTTCATCCTAATAGCCACTCCTCAGCTTTCTCCCCCGTATTTATCTCTCTGTCATAAGTTGGGGCTTTGATTTTCTGAAATTCTCCTTGTAAAGTATCATCATTTTTCCTCCTTTTCTTGCAAGGGGATGGCGAAACATCATTATCGGAAGAGCTCTTACAGTCCTCTTCCATGTAATCAAGTATGTGCTCTTCATACTCATCTTTTTTAGGACTGATGGATCTTTTTGTGTGACAGTTTTTTTCTTGGGACTTGTTGGCTGAGTGGGTGGTCTGTCCATGGGACCTTTTGCCCCTGTTAAGCTCTGAAGTAGAGCTTCATTTATGGCTTGTTGTTCTTTTCTTTCCTGCATATTATCATCTTTGAAACTCTGCAACTCATTTTGCAACTGTTGTATTGATCTCATTAGATCTGAGTTTAATTATACCACGATCTCTTGTTCTCATGGTGGGGAATTTAAGTTTCCATGTATATTGTTGTCTTTTTCTGTATTCATAACTCAAACTGTAATTGTACCTGCAATGTTGTATCAATTGTAAGAACAGAAATCTGTTAGTTCATATATATAAAATAAATTTATAAGTGCATGTTTCAAATTATAAGTATCTGCAGCGGATGTTTTCTGTAATGAGCCCAAAAGGTCACTTAGTATTGTAGCTAGGATCTGATACCACTTGTAATGTCCCTAAAACTGTAAAAATTTAAATTTTTTCCGTATACCTTTTCACTGCCTATTGAAGTAGATGTTCAGTAAATTAACTTCAGCACTGGTAAAATACTAGAAGGCTTATTAATATAATGAAAGAAATGCATGGTTTATATTTCTACTCATGGCTTACTGTATGATGTATCCACTGTGATTGGTTTTACTTTAGTAGTTTTGTGGAAGCGGTGTAATTGAAATTATATCTTCATGAACCACTTTGGATTAATAGTAAATAACTCTGTCTGATCGATCGTCTTGGCACTTGGTTGAAAACTTTAAGGGTCTCTTATTCTTGCATCTTAATTTTATGTTATTCCTTTTTAAATGTTGCAACTATGTATCCACTTTAAACTTGAATGGATTAGCTTGAATAAATGCAAGTTACTGTGGTTTATAAATCTTTAAATGCTTTGAGGGGATGGACCTGGTAGCATTTTTCCAAGCTTACTTAGCATTTCATGCTAAATTCTACTTCAATATTTGTTTTGTAGGTAATTTTTAAGGGCCAATTAAGATCTACTGTCTGGATTCTAACATCTATGTAAGAGGTTAATATATGGTCTTGATCCCTATTAAAAATTGTAAAAATTTGCAATCGTGTAAATGGGGTTTGCAACTATATGAAGTGGGTTAATAATTCAAAGGCTAGTGGAGTTGGGTAGCGCTTTAATGGTGTTCAACGATAGCCATTCGAATGGATCCCAGCTGGAAGTCATAATGGGACTAAACCCTAAGGGTTTGTATGACCCACTGTATTATTGTTTTGTTTTGTTTGGAGGTGAGAGTAGAGTCATGTTCTTCTAGGATTGGAGGCGCTCATGGCCAGTTTCGACCTGCACTTCAGCAGATGGCTTTGGCCTTCACGTGGTAAGATTCTATGCCCATGAAACTCGTTTTAAGTCCTTCCTCTCAGCAATCATTTCCAATGTTTCAGTTTGAAGTTTTAACGATTGGGGTGTGGTTTTGACAAGGCATGAAGTGGTAGCAGTTCGAGCTTGACATGGGGCAATCGTTGCTATGGAGAAAATGGTAAGTCTGGCCCTCAACTAGCCATTTCCTCCCCTTCGAGCCAAATTTTTGATTTCTGGGTCAAATGTACTGTAAAATACGAATTTGGGAAAGGTTTTTAAATATGGAGTTTGGATGTGTTGCTTAGCTTGATTATGCAAGTTGTGGCCACACCATGTGGCGCACTCTTTAATATGTAATCCTCAATGCTTGATTGATTTGTAGCCTATAAGGCATGTTGAGGTGGAGGGAGCTTTTAACTTGCTCCTGTGTAATTCGAAATACAGTTATGAAAATTGGGGAAACTTTTAAATAAAGAGAAAGCTCTTTTATTTGACCTCTGTAAAATTTCGTGGGTGCATTTTATTACTCCCGTCAGCTTCTGCGTGTTTATTTTAATACTAAATCCCGAAGGCATTGGAAGTATAAAATCTCAGTGTGTGCGGTGAACGTATCCGTTCACTAAGTTAACCGTGTCCAGTTAAGGGTTAAGAAGCGAGACCGTCTTCCATATTTGAGATAAATGATAATAATATATTGATTGATGATGATAAAGTTACAATAAGCTCGCGTTTATAGGGCTTGAGTAAGAATAGCGAAGGGTTACACCCTTTCGCTTATTAACCTAATAATCTATTTAATATATAAATAATAATATTAATTAAATATTCATAGCATTGCCTTCCCCTTAGGAAAGCTTTGTCCTCAAAGCTTAAGTATTTTCCTAATGTCGTCCTTCATTCAGATTCAGTGTCGGTATTAGAATCGAACATGATTTCTTGTGTAGAGACTTGCACTTCCTTTCCATTGATAATTTTGCACTGTATTGTCTGATTGTTCCTACATTTATGGCCTGGGATCCAATCATCACCGCATCAACAACATATGTTTTTCTTTTTTTTTCTATTATCATAGTAACTATTAGATGACTTTGATCTATTTTCCATTTCATAGGCATATGATTGAGGTTTGTGGCATTAATGGCCAGGTGACCAAGTATCTGCACAGTACCTACATTGTGTCTCTTTTTCTTGTCGAGAATGGCTATCACCTCTTGTTTTTATTCCTTCCAATTTGCGTTTTGCGGCTTTTGCTTTATGTCTTGCTACCTCTACGTTAGGTATGTCATGTAAATTTAACTATTTTTGGAGGTACGGTTTAAGACCTCCTAAATAGGTTTCGAGTCTTTGTTTGTCAGACAACCCAAATACTCGTGTCGATAAGGATTCCCACTAATGTGTGAATTCCTCAACGCTTCCAACCTGTTGTAATCTGGTAAGTTTACTGAAAAATTCATCTTCTTTGATACCTTGAAACCTATTAAAAAAATCATTTTTGAACAAGTTCCAGGTGTAGGAAAAATTGTCTCTCTTCCACCATAAGTATCAATTATAGGCGTACCCTTCCATATGCATTGACGCATATTTCACCTTCTCCTCGTCAGATTGAATATTGTAAATATCGAAGTATTCTTCTGCTTTGTTTAGCCAAGCAACGCATTGGTCTTCACTTCCATTGTATTTCGACAACTCTATTTTTGCCTTAGGTGGGTACACTATGTAAGGGTGATATTGATTCCCTTTTGCTTTATGGTTTGATGGTGGATCGGAACTACTAGATGACGTAAGTGACATATTTGAAATGCTTCATTGTTGGCGGTGATTTTTATCTTTTTTATTCTCTACTATCTTACTGATAGCTTCTATTTGGATGTTTAATCGTGCCTCCATATCTGGCAGTACTTTTGTTTCTATCTCTTGCTTAAGCGTCGCATTGTTAATCTTTATTTCTTTTTGCAATTCTTCTTGATTCTTGGCAAGTGCTTCCTGTGTGAAAATATGAAATGAGGCATCTAGCATGTCTGGACTGCTAACTTGGTCTGTCTTAGGCGTTAGTCTTTGTAACACCTCCATTAATATATTATGGTTCTGCGTCATGGTGCTCAAGTTCTGGGTTATGGTGTTTATGTTTTGAGTCATAGCACTCATTTTGTCATCCAAGTCTTTTTGTTTTTCGTTCAGAGTGTCAAATTTTTCACTCAACCTTCTTTCTAGTACCAAAACAACTTCATCTTTGATTTCTTTTTTAAGCACGGCATTGTTATTTTTCATCTCTTCCTTTAAATCTTCTTGAAGCATTTTCACAAGTTTGTCCATTCTAGAGTTTAGACCTTCGACGATTTTTAAATCTCTAATTTGGTTTTTTTCTAATTTTTCTAGTCGGTCTCGTAACTCGGCCATGGTTCTTGACCTGGTGTGGGAAGATGAATATTTGGGAGTTATTTTGGTTTATGGATAAGGGAAAAGACAATTAATGTCTTAGGGAAAAATTATAATTACTATAGTAAAGCTAATTACTATAATTAATAGTGTTTGTAATAAAAATAATAATAAATATAATAATATTATATTTAGATATTTTTATTCTAAGGTTTGGAAAAAATAAAAAATAAATTAAAAAAATATTATAAAATTTGTTATTATAATATTTTATTATTTAATTTTTATTTGGCTTGTTTCGTTGCAGGTTAGGGTTTGCCGGGAGCGATAACATGGGCGTTGGTATGAGGAGGGAGGAGGGCCGAGCTGGTGGCAGGAAAGAGGGTGGGAGGGATGGCGGCTGGTGGCAGCGGATGGTCGTGTAGGCTAGGTGGTCCACGCGGAGGGTTGGACGGAGCCAGAGGTGGCGTGAATGCACGCAGGGAAAAAAGGAGGTTGACGGGAGGGACGTCGTTGGTGGGGAGAGGAGCAACGGTAGAGAGGAGGGGTGACGCGGGGTTGAGCGAAAGAGAGGGCGCAGGGAGGAGCAGAGAGGGCACGGGGAGGAGCAGAGAGGAGGGGCGCAAGGTTGAGGTGGAAAGGGTGGCGCTGGAGGAGCGCGTAGGAGAGGATGGCACTGGAGGGCTCACGTGGAGCAGAGGCGGCACAACAGGGAGTGAGGAGTAGCGGGGGACGAGGGAAACGAGGGAGACGAGGAGAAGGTGGTGTAGCAGTGATGGTTATAGAGAGTGATGAGAATGAAGATATGAATCCGAGGAGAGAGTGAGGATATGTGAGCCAAAACCGAGCTCGATAGTAGGAGGAGCCGAATCCGAGCTCAAGTTGAAGGAGACGAAACTGAGCTCTGATACCAAATTGCAGTGAACGTATCCGTTCACTAAGTTAACCATGTCCGGTTAAGGGTTAAGAAGCGAGACCGTATTCCATATTTAAGATAAATGATAATAATATATTGATTGATGATGATAAAGTTACAATAAGCTCGCCTTTATAGGGCTTGAGCAAGAATAGCGAAGGGTTACACCCTTTCGCTTATTAACCTAATAATCTATTTAATATATAAATAATAATGTTAATTAAATATTCATAGCAGTGTGTTGGTATGTTTGCATCTTCAGAAGTTTAGATGATTTTGATAAGCTCCAGGGTTTAATAAATTTATATGGGAAACGCTCAGCTATCCTCTGTCGTTGTTGGCGTTTAAGTGAAACCCTGAAAGAGATTCCTCGGTGTTGACTAAGGCTTAATCTATGTTTTTATCCTATGTTTCCTGTCTAAGTTATAACTCATAGTGACTTTGATTTTTACCCCCGTCATCTTTAGTTTAAGCTCTACTCTAGAAAGCGAAATGGACTGAAGAATGAGAAATTGAAATTTTTGTCTTAAATTACTAAAGGGAAAAGCCCTAGCTGGATTATGCATTTTTTACTCATGCCTCTGTATATGAAATTGATTTACTTCTATAATGGAAATTTTAATGTTTTAAAGTTGATATTATCGTGATTCTAATGGGGAACGAGAAATAGATGAGGCGGAAAATAACAACCCTGCGTTTTTAGCTAAACCTTGGAGGATGAAAACTTAACTGTATGGAATCGTTTGATTAAAAGATAGGGAAAAGCGTAGGTAGTGATTTCTTGTTTTAATATTTCTTAGGTGGCTTTATAACCCATCCCTAGCGTTGATAATGAAATCGTTTTGTTCTTTTTATTTGTTCCTGCATTTATGGCTTGAATAATTTTATGGGAAGGCAAAGATCCACGCTAGTATGATCCCTGTAATGAAGTTTATTTGATGATAAAGGGCAGAGGATTCAATCCTGAAACTTAGTTTTTAATTTCTATAACCTAGAAATAAATGCTAGATGAGATTATTTAGCCCGTGTAAGGCGACTTGAGATAATTGTATGGTGATGGTTGGTTTATAAAGTCCGTAACGATAGCTAAGATTTTATTTATTGTATTTAAACTTGGATTTAAAGAGCCTCTGGGGACTCTGTCTAAGAGGTTCGGTTATTTAAATAAAGATATAAATATAAGTAAGGGATTGATGTTTAAGGTTTTAATTTTAAGCATGGCATGAAATCGTATAAGTTGAGAAGAACTTTCTACACCCATACTTGGCAGAGATTTTGGTTATAAAAGTTTCATTTTAACCTACAGCATAAATTCGAATATCATTAGGATATAGATTTAGGTTTTTAAGCTGGAATTTAAGTCAAGTGAATCGATCTCCTATAATTAGTGTATTTAAAGATTGGTTGTGAATATTTTATAGTTTTCAGCTAACTAGGTTTTAAGGTTGTCAATAGTAATTTAACTTTTGAATTAAAAAGATTCACCCAGGAGAGCCAATGCCATAAGCCCTTGCTCTCAAACAAATAATTACTACCAGGTTACTATGGAGAAGAATCTTAACAAAAATTAAACAGCCTAAACAATTTGAAAAGAACATAAAAATATCTCATACATGTACAGTTGCAATTTGATCCTTCTGCTGGTATAGACCTGCACACTTTCAAACACTGATTAAAGAAAACAAGTATGTGTTGATCTGGATGACCTGTAGAATAATTGAACCAAATGACTTTGGGACTACCACGTTCCTCCCAACCTTGACCCTGAACCGTTCCTGGTTCACTAATGGATCCCCCTAAGCTAGTTTCAACATGCAACAGGACAATAAAGGACCTAGGGCAAATTGTTGATGCAATTCAGTTCTTTAAAATAAAAAGGCTCTTTCAGTTTCTGTGGAAAAATTCTCTTCTCTCACCATAGAATAATGATAGAAAGAAAAGATACCTTCACTTTGGGAATTGTCCCTCTTATATAGGTGAACTTTTGGAATATGGATGTTGAGTTAATAATAATATTTTAATATTAACTCCAGTTTTATTTTAGTTTAAATAATAATATATGTAAAGGATATTTTTAATTAATTATCCACTCCTAGTTTATCTAGGACCTTTAAACTTGTTCCTCTATGAATTGTTTTAAGGGAACCTTTATATTTTATTTACTTTGTTTATAACTATGTATTTATATTAGTTTGGATCACAATCTTTTCTTTATATATATTATAAATGAATATCTTATGCATATATTTTCTGCATACTATTTATACATAATTCATATATAATATAATTAATATCTTATGCATAGATTTCATGCATATTACTTATACATAAGTGAGACTTCTTTTATAAATTATCAACTTGATTATTTAATTAATTAAATCACATAACAATTCTTTGATAATTATTTAATACATGGTCCAATCTTTGGACAAGGTCTTTTTGATAGGTTTAGATAGTTGGCTAGGTAAGGTGACTCTAGGTCCCTCTTGCATGTTGGATTCCATCATTTAACATAGTAGTTCCCGCAGTCCTTGATGAGAGATAAGAATGATTCATTTAACCAATTAAATAAATGTGATGAATAGTAGTGCTATTCAGAGTCTTCTCAACTCAACACTTTCAAGATCAAGTAACCTCGAGTGCTTTTCAGAGATTTGGCTCAACACTCTCACATGGGCGTTACGCTAGTGCAATTCCAGAGCCTCCCGCTCAACACTAGTACTAGAATGTGATTATGAAGCACATCTAGAAATAAAAATGGCCTTGGATCTAGTTTTTATTATCAAGCTTGGAGTGCTCCGGGGATTACGCCCAACACGTTATGCACATCGGGGCTTACGCCCAGTACATAATAAAATCCTCTATGTACATCGGGGCTTATGCTCAGTACATAGGTCATCGATGTGTTTCAAAGTCCACGCTCAACACATCATAAAAGCCAATCATGTATATCATAACTCTACACAGTATGTAACACAAATCATCTCAGTATATTAGGGTTTGTACCCAAATTTCATAATAAAACGTAAATCAAATACATTGGGGCTTTCTGCCCAGTATATAACAATAGCCTACATCATTCAGGGTCCATGCCCAAATATGTATATCTATAAAAGAAATTAATCATGTGCATTGGGGCTTATGTCCAGTATATCAAAATAAATCAAATGTGTTGGGGATTAAGCCCAATATATAACATTGTTGGAGCATAGGCCGCAGTTATGGCAAAGCTGCCAAGTTTTAGGAAAAAGCACTAAGTTTTGAAGGAAAAGTGCTAATTTTGAGGAAAAGCACCATTTTTGGGCAGAAATGAACAGTGCGCGGTACGGCGCCAGATGGACGAGCTCACCGCAGATTGTGGGCCCAAAATCGTGGAGCTCGCACACACAAGTCAAAGGAAAGAGTAAATAAGGTGGCCGAGTAGAAAGCTCAACCACCACAGTAAATGAAGCGACGGAATAGAGGGCTCAGCTACCCTCATTAAGGCAAAGTACAGGAGTTATGGTTGCTCAGACCAAGGCAGAGCAACGGGCCGAAGCATTGAAGGCAAAGGACAAGGAGCAAAGAACGATGAAGCGGCGCCCATACCCGCGATCTGCACCGAAAATCACGGAGTATACAGGAAGCTGCGACGTGACTGCAAGAGGCGCCTACAGTACACCTAACCGTGTCCGCGGTTAGGGTTTTTGGGGATCACTGTTGGGAAAGGCCCACAGTTTTGTAAAGGTGCGACCCTCAGGGCCACCTATATATATGTGTAATTAAAAAGGGAAAAGAGTTAGATAGTTACTGAGTTACACGGACAGTCTAAGTTGATGTCTGAGTCATTTGTATTGTTGTATTGTTTAAGCTGTTAATGATCATTTTGTGCATGTAAGAAGGTCGCGATCTCGCAGGAAGATCGCTTGGCGTAAGGGCCATTGCATGTATCGACCAGTCGCAAGAGGACTGATAGGGGAATGTAATTGTATGTCTTTGTCATGGTAATATCTGTAGAAGAAGAGAATAGATCTAAGAGAAGGGCTCCCAGCTGTGTGCGTGGAGTTTCCCAGAAAGATCTAAGGCTGCAACTGTGTGCGCAGCGGAACTGTGTTATCCCCATCTCAAGATAATATAAAACACAGTTCCTGTGGACGTAGCTTCCCCCCTGGAAGTGAACCACGTAATTCTGGTTGTTGTGGTTATGCTTTATGTGATTGCATTTCTTTGCTTTACTGTCTATGTTTCTATGAATGTTTCGCTATCTTTATGAATGATTATGTAAAGTAAATCTTGGAAGCTCCCTTAGAAGTTGTACTTGTGTATTGTCGAGGAAGTCTATAGAACACTGTCGCCGTAGCGCTAAAGGAGTGTGTTACTGTGCTGTGGCACAAGGGCAGAGACGATACATAGGGTATCAGAGGTAGCGGGTAAAAGACTCGTGCACAGGTGTGGAGCTATCGCGCAGCTCGGCTGAGAAGAGTGAGTTCCAGCGTTGTAGCGCTGGGAGACCTGTGAAAGAGTAAGACACTCTGTACAGGGGTTACCTCCGAGAAGGGAAGAGAGAATACTGTAGACTCCACACCACCTAGGTTAAGGAAACCTGATTCCTTAGCCCCCCCATAGCCACTTCAGGTGAGACTTCGGGCTGCTGCGCAGCTCGTTGCCGAAAGGGCCAGTGCGCCAAAGTGGTGTTTGTTGTTGCGCATCCTGAAAACTCGGGTCTGTCCAGAAAGCAGAGAACAAACATCAATATAGTCAATCAAAATTCAGGATATTACATTAAGTGAAAAAACCAAAAGATGATAGCTCACCACAACTTGAAAGTGAAGAATGTCGAATTAATAAAAAAATCAAAAAGAAATTGAAGGATTCTATGTCTGGCTAAGGCGTTGTAGTCGGATAACAAGAAGGCACAAGAAAGATTAAATAAAACCAATAAAGAGTGGAATAAATTGCTCATGAAGTACAATAAACTGTGTAAATTATCCCAAGGATTAAAGAAAAATAATGCAAAACTCCTCAGACAAAAGAAATATTGGAAGAAAGAATGTTTGCTTAAAAGAAAGAAGCACCAGGAAGATAATGATAAATTGGGAATTTTGACTGAACTGGGAACTCATGTTCTACAAGATACACTTCAGAATCTAGGATTTGATGCTCTCCAAAACCAAGGAGCTGAAGTCAATTGAATATGCCCCTGATGCGAACAGGATCGAAAATGTAGCTTCCAGTTGATTGAAACAAGTTTCTTCTCATACAAGAACCATATAGAATCATATTTTATCATTTTCTAAAGTTTTGTAAAATCTCAAATTTATGTTTATCTCGTATGTTTGTAAAGAAGGACTTATTATATCTTATCAACCTTAGTTTAGGGTCGTTATTTAACAATTAACACATTCCTAAAGATTGGACCCGAAACTGATTCGGTTCAGAAATTGTTCGTTTTGACTTAAAAATATTATTGTTAGTTATGAAATGAAATTTCAAAACCCTAAATATGGGATCAATAAAAGACTATATATAGTAAAATGAAAGAAAGAGAGGGGGTTCGAGTTTTGCAATAGCCTAACAAGAGATGGTGAAGGACTTGTAAGTTTTGAATACAGTAATATATATATATATATATATATATATATGATTGTTCAAAGATCATTTGCATATGAGTACAGTGTTCCTCTTATTTACTTTACTGCTAATTTTCTGTTTGAAAGTAGAAATACTTGTGTATTGCATAATTATTTATTCCCTGGATTAATGAATATTGAGCTTTATTTGTCATTAACTACGAAATTGTTTTGCTTTTTCTCCTTCCTTCAGATTATGACGGTGTTATAATATGGAGTATGTGGGTCTATGAATGTGTATATTATCCTTTGTGTTTTCAAATTATGGTAGTGAGGAAGATGTTTATGAGCTTCATCCACGGGTAAATTTGAACCCAAAATCTGACGATATATTTGTCTAATTTTCGACAAAACTCCGTCGACAATCCGACAAAGTATTCATTTTCTAAACGTAAGTAAAACTTCGACGGATATATGACAACAACAACGACTTATCGAATCACTGACAATAGAGTGTTGAATAACCTATGCATTTATTTTAAGCTATACGTTGAATATCCGACACCTTTATAGTTGAATATCCGACAAAATTTACTTATAACAAGGTCGGATAACCGATGAAGAAGTCGTCGAATATCTGGCATTTTTAACCACAACCACAAGACAAATTCCGATGTCAATTGTCGTCGAAGGTAAAGAAACCTCGTCGAAGCTAGTTGAATGGACATCGGTTTTGCAACACTTTCTTAGTCGATTAACTGACCAATATCTCGTCGAATATATGACAAAATTTACTTACACTACGGTCGGATAACCGACCAAGAAGCTGTCGAATATCGGACATATTTAAACACAGCCGGAAGACAAAATTCGACGACAATTACCGTCGGAGGTATAACAGCCTCATCGGAGCTAGTTGAGCGGTAGTCGGATTTGCGACGGAAGTGAGGAATTTAAAAAAAAAAACTTGGGAATTCTCACTAACCAATGTTGAAATGAAAGATATTTCTCTTCTCATTATTGAATGCAATGTGCTTAATCACTTGGACCATAGATTTATGCAAATAATAGGAAAAGTCTTTGTTGACCTCATGATAGTTCTTGACCACCCAAAATCGCTTTTGATAAATATCCTAACTTGATTAATACACACCTAACAACATATAAATACCCAGTTTTCATAAAGTCACTTAGCACCCAAAAAATACAAGATACATAAGACACAATAGTTCTAATTTAACATTTTACATACTAAATACATTTCTGACAAAGATAAAATTATAAACCAAATAAGAATTCCTAACTTGTATATAGTCTTATAACAATAGATTAAGTGGAAAGAAAGACCAACTTACCATCCACTTAGGAAACAAACCATATGCTTGATTTGACTATGCCAGATCAGAATACATTGTTCAATTAGAATATTTTTTATTGATCATCCCAACTAATATAATAACCTTCCAAAATATGATACCCATAACATAACTATAACATGTATTTAATATGTCTATGTTAGTTACAACAACTACTAGTGAGTTTCATCAACTGTTGGCAAGTTTCAGCAACATGCTACAGGAGTTTTAGCAGCATGCTACAGGAGTTTCAGCAATTGCCGACGAGTTTCAGCAGTGTTAAGTCATGAACTTGTTTCTTTCAATTTTACATATTTTGATTGTGATTTTTATTTTAAGTTTGTTCATTTGCTTAATCTTTCTCATTTGCTTCCTTTAGAAAATTTTTGATTTTAAAGTGAATTTTCTTTTAAATTTCTTTTGCCTTTAGATTTCTTATTATTTTTCTTTTAGGATTTGAAGGGATTAATAGGACTTATATTAATTAAGGATGTCACAAATATATTCAAAGAGTGTGGTTTATCATTTAAATGGGAAAAAATGGTTAAATTAGGGCCCAAATTGAATGAAAATCATTCTTGTAGCGCAATCAAGAAAAATTAATATAGTAGCGCTATAAGAATATCGCGCCAGCCAAAATCATCATTTTTTAAAACTGAATTTTCGCATGGTTTCATTGCTAAGTGACTAATCTCATGATTGAAGGGTGTTGATACGTGTTACTCCAGTAATCATCATGAAAGCAGGTGCGGCTGTATCGTGGAATAGATCGTGGTGATCATCAGCTGGAACAGTGCATATCATGACAGGAGGAGGTGTAAGCCGAATTTGATGTGAAAGGAGTTATTTCACATATGCGTCACGAAACTGGAGAATAGCTGGAGAGAGGACATGTGCCTGAAAGCCAGAAGTTACAGTTACAGAGAAATTAGGGCTTGCTCGTTCTGCCAGCTGGTAGCGAATTGAAGACCTGAAGACACTTGTACAGTTAAATTGAACAATCAGGTACCTCAAAAATTGATTTAAACTTCTACAGCAAAACAGGAATAGGGTATTCCGCATTGAACCGATAGTGGCTGCTAAATTGGGGTTTTTTTTCTCAGTAAAGCTTGTTTTCTTAAAATTCATTAGGGAAAACATAAATGTATGCTCTAAACAAAGCTCCTGTCAAAGATAGATCAGTTTAAGAGTTCTTTGAGATGCTGTGACAAGTGGAAATTTGAAAATTAGCAATACATTAAACCACTACTTTTTCAAAATCTGAAAGCAAATGTTAGGTCATCAATAGAACTCCAAAAGTACACAGACTTAAGTTATTGAAAGCAGATGGGTAAAAGTGGAAAAACAAATAGGACTGAACCCACTGAGCTAAAATGGATTGACAAATTTCCAGATTGTGCAAAGCTTTTTCAAAATGCTGGTTGGTTGGATTTATTCAAGAAAATCGATGGCTATAACACTAAGGTTTCTTATAAATTTGCCCAAAGCTATAATCAGGACATGATAGTATTTGATACTTTAAAGTTTAAATTGACTGTGGAGTTAGTTGCTGAAGCTACAGGAGTCAAGAATGAAGGTGAAATGTGGTTCAAAAAATTGCCTTTCACTTTTGATGATCAAAGGTACCTTTTACCTAGTATTACTCCAGACTGGCGCAAAGGGGTATTAATCCAGGAAGTCAGGGATGAATGGGTGCATCCCATTAAAATTCTACAAAGCTATATCACTTGTGAAGGCAGATATGCTTATGTTTTCAAATACCATTTTAGATTTCTACAACATTCGATTGGTGAATCCAAAATGAACCTTCCTTTCTTCTTATTCAAAAGTCTGCAAAAGATGTCAAGCAGAATCAAGGGGCATCATGATCATACTACACAATCCATCTTCCATCATGGTCTGATCAAGCTTATTATCAGTACTGTTCTACAATGAGAAGGGAAGACATGGGAGCATTTCTTGTTTTGGTCTGGTTTTCAGACCAAGCAAAAAGAGCAGCAAACCAAAAAACGAGTAAACAAAGGGCAGTTTCTAGTCAGAAAATTAGGTCAGGAGAGCAAGTCTGAAGACAAGAAAGAGATTAAACTTGAAGAAGCACCAGAACCTTTGAAGGGTAACAATGAACCTAAAAAGGTTGTAGATGACAGCAAAGGTAAATATTCATTGTTTTCACAAAAAGAAGATCAGCCTGAGAAACACATGGCGCCAACAGAAACTCTCAGTGAAGAGAAAATTGTTGTCACTGAAAAAGTTTCTTTAGAGAAAGAAGACATTCAGGTCCAACAAAGGAGCCCCATCACTGTCTTATCTGAGGATGAGGAATATTTATTAAAAGAGGATGAATTCACTCTCAAAACTAAAGCTGGTATGGAATACACAGAAAAGTACAGTCAAGAGGATAAAACAAAGAAGTTAAAGAAAAAGAAAACCAAAATCGAAGGTATAGAGCTAGCCACAGTTAAACATCAAGGAAAAACTTTGAAGATGGTGAAAGAACTTGCTTCAGAATGGAGACCAAAAACCAGATCTAAAAACAAGTTAAGGTTGACTATGAAAAAGCTACTAAACCCTAGAATGAAGACAAAAGAGATAAGTGTCCTTGATGATGAATCTTCAGATGAAGAACTCAAGATTAAGAAAGAAGCAGTTATAAACAGTCCAGTTTCTCATCATACAAAAGGGAAAAAGTCATTAAGGTCAGCAGAAGACTCCAGTCTCACTCAAACCAAACTATCTGCTGTGTTTTTGGAATTAAGAGATGAAATAATAAAAGAACAACAGAAGAAGGAAATTGAAGTTTCTTATTCTGAGAATAAACACTTGATAGATGAAACTACACCTATTGAAGCAATGAGTCAGGAAAACCCTATTGTTCATGGTCTGTCTTCTGAGCTGTTACAGGAAGATGAAGATATTTTCAGAAGGTTGAATGTCCCTTGGTTTCCCAATGAGATGCAAAATACCACAACAGGGAAGGCTTTTCACTCAGACATGGAAAACCTGCAAAGAACCATCAAACAATACAAGCATCAAATGGAATGCATGCAGGAGACTAATGATGCTCTAGTCCTAGCAAATAGAAGGCTAAGAGAATATTTACAGGAAGTGAATGAGAATTATCAAGAGTTAATAACAGTTTCTAAAGAAGCCTTGAAGAGAAAGAGAAGCACAGATGTGCATTATGCAGAATTGAAGCAGACTGTCAGAGACTTGCAGCAGAAGAATGAAAAACTTACAAGGAAGTTAGCAGATACAGAAACTAAAGAGAAGAGAGCCAGGAAGAAGGCCCAAATCTCGGATGGAATAGCCTTACTAGTTGAAGCTGCTAAATACCTTTGAGTTGGCAGTTAGTCAGTTACTTGTGGATCTTTTAATAGATACTTTAGTTAGTTAGTTTTTAGTTATGCTTTTAAAATAAATACTTTATTTCACTTTAACTCATCGAGGAGTTGATTGAAGGCAGTTAGGGTTTAGACCCTAACTAATTTTGTAAAAAATAGTATTTAAAGTGAGAAGAAAGAGACAATCAGGGTTGGATTTTTAGGGAGAACTTCAGGAGGTCTGCAAGACTTGTTGATGAGCTAAGTACATGAATCTTATATGTATTTGTTGACAGAATTATGAAATATATGATCCTTTTCACCCTTCAGTTTGTATGTTGGCTTCATTGTTTAACTTGTTTAGTTGTTTAACTGATAAATTCATTGCTGGTTTATGTATGTATGCTGGTAATGCTTATCTTTTATGAATGAACTTCAATATTATGCTCTGTTGGATTTTGGTGAATATATTATGCATCTTTGTATTCTTTTCCTTATGATTCAGTTCCTATTTTGCTCATGAACGTATGCCCTGTTTGCTCCCAAACTTTATAACCAGAAAACCTATCAAAAAAACCTTAAAACCTACTTTTACTTTATTGTATTTTTTGAGATTGTGTTGGCTTGTTTCTTTGTGGCCTGGAAACAATTTCTGGCACAAACAAGCAGCATGCTACAGGAGTTTCGGCAATTTCCGGTGAGTTTTAGCAGCATGCTACAGGAGTTTCAGCGAGTTTAATCATTTGGACCATATATTTATGCAAATAATAGGAAAATTATTTATTGACCTCATGATAGTTTGTAATACCCCTATTTTTCCTTAGTGTTTATTGCCTTCAATGTAAATATTTTGTATATGCAATGTGTGTTACCCTAGTGTGGAGCTCAAGGCCAAGGCCCCACTAGTGGATGCTTAAGGTTATTACAAAGGCAAGTATTTGACAGTTTGATTATTCATGGGTTATCAAGCCATGAAGAAATGTAAATGTAATCAATGCAATAAATACCCAAGAAGTTGGCTAAGTAGGAAACCAATGAGAAAGGGGCCATGTGTATCCACTAGGGAGAGGTGAGTGGGTTATGTGATTGGTACCCATGCCGCCACCTGTCCATCTATGAACCCTTTTGACTCCCATGTTGACATTAATTTGGTTGCAGAGGGTGGTTGGAAACCCTATTGCTGAAGCTGATGGAGTATGGAGCAAGCCTGCGATTTCGTATGGCAGGGCATGGCTCTGATTGCTTATCCTTGAAGACACTCAAGCGCCTGGAAACTTGTAGAACATATTTTTTACTAACCATTGGGAAAGGAAACCGAGGGGGGGGGGAATCATCCATCCATGGATTGAAAAAGAACAGATGGAGGGATTCATGCATGCACAGACCTGCAGAACCCATCCAAGAGGAAGAGGAACAATAGTCGTGATTTCTTGTGTGAGTGGAATATCACTAAATCCATTTCCATAGAAACTACGTACGTGAATCTAGTCTACTCGGGATACCCATGAAAAAACCATGAGATGAGTATCAAAGCTTAAACAGCCGAGGGAAGCCGTGGGAATACAGGATTTGGTTGTGGAGAGTTAGACTGCGTAACAGAGCTTAGTCCGCATCCCTGAGAAGAACCAGCTTGGTTAACTATGGTAGAATTTCAATTTAGAGTAAACCCAATGAAGGTTATAATCTCGTAGAACTAGCAACTGGACCTTTATATGCCCACCCTAAATAGCACTGGAAGGGAAGAGGCCTTGAGGGACTGTGTAGCATAGAATAGGGTCTTCCTTGTGTTGGGTGAGGTAGGTAATGTGGGTGCCATGCTTGTTAAGTGTTGAGATTCCTGCAGCTCTGTGGTTGAGCTCACTAGCTTAGCAATGCCTTCCTCTTTGTCCTTATATGCTTGATAAACCCAGTGAAGGCTGTAATCTCATAGAACTAGCAACTGGAACTTTCTATGCCCACCCTGAATAGCACTGGAAGGGAAAGGCCTTGAGGGACTATGTAGTAGAGAAGAGGGTCTTGCTTGTGTTGGGTGAGGTAAGTAATGTGGGTGCCATGTTTTTTGAGTGTTGATATTCCTGCAGGTCTGTGGTTGAGCTCACTGGCTTAGCAATACCTTCCTCGTTGTCCTTATATGCTTTATAAACCCACTGTAGGTTTGATTAGCATGGGTAGATTCCTTGGAATGCTTGACAAACCCAACTACATATTGGATTAGAATTGGGATGGAGCCTTTATTGTGAGAGAACCCGATAGCCCTCCTTAGTGGATACAAAACCTAGTTCGAGGGTGATCTCTCAGCTAAAAGAGTACAGGCTGGATAGAGATCTAAGGTTGGGTGGAACGTTGCACTCACTTATCCAGTTGCTTGGTAGTTTCAAAAATTAAAGATAAGTACTTCTTTGTTATGTTAAATGATGAAGTTCTATTGTTATTACATGGTTGATATGTTCAATTCATTGGACGTATGTTTTTATGAATTGATGGATAAGTAGATCATGTGTAAGCCTAAGAAAAAGGTTGAGTTCATGTTATATACATCATTCCATTGTATGAGTTTATTGAATTATAAGTCTTGCATGTGGTAGATGTAATGGTTAGATCTAACTCCATGCTCCTTACATATTGTGATGTATTATTTAACCCTATGAATAAGTTGTATGACTGCACCTGATCTTGAGGAGGAAGGGGATACCCTGATGTGTCTCAGAACCTCTATGTGGGTCAGGTGGAGGGGAAATCCATGGTAGGAAGAAGGTTAAAGTCATTTAAAGTGAAGTTATGAACATAATTTTCAGTTAGATAAATGACAGGGTTAGAGACCTATGTTCGGAGTGGAGATTGCACTGTTGGATAGAGCTTTCCAACAGTACCAACCTTGTTCAATTTGGACCTTGGAGGAGGAAGTTATGCCACTCCAAAGTTGTTTTGGAAAGTCGTTGCAGGAGTGTGTTATTGACTAGATGCTAAATGGGAAGAACGACTAAGTAGGGTTTATAAAATCATAACACCATTGTAGGAATGTTTTTTATTATCGTAATGGTATGTGGAATGAATCTAACTTATTTGGTTGTCATATGAAAAGGAAAATAAAATGGAATATCAAGCATTTATGATTGTTAAATATATTAGTCAAAATGGAAATATGATTATAATCCATCTTGTACGACATAAGTTAAATCACCAAAGTATACTAATGATTGATTGATAAATAAATGGGCCTATTGTTGATAGACTAATAATATGATGATGTAATTGACTATCTGTGAAGTTGACGCAGATAAAGAGAACTTTGTGAAGATGATAAATAATGGAACTCAAAGGAGAACCAAGTTCCATTCTGTGACTAGTATTGAATACTAAATTATGTGATCATCATTATGGATCCATGAATGAGGATAAACACCAAGAGGAAAATAAAGAAATTTTCCTGGACTCAAGCAAGAGAGCTTGAGTGGAAAAGAAAGAATTTTTCTTGGACTCAAGCAAGAGAGCTTGAGTGGGAAAGAAATAAATTTAGTCCTACAAGGAATGCTGATAGAATATTAATAATATCCTAGCACTATTATGAAATTAAAATTCTTGCATCATAATGTGAATTATTAGCACTATTATGAATTTAAAATTCTTGCATCATAATGCGAATTATTGGGAGAATTTTTTAGTGTTGCTATGTCCCTAGTGGATTCGTTTCCGGATCAGGAGTGGTAGCAGTGTTGAAAGAGAGATGAACATCGTTGGATTATGGTTGGAACGTTGAAACCATGCTTTCAGTCGACCAGTACTTCTTGATCCAAATACTTGTAATCTTTAAACTATTGGCTTTATTGTTCATACATAATGGAAATATATATATGATCTTTTAATGAATCATTGAAATTAGCATGGATATTATTGTTGTGGGGATATTATGGGTCTAACAGAATATCAAATAATGGTCTTTTCTTTTATGCAGATATATACAATTGATTAATCTAAATATATGAAAAGGACATTTATGATTACATTTTGAATGTAACGATATGGTTAATATGGAATGTATAGATGGACCATAAGTCAACCAAATACATGGTGTATCTTTTATTCGGTAAAATACATGTAGGGTTATAATATGAAGTCTTACTTGTTAGTTGTGGTCGGGTTAAGAGAAGAGACTATCCATATACAAAGAGTGTAGAGAAATTTTAAAAAATTCCTCGTAACCAGAGTTTTATGAAAGATTGGGTCAGGGTAGAAGCTTGATAAGCTTACGAAAATAAGTTAATTATGGATTAAAGGACATAAATACGGATAAGTACTACACAATTTTATGGAGAGAAAAGTCATATTTATGACAAAATTTAATGCAAAACATTGAATATGTTTGTGGATTTAAGAAGTCAAAGTTATGGTCAATGATTAAGGAAGTCAATAGTAGTTGGAGACCATGTATACTTAAAGGTAATTTAGACAAAGAGAAAATACGTTAAACTTAGGAAGATGTTCCAAGTAGCCTACAATATAAAATTTCATCATGTTTCTTTATTAAAAATATATATACATGATGCTACTCATGTAATTGATCAGAATATGATTCAGGTAGAACCTGAGGGCGAATTCCAGACAGAGCCTTTGCGTATCCTAGACAGGAAGGAACGCATGCTACGGAATCGAGCCATCGTTCAAATAAAAGTGCAATGGAAACACTTCACCCCTAAAAAGACGACATAGAAAATGGAGGATAAAATACGAGAGACATATCCTTCCATGTTCAAGAATGAGCAAGTTGGTGTTAAGAATAAGGAGGGGAGAAGTTAAACATAAAAGTTAAAAATTTATTTATTTTAATATTTTAAACATAAAAGTTAAACATTCCTATGTGTACAGCATGGAAGTTAAAGATTTATTTGTTTTAATATTTTTAAAAATATAGCTCTATCTCATCTTTCACTGTTTTCATATTTTAAAGTTAGTAATTATTGTATTAAAAGTTTTGTACTGCATTGTAAAAATATATTTACTATATGGTAAGTCTCAACTTAAGATATATTTACTATATGGTAAGTCTCAACTTAAGAGTTTGAATATTTAAAGAATGGCATATATTTGCAGATTTCTATTGCATTGTGAAAATAGATTTATCTGTATAGGGTAAGTCTTAATTTAAGAGTTTGAATATTTAAAGAATTGCATATATTTACAATTTTCAAATGCATTGTGAAAAAATATTTATCTTTGTACGGGTTATAGTTTAGTTTATTTTTCCTTATAACTTTACTTCTGTACAATTAATTTTTTGTTTGATCGTGTTTTATTGTTTACCTAATTTAAGATTACTAATTTGTAAGAGTCACAAGAAACTAAGCTTTGTTTTTGATATCGCTTTCTTAGCTATGTTTCCGAACCTAACGATAGGTTAATCAGCTATTAGCTTATAAATTTGCCTTGTAATGTAATTGAGTACGATTCAACAAGGTCATTTCTTCGGCCTTGCACCTCTTCCTATTTAGATAGATTCTGCCTTCTTGTTGGCATCTTCATTTTGCCCAACGTTATGTTGCATGTTCCATGTTTCCATCTTAAATTGTTTTTTTTACTGCTATAATTATAAAAACATTTTTTATTGTGATGTGTTTGATTACATTTTAGAATTTGGGGTGGATTATCATCTATGTTTTTTCTTTACCTAGGAATTGAATCTTTACCTTTAGCATATAGCAACTTGCCAAATGGACCCAACTAATTTTGGATTTTTATATTTATCTATTTTCTTGAAGTTGCATGTTAGGATTGTGATACGGAAAAAATAGGTATTGATACGGAAGTAGGATGCTTATATATAATACGTACATAGACATTTATATAATAAAATCAAACATATAATTAAAAAATAGAAATATAAAATCTCAATAGCTTGGGATATAGAGAGTTTGAGAGACTGAAACTAGTTATTAATAATTATTTTAATAAAAAGTATAAAATTGAATGGTATTTATGTTTTATAGTGTTTAAACAATTAAAGTTTCGTTTTTTTTAAATTGGTTTTTTTAATTGTTTATTAATAAAGATCCGTATCCAAATTTTTAACTAATTCAAATTTGTTCCAAATTTCCATACATAAAATGCCAATACTACTAAATTATACTACTATACTTCTAATACGTAAATGTACATATTATCACTTATAACTCTATAATCACTCATTATTATAAGTTTAGCTTGGCCAAGACAAAAAGAATTCTACACCATCAAGAAAAAAACCAATGACATAGACTATGACCTACAAATAATATGACAACCTTGACCCTATATAGATGTGACTTGGCACTTGGCGTGACACCTTTTCAAATCGTGGCAGCTTTTCAAAGGTGAATCCTCTTTTCATGAAATTTATCCATTTTAACATCATCTGGATTCTGGGCCACTTCTTCACATTCAGGAATTTGGATCTGGTACCGGTTGAGCCCAGCATTATCGTCCATATGTGGATGGAATAAGATTTTCAGAACTCTGGGTGCAGCAGCAATTGACCGCGACATCCTGCCATATTATTGTTACATCATTTTCAATATACGTTCACGCGTTCTTGAATTGTATTTATTAGCATAACAGATGTCGGACATTAGAATTGTGACAGGTTGCAGCCCCTCTCTCTCCACGCTTGCCGATGACAACGCACCACAGCGACAAAATTACAAATCGAGCCACAAAATTTGTAATGCCTGGGTTTTGTATGAGGTTTGAACTTTGAACCACTTTGTTGTCAGAGTTTGGCATCTATACCGCCAGCTTGTGTTGTGTCAGGCTGCCCGTTCAGACTCATTTGAGAGGTTCAGTCTCTGCAGAAGTATCCGTACTAAATACTGCACAACTGTTCGCACTACCTACCGGAGCAGTATAAGCTTTAATTAAAACGTCTCTGTTTAGTTGGAATCAGGTAGAGGCAGAATAGCTGAAATGGCAATTTGAAGTGCCTAAATAGCAATTTAGACAATATGGATAATTTTAAAATAAAGTAATTGCAAAATTATTGAAATAGCAATTTCCAATAACAAATTTTATCCATTTTTATGAAAAAAATCACCAAAAAAATAAGGCGTTTTAGTTGTCTTTTATCCTACGCCCTACCTACTCAGCAGCGACTTACATACCGAGAGGTTACGCCACACAAAAAGTGATTGACCATTTATTGCTACTGTTTTTGGATATGGACATAGACCATTAAGTTTGTAGTTATATTTGAGATGTGTGGTGTACTAAATTATGGTAATTCATTTTGATAATTTTGTACATCTAATGTATGCGATAGTCAATTCGTATTTATGAATATGAATATGAAATCTGGAAATCCAGTGATAGGTTTATTTTTTAGAATGGTTTTTCGGAGGTAAGCGAGGTTGCTTGTGTTATTCAATTAGTTGTTAAGGACTTCGGTCTTTTACATTCTGTGGTGTTTCATATCTCTGATCGACACCCTTGGCCTTCTCGTCTTCTTAGATCTGGTAATTGAGCATGTTTTGATGGTGCGGCTACTGCTTCAAATGGTATCTGTGGAGCCGGAGCATTCATTGAATGTTCAAATGGCGATCATTTTCATCTTTGGTTTCATGGTGGTGTGGAGACGAATACCAAAGGCGAACTATTGGCTCTATGGCTGGTCCTTTTCTTCTTGTCAAAGGCCAACATCACCCTGGAGCAGATTCAATTGTGAATTGGGCCAATTCGGTGTCTACTATCAACACTATAGCACTGTCCTCCTGGCTAGCCCATACAAAGATCCTTCTTGGCAATTGCCCCCAGACTTCTATTATACATATCTTCCACGAGCATAATGCAGTTGCTGACTTATCTTGGCGGGGTCTTGATGCGGTGGAAGGCAAAATCTACTATGAAATCATAAAGGGCTCTCTACACCCTTCGAGGGGTTTCTAGAAACTTTTTTGATGTATGATATGCTATTTTTTTGCGACGTTATGATACCTTTTGGCTAGTCGATGCCGACTCGCTTTCTCCTTTTTTTTGTATCTTCTGTTTTTTGTTCCAACTACTCATGGGGGATTGGTATATCCCGGTCATTTCTATGAGCATGGGGCATGGTTGCCAGGTGATCCTTTGTTTTTTGGTTTGTTGCTACCGAGGTGTTGGGTTTCTGGTTCATGTACGGATCTTCTTGGTTTTCATATTGTAACACTTGATACATTTTAAATATAAATATGATCTTTTCTTATGTGAAAAAAAAGGTATTAACTTGGAAAGTGGAACTTGAAAGTTTTAACTTGATGGTAAAAGTATTTCATATAGATTAAGAAAGTTACATAAAATGCTGAACCTCCTTTTTAAGTATAGAATTTTTTTTTCAATTTCCACATTTATGGGGTTTTTACAAGTATGTTTTTCAATATATGGTGTTATTAGATTTTGCAAGTCATATTTATTTATACATTCATTATAGAAGTGAATATTTATAGTGAATAGAATTTGTAGAAATTTCCTAAATCATTTTAATTTAATCTTAATTGCTCTATATTTTAAATTATAGAAATTTGGATCGGAAGAAGAGGTGAATTCTTCTGAGCTTAACTCATATTTGATATCCAAAATTTAGATCTTTGAATTGCTCATAGAATTGACAATAATGAAAGCATTTAGGCATATAGTTAATAATATATTTTGCAATGAAGAAATGGTTGTTTTTACATATTTATTTGATATCCAAAATTTTCTTTGAATGGCTCATGTTATTAACAATAATGAAAGCATCTAGGTATATAGTTAATAACTAGGATATTGGTGCTTCTATATATTTATTTATTTATTGTTTTTATTTTTGCTAAAATGAACTCACATTTATAATTCTTTTTTTTTTAATTTTATTTGTGTTTTTTTTTTCAATCGAAAAAAAAACGTACTATTGCTATTCATTGAATCAAATAGTACAAAGATCTTCACCTTCTTCAAAAAAAGGTACATTCTGTATAATCACATCCGTGATCCCAAAGTTTATGTCAGAATTTACAAAATTTTCAGGCCCGATTGAACATATCAGAATAGGCAGAGTCCTTACAAAAGATATAATCAAAATTGACAAAAACATTCTTAGAAGAAGAAAATTTCGCCACATTCCAGCACACTAGAATCCAACCACTCCTCCCAATGGAGAAATCCTTCAATTCCAGATAATGCTTGCTTTGATAAGTTATCAGCCTGTTCATTGTGTTCACGATAGATATGAGCAAAGGAGATATGATCCTGCTTGTCAATCTCCAATCTAGTCCTCCTACACCAGTGAGAAAGTGCAATAACATTATGTCAAACTCTTTGACTGCCCACTTGATTGTGACTCGTGAATCACCATAAACCATAATATTAACTAACCCAAAAATATTGGCACACTTCAGAACACACCACAGTGCTAATAGTTTCGCTTTCATATTACTACCAGTTCCACAGTTTAGCCGCAGGGTATAATAATGATCCATATTCAGAAATATAACACCACCCGCAGCACACAACCCATTCTGAGCCGCCCCATCAAAGAACAAAGTAGGCTTGTTAACCGAAAAAGAAAATTGTCCAATCCTTCTTTCCACCACAGGTGCAATACTTTCAGAATACAGTTGAGTTAAATTTGAAGCAAGAAGACCACAAGCAACAACATCCGGCAGTTTATCCTGAAAAGCACACAAATTTCTGAAATACCAAAGAGCCCAAGTAATAAATACATGGAGCTGTATAGTGACACTGGAATCACGAGACCAATTCAACAAGGACACCCCAAAATCAATCTGGTCCCATGACTTGGAGCATGCCATCTTTGAACTGCAAAGGTCCCACACTTTCTTACCAAAAGAGCAGAAAACAAACAGATGATTTATAGACTCAGCATCTTCCTTGCATAAAATACACCAATTTGGTCCCTTCCACCCACTCTTAGAGAGATTATCCCAGGTTTTCAGAGTACCTTGTAAAGTATGCCATAAAAAACATTTGTGTTTTAAAGCAATATTCCACTTCCAAATCTTTGTATACCACCAGTGTTGTGGAAAAATGTACTTCGCCTGCATAATCCTGGCATATGTGGTTTTTGCAGTAACAATACCATTTCTATCATTCCCACACCACAGCAATCTATCTTCTTGTTCTGATATATTTATACCAGCCGAACCAAGAGAACTAATATATGAGTCCCAAGAGATGGCGTCCTCACCAATCAATCCCAAATCAGAAGACTGTAACCAATAAGTCTGTCCATATGGATTCCTGATACAATGTAAGAAAGAAAGACCATATATTTTAATATAATCCAGAATCTTATTGGAAAGACAGACAAGTTCATTAATACCCAGAATGAAGTCTTTGCCAACCCTGATGGTCTTCCCGTTACCAACATGCCATCTCAAGTCGCGAATGATCCAACCCGATACTTTTAACAGACCCCGCCATAAAGGAGAACAAACAGAAATCATAGGCATCTTCAGTCTGATCCACTCTACCAAATTCATATTAATGTATTTCACAAAAGATATCTTAGACCATGGATTGTGATTGAAGAGACACCACCAGAGACTTTTTGCTCTAAGTGCAATGCTGAAGGATTTAATATCCTTAATCCCCCAGCCACCAAATAGCTCAGGTCTAGAGACCGACTCCCAACTCGTCATCACCAAAGATGCTCTATCCATACCGCCGGTCCACAAGAAGTTAAAAATCAGTCTCCTTATAATATTCAAAATATAAGATGGGACCTCAAGGAGAGAAAACCAATAAACAGGAATACCTATCAGAACAGCCTTGACCAATGTTAATCTGCCTCCCACCGAAAGTAATCTAAATGCCCAATGTGAGATCCTAACCTCAAATTTTTGAACCAACCCCTATATCATATACATCATTATTAAAAAATCAAAAATATAAACTAAAAAGTTCTTTAACATTTATGCAAAGAAATCAATGACTTTTTATAACAACCCCAAATATACTACATTATATTACAATCCCAAAATATCCTTGAAATTAAAAATAAAAAAATAAAAACTTATTTACATTTTCAATTATACATTTAATATGTGATTGCTTTAAAATTACCTGAAAATATGAAAGATGATATTTCAATTAGCAACTTTCTCTAATGACGTTATCTCAATTCATAATTTCTCAAGAATATAAATTATGCTATTTGGTATGTACGACATCTTCTATATCTTTCCTATATAATCAAGTCATAATTTTTTTTCAAAGACAGGAAAAAGGAGGATAAGTTGGAACTAGCTCTGTTAGAGAAGGAAATTCAAGATTCTCTTATGGCTAATCTTTATAACACTTTGAATCATGAATCTTTTGATGCCATGAAAAGATTCAAGCAGAAAAAGGAAGAATTATTATTACAAGAAGAAAAAGAGTGGCGACTCAAAAGTAGAGCCATTTGGATCTCTCAAGGAAATAAGAATACGAAATTTTTTCACTCCTTCGCTTCTGCTAGAAGGAACTCGAAGTTCATTTGGGAAATTCAAGATGATCAGGGGCAGATTATATCTGGTCTGGAGCAATTAAAATCTGAAGCCACTTCTTTCTTCGGTAATATATATAGTGATGCTGGTGATTATAACTTGGAGGATCAAATCAAAGTGGCTAGTCTTTTTCCCAACTTCATTAATGAGCAGGAAGCTGACTATTTATAGAAGGAGGTCACATTGGATGAAATTGAGACTACTTTGAAAATATTTACCAAAGATAAAAGTCCTAGTCTTGATGGTTGGCCAGTGGAGCTCTACATTCACTTCTTTGATTTTATGGGTCAGGAGCTTCTAGATCTGGTCAACTTTTCCAGAATTAATGGTTTCATTTCGGGTGGACTTAATGCCACATTTGTCACCTTAATTCCTAAAAAGAACAAGCCTTTATCCTTTGGGGAATATCGCCCGATTGCTTTATGTAATCTCTTATATAAGTTGATCTCAAATATTCTTGCAGAAAGACTAAATAATGTGCTGGCTGATTATATATCAGCAGAGCAATTTGGTTTCTTATCAAGGAGACAGATTCACGATGCCATTGGCATTTCTCAGGAACTGATGCAAAGTATCAAGATTAATAAGAAAAAGGCTCTATTGCTTAAAATGGAATTAGAAAAAGCATATGATAGAGTAAATTGGTCCTTTCTGCGCATGATCCTGATCAAAATTGGTGTGCCTCCGATGGTAATAAAGTGGATTATGGCATGTATCACAACCATGAATATCTCAGTTCTGGTAAATGAGTCTCCGTCCAATTTCTTCAGTTGTTCTCGAGGGATAAGACAAGGGTTCCCTCTTTCACCTCTTCTCTTCATCCTAGTCATGGATGGATTCAACAGGTTAATAAATCAAGCTTTAGAAAGAGGTCTGATTAAAAGTATCAGGTTGACAAAAGAATGTGTGATCACACACATTTTGTTTGCAGATGATGTTTTATTGGCAGGTATGGACTCGGTGGAGGAGTGGAATGTATATAATAAAATTATTCAAACCTTTTGTAAGGCCTCGGGTATGAAGGTCAGCTCTACCAAATCGAACTTCTATCATTTATCTATGAATGATGCTCATCTGAAATATATCTTTTCTGTGCTTCCCTACAATTGTTTCCCTCTGGATTCTAGTTTTAAATATTTGGGTTTTAATCTAAAACCCAATAACTATCTCATCAAAGATTGGTACTGGTTGTTGAAGAAAATTGAAGCACGCATTTCCCATTGGTCTTATAGATTCTTATCAATTGGAGGCAAGCTTATCTTAGTTAAAGCAGTGTTGTCGAGCATTCCGGTTTATTGGTTCTCTCTTCTTGAAGTGCCATCTTTTATTATCAAAACCATCAGGAAATACTTCTTTAATTTTCTTTGGATAGGATCTGCTGACAGTGTCAAAATCCCAATGGTTGCAGTTGAGCTTCTTTCTAGACCTTATAAGTTTGGTGGTTGGGGCATCAAAAACCTTGAGGTTTTCAATTCATCCCTTAGATTAAAAAGTATGTGGCGCAACATCTTCGGTAACACTCTTTGGTCTCGTCTCATTCACAGTAAATATCTTCACAAGGGTGTTCTTAATTGGATTAGAAATCCAAAAATGGTCAATTGAAATTTCTCTCCTATTTGGCGGGGCTTTATGAAAATATTTAAGTGGATCAAAAATGATATCGCTTGGCAAGTGGGTTCAGGTAGGATGATACGTGTTGGCTTGGATCCTATTTTAGGCATGGATGAAAATTTTTGCCTCCCAACTATCCTTACAGATTATCTACAGGTTTTAGGTCTGTCCACTTTGGATAAGATTCAGCGTGTCAAAGATGGTGGTACTGGCACTTCTGGGTGGTTCTCTGCTACAGAACTCGGTCTTTCGGGCTCTTTAGCTCTCACTTGGGATGCCTATATTCTGAACCTCAATGTTGCAGGGGTCTTTTTGAACCAGGAATCCGATCAAATTGTATGGGGAGGAAATCCTGCTACTGGCATTGTAACGGCCAAATATGCATACATGAGAATTCTACAAGATAGTTTTATCTTCCCGAAAGATTGGTGGTATAAGTGTTTATGGACTTGGTCAATCCCACTAAAATTAAAGTGCTTTATTTGGTTAGCTTTGCAAGATAAGCTAAAGACTTGGGATAATTTGTGCAAACGTGGATGGATTGGCCCTAATTTCTGTATTCTTTGCCAAAATAATTCAGAATCAATTCAACACTTATTTGTCTCCTGCAGTTTCACCCATTCTGTCTGGGATTTTGTCTCCAAAGATTTGAATATTACTCATCAGTGGGATGTTGGTAACTTCAAGTATTGTCTCTTGAACTGGTACAGAAATTGCAAATACTTTTTTACAATTGCTATCTGCATCTCTTGGGCTATTTGGTACACAAGAAACTGTGCAATTTTTCAGAATGTGGCTCCTAATGTTTTGACTTGCAGTCTGACTGCAATAAAAATGTTTTCATCTTATGAGGTTGTTGTTCATTGTCAAAAGATTGTCAAAGTAAGTGATTTTCTCTTAAGGTGGATCAGCATGTTCTCTTCTTTGATGGGGCTGCTCAAAATGGGATATGTGTTATTGGTGGAGTTCTATATTTGAATGATTCTCATTTTTACACAGTTAGGATCAACTGTGGTGTGGGCACCAACATGAAAGTTGAGCTTATGGCACTTTGGTGTGTTTTGAAAGTGGCTAACATCTTTGGGTTAGTCAACATCAAAGTGTATGGAGATTCACGGGTTACAATCAAGTGGGAAGCTGGTGAATTCAAGCTAAATGTTACAAATTTGAGACATTGGTGTTTACGTGCTCAAAAAGAAATTTCTCAGCAGCAAAATATTTTGTTTGAGCATATCTATAGGGACCACAACTTGTTGGTGGATAAGTTATCCAAACAGGCTCTGTCAGGCTTGGAAGGTCATCTCGTTTGGGAGGAATGGTGGGATAATACCATTCTGGATCGTGGAAATTCTTACTTTTTTATTAAGTTTTTTTAGGTTACTTGCATTAGAAGGCTGCAGATCTAGATATCTGCAATTTTGTAATATGGTATATTTGGACATCTGGCTTTTTGAGCTTTTGTTGCTGGCAATTTTTGTAAATCAGACCTTATTCGGTAGCTTGTGGTTGATTCGTCTCAGAATCAAGAATTTCTTTGTACTATTTGATTCAGCTGAATATCAATAGTAGTTTTTTTTTCGCTGGAATTTTTTTTCAAAGACATCATGGTTTAATTTGTTAATTTCTTTTATTAAACAAAAATAAAACATGTATATACACCTATCCTTATAAGGCAACACTTTCCTCTGTATTATTTATTAATTGACACATTATATAATTATAAAACAAATGAGCCAATTTATTTAACCTTCCCACAAGATCATTTTCCTTCTTAAATGTAATGACCCTCTTATTATATGGAAAAACATGTGTATTAGTATTAGGACCAAAATACATACACATATAGGTTTATAACAGGATCCCATTTAAAACATAATCTCAGTCTCTTATTAATGCGGCATAAAAGAATATATATATATATTACTTGACATGTTTGTAATTACATTGAGCATCTCTTACTCACGTTCAAGGTTGGTCAACAATATTAAATCTTTAAATTATAAAGAATCGATTTCAGTTTTTAAGAATAATTATAATAATAATAATTTATTTTTAAGGTCACCGTCAAGCCAATTATCAATTTGGTGTATAAGACCTCTTTGTTTGTGGGACAAGGGAACCCCCTCTGCGCAACAATTTAACTGCTAAAGTTTACAAAGGTGTACATACCCTACCCCCATCCGGATTTGAACCTATGACCTCTTAGGAGGGAGCACATGTTCTTAATGGTTAGGCCCACTGATATAAAGATAGCTTGTATAATCTATGTCTTATCATTACCTCAAACATACTTGAGCCTTTAGTGGAGATAAGTAAGTCGACAGATAGACAAGAATCAATTCGTTGTTAAAACTTCAGATCAAAATCAGTTTAAATCCCAAAGGATTGAACTAATTAGGTGTAACTGTCTCAAGGGATGGATCTTCCTGATACATATTGTTAGAGAATAATGGCGAAATGCCATACAGTATTATCCGATAGAGTTTATTTTTAGAAAATAAAAGGTTTCAGATCCGTTTCTAACGGAGTCTGTTGAAGCCCTTCCTTCACTATAAATGTAATTGATATGCAAGTAATAGAATGTATGTGTGTGTTGTGTATTCCTTCTTCGTGTATTTGCTCTGTGATCTAATTCTTCCAATTTGGTATCAGAGCGTAGGTAGAAGAGAGTGAGGGCCTGTGATTTCCAGATTCCTGCTATGTTGCTGTTGCGCGTGGAAGAAAATATGTGAGATGTTGTGTTGATTGAAATTTAATTGCTTCCCATATATTAAATTTGAAGTCGTTGTTGTGCGTGAAAGATTTTTATGGATTGTTGTGCGTGGTCGTTGTTCCTCTGCTGAATTGCTTGGGATCGTTGCTTTGTGAGCTAATAATTTTCTGTGATTACTTGTGGGATTGTCGAGTGGACGGAAACTGAGGGAGAAGTCATGTGTGTGTGCCATCTTTTCATCCGCCTGTGCATGGAGGGAGATAGAGCCATCACTGCTGACGCTGCCAGGATCTGTTAGTAGTAGAAGAATTGCTGATGCTGAGGTGTTGTGACCAGCGTGGAGTATATGCTAAGTAATATATTTTTTCCTGCAAATTGACAGAGAACCCTGCAAGTCAGAAGGTCGGTTTCATTTTTTTAATGGAACCAGTGTTGGTGGAAAAGTTTAATGGACACAATTTCTACAATTGGAAGGTAAAAATTCAGTTATTTTTAATGAGTAAGAATTCATGGGGAATTGTAGATGGCTCAAAAACAATAGCCACAGATCTCACTCAATTAAGTGCTTGGGAGAAAAGGGAAGAGAGAGCTAAGTCCATCATTGGATTAACTCTTTCAGATTCTCAACTGCCCCTCATTGATTTAAATAAATCTTCTACAGAGATGTGGGAAGAGTTGACAAAATTATTTGGGGAAAAATCTACAAATGCAAAGTTTTCCTTGAAATTACAATTATTCAAATTAAAAATGCACGAGGAGACATCTTTATCTGCTCATATAAATGAACTAAAATCTCTTATGAGGCAGCTGAGAGAAATTAAAGCTCCAGTTGAAGAAGATGATGCAAAAGCAATATTATTAAATAGTTTATCATCAAATTATAATAATACTATTTTTACTTTAAGTCAATTGTCCACTAAATCTTTGGATGAAATGATAGTAGCATTATTAGCAGAAGAAAAGAGGTTGAAACAAGGAAACACAGATGTCCATCCACAAGCTGAAATTGCCTTGTTTTCAAAAGGAAGGTTTAATAAAAACATGAGTATAGTTGAATGCTTCTATTGCAGAAGACACGGGCATACATCACTAAATTGTAAAAATCGTGCTAGCGATCTACTAAAGGGAAGACTGAAAGAGTTAGCTAACATAGCAATCTTTGAAGAAATCTCAGATGCCATCTATGAAGTCATGCCGGATTTTGAGAGTGATTCTGAAGTCAATACAGAACCTCTTAAACTCTTCTAAGAAATAGTTATTAAATTATGTAATATTTTTATGTGTGTTTGTAAGTTTCTAAAAGGTCACTTGTATGGCTAACTTCTAGATGTGTTCAGTATTCATAGTGCTCTCCTAGATTACTGTTGGATTCAGCGAGCTATGTGTTCAACAGATGGGAGTATCTCCATAGAACATTCCAGTTACTTGATTACTTCTTTGCCAAACTCAGCGAGCTATGTACTTTGGCATAGTTAAGTATTCAATATGTTGATGTATATGTAACTTCGGAATGTATTTCATCTATGTATTTCATATATATTTATTGTACCCTTATTAGAGATGTGTTATTCCTATAAGGAAGTGTCGTCATGTGGATTGACAAGTGTCGCAAGTGTGTGTACTTGCCGATGGGTTATTAGACCACCATGTGGGGTCGGCCCTGAATTATATATATTATAATGTGGATGTACCTAGCTAGACAAGTCGGCCCCATAAGGTCACTAGGCAAACAGATTAGTATAAATAGAGATCAGGTGATCTCTATTTAGATCACTCGGAAAAGTATCTCACTCTCACTCAGAAAGTGGCGCACTAGTGAGGAGGAGGATCATCTGCTACTAGGAGCCTATCTCAGTGTATTTTGGTTGTACTTTGGTTGAGCCATTGCTCTCTCTATTTCTAAGGAAGTTGTGGGGTTTTTCACCTTAGGGTTTTCCCCACGGAAACTCTGTGTCTCTTGTCTCTCATGCTTTTGATTCTTGTGATGCTTGTCATGCTTATTGTGATTGTCATGCATTGATATATTGTATATGTTATTCTCTCAGCAAAGATCTTAGAGTATTGTGAATTAATGCTCAAAATTTAACATGGTATCAGAGCTAACCTGAGAAGAAGACATTTTGCAGTGACAGAAACTTGAGTTTCTTGTTTATTGGGTTTCTCTCCACATATTTTGGAAAAATAGTATAGTATATTGACTCTACTCATCAAGGCGCATCTATCTGTCCAATCAGAATTAAATTCTGAGCATTTTCAGATTTGGCCCTAAAAATTAGGGTTTCCACAAAAATAGTAATTTCTGAAATCTGAAGACATAGCTGGAAGCGCCTTGCAAAAATCGAAGTTTAGAGCTTTGGATCGAGATTTTTGGCTGGGTAGATCTTCGGGAAACTCAAACCCTAATTCAGGGCTCTCCCTAGTGAACTCGGGAGGACAAAAAGGAAAATCTGAAGGGTAAAACTTTGTTGATCTCAAATTCTGAATGCACAAGGCTGATCAGCTCATCAAAGCGCATCTTTCTATCCTTTCAGAAAATTGAAATTCACATTTTGAGTTTTTAGGGTTTTTCTGACAAACCCTAATCCGGGACCAGATCCAGTTTTCAGCATTTCAAGTGGTAAGACCTAAATCTTTTCTATTTCCATTTGAAGTACTCTTTAAGATGTCTCACCACACCAAGCTTGAGGATAAGCTTGAAGGGGATGATAACTTCCGAGCTTGGAAGTATAGGATTGGGTTAATCCTGGAAGAGAATGAGTTGGACTCATATATAAAAGAAGACATCTCTATCCCAGAGGATGAAGAGGCCAAGGTATTGCATAAGAAGAACTTGGTCAAGGCAAAGAGAATCATTGTTGATTCTATCAAAGACCATCTCAAATGTATTTTGGTTTTACTTTGGTTGAGCCATTGCTATCTCTATCTCTGAGGAAGTTGTGGGGTTTTTCACCTTAGGGTTTTCCCCACGAAAACTCTGTGTCTCTTGTCTCTCATGCTTTTGATTCTTATGATGCTTGTCATGATCATTGTGATTGTCATGCATTGATATACTGTATATGTTATTCTCTCAGCAAAGATCCTAGAGTATTGTGAATTAATGCTCAAAATTTAACACAATATTGTTAGTCAGTACAAATTTTTTATTGATGGTCAGAAGCAGTTGCAATTAAAAGAGTCAAATAGGAAGCTCGAAGATGAAGTGAAGAAAGAGCGCAAACTGTGAGACTTCAAAGTAAGTGTAAATGCTGATGAAGACCAAACAGACAAATATCAAAATTTCAGAATGATTGTAAGAATCACATTTCTCCATTAAGGGAGAGTGTTAGAGAATAATGGTGAAATGCCATACAGTATTATCCGATAGAGTTTATTTTTAGAAAATAAAAGGTTTCAGATCTGTTTCTAACGGATTCTATTGAAGCCCTTCCTTCACTATAAATGTAATTGATATGCAAGTAATAGAATGTATGTGTGTGTTCTGTATTCCTTCTTCATGTATTTGCTCTGTGATCTAATTCTTCCAATTCATATGCATATGTAACCAGATCTTTCTGACATTACTATTTATTTTAATTGAGATTACTATCCATCCTACTGAGATCGAAAAGGTTCTAATGTAACCCACAAAAAATTCCACAGAGTGAAAATTTTGAAATCACTTAAAATATGAAATAAAACAATTATTAAATCGCACCGCTACATCTTTCATAAAGTTTAAACAAGGTCAATGACAGATTCAAAGATAGAGACTGGTGAGACTGGGCGTTTACAGCTTAGTTCATAATTACATGTTTAACTCTGAAATTTTGAGGTTACATCATTTTAATTTTTATAGGTGAATAGCTTAAGTTGCAAAACTTTACACCTGCGGTCTCACAAGGAAAACGATTCAAGAGGATATACAAGGTCACAGTCAATTTATTAGAGTTTCACACAAATCTGGAGGAAGATCCTCATGTTAACTCCGCTCAAACACAGATGTAGACTTTGAGAATCTGCAGCAGAGCATTTCCATAACAAGTTACATTATTGTGACAGTCGGAAATAGAGCTCTTCTTCGAACCTTAATTAGACAATAATTAAACTCTGTATCCACAAATATTTTTAAGAAAACATAAAAGAGTTCCGATCAACCGTAAGTCACGTCATAGCAATTTAATTCTACTTGATAAATGAAAGAAAATAGATCTGGTCTCTGAGTTATGAAACCATATACTTGGTATATGTGTTTTACAAATGAATTCACAGAATCCATAATTATAGATCAAATTCGATATGGTTAAACTAATTTTTTTTACACAGAAGAATCATTTTTGTCAATCTAGTCGAGATCAACTCCATATTTGACTACATACTAGATCTCTAAATGACTTCATCGATCTCCTTATTCTCTAAAGGAGATTCAAATGATATGATTACTTTGTATAAAATACAAGTTTATTTGTATAACTTTTATATTGAAAACTCTGTTATTCGAATGATAGGTTTTAACATTACTCTATCAAAAAAAGAACAGAGAATTAATTCAGGCTCTCCCAAACATGATGAGAGGGCTAGTAATTATCAGGAAGAGGCTTGGATGGTCTTCAGAAATGTCTTAGGAACTTAACATGACTGGCAGAACATAAATTGAGCATTCCAAGCACTTTTAATTAAACATACTGAAAAAATTAGTCAAATAAAAGGGCACAATGAGCTAGTCTTGAGAAAATGGACTCACATAGCCTCTAAGGCTCTCGAATTCCTCTTCTGATAATTAATGTGACTCATAAATGTAATTAAAAGTAGTAGGAAATAAGAACTAGGTTGTTTAAGCTATGAATTAAATAGATATAGCATCAGACTTCATAGAGAGAGTCGCTATTCTTGAATTATTACAATGGTGGAAGAAGAATGTTACAGAGAAGAATGAGAAGGGGAGGTATAATCATTGAATCTGATCTGTAGGATGACAATGACATGATGGATTCTCATGGGAGGTGAACTGAACTTCTGTGGTTTCTTGCAAGCTCTCCAATTGATCTCTCTCTCTCAGTGAAACTCCTTAAAACCACATCAAACCGGATTGGATATCTGCATCAACTTCTGAATGATTGATATTCACATGAAATGGTTGGATCAGATCTACAAATAGGTATAAATGGTTGCACTGGATCATGTGCAGAATACTAGAACAAGAACTATGGGGCACATCTCCCACATGTGGTTAAGGGTGCATCACCAAAGCCTAGAGAAGCTTGAGTTTACTCACACACAATTCATAAACTATCAAAATATGTGAATGTGGTGTGCTCTCCTTCTTTTATAGACTGGGTGACTTGTTGATCAAGTTAACCTCCTTTGCCTCGTCTAATGCACCTTCCTTGACTGATTTGGCACTTTCTTGCTTTTCCATTGACTAGCTTTTCTTCTCTTTTGGAAACTGCACCCTACAGGCTTTTATGGATGTTTCCTTCTTTTTACAACTAGTTAGCTTTTGTTCTTTTGGAAACTGTTCCCTCCTTAGATTTTTTGGATGTTTCCTTCTTTTTACAACTAGCTAGATTTTGTTCTATTTGGAAACTGCGCCCTCCTTAGCTTTCTGGAAGTTTCTACTTTTCCTCACTTGCCTGCTTTGTACACTTGTTTGCTTTATGCACTGCTTTTGTCAATTTCCTTCTTTTTTCCCTGACACCTTGCTTTTTGCTGCTTTCCTCCAAATTCTTCTTTGGTGTGACAACTCAAAAGGATAGCCTTCTCTCCCCATGCGCCCTCATGGGGCCCTTGTCATCATCCAACTCATCAACACATGTAATTAATAATTAAATATAAAAATAATCATTACATCACTTCTAATTTAATTAATTAAAACAACTATAGGCTAAATTATTCCTAGTTAATAATTTCCTAGGCCAATGTTATCCCCCTTTATAATTAATTCATTGGTCTTCACTAGGTTCCATGGGGGTTTGGTGGGTTCTTGGCTGCTCTTTGGTGCTGGAAAAATGGGGACATGACAAAGAACCCCCTAGCATTCTGGAGTTTTATGTGGGAATACAAAATGATTATTTGAAGAATGCAATTGAGTTCATGTGCAGAGTTGCTAGGGTACGAGATCTTAACCCTACGACATCACCTCAATCGTTGAGTCCTTAAGATACATCCATATAGAGGGAGCATGTGTCGACTCCGTGAGGGGAGTCATTAATTTAGCAGTGGTTGTGAACTTTCCTGAGGATTTGGGGTCATGAGAAGTCTTCTGTGAGATTGTAGCACTTGTGTCGAATAGCGACGCAAAAGAATGAATGAATCTTGCACTGGATGAAAAAGAAGAAGCGCCAGCCATAAAGGGAGTGATAATGTTATTGTGGGAGGCAAGGTCATTTGGAGAGGATGAATATCAACAGATCTATCTAATCAACAGGTGATACCTCTCTACAATATAGTTTTCCATGGCACAGAAGAAAACGAGCCTATCAGACTAAACTGATGTCTCCAAAAAAACTTACTTATTTCTCATCCTTTGGAAGTTGATTCCACAAATCACCAATAATCTTGTTGATCACTCTATTCATATCTAGTTGAACTTACTTAATCCTGGCTCATCGCTCTACAAAGAAAAAATGAGAATGTGTTAGGTTCTGTCTTGGGGCATTTGGATCGTTCCTTGACATTTCCTTTCTCTTTCGCTTGCAACCTATCTTGTGATCCATCATAGCAGTTATAAAATATGTCTCCCGACTATTCATAAATGTAGACACACTTGCACATGTCGTCTAGAGTGTTAGAGTTACAGCATCATGAGTCATTCTCCAAGTCAATCTTATGTGTCAAGATTGATCCTCGTGTGTCGAGGCAGTTCCTTAGAGGAGCCTGATTTGGACTCAGTAAACTTGGAGTAGATTCTTGAGTTGGACTCAAGAATGACTAAGCCTTATGTTGAAAGGTTAAGCCTCGTGTGTTGAGTTAAGTGCTTTGAATGTCAAAGTGATGATGTTGTATAGTCTTGCTTCTCAAGGCTAAGGTCTTGTGTGTCAAGACAGATCGTCATGTGTTGAGGTAATACTTTGCATGTTGAAGCATGAATGGTGTGTGATGTACTACTAACCATGGTTGAGCTATTAAGTCTCCTCTAGAGACTAGTCACCTCTAGAGTGAATTACTTTAGCATATGACCACTTGGAATGTTAGTAGAACAAGATGATCACATCATTGGAAAAATATCCTTAGTATATTTGATATGATATATCAATTAAAGTTGGCACATGTGGACCATGCAGATAAGACAAGAGATAAAGATATGATGTGATAAGATAAGAGAGAACTTGATTTGTTCATTAATGATAAAGACTTCAGTGAATTAAAGGAGAATTCAAATTGTACACTAATACGAACTGTTACACCAAAACCTCGAGATGTTAGTGAAGGCCGCCCACTAGGATCTTAACATCCCACCACGTTCCGCAGTCCAGACTCTGGACTGGATGTGCGCCCATAAGGTGGTGTCCCCTTTGAGTCGTACGAGCCCTGGGCGAACACTGCAATGCCGACGTTGCCACCCACTCTGTGACTTGAACCTGGGTGGAGGATCTGATACCAAATGATACGAACCGTTACACCAAAACCCCGAGGTGTTAGTGAAGGCCTCCCACTAGGATCTTAACATCCCACCATGCTCCGCAGTCCAGACTCTGGGATGGATGTGTGCCTGTACGGTGGTGTCCCCTTTGAGCTGTACGAGCCCCGGATGAACACTGCAATGCTGACATTGCCACCCGCTCTGTGACTCGAACCTGGGTGGAGGCTCTGATACCAGATGATACAAACCATTACACCAAAACCTCGAGATGTTAGTGAAGGCCACCCACTAGGATCTTAACATACACTTCAATGATGTTATCAAGAAGGAAATCGGTTAAAAGAGTTAACTAAAGTGTTTTGCATGTCAACACTTGGGTTAAACTAAAAGATGACACTTAAGTTGAACTAAAAGACAACACTTGAGTTACAATACTTGAGTTACAATACTTGAGTTGCGACACTTGAATTACAACACTTAAGTTATGACACTTGCATGACAACACTTGAGTTAGACTCCTAACTATGTGACCTAGCATCCAAATGAAGGGAGAGTTCATCTTGAATTCAGAAGATAAAAATAGAAGTTGAAGCATGAGAAGAATGATATATATATGTTATACAGGAACTGATGTCTCCAAAAAAGCTTACTTATTTCTCATCCTTTGGAATTTGATTCCACAAATCACCAATAATCTTGTTGATCACTCTATTCATATCTGGTTGAACTTACTTAATCCTGGCTCGTCGCTCTGCAAAGAAAAAATGAGAACGTGTTAGGTTATGTCTTGGGGCATTTGGATCGTTCCTTGACATTTCCTTTCTCTTTCGCTTGCAACCTATCTTGTGATCCATCATAGCAGTTATAAAATATGTCTCCCGACTATTCATAAATGTAGACACACTTGCACATGTGGTCTGGAGTGTTAGAGTTACAACATCATGAGTCATTCTCCAAGTCAATCTTATGTGTCAAGATTGATCCTCGTGTGTCGAGGCAGTTCCTTATAGGATCCTGATTTGGACTCAGTAAACTTGGAGTAGATGCTTGAGTTGGACTCAAGAATGACTAAGCCTTATGTTGAAAGGTTAAGCCTCGTGTGTTGAGTTAAGTGCTTTGAATGTCAAAGTGATGATGTTGTATAGTCTTGCTTCAAGGCTAAGGTCTTGTGTGTCAAGACAGATCGTCATGTGTTGAGGTAATACTTTGCATGTCGAAGCATGAATGGTGTGTGATGTACTACTAACCATGGTTGAGCTATTAAGTCTCCTCTAGAGACTGGTCACCTCTAGAGTGAATTACTTTAGCATATGACCACTTGGAACGTTAGTAGAACAAGATGATCACATCATTGGAAAATATCCTTTGTATATTTGATATGATAGATCAATTAAAGTTGGTACATATGGACCATGCAGATAAGACAAGAGATAAAGATACAACGTGATAAGATAAGAGAGAACTCGATTTGTTCATTAATGATAAAGACTTCAGTTAAATAAGAGAGAACTTGATTTGTTATAAAATATGTCTCTCGACTATTCATAAATGTAGACACACTTGCACATGTGGTCTGGAGTGTTAGAGTTACAGCATCATGAGTCATTCTCCGAGTCAATCTTATGTGTCAAGATTGATCCTCGTGTGTCGAGGCAGTTCCTTATAAAATCCTGATTTGGACTCAGTAAACTTGGAGTAGATTCTTGAGTTGGACTCAAGAATGACTAAGCCTTATGTTGAAAGGTTAAGCCTCGTGTGTTGAGTTAAGTGCTTTGAATGTCAAAGTGATGATGTTGTATAGTCTTGCTTCTCAAGGCTAAGGTCTTGTGTGTCAAGACAGATCGTCATGTGTTGAGGTAATACTTTGCATGTTGAAGCATGAATGGTGTGTGATGTACTACTAACCATGGTTGAGCTATTAAGTCTCCTCTAGAGTGAATTACTTTAGCATATGACCACTTGGAACGTTAGTAGAACAAGATGATCACATCATTGGAAAATATCCTTTGTATATTTGATATGATAGATCAATTAAAGTTGGCACATGTGGACCATGCAGATAAGACAAGAGATAAAGATACGATGTGATAAGATAAGAGAGAACTCGATTTGTTCATTAGTGATAAAGACTTCAATTAAATAAGAGAGAACTTGAATTGTTAAACTTCAGTGATGTTAACAAAGAAATACTTCAGTGAATTAAAGGAGAATTCAAATTGTACACTTCAATGACATTATCAAGAAGGAAATTGGTTAAAAGAGTTAACTAAGTGTTAATAAAGAAGATCTAGTTAACTAAAGTGTTTTGCATGTCAACACTTGGGTTAAACTAAAAGATGACACTTAAGTTGAACTAAAAGACAACACTTGAGTTACAATACTTGAGTTGCAACACTTGAGTTACAACCCTTAAGTTATGACACTTGCATGGCAACACTTGAGTTAGACTCCTAACTATGTGACCTAGCATCCAGATGAAGGGAGAGTTCATCTTGAATTCAAAAGATAAAAATAGAAGTTGAAGCATGAGAAGAATGATATATATATGTTATACAGGAATGTGAGAGCGAATTCTCTTCTATCTTGAAGGCAATGCGCTTTCTTTGTGCAGGATATTATTCTGAGTTATATTCTTCCATCTTCTCTCTTGCTCTATGATTCAACCAGGGATGCTTGGTATTTCTCTCTGATAATGCACCAAGGGTGCTTCATGTAATCTGCTCATTGTAAATACATACTCTGCTATCTATCAATATTCTAAGGAATATTTTGTTGGGGTTTTCTCCCTCAAGTACTAGAGGGTTTCCTGGTAAATATTGTGTCTCATTTGAATGCTTACGCTTGTTGATTATTCATTTGATTTCAAGTACTACTATGATTATGCATTAAGATAAAAAAAAATTAACATGGAGTCGAAAGAAGGTACATGGTAGAGTACATCAACTACAACTTGGTGACTAGTGTTATTAGTATAACAGTGTAAAGAAGTGAAGACCCTGTAGTTAGGACGTTTAGCAGATGTATTAATGGGGTAGTAAACAAAGGGATTAGGATCTATAGGAACAACATGGATCTTCTCTTCACACTAGATTTCAATGCATCAATATAATGATGAAGGCACAACGTGCATGCAATGAATCCAAGGTCTAGCATTATTGAAGGCTAAAAGTACACAAATTAAAGCTTTGAGGTCAAAACTAAATATCCTTAAGGCAGAACATGTGGAAACTAAGGAGTTAGGTATTGTGTATGAGGAAAAGGAAATGTGAGTTGTTAAGAATGCCATGTGGAAGGAGCAGAATTCTCAATTGGGTTGTACTATTGATAATTTAAGAAGAAGAGGACAATAGAACATGATAGCTCCCCAGAAATTAAGATATTACAAAGAGAATTTGAGAAGAGAGAAGAGGAAAATAGAAGAAGATAGCTCCTTAGAAATTGAGAGATTATAGAAATAAATTAATGCAGTCTCCATATACGTATTACATGTTATGAGTGCATGTAGAAGGCAACGTTATGTGGCAGCTTCAAGAACAACACAAAGAAACACATACACCAACAACTGTCACAAGCAACAACCATGTGAGGAAGTAGCAACAACATAATGATGCATCATTGTAATATTAAGTCATTAAAACCTTCATATAATAAAATGTTAGGGATAATACATCTATATAAAATGTCTATCAATTTCTAACTTAAAACATCAGACATAACTTTACAAATCAAAGATTATCCCTTCATAAATCAATTTAGCCTCGATATGAAGCCAAATAAGATAATAAAAAAAGTTATCTATCCACTTAAAGAAAGTACTTGTTAGATTTCCTCATAAAAATTTAGATTAACTAACAAATACATTATTTTATTTTATATATAAGATTAAAAACTTATCTATCGACTAAAAAAAGTACTTGTTAGATTTCCTTATACAAATTTAGATTTTTCAGTGAAAAAAACCATACTATTGGTATTCATATAGAGAATTAAATAGTACAAAAAAATAAGTCACAGAAAGACTTATGATCAACGATAGACTGAATGTCCAAACATGTTCAGATGTCCTCAATACATCTGATACTACAGAGCTAGTCATCAAAAAAACATAAAAAAATGCTAGGTGTACCGAAATTAACAACCTATGAATCCAGAAATTCCTCCCAATAGATGACTCCTTCTTCTCCCTCATATACATTTTTTAAAAGAAAATCAACCATAATATTATACAAATTTAGATTAACTAACAAATACATAATTTTATGTATAAAATAATGAAAATGGTGACAAAACGACTACTAGAATCCCTGGCACGACTTCCCAACCTAAACGTAGGGGCTAATAAATAACTACCGTTCATTCATTAGAGATATCTCAAATAATGTGGTAAATGTTAAATAATTTGGGAAACACTATTTGAGATAGTTCAATAAATGTCCCTTTAGAAACGTGATCTTGAAGACAACTATATAATAACATATATTGTTTTAAGAAAGACAAAAGGCCTAGTAAAACAGAATCTTATCTATCGAAATTTTTTTATTAAAAAGTATAAAATATTACGTATGGCAAAAGTAGATATTATTAAAATGATAAAATACTCTTTAATAATAGAAGACACATGATAGTGATGAACTTGTCAAATAAATGTTGGGGGTTTGTCTATCATCATGTAATAAATCTAAAGAAATAGGTATTGATTTTGATGTGGAGAAATAGCAATGTATAAATCTCATTATAAATAAACCTTTTACATCAGGAGTTGAGAAGACGGATCATAGTGAAAGCACCAAGGAATTGAAGTAGTGTTTTGACGCTGATGTAGTTGCCATGTGAGAGCATAATCATTTTGTTAGAATGATTTTTTTGGTTAAATTTAATAGAATGATTTTTTATTTTTATTTTTTTGGTTAAATTTACCATTTATACATTATTTCTTCATTTTTTTAAGTAATGTTAATGTTTTCTAATATGTAGATTGACTTTAACTCTATTTGAAATTAAACTATTCTTAAATATTTTCCATGGTATACTAATTGATTAACAATTTAATATATAATTTGTGAAATTTATTTATTATATTCCTCTCCTTAAATGTAATAACATAAACTAGTTGCTCTAGTTTTCCTTAAGAGGATATTTCTTCATTATTTCATAATTAATTTTAGGCTATTTTTTTATGTTACTTTAGTTAAGTTAGTTGGTTTCAAATATGATAATAGATGCAAACCAAGTCCATGATTTGCGAAAGGATGAAAGCACATTTTTATAATAAGTTTACATTAACTTTCTAATTGTTTTTACATTTATTTTTCCATTTGATTTTATATTTTAGTGCAAATTCTTATGTTTAAAAGTTAAAGATTTATTTATTTTAATATTTTTTTAAAATATATTTTTATATATTTATTTGCAATTTCTTTTTATCTTCATTGTTTTCATATTTTAAAATTATTGTATTAAAATTTTTGTACTGCGTTGTAAAAACATATTTACTATATGGTAAGTCTCAACTTAAGAGTTTGAATATTTAAAAAATTACATATATTTGCAATTAAGTTTGAATATTTAAAGAATTGCATATATTTGCTATTGAATTTGAATATTTAAAGAATTGTATATATTTGCAATTAAGTTTAAATATTTAAAGAATTGCATATATTTGTAATTTTTAATTGCATTGCAAAAATATATTTACCTTTGTATTATTGATTTATTAATTTTTTGTTTAATCGTGTTTTATTGTTTACCTAATTTAAGATCACCAATTTGTAAGACTCACAACAAACTAAGCTTTATTATTTCCTTGGCTATGTTCCCAAACCTATTAAGGTAAAATAGCTAAGAGAAACTTGATAGATTAACTAGCTATTCCCACAACTCATAAAAGATAAGTTAACTAGCTATTCCCACACTTAACGGTAGGTTAATCAGCTATTAGCTTATAAATTTGCCCGGTAATGTAATTGAGTACGATTCAGCAAGGTCATTGCCGCGGCCTTGCACCTCTTCCTATTTAGATAGATTCTGTCTTCCTATTTAGATAGATTCTGCCTTCTTGTTGGCATCTTCATTTTGCCCAATGCTATGTTCCATGTTTCCATCTTAAATTGTTTTCTTTTATTGTTATAATTACAACAACTTTTTTTATTGTGACGTGTTTGATTAGATCAATAGGTGTTTATATCTTAGAATTTGGGGTGGACTATTATCTATATTTTTTCTAGATTGAAGGAGGATGAGACAAGTGTACTATCCAAATTGATTTAATGGTTGTCTTTCAAAATTCAAAATAAACAATTATAAAAGAAGAAATATAATAACAAATAGCTAGGTAGCTAAGGCATAGACACCATGTGATTACAACTAACCATAGAAAATAAGCATTAACATATAACTTGTTTATAACACTTAACTTGTGACCCATTAATATTTACCAACCATAATTTAAGTAGCTATGCTAATAGCTATATACCTATAGACTATAATATAATTATACTCTGGGAATTTGAATACTGAAACTATATTCGTTAACAAACAATCACAAAGCTTTTTGAGTAATGTGATTACCTTAATCCGGCTCGATTTTCTCATGACAAATAATTGTTCCAACCTGGGCATTTGAGTGGATTAAAAGGATGATTGGTCTATTTTAATATATTTAATATTGGAATATTATATTTTATATATATATATATATAATTGAAATATGTTAAAGTTAACATATTAGATTGACCTTTTACATTACAACTATGTTGTGATCTTTGCCACGAGGGATTTACCCTCAGAGCCGGTGGATCGAATGGTCTCCGGTTATTTATGACGAAACTGGGGTTTTATATGTATGTCCAAAAATAAACGTTAGCTGCTTCATTTTGGGCGATTGGGCCCCACGTGAAGCCAGTGGGGCCAGAAACCCGAACATTCTCTCTTGGGTAGGTGGGGAAGGGATAATATTTATCCTTCATAGAGATTTTGATGGACTCCGTTGTTCACAAAAGCACCCATTCTAAGTTTTAGCTAGGGCCCAAAACAAAACAAAAAATCAACACTAACAAGAAAAAGACTTGTGACATAAATTTCAATTGTCAAAAGTATCCAATAAAATGGTCAAATTTATGTGCTAGGCCAATGTTTATGAAATACAAGTTTTAGTTAAAGTTAAGCAACTTGAAATCCAACAATCAACAAATCTGCTGCAATTGTATTAAATGACCTACGACAAGCTAAATATTGTTCGTCATTAAACACAAAATTCTATTATATTGATATCACATCATTTTCAATATAGTTGTATTTATGTCGGACATTAGAATTGTCTCTCTATCTCCAGGCTTGTCGATGACAACGCACCACAGCCACAAAATTACAAATCAAGCGACAAAATTTTTAATGCCTGCAGAAGTGTCCATACTAAATACTACACAAGTGTCCGCGCTACCTACTCAACCGCGGTTCACATACCGAGACCTTACGCTACACATAAAATGATTGATCTGTCCACGCAGTAGTATGACTAATATTGGTATGGGAAGCAGGAATGGAATTTGACAAGCATATCATGAGGTATTTTACTCATTAAAATATAGTTAAAAGTTTTAACAAACCATATCAAAGAATGGGTAAACAATTTAATAGGATGTATTTTTTAAGGTTAATCATTTTTTCAAACGGTTATTAATTTTTATTAATAAGTTTGTTATAATATGTATATGATTATATAAGTTTCCTATGTGGCATGTTATTATATATGTAATAATGGAAATTGAAACTTTCCCAAAATTACAATATTTAAAATGAAGAAAACAATAACAAGACGGTGTTATAATAATTGTATTTTTATCTTTAGAATTTAGTTTGAATATCTCTATTATTGTAATTTTATATGGACAAAACAAAATCATGTCGTTGTTCCCTTACTCACTTTAAAACTATACTATTTCGTAGTTAAAAAATAAGGCAGATGGCATAGTAGCTAGGCATTTCCTTAACTTTAGATAGTTTTATGATTTGTTTAATTCTTTGTCAATCAGAATCCAGTTTTAAAAAAATTCGATGTGCAGATTCATGCATAGATACATCAACAGGGTAGAAACTAACTAGTTCTAGATTCATATGAAGAAAACGAACCTCTTAGACTAAACCGATGTCTCCAAAAAGACTTACTTATTTCTCATCCTCTGAAAGTTGATTCTACAAATCACCAATAATCTTGTTGATCACTCTATCCTTATCTGAATGAAGTTACTTAATCTTGGCTCGTCGCTCTGCAAAGAAAAAATGAGAACATTTTATGTTATGTCTTGGGGCTTTTGGATCCTTCCTTGACATTTCCTTTCTCTTCTGCTTGCAACCTAGCTTGTGATCCATCGTAACAGTTATAAAATATGTCTCCTGACTATTCATCAATGTAGACACTGTAATACCTCTAATTTGACCCTTGAAATGTATTCAATTATATTATGCAAATGATCTAATTATGCTAGTATGGATTCCTAGTGCAGAGCTCAAGGCCAAGGCCCGACTAGTGAATGGCTAGGCATGTAAGATGTAAATGATTTTATTTGGACTGTATGGTTGGCTTGTCATGCTAACTCGAAATGTATGTAAATATTATGTGCATGAATAATAAAATGGTCCAACATGACTGTGTAAAGAGCACTAGAGGGGCTATGATTCCACCAAAGGGGAAGAGGAAAGGGGTTCTATGGGAGACTAAATCATTTTTTCCAAGTGTCAACCTTAGAACTCACCCAAAATTCTGCCATGTGCCTTGAATAAGCCAATTATCTCATTTTTAATTATTTTCCAATTATTGAATGCATGTGTGAGGTTGGTGGGAAAAGTCACCTCGTGTAGTTATTGAAGCATGGGGTTGATTGCACTTTTATGTCAGTTAAGTCATGACATAATTCAATCTGCAGCTGCCAAGAGTCCTTTCTTCTATAGTCAGAAGCCATGTCAGTTGTCTTTTCACCATTTTCTCATGTCCCTTGGAGTCAACCCTCATTTTCTCTCATTCTTGCATGCATATCTACACTAGGCAAAGCTCTCCACTATTGTCCATGAACTTACCAAAATGTGTTAACCCGGAAATTCGAATTGGGAGATCATGTCATTGTTTTGGAAGGAAAAATTATGGTTGTAAGTGAGCGGAGAGGTTGGGAAAGCTAGGAACCCTTACACATTGAGATATGTTGCTCGTATGTGCTTGAGAAGCTACGAATTGAAACTATAGGTGGTTCTATAGCAGGACATATCAAATTGGACTTCTTCTATGCACACATTGGAAGCACCTGGCAAGATGGATCACCCAAGGGAACCGTGGATCGGTGAAGGGGATGCCTGAGTGCATGTAGCAGTGTTACCTGTTATGAATGTATGTAGTAGTGTTATGGGGCAGCTTTAGGAATAATAAAAAGAAACACATACACCAACAACTATCACAAGCAATAACCATGTGAGGAAGTAGCAACAACATAACAATGCATCATTGTAATATTAAGTCATTAAAAACTTCATAGAATAAAATGATAAGGATATAATACTATAGCATTAATACATCTATAAAAAAAAATGTCTACCAATTTCTAACTTGAAACACCAAACATAATTTTATAAATCAAAGTCGATCCTTTCATAAATCAATTTAGCCTCAATATGGAGCCAAATAAGATAAAAAAAAAAAGTGATCTCTTGACTTAGAGAAAGTACTTGTTAGATTTCCTCATAAAAACTTTTTTTTCCAGCAACAAAAAAAAAAAAAAAAAAAACATACTATTGGTATTCATATGAATGAAATAGTACAAAATGATTAATTCAGTACGACTTATGTTCACATATTATACTCCATCTCCCTTCCTAACAAAGCATGCATATAACTAATTCCCTTCCCATAACAAAAAACAAAGACAGATAAAAGTTACATCATATGACTAATGTTCAAAAAAATTTATTGTACCCATATTTGTAACATGTATGTCTTGTAATTCCTCCCAAAAGATAACTCCTTCCTCGCCATCCAATGCTTGCTTCGATAGTTTATCTGACATTGAATTGTGTTGACGATATATATGATCAAAATTTATATCACTGAATAATTGTATCTCTGCTTTAGTTCTTTGGCACCAATGATAAAGGGATAAAACATTGAGTTTATATTCTCCACAAGCCCATTTAATAGTCACTCTAGAATCTCCAAACACTGTAATCTCATGAAGACCAAAAGAGTTTGCCACTTTTAAAACACACCACAGTACAAGTAGTTCAGATTTCATGTTTGTGTCAGTAGCACAATTCATCCTCGGATTGAACCAATGATCCTTATTAATAAAAATTACTCCACCTGTTGCACATAAACCGTTTGTCGCCGCACCATCGAAGAAAACAATAGGCCTATTGTGATTTGGACAGAAAGTGCCCACAATCTGAGTTTTATGCCCTTCATCATCTGAATAATGATCTTGAATCATATTTAGAATTTGTTTGACAATGCTAATATTGTTCGGCACCCTGTCCTCGAAGAAACCTTTATTCATGGAATACCAAATAGACCATGAAATCAGAGTTGGCAGAGAAGGAAATAGTCTACATTTCCTGTACTAGTTGAGGGCACACTGGTCAAATGTTCCCGCACCCCATTGTAGCTCCAATTTAAGGTAAGTCACTATCTTGTTCCAAATAATTCTCGTGTACCCACATTCAACAAGAAGATGATTCAAGGTCTCATAATTGTTTTTTCATAAGATGCAAATACTTGGCCCATTCCATCCTTTTTTATTAAATTATTCCATGTTTTCAGGCTCCCTTTGAGTGCATGCTAGATGAAGCACTTTATTTTTAATGGTATCTTCCACTACCACAATTTCTTATACCACCAGTTTTGTGGTGCATTGCACATATTTTTTATAATGACTTTGTAAGCCTGTTTAGCCGTCACCACTCCAGTTTCTCTATTGTTGTTCCAGATTAACATATATTTATCCTTTGTTATTTTGCATCCTATCAAATTCAACTTTTTGATATAAAAGTCCCATTCCGAAGGTGCATTGCCTTAAAGACCGAGATCCTTTGCACTATACCAATATGAATCTTGGTTTGAACTAACTATGATCTTCTTTATTTTATTGAGGGTGTCAAGATCCCAATCCTTCAAATGATTTAGGATATCCTTTGACAGAGTATAGTTTTCATTCAAACCCAAAATTGAGTCTATCCCAACTAGTATCTCCTTTCTATTCCCCACCCCCCATGAAAGGTCCTTTGCTAACCAGTTGTAAAATTTTATGAAACCAGACCATATGGGAGAGGCTCCCCTTACCTTCTTTTTTGAATTCCTTATCCAGTTTATGACATCTCCTTTTATATACTTCACAGAAATCACCTTTGACCAGAGCGTGGTTCCAAAAAGTCCTATCCATAAACTTTTTAATCTGAGTGCAATATTGAATATGGATAAATTCCTTATCCCCCATCCACCACAACTTTCTGGAAGAGTTATACTCTCACATCTCGTCATCACCAGGTTGCTACGATCCAAACCTCCAGTCCACAAAATTGAAAAAAAGTTTCCTTAGACAGTTTATGATATAGCTTGGTACCTGATTGAGGGAGAACCAGTAGACGGGTATCCCTGTCAATACTAATTTGATAAGAGTGAGTCTCCCGCCAATAGAAAGTAATCTATAGGTGCATTGATTAATTCTACACTCAACTTTTTTCAATAACCATAACCAGTCCTTTATCTTGTAAACATTAGGCTTTAAGAAAAATCCTAAATATTTGAAACCCTCCTCTAAGTGACAAAAATTATATGGAAAAAAGTCTTTGAATTCTGCTAACTTATCATTGCCAATTCTGTGGTATAATAGGCTAGATATTTTGTTGCTCACCCTCATTCCTGATGCATCACAAAATATTCTAATAATTCCCTTATAATTCAGCCATTCATCAACGGAATCAATTCCAGCTAAAAGGACATCATCGACAAACAAAAGATGAGTAAGAAACAAATCTGATGAGAGTTTGATACCTTTAACAATGCCTTCAAATTTTGCATTTCTAATCAGTCTGCTGAGACCTTCAATGATTAACAAAAAAAGGAGAGGTGACATAGGGCAACCTTGTTGAATACCCCTTGTGCTCTTGAAAAACTCCGACGAAAGCCCATTAACCAAAACCCCAATGTTTGCAGTGGTTACACATGCCATAATCCACCTCAAAACTAATAAAGGAATGCCAATCTAAATGAGGATCAACTACAGAAATACCCAGTCAACTCTATCATAAGCTTTCTCCAAGTCCATTTTGAATAAAATAGCTTTCAATTTTCTTTTCTTTATCAAATGGATAATCTCTTGAGAAATGCCAATTGCATCAAGGATTTGCCTATCCTAGAGGAAGCCAAATTGTTCAGTAAATATACATCTAGATTTCCTCATAAAAACTTAAATTAACTAATAAATACATAATTTTATTTAATTAGGTGTAAAATAATAAAAATGGTAACAAATCCACTGCTAGAATCCATGCCACGACTTCCCAACCTAAAGGGAGGGACTAATAAACAACTACCCATTCATACATTAGAGATATCTCAAATAATGTGGTAAATGTTAAATAATTTAGGAAACACAATTAGAGATAGTTCAATAAATGTCCCTTTAGAAACGTGATCTTGAAGGCAATTATATAATAACATATATTGTTTTAAGAAAGACAAAAGGCCTAGTAAAACAGAATCTTATCTATTGAAATATTTTTATTAAAAAGTATAAAATTTTACGTATGGAAAAAGTATATATTATTAAAATGATAATATAATTATAATAATTAATATTTCGATATTGAAAGTTTTTATTAAAAATATAAAATATTACGTATAGTTAAAGTAGATATTATTAAAATGATAATATAATTATAACAAGTTGAATTAACAGCAAAGTTGCTAAGTTGTTATACCTGCTTCTTGTAAATATTTTAATGCAATAGCAATACCTAATTAAAAATCAAAAGGTAAAATAATTAAGTAAGATTAGTAGCGTTAAATTTGTTTGTTTGTTTGTTTGTTTATTTGTTTGAAGGTAAACTTGGGGACCCCTCCTAATTTTTTGAATTCTAGAAAAAATTCAAAATAATTGCTATTTACATTATTGTGAATAAAATCACTAAGTAGATTGATATTTTAGTATCTAAATCATTGTGTCCAAAATATTTGTTAAATTTTTATTTATTATCATTTATTAAATTTTAATTAATAGATACATAATATGTAGCCTTTTGCAAATTTAATTTGTTTAATATAGTTTTTACATATTGTTATATATCATTATATTAAATTATTAAAAACTAAAGATTAAATAATACAATTAAAAAATCATCATAAAAAATAATATAGATTAAAGATCATTCAATAATTGAAAGAAAAATGATTTGATTCCCATAACAACAACTCAGTAAAAAGTTAAAATACAATAAAACAATGGTCACCATAATATGTTTATGATATTAAAATATTAAATATATACATATATTTAGGTAGTAAAATTAACACGGTAAAATACAACAAAACAATTGTCACCGCGGTATTTTCATAATTTTAAAACATTAAATATATACATATATTTATTTATTATTCATATAAAAAAATATAAAAAATTATAACAGTAAAAAACTAAAAAAAAAGTGGCATTGAAATACTATACTAGTCAAAAACTTGAGCATACTCTTCGTGACAACTTGTCATTGGATTTGAAATCTTAAACAGATTTCAATACTCATGCGGAATCAACCCTCACCTGCTAGTGGATTTGAAATGTGTACTAACGGTACAATGCCAGCACATGAAATCTCCAATTCAAAAAATATCACCAGCATTAGGCAACGTGAAAGGCATAGAACTTTCGGGACTGAGCTAGTGGCTCTCTGACTCGACGTTCTAGGAGCTTAACAAAAATATATAAATTTAATTTGTAAAATATATTATTAAATTGAAAATTTAATTTATCATCATACTATTTTAAAAATTAAGTGAGATATATATTTCATGTTGAAAAAATATAATAATTTAATTTGTATTACTTTAAAAATTAATAATTTTTCTAACTACTTACCATATATTATTATTAAAATTTTAATTATATATATATATATAATTTTTTTAAGTTAATAATATAATTTTAAAATTTTATATTGATTGAAATCAAGAAGTTTTAACCACTATAACAAAAAGAATTAATCTAAATTTTTTTAAACATTAAAAAATTATTATCAATTGCTTAATTTATTTGTATAACTAATTTAAATGATTTAAAACATAAAATTAATTAAGAATATAATTAATTGTAAGTTGTTAAACTTAATTACCAAAACCAGTACAATTTAAATAACAATACAACATTTTATATATAATTAATTAACTAACGACATCATAAAAACGATTACAGAAATACCTTAAAAAAATATTTAAAAGCGTGATAGTCTAACCATGTAGATATGGTCAAACAAGCCTAACATTAAATATAAGATGTAAATGCATAACTTGCAACTGGAGTAAAATATAGCCGCCCAATAAACACACAAAAATTATCCAAAGGCGCACTTTTAACCGCTTATATTTGCAATTCCAATAAATTTTCTCGATTTTAATTGAATTTGAAAAAAAAAATTAATGAATAATTTCAACCATGAATTTCCAAGGGATTCACGTGAGAGCTATTTTAAAGAGGATCCAACCAATCCTCCAATGGGTTGAATGATTCATCGCATAGGAAACTGTAGCAGCAGGATTGCCAATCCAGCCTGGTACTCTGCTCCGACATTTATTGTTGTTCACCTAAAAGTCCTTTGGCCGATAAATTAGAGTGACAAGCAGGGTGGGAATTTGAGGCTTTGTCTCGCCATTTTAGCCCAACCCACGAGATTCATCCTCCGAAAAGAGCAGAGTTGATACGGACCTGTTGCAGGTCCCAAAAAATCTACCAAGAGCAATACATGTGGATAAATATATGATTCAGACTGTGTCCTTGGACAATCATTACATATATTAAAAACTATACAGGTGTCTAATTTAAATTTATTAGAAATTTTAATTTTTTAATTTTATTTTTTATTTAACAAAAGTCACATCCCAGGCAGGGATAATTAGTCAAATCAAATTTGTTAGCCAATTAAAAAAAGAAGAAATAAAAATAGCCAATCAAAAATAAGAAATATATAATTTATGAAATTTAAAATATAAATTTTTATTTGTTTTAAAATCAATTTAATATTAAAATTTCTAAAACTATATAAAAATTTAAAATAAAAAATTGCAAACTAATAAACTAATAAATGCAAACCAATTGACCTGCCTTGGCAGGTATAATAACAACAGCCACGAGGTGGTAATGTCCTTGACATTGCTAGTGCTCTATTTGCTTGAATTTGGAAAGTTGAATTTGGAAAGTCTAAGAGTAGCATTCTCTAGTCTACACCAACACAAACAATTTGAGTAATGATATTTACTTTTGTTTTTTTACTAGATCAATATGTAATGGAAATAACCTAACATTTGGTACCATTAAAGCTAATGGTTGTTTTTATCATAGATTCAAAATTAATGCTCCAACACATACCATAAAATTCAACTCATCAATTTATGTCCCATACAATAAATTTTTGAAAGAAACCTATTTGATAGATATTTAATTTTAGAAGCTTTGCTATTTTTAACACGTAATATTATCTTTTTGTTAAAAAATACTTCTAAATTGAGTAATCTATTTATTAAAAATATATAAAATCTTTATCTAAAAGTAAAGACTAAACCAGATGCAATTTTGATTGAACCATATAATATGAAATATTAAATACCCTACTCACGTGAACTTTAATATAGACATGTACATAGTTACTTTTTTTTTTTTTTTGAAACATATTTATCACAATAAAAATTATATATTTTATATTTTATATTTAATTAAGTTAATGATAATTAATCGATAAAACAACCTTATTTTAACTGCCAATTATGTTATGCTTTGTTGCCTTAGTGTAAGGAATTGGATCAGATACACATGGAATATATTTGGACCCGCATCCTTTCATCCTAGGGAACCCTCCCCATCATATTATACAAGTTGTCCCTGAAGAAGAGAAGCATTAAGCTTACCATAAATTCTTTATGGTCGTTTGGCTTTCCTTGAAAAAATAGATAAATAAATTTACATTTAAAATAGAAATTAATAATAACTTTCCTCATTCTTAATTCGATTATCGAGTTAATAATAAATGTTATCATCTTCAAACTTTAAAATTCCTATTCATGTTGAGTTTGCAAACAAATATTTTAACTTATTAAACTACGTGGTTTTAAAATCTTGAAATGTAAATTTCATGATTAAAAAACTATATAAGGAAAATGAAATATTTTAACTTATTAGATGATAAAAGTATTTATAATCTAAACAATGTAACACAAACTAACAATTTGTAAGAAACTATGTTTGTAAGAAACTCTGTTTGTAAGAAACTCTGTTTGTAGACCATTGCCCAGATGTTTAAGCCGACTGTGCTATAGTGCTATAGAATTTTCGTAGAATGCTCCTAATTTACAGCTGTCTTTTTGTAAGAAACTATGTTTGTAGACCATTGCCCAGATGTTTAAGCCGACTGTGCTATAGAATTTTCGTAGAATGCTCCTAATTTACAACTGTCTTTCTAGTTGGGCTTCAGCATTCTGCAAACCAACAAATGGACAATGATGGTATCCCATTTTAATTACCAAGGTGCCAACTCCAAAGAAAATGGCAAGCACGCTGGAAGTAACAACAATAGCATCGTAAACAACAACAATATATTGATTCTGACAAAATCCCCTAATTACATCTGGAAAGCATGGATATCCATCTGTCAAATAAAATCTCCTAATCACAACACGCAAGCAATAACGCAAAACTAAACCCAAAGGAAAATACTTAGAATATTAATCATCACGACTGAACCATATGCAGCCCTGAAATTTTGAGGTAGTAATACCCATTCTTGAAAATCAAAGGTAATTATGAATCAATGGGATCCCTTGCAACAAATTAATTTCATTATGCAAATCAGGTAAAATATGGACGCCAAAAGGGATCGATATATCTAGCATGTCACTAGTAGGAGCATGGTCATTATGGTTGAAGGCGGTGGAGCAGCCATGGGATAATGGGAGCCCATTTGTATCCATGTTATCCTTCGTGCAAAATACGCTCAAAGAAGCCCAGGTGTGTGTGCTAGTTTCCTCAGTTTGAATGAGCTTAACTTGCAAAATTGATTGAACTTAACATGCAAAATTGCAAGAATTTCTGGGAAATTTCATTGTCTGTCTTATGTTAATTGACGCTATTAAATATCTAGCCATTTGCCTAGAGTATCCTATGCATAGAATTTATGGGAAATTTCTTCTGGAGATCGTTGCTTACTCCAAAACTGCCACGGACCGGATCTCTTACTCTTTCTCGCGCTTCATACACTATGTTGCTCACTGTCTCACCTCTCTGCTCCACCGGAAGATCCTGTCATGGAACATCACACCGCTGGTCTATTAACACTAATCTCACACATGGAAAATCAATGTGAACAGATCTTAACTAGCTGAGATTACAATCTTCACCACAAGCCCATTTTGTATTTCCAACTATTAAAGCAATTGAGCAAACCTGTAGTAATTTCATGACATTTGCTTTTCCAAAAACTCTATGTACCAACAGGAACTTGTCGTGGTCTGTAATGTCCCCATTCAAATAAGTGCATAGTAAGACAATCCCATCAATCCTACTAGTTTCCTAGGTTGGATGGGCACATGTGGGATGGTAATAAGGAAGCTAATAAATGATATTTAGACATTAGAAGGGTTCAAGCATTTAATAAATATAGTGAATAAATAAATTCAAGAGAAATTCTAAGTGGCAAGTGGTTTTGGAGACATATGGAGGTGGTGGGACCCACACTAGCTTGATTTTTCAATGACACATGGCAGCTCTCTCTTTCCAATTCGAATTCATGGGAAGGTGAACACTCTTGGGTGAGTTTCTAAGTCATAATACATGGCATTGAGCATCTTAGGTCGAAATGGGATGGAATAGTAACCTCCATGGGAGAGGAAGAGTCAAATTAGAGACTAGTGGACACTTGGGCTAGATTCCCTAGTTTTATGACAACAATAATGAAGCATCTATGACATTTATGACAAAATTCAGACCTGAATTCTTACACCTGATCATTATGACATGTCAGCCCCAAAAATAGGCTCAAGGAAGGTGCTCATGGAGTTGGGGGAAGCTAAAGAGACTCAAATTCGAATTTGGGAGAAGATGGAAGGTTGGAACTAGGAGACAAGTGGAAAATGAGGAATATTTTCTAAATGGAAATTTATTGAATCTATTGAGAGGATTTCGACCCCTTGAAGGCTAATGTTGGTTATAAAATGTAGAAATCAAGTATGAGAATAACTTTTGATGATTTGAGAAAAATTGCATTTGTGAAGAGAGAACTAGTGGATGACTAGTTTCTTGCCTTAGCCAATTTCGAGGGTGAAAGATTCCCATCCAAGTTGGTGTTTGGAGAGGACACTCGGGTATTTCATGGTGCTTTAATGGATTTCTATTTGCAGGTAGCAGCTACAGGAAGTTTCATGGTTTGGTTTAGTGCAGCACTTTCTCTCCACCATTTCCAATTTTGAAGGCATATTTGGGCTCCTTGAGGGATTGCGCTTTGGGTGAGATCTTGCACTCATTGGGAGAGATTTATATGATATTTTTCTGATTGTAATAGCTTCATATCCTCTGTTCTTCATATTCAGAAACTCTCAGGTCAAAATACCCATTGACTGTATGCAAAATTATTGATTAATGAGCAAACAATGTCCATTTCCCTAATGCTTTGATGTATGACACTATAAGGTTGATTATTTCGAATGGGTGGATGATTCTATGATATATTTGTGATTCATATACTACCATGGATATATTCTACAAGTTTCATGTACTGTACTTGAGAAATTGAAGCATTTTTACTCAGTTTGTTTGTATTGAGAGGTGAAATAGTGCCATTTCCCCAAGGGTCGAATTGGGGGGTTTTTGCTGTTGAATGTGAGAGAGTTAGAACAGTAGTAAAAATCAATTAATGGTGCACATGAGACCTTAATCACATACTTAACACATTACATACCTCTTTTCATAAATTTGTGGGAGTTTGGAGGCATTTGGAAGGCTATTTGCAGTGTTACACCGGGGGGGATTTGATGCACAAATTACTAGTCAAAATTACATATATTGATCAGAATACAAATCAAGTTTGCAGCAATGTTTGGAGGGCCATAAAACATCCCTGAACCTAATATTCAAGTCTAAATACCATTCATACACTCCTACAAAATATTTGGGAGCATTTGGGTTGATTTGGAGGTCAAAACAGTAAAACTAGTCAAAGGTCAAAATTGGGGAAAAAGTGAAAAAATTGGCATTTTAATAAAATTTTAAAAAAGGGTCATTACATGGTCCTCCTGTAGAAAATATGGCGCTAGCACGCAATTCGCTCCACATTTCTTTCTATGCATCTGGAAAGCAGCGCACCCAGATGTGTTGTTCATCTGCAAAACGACTCCACGCGAAATCTGTTCGGCTAGCATTACAAACTAGTACTGCTTTCCCTTAGAATAATTATATTATGAGGGCTTCCATTAGTGTTGCTTTACCTTTTTTTTCATGTTAGCTCCCACAAACAGATTGGAATGCTAATAATTTCGACGCAGCACACTGCGGGGAACGTCGTAATTATAAGCAAATGAAAAGCATCCATAAGAGAGGAAGCACAGGATTGCATCCATAAGCTTCGCAACCTTAAACCCTGGTCTGAGATGTACGGGATTGCATCCATGAGCTTCACAACCTTTATATGCCTACCATTTGGGTGGATTCTAAGATGTCCATAACTTGGTGTGACCTCCAAAGCCATTCCTGCAACTTGCCAGGAAGCGTACAACCACCACTGTAAACCCATCCCATCCTCCATGATATAAACTAATACACCCTGAAAGTCAATTAGAATTGACCCATAAAATAGGCTAATACACCGTGAGAATAGAACCTGAGTTGCAAGCTAACGAAACACTCAACAACTTTCAAACATATATCGACAACTTTCACATGGAATTTGATCTTGATTGGCTAATTTTTACTTCTTTGAGATCTGGTTCTGAAATGACAGCCATTAAATGAGATCTATTTGTTCATTAAATGAGAGCTATACACGACAACCCCAAAAATCTAAGACTGATACATGACAACCCCAAAAATCGAGCCATTAAATGAGAGCTATATGTTCATTAAATGAGAGCTATAAAGGACAACCCCAAAAATATAAGACTCATACACAAAAACCCCAAAAATCGAGACACTAAATGCATTTAAACCGCCCATGACGTTAGCACGCCGCCAGGCCTGGGGCACAAAACCCCAGGCTGACTTCATGGCGGACGGAGCCAATGAACACAGAGATAAATCTTATTGAAAAAAACATCAAAATAAAAAAATGTTGCAGACTTTAGCTAGACCTTCATCCCGCATAAAAATTTAGTAAACAACGCTCCGTTTAATATCCCTGACCGATTGATAAATGTCAAGGACATAATAATAATTAATATTTCGAGATAAAAGCTCGTGCACCTAGAGATAAAAAAAAGCGAAAGTGATAGATAAGTGACGTGAAGATGAAAGAAACTTCTTGACACACTTCTAATTGGATAGGTAGTGACCAGGATAGGAATTTGGGAAAAATCTCACTAGTAAAAACTGATGATTTAGACATTAAATACAAACGTTTAAATGTTTTCTTCATTTTTTCTGACAATTAATATGAAATATAGGCCATATTTGATAGGCAAAATGACCCCATAACAAGCATTTTGCTTGTCGAATTCCAACCCTAGTAGTGACCACAGCGCTATGGTAGTGACCACAACGCTATGGTTATAACTATATCTTTTATTTGAAAACTACCACGGCGCTATGGTAGTCACCACAACGCTATGGTTATAACTATATTTTTTATTTGAAAACTATTTATAAAAACTTACATTTTAAGAAACTAAACGTATATTTGATTGACCTAGCCAAAGTGTGATGGTCAGATTTTTTCATATATAAAATTTAATAGTTTTATATATGTTATTGTAAGTTTTTAATGGATTTTTAACTTGTAAGTAATGTCGTAGTGAGTAGTTTGACTTGCATGAAAAAGAATTGTATATTATGGCATTTAAATTTTATGTTACATTAAGTATGATATTATAGGATTACAATGGTCGTTATCCTTCAATTTATTATCTAAGTGAGTTTTTTAAATTTTAATAATTTAATAATAACTTTACCCAATGTGATTTTTAAAAATGGGTATATATATATGAGAGCTACTTCAATAATGGCAACTTTTGAATAGGAGATAGTGACTTGTAAACTAAAACATATAAATAAAATAGTTAATTATTGTCATATTTCATGTGATAGTGTTTATGTTTGAAATGTAATCTTGTTTTTGCTACAATTTTCACACTCCAACGAAGTGTAATTAAGAAGACACTTACCCAGATCCACATAAATATAGATTCATGTATAAATTGAAAAGCTTACTCCATAATATGTGTACTTTTAGTCCAATTGAGGCTTTTGATAACAATCGAAATGTAAGTTGTAATGGTGGAAATGTGACTTCATAAAGAATCGCACTTTGTCTATAAACCAATGGTTATTACATTAAGGTGTGTTTTATCCCTTTTTCCTTCATTCTTTGAGAAGCTTCCTGACAAAGTAAGTTAGTGACCTCCCTTAACGTTTCTCCCCAATTGCAATCACAACACAATGCATAGGACTTTAATATTATGGAGCCTTGGTATAAAATATGTCTTTCATTAAGCAAGGGAGGGTTCAAGAATATTATTCCATTGATTGTTATTCTTGACTCAAGTTACGCATAATGAAAAGGGGTATAGAAAGGATAGAGGGCAGTGTCTCCATCATTATTCATCCTCCCTTTACTTATAGAGTGTTGATGTTCTCTTGACAATCTTCATTTTTTTTACTAGTAACCTAGGTAATTGACAACGTTTGCTATCATATATTTGTAGTTGCATATTGTTGTTGTTGTTATGTGTCTATCCAAGAGGTGAATGGGGTCTGACAATATGTATTAAGGAATTGGTACTAGTCTAGGGTATTGTGACTAGGGAGGCAATGGAAACCGATAAAATAGAGACCATAATTTAAATCTTGGATGTTAGAATCAACTAAGACTTGAGATAAATATGCCATGGGGTGTAGAGCAATTGGTAATGAGAAATTGAGATGAGAAGTTGTAAATGGAAGGTCACGAGTTCAAATCCCCGAAAAGACTTGAGACAAATACAATGTTGAATTAGGTGAGCAAATGTCTAGGTTCCAAGTTTCAATTCTACACATGAAGTAACAGGGGTTGTATGCTACAATTTTGGTCAGTTATGATATATTACTCAGGGTGACTAGCCTCATCAACCTTATGTAATAAGACCTAATCTTGGAATCCCTTACTCTGGAGGATATTTATAGTGAATCTTAGGATAAGCTCTACCCTACGATATAGATAGAATCAATTGTAAGCTCGTATCTAGGAATTTAATTTTTGTTGATATCTGAATGTTTTCAAATGTTTGTATTTATTATCATAGTATATTGAGCTCTACACCTCAAGTATTGGAGTAGGAACTCATGGTTATTTTAGAATCTATGTATGTACGAAATGTCAAAATAAAATTTGTTTCTAAAATCTATAAAAGTTGATCATCTTATTGTAATGAGAATTGTATAGGTAAGGCCACAATTATTGAAATTAAAAAAATATCATTATTTAAAAGCAAATACCACAAATGATTTAGAAGCATAAAAAATCTCTTAAGCACCCAACAAATATCAATGAGAAAAGACAACAACAAAAAAATTGGAAAAAATATCAAAATTGTTGGACACTTTTTAAAAGGAGTTGTATAAGCTCTCAACATTCTCACATTTTTCCAACTTGCCTTAACTGGGATCCAACAATGTAATCATAGTTGAAATTTGTTGTTAAATCTACTAAAATTGTAGGTTTTGATTACACAATTAGAGTTGACAATCTCTAAAACCCCTACTATACATGGATTATACAATATGCATCTCACACTGTCATTTTCATCAAACAATATTATTTATGTAAGATAATTTCCCATATTCAACAAAGTTCCCATGTTTGTATACTTGCACATAGATATTGCCTGGATCTTTCGTGATTCCCACCTTGGATAAGTGGTCCACATTTTGATTTGCTTCTCTATATATGAGTGAAGGTAATCGAATAAAAAAGACTGCCAATATTTTTGAGATCATAATCCAAGTTTCTTAAGTTGATAGCCCTTATAGAAATTAAATCATTCATCCAATTAATCGCTATCTAAGAGTCACTAGAAACATTCAAGTTTCTCACTCCTCTCTGAAAGGCCTCTCTTAGAATAGCTCAAAGAGCCAAAATCTCTGCTTTATTGTTACTACCATCCTCAACCCCATCCACCAACTCAAGATAGTAATTATCTTTGAAGAAAATCACTCGTCCAATTCCACCTTTATGATCCTCCATTTGTAATGCCCCATCAAAAAAGGCCCAAGGTCTAGTACAATCAATCGCAGGTCGTTTAATAATCCTCTACTCCTTAACTTTTTGCTTATCTTTACAACTCATAAGAATAAGATATGAAAGGGCATTAAGATTGTGGATGATTGGGCAAGTGCCTTGTCCACTTTTTTTTCTCTTTTTTTTTAACCCTTTGGGCCATCTTAGGATGGGACAAATCCTATGGGAAATGTTCCATGGTTAAAGTTCCCATTAATCAGGTGGAACTATGACTTCCTACATAATTATTGTCGAATTTGAGAGAGGATTCCTCTACTAAAAAGAGAGGCTCTAAGTGCCCCTTATTCCAAGTCGAGATACATATGTGCATTCACACACAAATTTTATTGTCAAGTTAATGAGGTCAATAGAATGAGTTGTTGTCATGATTAGTGTTCCACTTGAAGGACATGTTGTTTCAAGACACTTCGTCTATGCAGACAAGGACAAATGTCTCTAGTCTAAATGGTTTAGATCTAGAACAGAACACACAAAATTTCCTAGATTGATCAAATTACAAAAGATGCAAAGGGATTGCTTACCTTGCAACTGTAGTGATGTCTCCTTGCTTGATGTAGCCCTTGATCTTCAGCTGCAAAACAAGATATAAAAAACAAGTGGATACACACAAACGATAATAATATGAAATATTGATTAATCTAAAGAAGTATTTGAATAATGCAATTGAGGTCATGCACGGAGTAGGTGAGACCTCTCTACAATATAATTTTCCATGACACAGAAGAAAACAAGCCTGTCAGACTAAACTGATGTCTCCAAAAAGACTTACTTATTTCTCATCCTCTAAAAGTTGATTCCATGAATCAACAATAATCTTGTTGATCACTCTATCCTTAACTTATTGAACTTACTTAATCTTGGCTCGTCGCTCTGCAAAGAAAAAATGAGAATATGTTATGTTATGTCTTGGGGCATCTGGATCCTTCCTTGACATTTCCTTTCTCTTCCACTTGCAACCTAGCTTGTGATCCATCGTAACAGTTATAAAATATGTCTCCCGACTATTCATAAATGTAGACATTGTAATACCCCCAATTTGACCCTTGAAATGTACTCAATTATATTATGTACATGATCTAATTATGCTAGTATGGATTCCTAGTGCGGAGCTCAAGGCCAAGGCCCGACTAGTGAATGGCTAGGCATGTAAGATGTAAATGATGTTATTTGGACTGTATGGTTGGCTTGTCATGCTAACTCGAAATATATGTAAATATTATGTGCATGAATAATAAAATGGTCCAACATGACTGTGTAAAGAGCACTAGAGGGGCTATGATTCCACCAAAGGGGAAGAGTAAATGGGTTTTATGGGAGACTAAATCCTTTTTTCCAAGTGTCAACCTTAGAACTCACCCAAAATTATGTCTTGTGCCTTGAATAAGCCAATTATCTCATTTTTTAACTATTTTCCAATCATTCAATGCATGTGTGAAGCTGGTGGGAAACGTCACCTCATGTAGTTATTGAAGCATGGGGTTGATTGCACTTTTATGTCAGTTATGTCATGACATAATTCAATCTGCAGCTGCCAGGAGTCCTTTCTTCTATAGTCAGAAGCCATGTCAGTTGTCTTTTCACCATTTTCTCATATCCCTTGGAGTCAACCCTCATTTTCTCTCATTCTAGCATGCAGATCTACACTAGGTAGAGCTCTCCATTGTTGTCCATGAACTTACCAAAATGTGTTAACTCAAAAATTCGAATTGGGAGATCATGTCGTAGTTTTGGAAGGAAAAATGATGGTTGTAGGTGAGCGGATAGGTTGGGAAAGATAGGAACCCTTACACATTGAGATATGTTGTTGTATGTGCTTGAGAAGCTACGAATTGGAACTATAGGTGGTTCTATAGCAGCACATATCATATTGGACTTCTTCTATGCACACACTGGAATCACTTGGTAAGATGGATCACCCAAGGGAACCATGGATTGGTGAAGGGGATGCCTAAGCCAGGAAGGGTGTTGTGTGCGGCAGGTATTGTGGAAACCAAGGTTGTTTTGGTTGAGTGAGACCACTGTAGAGCTCTGTAGGAGCATTTGGATAAGCACAGAGAGCAAAACTGGTTGTAGGAAGAGAGATAGAATCATGTAGGTTTTTCCTTCGCCCTTGTGGCCTCATAGCCCAACTTAGGGATGGCCTCTCATCATAAAGAGTATATGTTGGATAGAGTGCCTATGGTTGGATGGAGAATTTCTCTTACACAGCCAGTTGCTTGGATCTGCGTTGGATAAAGTTAAGTATTCTCATGCATTTGAATCTGAAATGTTTTTATTTAATGCATGTAATGTTTATGCTTGTATTTGCATGTGAGATGTGTATGTTTAATCACGTTTATACACACATTGTATACGTTGAAATTCATATTATGGCTTTGGGGTGAAATTTGAGAGCCTGAAATTAGTTAATGTCCCCTCCGGATGGTCGGATTAAGGGGACGTTACAGACACACTTGCACTTGTGGTTTGGAACCAAAAGAAGGTACATGGTAGAGTACACCAACTACAACTTGGTGACTAGTGTTATTAGTATAACAGTGCAAAGATGAAGACCCTACAATTAGGACGTTTAGTAGATGTATTAATGGGGTAGTAAACAAAGGGATTAAGATATCTGGGAACAACATGGATATTCTCTTCACATGAGATTTCAATGCATCAATATAATGATGAAAGCACGGCATGCATGCAATGAACCCAAGGTCTAGAATTATTGAAGGCTAAAAGTACACAAATTAAAGCTTTGAGGTCAAAACTGAATATCCTTAAGGCAGATAATGTGTAGACTAAGGAGATAGTTATTTCCTACGAGGAAAAGGAAATGTGAATTGTTGAGAATGACGTGTGAAAGGAGCAAAATTCTGGATTGGGTTGTACCATTGATAATTTAAGAAGAAGAGCACAATAGAAGACGATAGATCCTCGGAAATTGAGAGATTACAGAAAGAATTTGAGAAGAGAGAAGAGGACAATAGAAGAAGATAGCCCCTTAGAAATTGAGAGATTACATAAAGAAATTGATGCAGTCTCCATATACATGTTACATGTTATGAGTGCATGCAGCAATGTTACCTGTTATGAATGTATGTAGTAGTGTTATGTGGCAGCTTTAGGAATAATAAAAAGAAACACATACACCAACAACTATCACAAGCAATAACCATGTGAGGAAGTAGCAACAACATAACGATTCATCATTGTAATATTAAGTCATTAAAAACTTCATAGAATCAAATGATAAGGATATAATGCTATAGCATTAATACATCTATAAAAAAAAATGTCTACCAATTTCTAACTTGAAACACCAAACATAATTTTATAAATCAAAGTCGATCCTTTCATAAATCAATTTAGCCTCAATATGAAGCCAAATAAGATTAAAAATTGATCTCTTAACTTAAAGAAAGTACATGTTAGATTTCCTCATAAAAACTTTTTTTTTTTTCAGCAAAAAAAAAAAAAAAAAAAGGTACAAGTATTGGTATTCATATGAATCAAATAGTACAAAATGATTAATTCAGTAAGCCTTATGTTCACATATTATACTCCATCTCCCTTCTTAACAAAACATGCATATAACTAATTCCCTTGCCATAACAAAAAACAAAGATAGATAAAAGTTATGTCATATGATTAATGTTCAAAAATTTTGATTGTACCCATATTTGTAACCTGTGTGTCATGTAATTCCTCCCAAAAGATAACTCCTTCCTCGCCATCCAATGCTTGCTTCGATAGTTTATCCACCCTTGAATTGTGCTGACGATATATATGATCAAAAGTTATATCATTGAATAACTGTATCTCTGCTTTAGTTCTTTGGCACCAATGATAAAGGGATAAAACATTGAGTTTATATTCTCCACAAGCCGATTTAAGAGTCACTCTAAAGTCTCCAAACACTGTAGTCTCATGAAGACCAAAAGAGTTTGCCACTTTTAAAACACACCACAGTACAAGTAGTTTAGATTTCGTGTTTGTGCCAGTAGCACAATTCATCCTCGAATTGAACCAATCATCCTTATTAATAAAAATTACTCCACTTGTTGCACATAAACCATTTGTCGCCTCACCATCTAAGAAAACAATAGGCCTATTGTGATTTGGACAGAAAGTGCCCACAATCTGAGTTTTATGCCCTTCATCATCTGAATAATGATCTTGAATCATATTTAGAATTTGTTTAGCAGTGCTAATACTGTTCGGCACCCTGTCCTCGAAGATACCTGTATTCCTGGAATACCAAATAGACCATGAAATCAGAGTTGGCAAAGAAGGAAATAGACTACATTTCCTGTACCAGTTGAGGGCACATTGGTCAAATGTTCCCGCACCCCATTGTAGCTCCAATTTAAGGTAAGTCACTATCTTGTTCCAAATAATTCTCATGTACCCACATTCAACAAGAAGATGATTCAAGGTCTCAGAATTGCTTTTGCATAAAATGCAAATACTTGGCCCATTCCATCCTTTTTTATTAAATTATCCAATGTTTTCAGGCTCCCTTTGAGTTCATGCCACCTGAAGCACTTTACTTTTAATGGGATCTTCCACTGCCACAGTTTCTTATACCACCAATTTTGTGGTGCATTGCACATATTTTTTATAATGACTTTGTAAGCCTGTTTAGCCGTCACCACTTCAGTTTCTCTATTGTTGTTCCAGATTAACATATATTTATCCTTTGTTATTCTGCACCCTATCAAATTCAACTTTTTGATATAAAAGTCCGATTCCGAAGTTGCACTGCCTGAAAGACCGAGATCCTTTGCACTATACCAATATGAATCTTGGTTTGAACTAACTATGATCTTCTTTATTTTGTTGAGGGTGTAAAGATCCCAATCCTTTAAATGATTTAGGATATCCTTTGACAGAGTATAGTTTTCATTCAAACCCAAAATTGGGTCTATCCCAACTAGTATCCCCTTTCCATTCCCTACACCCCATGAATGGTCCTTTGCTAACCAGTTGTAAACTTTTATGAAACCAGACCATATGGGAGAGGCTCCCCTTACCTTCTTTTTTGAATTCCCTATCCAGTTTATGACATCTCCTTTTATATACTTCACAGAAATCACCTTTGACCAGAGTGTGGTTCCAAAAATTCCTCTCCATAAACTTTTTAATCTGAGTGCAATACTGAATATGGATAAATTCCTTATCCCCCATCCACCACAACTTTCTAGAAGAGCTATACTCTCCCATTTCGTCATCACCAGGTTGCTACAATCCAATCCTCCAATCCACAACAAATTGAAAAAAAGTTTCCTTAGACAGTTTATGATATAGCTTGGTACCTGATTGAGGGAGAACCAGTACACTGGTATCCCTGTCAATACTGATTTGATAAGAGTGAGTTTCCCACCAATAGAAAGTAATCTATAGGTCCATTGATTAATTTTGCACTCAATTTTTTTCAATAACCATAACCAGTCCTTTATCTTGTCACCATTAGGCTTTAAGAAATAGCCTAAATATTTGAAACCCTCCTCCAAGTGATAGAAATTATATGGCAAAAAGTCTTTGAATTATGCTAACTTATCATTGCCAATTTTGTGGTATAATAGGCTAGGTTTTGTGTTGCTCACCCTCATTCCTGATGCAAAACAAAATATTCAAATAATGCCCTTATAATTCGGCCATTCATCAACAGAATCAATTCCAGCTAAAAGGACATCATCGAGAAACAAAAGATGAGTAAGAAACAAATCTAATGAGAGTTTGATACCTTTAACAGTGCCTTCAAATTTTGCATTTCTAATGAGTCTGTTGAGACCTTCAATGATTAGCAAAAAAAGGAGAGGTGACATAGGGAAACCTTGCCGAATACCCCTTGTGCTCTTGAAAAACTTTGATGGAGCCCCATTAACCAAAACCGCAATGTTTGCAGTGGTTACACATGCCATAATCCACCTCAAAACTAATGGAGGAATTCCAATCTGAATGAGGATCATCCGCGAAAATACCCAGTCAACTCTATCATGAACTTTCTCCAAGTCCATTTTAAGGAAAATAGCTTTCAATTTTCTTTTCTTTATCAAATGAATAATCTCTTGAGAGATGCCATTTACATCAAGGATTTGCCTATCGTGGAGGAAGCCAAATTGTTCAACAGAATTATATTTGGATTTCCTCATAAAAACTTAGATTAACTAACACATACATAATTTTACATAATTTTATTTTATGTGTAAAATAATGAAAATGATAACAAAGCGACTACTTCCCAACCTAAAGGGAGGGACTAATAAACAACTACCCATTCATACATCGGAGATATCTCAAATAATGTGGTAAATGTTAAATAATTTAAGAAACACTATGAGAGATAGTTCAATAAATGTCCCTTTAGAAACGTGTTCTTGAAGGCAACTATATAATAACATATATTGTTTTAAGAAAGACAAAAGGCCTAGTAAAACAGAATCTTATCTATTGAAATTTTTTTATTAAAAAGAATAAAATATTACGTATGGAAAAAGTAGATATTATTAAAATGATAATAAAATTATAATTAATATTTTGATATTGAATTTTTTTATTAAAAAGTAAAATATATTACGCAGGACAAAAGTAGATAGTATTAAAATGATAATATAGTTATAATTAATATTTTGATATTGAATTTTTTTATTAAAAAGTAAAATATATTACGAGGACAAAAGTAGATAGTATTAAAATGATAATATAGTTATAATTAATATTTCGATATTGAAATTTTTTTAATAAAAAGTATAAAATATTAGTATGGCAAAGGTAGATATTATTAAAATGATAATATAATTATAATTAATATTTCGAGATACAAGTTCATGCACCTAGAGAAACAAAAGCGAAAGTGATAGATAAGTGACGTGAAGATGAAGAAACTTCTTGACACACTTTCAATTGGATAGGTAGTGACCACAACACTATGGTTATAACTATATTTTTTATTTGAAAACTATTTATAGAAACTTACATTTTAAGAAACTAAATGTATATTTAATTGACCTAGGCAAAGTGTGATGGTCAAATTTTTTCATATATAAAATTTAATAGTTTTATATATGTTATTGTAAATTTTTAATGGATTTTTAACTTGTAAGTAATGGCGTAGTGAGTAGATTGACTTGCATGAAAAAGAATAGTATATTATGGCATTTAAATTTAATAGTTTTATATATGTTATTGTAAATTTTTAATGGATTTTTAACTTGTAAGTAATGGCGTAGTGAGTAGATTGACTTGCATGAAAAAGAATAGTATATTATGGCATTTAAATTTTATTGCATGAAAAAAATAGTATATTATGGCATTTAAATTTTATTTATATTAAGTATGATGTTATATTGACTTGCATGAAAAAGGATTGTATATTATGATATTTAAATTTTATATTACATTAAATATGATGTTATTGCACTGAGTGAAATGAGGTGCTCTACAGTTTAGTATGGGAGAGATTTTTTAGCGTGATATAACGTTATAACGTTAGTAACAAAATAATTAAAAAATTTCATGTCGGCTCATAAAAAAATTATGGAAAATATTTTTTAAAAAAATCCATGTTGGTTCATAAAATAAAATATTATGAAAAGTAATTAAAAAATAGATGTTCGTTTATAAAATAAAAACTTAAAACTTAAACCGGGATTTTTCAATCAAGAAAGATCAAATTTCTTAAATTTAAATTTAAAAAAGGAAATACACCTCAAGAAATTGGATCCCTCTCGATGCTTGATAGATACAAATTTAAGATGAATCTATACTGATAGGATTACAATAATTGTTATTCTTCAATTTATTATCTAAATGAGTTTTTAAATTTTTAATAATTTAATAACTTTATCCAATATGATTTTTAAAAGTGGGTATATATATATAATATTATATTTACTTGCATGAAAAAAAATTGTATATTATGGCATTTAAATTTTATATTATAGTAAGTATGATGTTATAGGATTACAATGGTTGTTATCTTTCAATTTATTATCTAAATAAGTTTTTAAAATTTTAATAATTTAATAACTTTATCCAATATGATTTTTAAAAATGGGTATATATATATGAAAGCTACTTCAACAGAAAGATTTAATGGCAACTTTTGAATAAGAGATAAAGACTGGTAAACTAAAACATATAAATAAAATAGTTAATTAATGTCATATTTCATGTGACAGGTGTGTTTATGTTTCAAATGTGTGTTTATGTTTGAAATGTAATCAGTAATTTAATAGTTGTTTTTTCCTATAATTTTCACACTCCAACAAAGTGTAATTAAGAAGACACTTACTCAGATCTACATAAATATAGATTCATGTATAAATTGAAAAGCTTACTCCATAATATGAGCACTTTTAGTCAAATTGAGGCTTTTGATAACAATCAAAATGTAAGTTGTAATGGAGAAAATGTGATTTCATAAATAATCACACTTTGTCTATAAACCAATGGTTATTACATTAAGGTGTGCTTTATCCCTTTTTCCCTTCATTCTTTGAGAAGTTGTCTGACAATGTAATCTAGTGACCTCCCTTAACGTCTCTCCCCTATTGCAATCACAACACGATGCATAGGACTTTAATATCATGGAGCCTTGGTATAAAATATGTCTTTCATCAAGCAAGGGAGGGTTAAAGAATATTATGCCATTGATTGTTATTCTTGACTCAAGTTACGCTTGATGCAAAAGGGTATAGAAAGGATAGAGGGCATTGTCTCCATCAGTATTCATCCTCCCTTTACTTATAGAGTGTTGATGTTCTCTTGACACTCTTAATTGTTTTTGAACTAGTAACCTAGGTAATTGACAACATTTGCCATCCTATATTCGTAGTTGCATATGGTTGTTGTTATTATGTGTCTATCCAAGAGGTGAATGGGGTCTGACAATATGTATTAAGGAATTAGCACTAGTCTACGATATTGTGACGAGGGAAGCAATGGAAATCCATAAAATAGAGGCCATAATTTAAATATCGGATGTAGGAAGCAAATAAGACTTGAAACAAATATGCCCACGGGGTGTAGAGTAATTGGTAATGAGAAATTGAGATGAGAAGTTGTAAATGAAAGGTCACAAGTTCAAATCTGCGTGGGTACTAGCTTACAAAAATAAGACTTGAGACAAATACAATGTTGAATTAGGTGAGCAAATGTCTAGGTTCCAAGTTTCAATTCTACACATGAAGTAACTGGGGTTGTATGCTACGATTTTGGCCAGCTATGACATATTACTCAGGGTGACTAGCCTCATCAACCTTTTGTGATAAGACCTACTCTTGGAATCCCTTACTCTAGAGGACATTTCTAGTGAATCTTAGGATAAGCTCTACCCTACGATATAGATAGAATCAATTGTAAGCTCATATCTAGGAATTTAATTTTCGTTGATATCTAAATGTTTTCAAATGTTTATATTTATTATCATAGTATATTGAGATCTACACCTCAAGTGTTGGAGTAGGAACTCGTGGTTGTTTTAGAATCTATGTATGTACGACATGTTAAATATAAATTTGTTTCTGAAATCTATAAAAGTTGATCATCTTATTGTAATGAGAATTGTATAGGTAAGGCCACGATTATTGAAATTGAAAATAATCATTATTTAAAAGCAAATACCACAAATGATTTAGAAGCATAAAAAATCTCTTAAGCACCCACCAAATAGCAATGAGAAAAGACAACCAAAAAATTTGGAAAAAATATCAAAATTGTTGGACACTTTTTAAAAGGAGTTGTATAAGCTCTCAACATTCTCACATTTTTCCAACTTGCCTTAACTGGGATCCAACAATGTAATCATGGTTGAAATTTGTTGTTAAATCCACTAAAATTGTAGGTTTTGATTACACAATTAGAGTTGACAATCTCTAAAACCCCTACTATACATGGATTATACAATATGCATCTCACACTATCATTTTCATCAAACAAAATTATTTATGTAAAATAATTTCCCATATTCAACAAGGTTCCCATGTTTGTATACTTGCACATAGATATTGGTTGGATCTTTCGTGATTCCCACCTTGGATAAGTGGTCGACATTTTGATTTGCTTCTCTATATATGAGTGACGGTAATCGAATAAAAAAGACTGCCAATATTTTTGAGATCATAATCCAAGTTTCTTAAGTTAATAGCCCTTATCGAAATTAAATCATTCATCCAATTAATCGCTATCTAAGAGTCACTAGAAACATTCAAGTTTCTCACTCCTCTCTGAAAGGCCTCTCTTAGAATAGCTCAAAGAGACAAAATCTCTGCTTTATTGTTACTACCATCCTCAACCCCAGCCACCAACTCAAGATAGTAATTATCTTTGAATAAAACCACTCCTCCAATTCCACGTTTATGATCCTCCATTTGTAATGCCCCATCAAAAAAGGCCCAAGGTCTAGTACAATCAATCTCGGGTTGTTTAATAATCCTCTACTCCTTAACTTTTTTCTTATCTTTACAACTCATAAGAATAAGATATGAAAGGACATTAAGATTGTGGACAATTGGGCAAGTGTCTTGTCAACTTCTTTTTTTCACCCTTTGCACCATCTTAGGATGGGACAAATCCTATGGGAAATGTTCCATGGTTAAAGTTCCCATTAATCAGGTGGAACTATGACTTCCTACATAATTATTTTCGAATTTGAGAGAGGATTCCTCTGCTAAAAAAAGAGGCTCTAAGTGCTCCTTATTCTAGGTCGAGATACATATGTGCATTCACACACAAATTTTATTGTCAAGTTAATGAGGTCAATAGAATGAGTTATTGTCATGATTAGTGTTCCACTTGAAGGACATGTTGTTTCAAGACACTTCGTCTATGTGGACAAGGACAAAGGTCTCTAGTCTAAATGCTTTAGATCTAGAACAAAACATACAAAATTTCCTAGATTGATCAAATTACAAAAGATGCAAAGGGATTGCTTACCTTGCAACTGTAATGATGTCTCCTTGCTTGATGTAGCTGTTGGCCCGGTTTTGCAACCAGGCTTAGTGCTATGGGCACCTGCTAACTAGTAGCAGCAGTTTCAATGGAAATAAATAACAATAAACTAATTAAACAAGACTATTCATGGATCTAAGCAAAGATATTAAGCAAATAACAAAAATAATTTAAAATCAAGAACAAGAACATATAAAATAAAGAATTTGTATTGAAAGAATGGTGCAAGCAAGTGCTTGCGGAATTAATACCTCTAATGGTGAGGTTGAATAGCTCCAAGGATGAGCAACTCCAATCTCCAATGGTCTCTTCTCCAATGTGGTTTGCAATGGCTAAAATGCTCAAGGGAGATTTCAGCAGCATAAGGATGAGATAATGGATGGATGTGAAATGAGGAGCCCCTACTACCTTTTTATAGGTTTTGGTGGTGGGAAATACCATTTGTGGTTTTGTGGAAACCAAATGGTATTGACCAACATGGTTTAGGTACTTTTCCCTCCTTTTTCCTTTTTTGAATAAAAATAATATTTTAATTCCCTTTTTAATATTTTTGGGAATTTGGACCCTTTTTGAGGGTTTTTTATGATTTTCTTGGAAAAATAATCTTTTTTAATGGAAAAAGGGGTGTACTTAGGTCTTTTGGTGACCTTTTGTTGGTTTCAGAGGCTCAGATGGTGGAAAAGTGGACAAATGGGTCATGTGAGTAAGGGAATGAGCTAGTGAGCACTTTTTAGGTGTTAACAGATTGCCCCCTGATGTGTGAGGGCAGGAGCTCATCGTATGGCCGATAGACATCATAGTTCTTTTGTCCTTTTTCTGGGGTTTAGGGGAGGGAAGAGACCGGTTGGAGACTGGAGCCACGGCCCTTGGAAGCTGCAAAAACAAAAAATATTACATGGCCTCAATATGAATGAGGTATAATCTCTGATGAAGGACGAGGTGGGCATTCCCATGCTCGTATCAAGACATATACAAAACAATTAGTCCCAAGAAGGGGGATCTAATACGTAAAGAGATATACTGGTACATCATAATGGTCCAGAGGGGACATTATTGTGGGATATACTCATGATCATGGCTGATCTCAATAACTGATACACTGGAATAACTGTTGAACTGCTGAAATTGAAGGTGTCCAACATCTGTGGGGACTCAACGACTATGAGTCATCTCTGAGAAATAATATAATTGTATACTCAAGGGAGTATGAAACTGGGGTACATCTGAATACTGTCGCCATGCGCAACCCGGATATCTATAAAAAAAAAGTATAACTGGTGTTATCCATAGGAAGACTCTCATATGTGGAGGAGTCAGGAGGTATCCGGGGTCTTCGATTAATAAGTGAAACGGACGAATACCCTGTGCGAGTCTCAACGATGCGATGAAGGTGTTGAAGTCGAGCATGTGAGAAACAATCATTTGGAGAGGCACTGAAGATTCCTCTCGAAATGATTCGTAGGCACTCATCATAAATGGTGATGAGTCCAAGACACAGGGACCTCTAGGTCTATCCTCTGGAATAAATGTGGTTGTCGTCGACAGAGGGAGAACAACAACTAACAAGGCAATGATGTTTCCTTGATAGGAGCACGAGGTGTAATACTGAAGTGTTGTAGTACTGATGGTAGGACTAACATACTTGTGGGAACGGGAAATAAATGGGTCAAAAATGGGTAGACTCAAACTTCCTTTGTTCAGAGCATGATGACATGGTTGACCTGGCAGCGTAGGGAACTGACTTGTAGGTGTGGGGATCATCTTTTAGGGACTTGAAGGGTATGTACTGACTCTGGGGGGGTGAAGCTGATGGTAGCTGTCGAGGGAGTTTCAGGGTGACATACTGCAGAATACTCTGAACAAAGGCGACCAAAATGGGGAAGCTGCTATGTGAGTAGCCATGATGTGTTGTAGCGCCAAGAGGCACCATTGATTCCTTCTTCGTAGTTTTAATGAGCTCCAAGAAGGGATAAAAATGTGCTCTGAAATGGTACGGTCCTGTGGATTTTGTGAGCCCAGGACGGCGCATGCTCATGGTTGCTTTCCTGTTTAGAGAGTCTGAAAGCGGTAAGTGGACTCTATTGGTGTTCTTTTTCGTAGTTTAGTCTCCAAGGCCCGAAAAGGCGTAAAATGATGCGGATGGAGAACTCTTCTAGCCGATGTGACTAGAGTATACCTTTTTCGTAATTAGTCTACGAGGTCCGGAAAAGGGGTAAACTTATACCAGGTAGACGCCCTTTCAGATACGTTTTAGCGAGCATGAAAGGAAGCAAGATTGCTCGGCGATCTTTTCATTGTTTTAGGAGTCAGAAAAGAGCTTAACAGAAACTCCCTAAGTGCCTTTTTCGTAAAAGGGGTTGCTCGGCCCGAAAAAGGGATAAAATTATACCGAACACAAATGGATTGATGAGGGCGAGAAAAAGGTCTCAAGCATCATCACGAGCGCGGAAAACTGAATCCAGTGATATAAGGCATGTCTAAAACGGAGAACGACCGATGTGGCACGCAAACCGAGGCGACGAGGGGGCGTGGAAAAAATGCCCAAAAAATCTAAAGGTGAGAGCGAGAAAAAGGTCTCAAGCATCATCACGATCGCGGAAAACTGAATCCGGTGATATAAGGCACGTCTAAAACGGAGAACGGCCGATGTGGCACGCAAACCGAGGCGACGAGGGGGCGTGGAAAAAATGCCCAAAAAATCTAAAGGTGAGAGCGAGAAATGATCTCAAGCATCATCACGAGCGCGGAAAACTGAATCCGGTGATATAAGGCACGTCTAAAACGGAGAACGACCGATGTGGCACGCAAACCGAGGCGACGAGGGGGCGTGGAAAACATGCCCGAAAAATCTAAAGGTGAGAGCGAGAAATGATCTCAAGCATCATCACGAGCGCGGAAAATTGAATCCGGTGATATAAGGCACGTCTAAAACGGAGAACGGCCGATGTGGCACGCAAACCGAGGTGACGAGGGAGGCTAAAAAATGGTCAAAAAAATGGACCCCGTGAAAACGGGAAAAGGAAGGAACCTGTATGAAGTTCTCGCTGTGCTGATCCCAACGGTATCAACTGTTTGAGAAATGGACTTCGTATGATACCGCAATGGTTGTTGAAAAATTGCTAGATTTTCTATAAATAGGACGTGGGGCCCAAATGACTTGTCATTGTTACGTGCGAGTTTGATAGAGCTGTCAGAGCTATTTCTTGATTTCCGGGAGATTTCACCGTTGGTTTTCGATTTAGCGAGTTGCAGGTAACTCTATTCGCCTTAGCCTTGTCAATTATGTCTTTTTTGTTTGGCGGCGGGCCCCCGAAGGCCGCGAAATTCCACGTTGACTCTCCAACGTGGAACCGCGCGGGTTTCGGGGCTGAACCCGCGATGAACCGCGCGGGTTTTAGGCTCACAGTCGCGATGTTCATCGCGACTGTGAGGTCGGAACCCGCGATGTTCATCGCGAGTTCATGGCGGATAGTCGCGATGTTCATCGCGACTGTCCGGCAAAAATCCGCGATGTTCACCGCGGGTTTTTGCATGGATGTCGCGATGGTCATCGCGGCTTTTTGTGGAAAAGCCGCGATGGGCATCGCGGCTTTTTGTGTAAAAGCCACGATGGGATTTTTATAAAAATTTTGTGCTGGGGCTAAAAAATTTTCTGTTTTCCTGGCAGGATGTTGCGGAGATCTCAGTCCGTGTGGCGGGAGAGGGAGATCGATGGTGATCTCATGTTGAGGATTGAGACTGATGGAGGGGTGAGACAGACCCTGGCTATGAGCGGACTCTTGAAGTTCGCTCAGATCCCTCCTATACGTTCAGTGAGATGGCTCCTGAACAAGCTCGTGCAGTGGTGGGTGCCGGCAGAGGGTGCCTTCATTATTGGTGGTGAGAGGTTAGAGATCACTCTCACGGATGTATATTTTTTGACTGGGTTGCCTCGCTTGGGTGAGGTGGGTGATATTTTGCCGAGGTTGCCTCCGGGTGTAGATATGGAGGACCTCTTACAGACTTTTTGAGTGGATGATGCTGTTTTGGTAAACAGCTCTATTAGTCTGAGATCCCTACGTGAGTGGGATATGCGAGCTGTTGGTGCCTGCGTTCTGCGGGTATTGGGTGCTGCTGCACCACATCGTATGTCTGGGGGGCAGACGATGATGGTGGATTCCGTTCTACAGGGTACTTATTATGCCTGGGCGCAGATGTTTCTGGCTGGTGTCCGGAGAGATCTGGACAAGGCCGTTAGAGAGGGAGGCGAGTTTTGTTATGCCTCGTTCTTATGCTGTTTTTTCTTCGAGCGGGTGCCGACCTTGCGGCCACGGGTACCCGTTCGTGCTGGTCTTCCGAGTGAGCCTCGTATGATGAGGTGGGGGCAGATGATGCCCCGTGCCGGCGGTGGTGTCCGCGGCTACTTCACGGAGGATTTCTATCAGCAGTGGGAGCAGATGCCTCTGGTGATTGAGGACTATCCCTACGCCGGCATGGACTACCGAGGTGACGCAGAGATGCCTCGTGCACCAGGACAGGCCTGGAGCCTAGACGGTATGTTTTGTGTTTTATTTGATATTATATCATATGTTGTTTGATTTATCATTGATGATTTTTTGTATAGTATCTGATGGCTTACTTGCTTTGTGCAGATGTGGGTCCAGTGCCACCACCTGACTATGTGGCTTGGCAGGGGCGGGAGATGGTGGTCGCTCATCCACCTGTACCTGTACCTCCTCCGCTTGGTGGAGGATATGCAGCTCGTGGGGGAGGGGTTGGCCCTCATGATGACGCCATAGATGGTGTCCGACGGACCTTGGCCCGGATCGTAGCTGGGCTCCCCGAGGATGGTTGGAGAGACCTGGATCGGTATATTTTGCAGGGATGTCTCGGTGCGCCACCTGAGTGGCAGTCGCTCCTGTTGAGGGCAGCGGTGTTTGTGGCGAGGCACGGGGATGGTAGACGAGATGCTCCGGCAGGGCCGGCTCAGGGGAGGATACGTCTGAGGGACGATCCAGCGGGGCCAGTAGAGCGGCGAGTTCGGGGTTGTCATGACCCGGCGGGGCCGGCGGAGGAGGAGTCGGAGGAGGAGCCGGAGGATCCTAGGGATCCAGATGAGTAGATATATTGTATCTGCCCCCAAATGCTGATGAGCATATGGGGAAGCATTTTTGTATGACAGATGTATTTTTTGTATATCGGGTGCTGAGGGCACTAATGACATGTTGACTATTTGATTTTTATATATATATTTGATATATATTTTAGATATATTGTCGTGTATGCACGTGGATGCACATTTGTCTTTTGTATATGCCCGTGGAGGCACATGTTATGCACGTGGATGCAGTATGTTTGTTGATTTATCTATGCCCGTGGAGGCACATGTTATGCACATGGATGCATTATTTGGTATGTTTGTTTTATGCCCGTGGAGGCACATGTTATGCATATGGATGCATGTTTTGTTTATGGATATGACGTGATGTGATTGGTGTGCCAGTCGAGGACAATGTTGGCCATATTATCTGCTACACTATTGAGGTGTCTTGGGACATGTGTGAATGTAATGGATTCAAACTGTCTAACCATTTGTTTAGTGCACATGAATTTTCTGAAAAGACAGGGATCGTGTACCTGGTAATCATTGTTGAGCTGAGAAACTAGGAGCTGTGAGTCCAAGAAAACGTTGAGGTGACGTATGCTCATCTGGAGAGCAGTGGCCAGGAGACCGGTCACGGCATCGTATTCAGCTTGATTATTGGTAGCGGCACCTAAACATACTCCGTCAATGTGAATTAACTGATGTGAAGGGGAATATATTACCCAAGCTGCGGAGGCGAGATTGGGAGACCAACGGCTTGCACCATCAGCGAAACCGACATGGCAGAGTGGAAGAGGCTCCATCTGTGGTCATGCAGAGAAAAACAAATATTTAGGTTTTTGGAAATTTTTTGTGAACAAAAAATGTATGCCTATACTAAAATGGACGATGGTGTCCATCAGATTTTCTATGGGTAAAATCGTTTAAGGTACAACCCGTTGCGTGGGTTGCGTAGGGTGTTGCCTTCTGAATCGGTCAGAATGTATGCCCCCTGCCCAAGGCAGGTGTGTATGATGTAGGGGCCTTGCCACATAGATACGAATTTTCCTTTCCCGGTTTTATCATGAGCTTGATCGTAAGCGAGGACAAGGTCTCCCTCAGAAAAGGTTCTCGGGTGGACGTGTTTGTCGTAACTTAGTTTCGATCGTTGTTTAGCTGCTTCCATGTTTTGAATGGCGGTGCGCCGATCTTCGTCGGCCTGCTCTAGGAGTAGTAAACGTTGCTCGATCGGGGAAGTATCTGGTAGGAGTTCGACGGCGATATGTAAGGCTGGGATCTGGCACTCAATAGGGAGGACGGATTCGACACCGTGAACTAAATGGAAAGGGGTAAAACCGGTGGCGGTTTTGGTCGAGGTGCGGTAGGCCCATAGTGCGGGGAAGAGCATGTGGTGCCAATTGGATTTGTGTTTGTCTACAGTGCGCTGCAGGATGGTCTTCAAAATTTTATTGATCGCTTCGACTTGGCCGTTTCCTTGGGGATAGTAGGCTGACGAAAAATGGTGTTCAAATTTCAACATGGTCGATAATTCTTTCCATACGGCGTCTTCAAAGTGAGAGCCGTGGTCAGAGACTAGTTGTTTCGGCACTCCGAATCGTGTGATAACATGGTTGAAGAAAAACCGTGCTGCAGTGTCGGCTTTGCAATTATAAGTTGGCATTGCTTCCGCCCATTTGGTAAAGTAATCTACGGCCACAATGATGTGTTTGTGACCGCCGGCTGACGGGGGGTTGCAGTCGAGGAAGTCGATGGCCCATTTGCAGAACGGTCCGACGGTGATAACTGGATGAAGGGGGGCGGGGGGGGTTCTTGCTTTGGGGGCAAAGAGTTGGCAGTTCTGGCAATGCTTGACTGCGGTGATGCAATCAGTAAATAATGATGGCCAAAAATAACCGGCCCGAATGATTTTCTGGGCGGTAGCCATGCCGGAGAAATGGCCTCCACAGGCACCGCTATGACAATCATTGAGGACTTGTTCTGCCTCACTATGGGATAGGCAGCGGCGTAAGATTGTATCAATGTCGCGTCGGTAAAGTACATCCCCTATCAGGAGGTATCGGGGTGCATGGTGTCGTATGCGACGGCGTTCGTCACGGTCGATCTGTGGTCGAAACTTTTGCGTGCGAAGGTAAATCAAAATGTCTCCGTACCATGGGTCGTCAGACGAAATGATGAAGATTTGATCGTCTATCAGATCCGTTTGGATAACGGGTGATGATGAAGAGGACGGGAGGTCTGTGATGAGGTGAGCAAGTGCGAGGGCTTTGGTGCTCTTAGGAGTCTTGAAAGTAAGGTCATATTCCTGGAGGATAATGACCCATTTAGCGACACGACCCTGAAGGAGCCGTCGGCTGAGGAGATAGACCATGGGGTTGGAGTCGGCCACGACCGTGGTATGACTGAGTAGGATGTAGTGTCGCAATTTTTGTACAGAAAAGACTACAACTAGGGCTAATCTTTCCTCGTATGGGTAATGCAGAGGTGGGCCAGACAAGGTCTGGCTGACGTAATAAATCACATGCTCTCGGTGTGAGGCATCTTCTTGGACCAAAACTCCGGACACAGCATGTTCGGATGCCGAGACATAAAGGGTGAAGTCTTGAGAGAAATCCGGTGGGGATATCAAGGGGGCTTGTGTGAGAGCTTTCTTGAGGTCTTCGAATGTCGTGTCTGCTTGCTCATCCCAAACAAAGGGTATGTGGGTACGTAGTAAGCGTAAGAAACCGTGAACTTTGGTTGCATAGTCAGGAACGAAGCGCCTAAGGAAATTGGACCGCCCTTGCAAGCTCTGAAGCTGCCGAATCGTGCGAGGAGGGGGAAGTTCTAAGATGGCTTTGACTTTCAGAGGATCGACAGTGATTCCGTCTTGGGAAACAATGAAACCCAACAACCGGCCCGCCGGGACGCAAAAGACACACTTGTGTGGGTTCAAGCGGATTTTATATTTGCGACAACGCAGGAAAACTTGCCGGAGGTCGTTAAGGTGGTCTGATCGTTTTCGGGAACGAGCTGTGAGGTCGTCAAGATAGACTCGCAGGATATGGACCAAGTCGTGAAAACAGTAGGTCATGGCTCGCTGGAAGGTGGCACCAGCATTTTTAAGTCCAAATGGCATGACGCGATAGGCAAATGTGCCCCATGGGGTGGTAAAGGCAGTCTTGTACTGATCCTCCTTGCGGATGTGAATCTGGTTATATCCGGAAAACCCGTCCATGAAGGATAGGACCTCATGGCCCGCACACTCATCAATGAGTTGGTCAATGAATGGCGTGGGGAAATTGTCTTTTGGACAAGCGTGGTTTAAATCACGGAAGTCAGTGCATACTCTAAGGGTGCCTTGCTTTTTGTTGACGGGAACGGGGTTCGACACCCAGGTGGTGTACGGAATAGGATAAATGAATCCTGCTTTGCGAAGTTTCTCGACTTCAGCCTTAACAGCTGGGAGCTTGGAAGGGTGAATGGGTCGCTGTTTCTGACGAACAGGGGGTACCTCAGGCCATGTATCAATGTGGTGCTCTATAATGGTGGGGTCGAGACCAGGCATCTTGGTATAGGACCAGGCAAAGACATCACGGAACTCTTGAAAGAGCTTTTTGTACGCCTGAGTTTCTACTTGAGTGCAAGATGCGCCCAGCGAGATGAGCTCAGGTTTCCCTGGTGTTGTGGAAATGTCTATCTGTATAGTCGGGGAAATGTTGGACATGTTCCCTTCTTCAAAGGCATCGGGTGCTGGGATGGGGTCTTTTAACCAATCGACCTTGGTGGGTATGAAATCTTTCGATTCGACCGATAGCTGGTTGGATGCGGTGGATATAGATGCTTCCGGGAGGAAGTATGAGCGATGATGCATATCATCCCAAGGGTAGTCGGGTGCAGTGAGTGTCTCCAAAATTTGCTCATCAGTATTGAAGTAGTCAGACCATAAATCAAGGGGTTCTGGTTTGAAAGTTGTTGAAATCATATATATTGTATTGACTTCTTCCGACGAGGATGATGGCGGGGGGTGGATCTCTTCGATTAGGGTAGGAGATATCTCCAAATCGACATTGTTTAACTCGTACAATGCTGCTCTATAGTCAGGTAGATCAGGACAATGGTGAGAGTAGTGGCCGTAAACACTGCATATAGCACAAGGATGGTTGGTGCGCAGTGATTTGTCGCGAGGCTGTAGAGGTGGCTCTAATCTAACAACTGGGATGCTGATGTCATCGTCCAACATATTCATATGCTCTTGGAGTGCCGGTAAGTGTGGGCATTGATGAGTTGGATGGCCTATCTCATCGCACAACGAGCATTTAGGGGGGGCTCGAAACACCGGTGGGGGTTTAACTGCCTTAGGAGGTGGTATAGCAGTGTATGGTTGTGGACCTCTGCCCCCAGTGGGCTTGATAGGAGGGGGAGGATTTGTTGACGACGAAGGGATATTGAGGTTAGGAGGAGGTTTCGTTGACGACGAAGGGATTGCGACACCCGGAGGAGGTTGATTTGTGGTAACAATAGGTTGTACCGGTTGGAGGATGACGTTTGGTTTCGGCGGTCGAACGGGAGGCGGAATATACCACACGGGTAATCCCAATGTTAACCCGGGTAGACTAAGGGTAGCCATAACCGGGGCGCTTACTACACCTGAAGGAGGAAATAGGAAGGGGATGGTGTGGATGGGTGTAACACCAATGTGACTGGGGATCAATGTTGGTTGACTACCGGATGTTTGTGTATTCTGTGAAAGAGTACAGAGGTTTGCGACTTGGGTCTCCGGTGACGGTGGTGGAATGGCCTGAAATGTAGAGGTCATTGGTGTATCTGAATAAATTTCGGGTCCCAAAGAAGAGACAAAGGAGGTAGTTGCACTAGAAGTTGGTTGTTCAATCATGGGAAGAACATTTTCGGGTGCTGCAAGGGCATTGGGATCATAGTAGGTGAGTTGGTCAATTTTGACCACGCGTCCCTCGTGGGGGAACATCATGGTGCGGAAAACGGAGGAGGCGACCGCTTTCATGGCGTACATGTAACTGCGGCCGAGTAAAAGGTTATAATCGAGCTGGGCATTAATGACCTCTAGGTCAATGAATACAGTTTTCCCACCTAATTGGACGGGGACCTTGGGTAGTAAACCTTGAGGTTGAGCTGACCGACCGTCGTAGGCCCGCAATGCAGTGGTGGATTTCTGGAGAGTAGGGGATCCCAACTTCTGCCAAACAATTGTGGATATGACGCATGTGGAGGCACCCTCGTCGATGATACATCGATGGATGACAAGATTCCGAATAGAAACGGAAACTTGGACTGCTATGGTGGAAGGCAGCCGTGGTTCAGACTGGTCTAAATCAAAGGTCATCAATTTCGAATCATTTGGGTCAATCGCCCCAATGGCGGAAAGTAAAGTCTTGCGCTGAGTAGGACAGTTTTTTAAGACTTCTAACGCAGACATGGCTGCGGGAGATTGAGCTAAGTCATCTACAATGTTGTAATTGGACGCAACCCGTGCATTGGGGTTGTTGTTGATTCGGCGAAGGGGGAAGCGAGGTGCTTTAGAAGCGCCATCGAGTGGAACCTGAGGTATACGTAATGTCTGATCAGTGGGATGAGCATTAGTATCCTTTTCGGCGGGGGGGGATTCAGAAGTCGGTCCGTATTGATTCCGACGGGTTTGGATATTGACGTCGGCAGTGGACATCATCAATAAGTGGTGGGTGCCTGAATCAAACATGGGTTGGTCAGGAGCTGCATAAGTAATTTGTTGTGGCTGCACGTTGCCCTGTGGGGGGGCTAACGGCTGAGTGTTCACCACTCCTTGTGTTGGAAAAGGGTTTTGTAATACCAAAGGTTGTTGTGGAGGTGGTGGGGGGTGGGGGTGGCGGCTGAGGAACCGCCTGCCCTTGACGATGGGCGTCATTTGTCCATAGTTGTCGAGCTCGCTCCAGATGTGGGCAAGCGTGGGTATAGTGACCATAGACACCGCAAATGGAACAAGGATGGTTTGTTCGTAAATTAGCATTTTTGGCTTGCTTAGGTGGTCGATCAGGATTCTGATGAGCAGGCGCCGCGTTATTGTTTTGCGGAGGATGGGTAGGTTGTGGAGCTTGGTTACGGTTTTGATTGTTTCCACGGTTGCGTCCTCTTCCGCGGTTTGGTTGCCCACCCTGGTTGCGTTGGTTATTTTGGTATTGGGGCTGATGTTGTTGTGCATACACATGCCCTTGAGCATTGGGGGGATTCTGAGGAGCCGCAGGTGCGGGAGCAGGTTGCGGTGGATAGTATGCAGGTGGAGCTAGAGGTGGTCCATTTGCCTGTTGGGGTTGTTGGTACCCCTGAGCTGGTGGAGATGTGAGGTTAGCTGGTGCAACCGGTTGTGGGTAATGCATGGGCTGTTGTGGGAACTGCATGGGGGTCTGTACCGTAGGTTGAGCATAGTATGTAGGAGGTACATATGCTGATGGCGCTTGGCCATAACAATGTTGTGGACAAGAGGGTCCATGAACGTGATGGGTCTGGTTTGTTGGAGCATAAGAAGTTGTCGCTCCGGAACTTGATGTAGCCCTAGAAAGGTCTGGGGCAGGCATAGTGCTCACCATACTGAAAGGTTTTGCTTGCGGTGTAATTTGGCCAATAATGCCATCAGCGGCATGTGATGCCCCCGGTGTGTCACCACGTGCAGAGTCGCCTCGTGGGGCGTCCGGTATGATCGTGTATAGGTAACCCGACTGGGCGTAGATGAGATCAAACTGTTGGGCTTTGAGGATGGCCTCTTCTTCAGACTGGGGTCTTTCAGATGCTACATCCTTCACAATGAGAGGAAGGAGGGATTTTAGAAACCAATCTAGGAAGATCCGGTCGTCTAATTTGATTTTGCATAGGCTTCGACGCCGACGCCAATCATGAATATGGTCAGTGATATGCGTGGCCGTGTTTTGTCTGCAAGACAGTAGGATCTCGACGCCCGCATCATAGCGGACAGGTAACTGAAAGAATTGTAGGAAAGTCGAGGCAAGGGAGGTAAATGTGGCATGCGTCCCATGGGGCTGCTCGATATACCATTTGGCTGCGGAGCCAGTGAAGGTGCGTTGTAAAAGCCGGAGGCGGATTGAGTCATCCACTATGGAGTTGGAGGAACACCATAAATGGAAGGACATGATGTGGTTCTGGGGGTCTTCTCCTGCCTTACCCTCAAACTTAGGGATGTCAGAGGGGAGTTTGGTGGGCATTTGAGGCCACGCCGGATCATGTCTGATGGGGTCGTTTGTGAGCCTAGCTAAATCTGGCAAGTTCAGACTTGCCATGTATGGTAGACTAGCAGATGTGGTGACTGGAACTGGGACATGCCTGGCCATAGTGGTATGGTGTAGGGGTCCAGTAGCGCCTAAAGGTATGCTGGGTATGGAGGGTATATGCCCTCCAATAGGTGTAGTCTGGTATGGGCCAGCGCCTCCAAGTGCAACTGGGGTTACACTTGGGTTAGGAATCGCACTAGGGACTCCTAGGATAGCACTTCCAAGTGCAACATGGGTTATTCTTGGGTTGGGAATCGTACTAGGGATTCCTGGGATGGGGTTTGTGGAAACCAAAGGGGGTATGACCCCCATGTTGGGTATACCCATGACAGGTGGTGGCCCTGTGTTAGGCATTCCTAAATGTGGAGTGTTACCCATATTGGGCATACCCAAGGGGGTGGTTGTTGCCGTGGATGGTACGACAACAGACGGGTCTGCGGATGTCTGACCTATGGTAGTTGTAAATAGTGGATCAAATGGTGTTCCAGACATAATGGTGGTTGGTGGTAACTCTGTGGGGTTTTCGGATTCTACCTCCAAATCAAAGGTGAAGTGAGGTGTGTCAGAATCAGATGACTGTCTAATTGATTGACGATGTGTCGAATCAAGGGATAGGGCTCTGCGTCTGTGACGTGGAGAGCCAAGTGGACTAAACTCAGGGAGTTCGCCCTGTAGACGACGAGAGCGTCTAAAATTCTCAATGGTGAGAATATGTGTTTGGGTAAAAAATTTATTTAAGTATCAGGTGGTGATATATATAAAAGACTCAAAACCCTAATGCAACCAAGGGTGCAAGAAGGGGAGTGAAAAAAGAAGGCTCTCAGGCCAAAAATCAATCCTCAAAAAAGGCACTTATTCTAGCAGCTGTGTTACAATAAGTGGAGGAATGCAACAACTAGTCAGAATACCAACATGCAAGCGGCTCCTAGAAAAAATAGGTGTAACTAGACCACAGGTAGGTTGAAATCATGCAAACACCTAATCTAAAAGTATTGTGACTCAAACAGACGATATCCTCTGCAAGGTGATGAAATCCAAGTCAGACAATATGAATGTTGAGACAACGGCTAGATATCCCCCTACCGGGAGGGACACCGGGTAATCAATCCTAAAGACAGGCTACTAGGATACTCCGTTCATGACGCGTCGAGAAAAGGTAAATCTGCCGTTTGGTCCTTTGATCGCAATATCCCAATACAGGGATATCCCAAGAACTGCGAATGGTAGCCCTTCGGTTACTGAATGGATTTCGGTATTCCACTCAGGCTTCCGGAACCATCCTCGCGACTTCAACCCTCCTAAGGGAGAGGCCTTCCCACAAACCGGTTGTGACCGCGCCAAAAAGTACTAAGAGATTTTAGCTCCCTAATTGGACAACTTCTATGTCTCAGATGTAAGAACTGAGGGGTGTTATTGGAACACCTATCCCCCCAATACTACCTAGCTACAAGAATTCTTTTAGTGTTCCCCAAGTGGGGTTAAAAGTGTGTTCAAATTAGGGTACGTTTTAAGGCTTAGTTCAATTAAGTGATCGTGTGAGTGCACGTGAGATGTTGTAAACTGAACTTTGAAAAAATTAAATGCTTTACAGGAAATTTTCAAAAAATAAAGGATTTTTCGAAAATAAAAAGCAAATATTTATGACTTTTTTTTTTTTTTTACTAAAAAGAATTTAAATGCCTTTCAAAAAATAGCTCAAAAAACAAAGGATTTCTTGGATTTATGAAAGCAAATAATAGACTTCTTTTTAAAAGAAATAAATGGATTTCTTCGTTTCAAGAAAAAAAAATTGCTAAGGGCAAGATTTTTAAAGAAGTAAACAGGAAAAAATTTGAATCTAGATGAAAATGCAAAATGAGTCTTTCTTTCACTTTCTTGAAAATTTTTAAAAAGATTTCTAGATATGCACTTTAAATAGTAAAAAAAATTTCAAAGCTGTAAAAAATGCAGAATTTAATACTGTAAAAAATGTGCTATGGGCAGAAAATACAGTAAAAAAAAATTTTCAAAATCGGGATGGCCGAATGAAAAATTCAGCCGCGCGGGTTTTGGACGCACAGCCGCGATGGACCGCGCAGGTTTTGGTCGCACAGTCGCGATGGACCACGCGGGTTTTGGTCGCACAGTCGCGATGGACCGCGCGGGTTTTAGCCGTACAGGCGCGATGGACCGCGCCGGTTTTAACCGCATAGTCGCGATGGGCAGCGCGGAAAAAACGCAGAAAAGTCGCGATGGACCGCGCGACTGTCTGGCAAAAAGCCACGATGGACCGTGCGGAAAAACGCAGAAAAGTCACGATGGACCGCACGACTGTCTAGCAAAAAACCGCGAGGCGGAAGCCGTGCACGGAAACCGAGAAACGAACCCGAAAATTGAAAATTTCGGGTTGTTTATGGGGCCAAAACTCAGAGCAGCAATGGATCTGCTGTCTAAGATGGCAGATCTATGGATCTAAAGGTTAAAAACTCATAAAAAACTAAGATTAAAGGCAAAACTAGAGATCTATAGTTCAAACCAAAGCGGAGTCGCCAAAAACTGTTGGCCCGGTTTTGCAACCAGGCTTAGTGCTATGGGCACCTGCTAACTAGTAGCAGCAGTTTCAATGGAAATAAATAACAATAAACTAATTAAACAAGACTATTCATGGATCTAAGCAAAGATATTAAGCAAATAACAAAAATAATTTAAAATCAAGAACAAGAACATATAAAATAAAGAATTTGTATTGAAAGAATGGTGCAAGCAAGTGCTTGCGGAATTAATACCTCTAATGGTGAGGTTGAATAGCTCCAAGGATGAGCAACTCCAATCTCCAATGGTCTCTTCTCCAATGTGGTTTGCAATGGCTAAAATGCTCAAGGGAGATTTCAGCAGCATAAGGATGAGATAATGGATGGATGTGAAATGAGGAGCCCCTACCACCTTTTTATAGGTTTTGGTGGTGGGAAATACCATTTGTGGTTTTGTGGAAACCAAATGGTATTGACCAACATGGTTTAGGTACTTTTCCCTCCTTTTTTCTTTTTTGAATAAAAATAATATTTTAATTCCCTTTTTAATATTTTTGAGAATTTGGACCCTTTTTGAGGGTTTTTTATGATTTTCTTGGAAAAATAATCTTTTTTAATGGAAAAAGGGGTGTACTTAGGTCTTTTGGTGACATTTTGTTGGTTTCAGAGGCTCAGATGGTGGAAAAGTGGACAAATGGGTCATGTGAGTAAGGGAATGAGCTAGTGAGCACTTTTTAGGTGTTAACAGTAGCCCTTGATCTTCAGCTGCAAAACAAGATATAACAAACAAGTGGAAACACACAAACGATAATAATATGCAATATTGATTAATCTAAATGAGTATTTGAATAATGCAATTGAGGTCATGCACGGAGTAGGTGAGACCTCTATACAACATAGTTTTCCATGACACAGAAGAAAACGAGCCTGTCACACTAAACTAATGTCTCCAAAAAGACTTACTTATTTCTCATCCTCTAAAGGTTGATTCCACGAATCACCAATACTCTTGTTGATCACTCTATCCTTAACTAATTGAACTTACTTAATCTTGGCTCGTCGCTCTACAAAGAAAAAATGAGAACATGTTATGTTCTGTCTTGGGGCATCTGAATCCTTCCTTGACATTTCCTTTCTCTTCTGCTTGCAACCTAGCTTGTGATCCATCGTAATAGTTATAAAATATGTCTTTCGACTATTTATAAATGTAGACATTGTAATAACCCCAATTTGACCCTTGAAATGTATTCAATTATATTATGTAAATGATCTAATTATGCTAGTATGGATTCCTAGTGCGGAGCTCAAGGCCAAAGCTTGACTAGTTAATGGCTAGGCATGTAAGATGTAAATGATGTTATTTGGACTGTATGGTTGGCTTGTCATGCTAACTCGAAATATATGTAAATATTATGTGCATGAATAATAAAATGGTCCAACATGATTGTGTAAGGAGCACTAGAGGGGCTATGATTCCACCAAAGGGGAAGAGGAAAGGGGTTCTATGGGAGTCTAAATCCTTTTTACCAAGTGTCAACCTTAGAACTCACCCAAAATTCTGTCATGTGCCTTGAATAAGCCAATTATCTCATTTTTTTAACTATTTTCCAATTATTGAATGCATGTGTGAGGTTGGTGGGAAACGTCACCTCATGTAGTTATTGAAGCATGGGGTTGATTTCACTTTTATGTCAGTTATGTCATGACATAATTCAATCTACAGCTGCCGAGAGTCCTTTCTTCTATAGTTAGAAGCCATGTCAGTTGTCTTTTCACCATTTTCTCATATCCCTTGGATTCAACCCTCATTTTCTCTCATTCTTGCATGCAAATCTACACTAGGCAGAGCTCTCCATTGTTGTCCATGAACTTACCAAAATGTGTTAACTCAGAAATTCGAATTGGGAGATCATGTCGTAGTTTTGGAAGGAAAAATGATGGTTGTAAGTGAGGGGAGAGGTTGGGAAATCTAGGAACCCTTACACATTGAGATATGTTTCTCGTATGTGCTTGAGAAGCTACGAATTGAAACTATAGGTGGTTCTATAGAAGCACATATCAGATTGGACTTCTTCTATGCACACACGGGAAGCACCTAGCAAGAGGGACCACCGAAGGGAACCGTGGATCGGTGAAGGGGATGCCTAAGCCAGGAAGGGTGTTGTGTGGGGCAGGTATTGTGGAAACCAAGGTTGTTTTGGTTGAGTGAGACCACTGTAGAGCTCTGTAGGAGCATTTGGATATGCACAGAGAGCAATTTTGGTTGTGGGATGAGAGATAAAATCATGTAGGTTTTTCCTTCGCCCTTGTGGCCTCATAGCCCAACTTAAGGGTGGCCTCTCAGTAGAAAGAGTATATGTTGGACAGAGAGACTATGGTTGGATGGAGAATTTCTCTTACACAGCCAGTTGCTTGGATCTGCGTTGGATAAAGATAAGTATTCTCATGCATTTGAATCTAAAATGTTTTTATTTAGTGCATGTAATGTTTATGCTTGTATTTGCATGTGAGATGTGTATGTTTAATTACATTTATACACACATTGTATATGGTTAAATTCATATTATGGCTTTGGGGTGAAATTTGAAAGCTTGAAATCAGTTAATGTCCCCTCCCGATGGTCGGATTAAGGGGACATTACATACACACTTGCACTTGCCGTCTAGTGACAGAAGAAGGTACATGGTAGAGTACACCAACTACAACTTGGTGACTAGTGTTATTAGTATAACAGTGCAAAGAAGTGAAGACCCTACAGTTAGGACGTTTAGCAGATGTATTAATGGGGGTAGCAAACAAAGGGATTAGGATATCTGGGAACAACATGGATATTCTCTGCACATGAGATTTCAATGCATCAATATAATGATGAAAGCATGGCATGCATGCAATGAATCCAAGGTCGTGCATTATTGAAGGCTAAATGTACACAAATTAAAGCTTTGAGGTCAAAACTGAATATCCTTAAGGAAGATAATGTGCAGACTAAGGAGTTAGTTATTTCCTACGAGGAAAAGGAAATGTGAATTGTTGAGAATGACGTGTGAAAGGAGCAAAATTCTCGATTGGGTTGTACATTGATAATTTAAGAAGAAGAGCACAATAGAAGATGATAGCTCCTCAGAAATTGAGAGATTACATAAAGAATTTGAGAAGAGAGAGGAGGACAATAGAAGAAGATAGCCCCTTAGAAATAGAGAGATTACATAAAGAAATTGATGTAGTCTCCATATACATTTTACATGTTATGAGTGCATGTAGCAGTGTTAGCTGTTATGAATGTATGTAGTAGTCTTATGTGGCATCTTTAGGAATAATAAAAAGAAACACATACACCAACAACTATCATAAGCAATAACTGTTGGCGGGTGGTTTGGTAAGATGGTATCGCAGCATCTCTGATGCTGCGACAAGGCAGAAGATGGCGCGAAAGGCGATGAGCAGAAGATTATTTTGTGCATGTGTGGGTCAATTCTACCATGGATTGCGGGTTTTTGGGTTATTTGGACCACATATTATGTATTGTTGAGTCAGTTATACCGCAGAATGCGGGTTTTTGGTCGTTTTTGGACTAGGTCAGTTAGATATTGGGTCATTTGTCCATAGTGTCAGTTAGGAGGTCGTTAGTAAGTGGACAAGAGTTGTAAGGAGGAAGCCTATATATAGATAAGAATTGTAAGTGTTGAGGGGAACAGAATGAACTGGAGAAGAATGCGAAGCTTTGATGTTGGTTGTATGATTTTCGGGTATGTTTTGATGTCAAGAGTCATTGCAGAGATCTGGTTTTTGCAAAGACATTGTATCTGGGATTGACAATGATAATATGATGAAGCTATTTTGGTACAATCTCTATGTTCAATCTGTTCAGTTATAGTAATGCGATGTTGCACTTTACAAATAATGTCATGCTTCTTTGATGCGATACTTGCTTTACAATTACTGTTGTTGCAATGATGAATGTTTGGGTTGAATGTTGCTTTACTACTATGTTCAATGCTTAAATATCTATGTCCTAGCATTGCAATAAGTTTAAGTACTATAGCCGCAACCATCCTCCTTCGTTCGGAGGAAACATGGTTCCATCCACTCTCCCTTGATCGCCTCGGGTGAGACCTCATCTGCTCTGCAGGTGTTGTTGGGAAGGGTCAAACCTGTCCGAGCCGGTGCTCAGGGAGATCGCGGTGGGTTGGTGTCGACAGCGATGAGAACCCCTATCGACTGGGTTTGAGTCAACAAAGGGTTCTGTTAACGGGACCATGTACAAAGTGAAAGGAGGATATGTTGTGGCACCCGACGAAACCGGAGATCCAAGAATGGTTTGATCGGAAGTTGCAGGAATTCGCTGAAGAGGAAAGTCGGAACACTCGATTGGCAGTAGGACAGTGGGTAGATAGATACATTAACGACGGTCCGCATGAATGGTTCTTCTGTGAGTTCTCAGTCCTATTGTTTGAATGGTTGGAAAAGTTGACCTTCCAAAAGAAGAACTTCCAAGGTGGTGAACCGACGATCTGAACCCCCAAATTGATTCAAGAACTGCAAGAAGTTGATAATAAAGCATCGCGGGCTGTCGAAGTTTGGCTTGATAGCATCCTAGAGGGCTATATCACATAGTTCGTGGTTGATACTCAGAAGTCCTAAAGTGAAGCCAAAAGATATTTTTTTCGCGAACCTCGGGGCCGGTTTTTACTGTCACTTCAATTGTCGATCAAGATGCTTATTTACGAGAAAGGTATATTGAAGATGCATCTTGATCAGTAGACATCCTGGTGGGCGGAGGTCGTGAGTACCGCGACAGTTGGGGGGCGGTGCATGGAATGTTAAGGTGTAGATGGGTGCAGGTCATGATGAGACTGTGAGTGAAGCCGAGGAAGAAAGTGGTCTTATGAGGGGAGAAGCGAGGTTCTGACAGGAAAAGAGGCAGAGGACGGGAGAAGGTCTTGCTGTGGTCAAACCACAAGACCATGAAGGAATACCACATGGGACAAAGCGACCTCACAGTCCTGACAAGGACAACCAGGCTACGCCCAGGATTGAGGCAAGACCAAACCCCAGCACCAACGTTCCCACACCTCTGCTCATTATCTCTCAGATAGCAAGAAATACCACTTCGACACCGCCAAGTTCGTCAATTCCACAGAAGCTAATTGGTAGTAGTAGTACAGCGAAAGGAGGAAGGAATCCCAGGATGGCGGGCGATGATGCTAAGTTACCGTTGTTCCACGGGAGTGCAGTAGACAACCCAGAACAGTATTGGTTTTTGTGTGAAGCAATCTGGACCATAAAACAGATAACCGATGATGCTGCTAAAAAGGACAGTTAGCGACGACTCTGCGAGGTCGTGCATTAGATTGGTTTATAAAGTTCGTTCTAGTCCCTACAGGAGCCCCATAGAAGTCGCTGGATGAGATTCGAGATGGGCTGATTGTCGAATTTAGAAGGCCCAAGTGTGAGGCTCAACATATTACAGAATTGAAAGAAATTAAGCAGTATCCCAATGAGACGGTATGGGATTTCGACCAGCGATTCAAGACGCTGATGGCAAAGGTTAGTTTTGATATGAGCGTCGTCCAACATAAAGAATGGTTCATTGTGGCACTGCTACCACATATTCGGCTACCACTGATGCAACAAAACATATCGACGCCTAGTGAAGATCTGGAGATTGCAATGCGATTGGAGGAGTCGCCGATTAGAGAAAATGCAGCCGAAATGTCGTAGATACAAACACATCTTGCTAACTTAACTATACAGCTGCAAGATTTGAAGAAGGGCAAGTAGCAGCATGAAGATGTCTGGTGTACACGATGTCGAGGAGAAGGGCATACGAAGGACAATTGCCCAGACTTCCACAATTATTTGGTTTCAGAAGCGCCAAATCCATTAAATGGTGGTAGCATGCCGCGGTGTCATGTCTGCCAGGTGTATGGGCACAGTCATGATAATTGCCCATATATGCAGAAAATTGTCACCACCCTGAGGAATCTTTATTGTACCTTTTGCAAATCGGTGGGTCACGACAATAAGGATTGTCGTGCATATGGGTTGCTACAAGAAAGAATGCGTGATACGTTCTATGTAAAGGACGACTTGCATGTCGTACAACATCTGCAACCGCAGGTAGCCCAGCCACTACCTCAACCGCAGATGCAGTTTGTACCGCAGCAGTAGCAACCACTGCAATTCATGCCACAATATGCTCCGATGCAAATGGCTCCACAATAGCCACAGTACATACAACAACCGCAGTATGCACCACAAGGACAAGGAATTCAACCAGCACCAGTGCAGCAACAATTTAATCAACCACAGTACCAACAGCAGGGAGGATTCCGGGGAGGCCGTGGTGGTGGATTTGGTCATGGAGGAGGACGAGCTGGCCGTGGACCTATTCAATGTTATCAATGTGTGGTATGGGGATACTACCAGCGAGACTGTCCGCTACTACAAAACCAGTGTACATTCTGCTTTGTTAATGATCACACGGTTGAGAATTGTCCACAGTTGATTGCTCGCTGGCAAGCAGGAAATACTCCCCAGTTGTAGAACCAACCCCAGGCACAGCAGCCTACCCAGAACCAAGTGCAGCAACCAGTACAGAACTAGAATATGCGGCAGAATCAGAATCAGAATGTGAACCCACCAAGGAATTCACCGTTGAACCAGACCCAGGGTGAAAATATCGCGACAATTTCTGCAAATCCAAGACCGCGGGATGCCTCTGTTGCTGTGGTCACTCACGGAGGAAAGACAACTAGAGCGGAAATCTCAATGATCAGATTAGCCAGACAAAAGAATGTATCATTTGACATTGATGCGGAGCGGGAGACGTTTCTTCAAACATGACATGCACTAGACAACGACCGAGGTAAAGTTGTTGTGTATGACATGCCCTTTACTTTTGATGTTACTTCAGAGGCTAGCCCGTCACAACGGTCCAGCACACTTCGAGCATTTTTGGAACATTGTTTGTCCCTGGAAAGAGATCCCGATGCTCTTGCTGCGATTGAAGCCTTGTTGTGACAACCGGCCCAGGACCGACAAGAGCTCGCAGTCAATTCCCTACAACGACAGAAGATAGGTAAGGAGATGCGGATGAATATTCAAATTGGCGACTATGATGTTGATTCAGTTATTCTAGAACTTGGTTCGGATGTCAACATCTTGACCAAGTAGGCTTGGCAGAAGATGGGGAGCCCCCCATTGAGCTGTTCTCCTGTATAGCTCTGATTAGATAATCACGCTAAAGTAACACCAATTGGGAGAGTCTCACGAATGGTGGTGGACATTGAGGGAATGAAAACATATGCCGACTTTGATGTAATAGAAGTATTCAAGGGAGGAAGCTCTTATCCAGCATTACTGGGATTGGATGGGCTAATGATAGTGGAGCTATAATCAACTTCAAGCGACAGATGATGACTTTTGAAAATCGTGATCTCAGAGTTATCGCCCCGTTGGATCCAGCTGAAGGATGCCGCTAAATAGAGCCAATGAAGGACGACGATCCCATTGGATGGGACCATGCATTCAACATTTCTGAATATTATATCCATCCGACTACCAACGACGAGCTAGGATGGCGCAACAACAGCTCTACGTCTTCCAACTCTGATGATGTGCTAGAATATTGGCAGAATCACTTGCACAAGGTATCGCTCCATAAGTGCGGGTTGATCACACAGTCCTTATGCCGTGTCGCAACTGAAACGATTACATTAACCATATATGAAGGGATTCCTGGCTTATCTGACTTTCTGACGGAGTTTGAAGCAAGAGTTTCCGAACCTCAATGATTGCTGGCGTTGAACGAAGCATTGAAGGCTGCTCCAGTATGCTGGTGGGCAACACACAAAGCATCCATTGATGAATGGTCGAAATGTATAATATTGATGATGGTATACTTTAGCAATACCGAGGTCTACCACACCGGGAAGTATGATGGTCAGGATGACCCTGGTGGTCATTTGATGGAGTGTTAGCGGTTATGGGTATCGTGACCAAAAGACGAGTGGGTCCATGCTTTTATCCATACTTTGGATGAGATGCCATGCTCATGGTATACTGCAGCTGAGTTGCGAGGGGAAATTTCTACTTTGTTGGAGCTCACCGTGTGTTTTAGACATACATTCAGTTTTGCGGGTGATGATCCTGAGGTCAATAATGCATTACAACTCATCCGCAATGTCATTCTACAGGTTGTCCCGGTGGCCTATCCTGCGGATCCATATGCGCATTGCCAGATGCAATCTCTCATGGAATGCTTCAATATCAGTGGTGGTCCAGAAGATGGTGATGATCCGTGGAATGTGAATATCCCGGAATCTGAAGGAAGTCGTGCTATGGTACCACCTGATGCACCAAGCGATCCTATCAGTCAGCCGTTGAAGATCCACAAGATTAACATTGGGACAGAGGGCACTCTGAAGTTTGCAAATGTCTAGGATTACTGGGATGATGAGATGATAAGCAAGGTCACTGATATGCTCCATGAGTTTCAGGATGTATTTTCAACAAAGTTTTCCAACATGAAGGGGATCTTAGGTGACTTAGGGGAAATGAAGATTCCATTAAAACCAGAAGCTAATTCGGTCTGACAGCGACCCTATCGACTAAATCCACGACAAAAGGAGAGGGTCAAGGCAGAACTTGATTGCATGTTGGATGTTGGTATCATCGAACCGGTCGAGGAGTCGGACTAGATTAGTCCTATGGTGGTACAAGATAAGAAGACTGGCGAGGTGCGCATTTGCGTCGACCTCAGGAATCTAAATGTTCCATGTTTGCACGATCCGTTTACCAACGAAGTGCTCGAAGGTGTGGGTGGCTAGGCGATGTACTCTTTCACATATGGGTTCTCTGGGTATCATCAGATCCACATTGCCAAAGAAGACCGCCATAAGACAACTTTTGTTACCGAATGGGTCTTCTTTCAATACACCGTGATGCTGTTTGGTTTGAAGAATGCGCCTGCGATATTTTCGCAGGTTGTCATCTCTGCATTCAAAGATTTCATTCAGAATTTTTTACAGGTATACATGGACGATTGGACGGTCTATGGATTGGTCCGCGATCATCTGGTGAATCTGCAATTGATGCTAGAGTGATGCCGGCAGCATCAGATATCATTGAATTTGAAGAAATTCATCTTTTGTGCACCATTTTGGATATTGCTAGGCCATATTGTGTGTAAGCAAGGATTGTTGGTTGACCCAGCAAAGATTGCACTTATTCTGAGTTTGACACCACCGACTACTATTAAGCAGTTATGGGCAACGTTGGGACACACGGGGTATTATCGCAAGTTCATCAGGGGTTATGTTGCAATTACTGCCCTTATGGAGAAGTTGTTGAAGAAGGATGTGGCATTCCAGTGGAGCCCGAAATGTCAGGCTAGCTTTGAAACATTGAAGGCGAAGATGGCATCGGCACCAATATTGGTATTTTCATACTGGAGTAAGGAATTCCATGTCCATTTTTATGCCTCATCGATTGCGTTGGGCTTCGTATTGGCTCAACCAAGAGAAGGCGATATTGATCATCCTATTGCTTTTACAAGTCGGAAGCTGGTGTATGGACAAGAAGCAATTATGCCCATGGAGTATATTGTCCCGAGTCTGGGCATCACGGCCACAACAGGCATGGATGACACAGTGACACTAGATGAACGTCTAGAACAGTTGGTGAAGTTGGAGGAAGATCATTTCCTCGTTGGGTTCCACCAGGGGGTAGAGAAGGATCGCTAGAAGGCATGGCATGATCGACACATAAAAACAATCAGTTTTAGCAGGGTGACTCGGTGCTGTTATATGACAGCAAGTTTATGAAACATCAGGTAAAATTACAGATACATTGGCTTGGTCCAAATCGCATCAGTAGTATTACTTCAAGGGGTGCAGTTCAATTGTAGCAGCTGGACGGGGCAATGCTCCCCAAACTGGTGAATGGTCATAGGTTGAAGCTCTATCAGTCGGGCTTGGAACAGCGCGAAACCTGAGTCGCATCAGCCAAAAAGAGAGAGAGAGAGAGAGAGAGAGAGAGAGAGAGAGAGAGAGAGAGAGAGAGAGAGAGAAGAAAAGACGAGCAAAGAGGCATGTAGATTGGTGGTAGGATGGCGCACCAACAAGGACGGAATGCGGAAGCAGGATGGATTTTGCTACAAGTTTGAAGCGATTTACGGCACGTAATAGTGTTGCGCTTGGGTCACATTCGAAATCATTATGCGGATGGGACTTTTCCCTTTTTGACGGATATGATCGTTAGTTGATTTCGATTGTGTCAAAAGAACGCACGTTTGGGCTTAGAGATACACTGAGGCAGCATGGACGATGGCACTTGTTAGGATGGTCCGCATGGTTGGCACGAAGCATCCACCATGCTGGCATGGCCAAAGAAATGCTTCGCACATTTGTGCATGAAGGAAACTAGGCGGAGGTACGATTCCTCCGCAGTCCGGACAATCGTCACACTGAACTATGGGATCTTATGATTACCCTGTAGCGCGAGCCGGTGGTGCAACGGATTGCCGAGGCAGATGAATAATAGAGTGCGATGTATAAATAGAGGACCTGAGGGGAGTAAGCATACAGAGGTTGTTTTAGTTAAGAAGGGTTATGCTACAAAAGGCTCTGGAATTTTTTTAAGTTAGGAATTCTAAGGAGGTTGTGGAAATGATCCATTTTATTTCGCGGTGTAGGACACCCGGTGCGCTGAGGGCCCAAACCATGAGTGTCCATGAATGGTTAGAGAAGGATGCGCCTCAGACACTCTGGCGTCGCAAGCATGAAGTCTCATCCGAGATGTCTAGGCAGTTGGTGATGGTTCAAAGTCTCGTGGTCCCTGCGACCACATAAAGGGGGGGGTTGTCGGCCCCAGGTCCCTGTAAAATATGCTTACTAGTGTGAAACAGATGTGCCAGAATCGCTGGCCTGTTTAACACCTTAGCGTTCCTTACAATATTCCTCTCCATCTACAATTGGTCTCTTGAGACTGGAGGATGAGTTTGCAAGGCCTACAGCAGTAAGCTGGGAAGATTCCACCTTTGGGTAAGAAGTAGATGACAGTGAGCAGACAATCAGTACACCTGAAGGAGCAACACAACATCGCGAGATCCAGACAGCAAGAACAAATTGCAGAACTCGAGTTCTGCCCTAGTAGAGTAAAAACGACAGAGTACACCGTATCCTGTTAACATGGCTCGAGGGCGAGCCACAAGATTGTGTTGGGGGCCTGTTGGCAGGCAATTTGGTAAGATGGTATCGCAGCATCTCCGATGTTGTGACAAGGCAGAAGATGGCGCGAAAGGCGACGATCGGAATATTATTTTGTGCATGTGTGGGTCAATTTTACCGTGGATTGCGGGTTTTTGGGTCATTTGGACCACATATTATGTACTGCGTAGTCAGTTATACCACAAAATGCGGGTTTTTGGTCATTTTTGGACTAGGTCAATTAGATATTGGGTCATTTGTCCATAGTGTCAATTAGGAAGTCATTAGTAAGTGGACAAGAGTTGTAAGGCGGAAGCCTATATATAGATAAGAATTGTAAGTGTTGAGGGGAACATAATGAATTGGAGAAGAATGTGAAGCTTTGATGTTGGTTGTATGATTTCTAGGTATGTTTTGATGTCAAGAGTCATTGCGGAGATCTGGTTTTTGCAAAGACATTGTATCTGGGATTGACAATGATAATATGATGAATCTATTTTGGTACAATCTATGTGTTCAATCTGTTCAGTTATAGTAATGCGATGTTGCGCTTTACAAATAATGTCATGCTTCTTTGATGCGATACTTGCTTTATAATTATTGTTGTTGCAACGATGAATGTTTGGGTTGAATATAGCTTTACTACTATGTTCAATGCTTAAAGATCTTTGTCCTAGTATTGCAATAAGTTTAAGTACTATAGCTGCAACCATCCTCCTTCATTCGGCGGAAACATGGTTCCGTCCACTCTCCCTTGATCGCCTCGGGTGAGACCTCATCTGCTCTGCAGGTGTTGCTGGGCAGGGCCAAACCTGTCTGGGCCGGTGCTCAGGGAGATCACGGTGGGTTGGTATCGACATCGATGAGAATCCTTGTCGACTGGGTTTGAGCCAACAATAACCATGTGAGGAAGTAGCAACAACATAGCGATGCATCATTGTAATATTAAGTCATTAAAAACTTCATAGAATAAAATGATAAGGATATAATGCTACAACATTAATACATCTATAAAAAAAATGTCTAGCAATTTCTAACTTGAAACACCAAACATAATTTTATAAATCAAATTCGATCCTTTCATAAATCAATTTAGCCTCAATATGAAGCCAAATAAGATAAAAAAGTTATCTCTTGACTTAGAGAAACTACTTGTTAGATTTCCTCATAAAAAAAAATTCTTTTTCAGCAGAAAAAAACCATAATATTGGTATTCATATGAATCAAATAGAACAAAGTGATTAATTTAGTATGACTTATGTTCACATATTATACTCCATCTCCCTTCTTAACAAAACATGCATATAACTAATTCCCTTCCCATAACAAAAAACAAAGATAGATAAAAGTTACATCATATGATTAACGTTCAAAAAATTTGACTGTACCCATATTTGTAACTTGTGTGTCCTGTAATTCCTCCCAAAAGATGACTCCTTCCTCGCCATCCAATGCTTGCTTCGATAGTTTATCTTCCATTGAATTGTGCTGACGATATATATGATCAAAAGTTATATTACTGAATAACTGCATCCCTACTTTAGTTCTTTGGCACCAATGATAAAGGGATAAAACATTGAGTTTATATTCTCCACAATCCCATTTAATAGTCACTCTAGAGTCTCCAAACACTGTAATCTCATGAATACCAAAAGAGTTTTCCACTTTTGAAACACACCACAGTACAAGTAGTTGAGATTTCATGTTTGTGCCAGTAGCACAATTTATCCTCGAATTGAACCAATCATCCTTATTAATAAAAATTACTCCACCTGTTACACATAAACCATTTGTCACCGCACCATCGAAGAAAACAATAGGTCTATTGTGATTTGGACATAAAGTGCCCACAATTTGAGTTTTATGCCCTTCATCATCTGAATAATGATCTTGAATCATATTTAGAATTTGTTTGACAGTGCTAATACTATTCGGCACCCTGTCCTTGAAGATACTTGTATTCTTGGAATACCAAATAGACCATGAAATCAGAGTTGGCAGAGAAGGAAATAGTCTACATTTCCTGTACTAGTTGAGGGCACACTGGTCAAATGTTCCCACACCCCATTGTAGCTCCAATTTAAGGTAAGTCACTATCTTGTTCCAAATAATTCTCGTGTACCCACATTCAACAAGAAGATGATTCAAGGTCTCAGAAGTGTTTTTGCATAAGATGCAAATACTTGGCCCATTCCATCCTTTTTTATTAAATTATCCCATGTTTTCAGGCTCCCTTTGAGTGCATGCCACATGAAGCACTTTATTTTTAATGGGATCTTCCACTGCCACAGTTTCTTATACCACCAGTTTTGGGGTGCATTGCACATATTTGTTATAATGACTTTGTAAGCCTGTTTAGCCGTCAAGACTCCAGTTTCTCTATTGTTGTTCCAAATTAACATATATTTATCCTTTGTTATTCTGCATCCTATCAAATTCAACTTTTTGATATAAAAGTCCCATTCTGAAGTTGCACTGCCTGAAAGACCGAGATCCTTTGCACTATACCAATATGAATCTTGGTTTGAACTAACTATGATCTTCTTTATTTTGTTGAGGGTGTAAAGATCCCAATCCTTCAAATGATTTAGGATATCCTTTGACAGAGTATAGTTTTCATTCAAACCCAAACCATATGGGAGAGGATCCCCTTACCTTTTATTTGAATTCCTTATCTAGTTTATGACATCTCCTTTTATATACTTCACAGAAATCACCTTTGACCAGAGCGTGGTTCCAAAAATTCCTCTCCATAAAAATTTTAATCTGAGTGCAATACTGAATATGGATAATTTTTGTATCCCCCATCCACCACAATTTTCTGGAAGAGCTTTACTCTCCCATCTCGTCATCACTAGGTTGTTGCGATCCAAACCTCCAGTCCACAGAAAATTGAAAAAAAAGTTTCCTTAGACAGTTTATGATATAGCTTGGTACCTAATTGAGGGAGAACCAGTACACTGGTATCCCTGTCAATACTGATTTGATAAGAGTGAGTCTCCCGCCAATAGAAAGTAATCTATAGGTCCATTGATTAATTATGCACTCAACTTTTTTCAATAACCATAACCAGTCCTTTATCTTGTAACCATTAGGCTTTAAGAAATAGCCTAAATATTTGAAACCCTCCTCCAAGTGATAGAAATTATATGGCAAAAACTCTTTGAATTCTGCTAACTTATCATTGCCAATTTTGTGGTATAATAGGCTAGGTTTTTTGTTGCTCACCATCATTCTTGATGCATCACAAAATATTCTAATAATGACCTTATAATTCGGCCATTCATCAACAGAATCAATTCCAGCTAAAAGGACATCATCGAGAAACAAAAGATGAGTAAGAAACAAATCTGATATGAGTTTGATACCTTTAACAGTGCCTTCAAATTTTGCATTTCTAATGAGTCTGTTGAGACCTTCAATGATTAGCAAAAAAAGGAGAGGTGACATAGGGAAACCTTGCCGAATACCCCTTGTGCTCTTGAAAAACTTCGACGGAGCCCCATTAACCAAAACCACAATGTTTCCAGTGGTTACAGATGCCATAATCCACCTCAAAACTAATGGAGGAATGCCAATCTGAATGAGGATCAACCGCAGAAATACCCAGTCAACTCTATCATAAGCTTTCTCCAAGTCCATTTTGAGTCAAATATCTTTCAATTTTCCTTTCTTTATCAAATGGATAATCTCCTGAGATATGCCAATTGCATCGAGGATTTTCCTATCCTGGAGCCAAATTGTTCAACAGAATTACATTTGTATTTCCTCAAAAAAACTTAGATTAACTAACAAATACATAATTTTATTTTATGTGTAAAATAATGAAAATGATAACAAAGTGACTACTAAGATCCGTGCCACGACTTCCCAATCTAAAGGGAGGGACTAATAAACATCTACCCATTCATACATTAGAGATATCTCAAATAATGTGGTAAATGTTAAATAATTTAGGAAACACTATTAGAGATAGTTCAATAAATGTCCCTTTAGAAACGTGATCTTGAAGGCAACTATATAATAACAGAATCTTATCTATTGAAATTATTTTATTAAAAAGTATAAAATATTACGTATGGCAAAAGTAGATATTATTAAAATGATTATATAATTATAATTATCTATGGACCAAGGTTATCATTTATAAATATATTAAACCACTGTCTGTTGAGGACTGGATACAAACTGGCGGTATCTGCATTCGACCATCTTCTCTGATGTGGAGGGCTACCATTTCCACCTTCGACATCATTACAAATGGCCTTCAATGGAAGGTGGGTGATGGTCGTCACATACGCATAGGTATTGATCCATGGGTGGGATGTGGTGATGTGTTCAGACTACCTAACATTATGATTGACAGGTTGCAATAGGCCGGTGTTTACTTTCTTGCTCATATTGATGATCGGGGATCCACAGATATTCATCATCAAGGATGGTTGAGTGCTGCACATTTCCGCTTTGTGGGTGAGGAATTGGAAACATGGGAATGATATTTACAGGATTTAAAAAATTGCTCCATTCGTTTCATGCTGAAGCAAGATTTTATGCTATGGTCACACAATCCGTTGGGTGGTTCATATACCTACTCCATTGGTTATACTTTTACATGAAGGATCGCCCCAAACCTGGAGCTGCACTGGTGGTATGATCTCATTTGGAAATACTCCTGCCCTCTAAAGATTATCATCTTTTCATGGGTTGCTCTGCATGGTCGTATCCTGTATGGGACAGGCTGCAGCGCATGATTTATGATGAACCTGGCCGATGCCCCTTATGCAGGATACAAAGCGAATCAATCAACCATATTTTAATTGACTACACCTATATTCAAACTGTCTGGGAAGCTGTCCATCGGGTCGCGGGATCTAGGCACCCATGGACAGGCTCCACTCTTTCCAAGGCACTTCAACGATGGGTTTCTCTAGCACCAACGACATATCATCCTACTCTCCCTTTTGTTATTCTCTAGTATACCTGGAAGGCTAGAAACTCTGCCATTTTCTAGGATGTCCACATTCCTCCAAAAATTACAGCTCTCCGATATCTGGGTATACTTTCGGCGGTCCCCATTGATCATGGACCCAATCTTCCTCGCATTGTCAAGGAGGTTGATATCAACAGGGAGGCTCCATGGGGATTCTTCGATGGAGCTGCACAGGGGACCCCAACATTCAGTGGTGCTGGTGGGATTTTATACCTATCTAAATCACATTGGTTCAAGTTCGTTGTCTCCATCGGCCAAAGTACCAACAATCGAGCTGAACTGATGGCTTTGAAATTACTTTTGCATGTTACCATTGAGAGGGGCATACACTCCATCCAAATCTTTGGTGATTCGTCTCTCATTATACAATGGATGAAGGACAGGTGGAAGCCCTGGAACATTTCACTATTATCTATCTTTGAGGATGTCTACCAACTAGCTGGATCCATCAACCAGATTTCTTTCTGCCATGTTTACAGAGAAAGGAATCTCGAGGTGGATGAGCTTTCCAAAAAAGGTATTCTCCTAGCGGAGGGACAATGGCAAACTTGGTCTCATGACCCCGGAATGCAATATGGCCCTGGGCCTATCCCTTTTTTATTTACTGCTATATATAGTATTTATATTGGTATTGGCTCAAAGCCACGCTTTTTGTTTTGACTACATACTACATGAACCTGGTATGACCTTCTGAAGGCCAGACTTTGGATGTATTTATTGGACTATTGCTGCTAGTTGCATGCAGTGTTTGAAAGACCTTTGAGGTTGTGTAAAATGAGTCTTCTTTAATACAAAGTAGATTCACCTTTTTTTCCAAGGGGAAAAAAAATAAAATTAATATTTCGAGATAACAAAAGCGAAAGTGATAGATAAGTGGTGTGAAGATGAAGAAACTTCTTGACACACTTCCAATTGGATAGGTAGTGACCACGGCGCTATGGTTATAACTATATTTTTTATTTGAAAACTATTTATAGAAACTTACATTTTAAGAAACTAAACGTATATTTAATTGACCTGGGCAAAGTGTGATGGTCAAATTTTTTCATATATAAAATTTAATAGTTTTATCTATGTTATTGTAATTTTTTAATGGATTTTTAACGTGTAAGTAATGGCGTAGTGAGTAGATTGACTTGCATGAAAAAGAATTGTATATTATGAAATTTTAAATTTTATATTACATTAAGTATGATGTTATAGGATTAGAATGGTCTTTATCCTTCAATTTATTATCTAAGTGAGTTTTTAAAATTTTAATAATTTAATAACTTTATCCAATGTGATTTTTAAAAATAGGGGTATATATCTATGAGAGCTACTTCAACACAAAGAGTGTTTAAAATTTTAATAATTTAATAACTTTATCCAATGTTGATTTTTTAAAATGGGTATCTATATCTATGAGAGCTACTTCAACAGAAGGATTTAATGGCAACTTTTGAATAGGAGATAGAGACTTGTAAACTAAAACATATAAATAAAATAGTTAAGTATTGTCATATTTCATGTGATAGATGTGTTTATGTTTGAAATGTAATCAATAATTTAATAGTTGTTTTTTGCTACAATTTCCATTCTCTAACAAAGTGCAATTAAGAAGACACTTACTCAGATCTATATAAATATAGATTCATGTATAAATTGAAAAGCTTACTCCATAATATGTGCATTTTTAGTCAAATTGAGGCTTTTGATAATAATCGAAATGTAAGTTATAATGGAGGAAATGTGACTTCATAATGTTTTCGTTAGTTATTAGAAAAATTGTAATATTTGGCAATTTATATATTTTTTTTTTTCCTTAGAAAAATTCGTAATTTTATTTCAAAAAGAGGAACAAAATTACATTCTGCACATGTAATAGGATCACTAAGATCCCTACATTGTCACATATTACAGTCCTAATTATTGTCAACAGATCCAATCGTAACCGACTGCATCCTACTGCTGTCTCAAATTGTTCGTGACCATCTCTGATCCATTTTATGACTCTGTCCATACAGCCCACAAGAAGTACCTTACATATTCTATATATTTTCCAGCCTGCAGCTCGCTACAGTTGCTCTAATAGCAGGTCGTGACTCTGCATTTTATTACAGCCCGTCAATACAGAGAATTTCTCTAGTTCATTCAGTTCTTAATCGTCACAGCTTTAATTACTGTCCATACATTCCGTCAATACTACACTCTATACAGAGGATACAACAGAGGGCGTATGATAGTTTCAGCAAGTTCAGTCTGCCCTTAATATGCCTGTGTGATGCCTCATTATATCAATTATATAGTCAGCAGGTTCAGTCAGCGATTAGCCTTCTCAAATCGCCCCAGTCATCATTATATCAATGCAGTGCCTCCTCATTGACCTCATAGAATGGTCGGTGGTAATATCTGAAGGATCCTTCCGGCGAATGTATGGTTATCCTCCATGTTCCGTGAGCAAAATCCTGCTGCGTTGCCTCCTTGGATAGCTGGTCTGCTATCCCATTCCGCTCCCTGTATACATGTGTAAAAGTGATGTGATTAAAGGACAGTTTTATCCGGTTCACCTCCTCCAGGATAGGTATAAGAACCATCACATTACACATAGAGATCTCCTTAGCCCAATTGATGACTAACAGGGAGTCACCAAAGACCTGCAGAGATAAACATCCTTGTTCGAGAGCAAATAACATCAGTAATTTTAGAGACATGAGTTCTGCATAGTTATTTGATCCTCTACCCAAACCAGCCGCCAGATGGAAAAAATGATCCTCTGATTTGTAAAGGACTCCCCCCCCTCCACATACCGATTGTTGATTTATGGAGGCGCCATCGAAAAAAGCCCACGGCATGGAGTGATCTATCAATTCTACCTGCACAGATCTGACTCTGCTCACTTGTACCGGGGCCACATAATGTAGAAAAACCGCCACCATTTGTGCCACGACAGATGCCAGTGGAACCCTGCGGTCCTGGAATATCACCATATTGCGGGCAATCCATATGCCCCAAGAGAATATACACGGGAGAGCCCGGGAGGTGGAGTTATGTTGAACAGACCACCATAATTCGAATGCTTCCAGCACATTCGAACCCCTCCATCTCACCTTAATATCCAAAAGGTTGCAGATATCCAGCCAAACAGCCTGTGAGAAACTACAATGAATAAAAAGATGGGCCATGTTCTCTTCGGCATCCCTACAAAGGGGGCATATCCCCGGACCCTGTAGAAAACGTTTTTGCAGAGTGTCCCAAGTGGGTGCCTTATTTTCCAGGATTGCCCAGAATAGTAGTTTGGCTTTGCCCGGACATCTTAGCTTCCACAAGTATTTCCACCACCACGCCAATTCCCGTTTATGTAATTCCAAATAGAGTTGGATATACCCCAGTTTAGGAGTATATACACCGGAGGGATGGTGATCCCAGATAAGAACATCAGGCCTATCGGACAAACGAATGTGAGTGAGATATAACAACCTTAAATAATCCTCCCAGGCCCCCTGTAGTTCAGCTGATATCCCAAGATGTCGTGCAGACTTCCACCCCTGATGCCAAAGTGTATTTGCTCCCGGATCCGCTAAATCAGCCAGATAAATGCATCCTCTAGTAGCCAAATAGGTTCTCAAATCCTCAGAAAGGACATGTCCACCCCTGCAGCCAACCCAAGGGTCCATCCCAATTCTAATGAGGCACCCATCGCCAACCCGCCACACTAAACCAGATCCGACTAAAGTGAAATTCTGCACCACCGCTTTCTAGACCACCGAACAGTTTGCCCTCGTCTTATTACGCAGCCTGATCCATTCGAGGAGAGTTGAAGGGGCAATATATTTATGATAGACCACACTAGTCCAGAGACTTTGTGTATGAATTAATCTCCACGACACTTTGGCCCCCAAGGCTTTGGCAAACATAAAGATATTCTTTAATCCCCACCCACCCAATGCTTTAGGAACGGTGATCTTCTCCCATCGGACCCACACCAATGCACGTTGATCACTGGTACCCTTCCACAGAAAGGCAAAACACAGTCGCCTAATCTGCTCCAGCACTCCAATTGGTATCCAAGCAAGAGACATCCAATACACCGGAACTGCTTCCAAAACAGATTTTATCAAAACCAGCCTTCCGGCCCGAGATAGCCATTTATGGCTCCAACCATGAAGTCGCTGTTCTAACTTAGCAATTAACCAGCACCAATCAGCCTTCAAGTATGCGTTCGGTTTTAAATGAAATCCTAGGTACTTTAAACCATCATCGATTTCCAATATCCTGTATGGTAGTTTGTTTACCATGCTAAGGATCTCCTGTTCGGTTAATTGCGAACAAGTGATAGTAGATTTGTCAGTATTCACTATCATACCCGCTGCAACTTGCACTAATCGAAGGCCTTCAACCACCTTGTCTATATCCTGTCGCGAGCCATCACAGAATAGCAGAATGTCATCAACAAAAAGGAGGTGTGTAATGAACATTACCTGTGAGATAGAAATGCCTCTGAAGGAACCATCAGCTTTTGCAGTCCGAATAAATCGGCTAAGACCTTCGGCAACCAGTAGAAACAACAGCGGAGACAGGGGGCATCCCTGTCGGAGCCCCCTCCCAGCCTTGAAGAAAGGGCTAGAAGAACCGTTAATCAACACTGCAAAGTTCACCGTTGTGAGGCATGCCATTATCCATCTGATAAATTCATAGCAGAACCCCAGATGGGTAAGAATCATCCGGATATAAAGCCAGCTCACCCTGTCAAATGCTTTGGATAGATCTATCTTAATCACCGCCCCCTTCTGCTTCTGCACCTTGAGAGTGTGTAAACCTTCCTGTGCAACTCCAATAGCCTCATGAATTTGGCGACCTTCCAAGAAGCCAAATTGCTCATAGGAAATATGCCTGGACAAAATTTTCTTGAGTCTGCGCGCCATCACCTTCGAAATGATCTTGTAGATGCAATTGCAGAGCGATATGGGCCTGAAATCATCAAAGCTGACAGGCTTGTCCGTCTTCGGGATAAGGGTTAAAAATGTGGAGTTGAAAGGACCATGGATAAACCCAGCCTTGCGTGATTCTTCCACCACATTCAATATCTCCTCCCCGAAGAATTCATAGAATCCTATGAAGAATTCTATCAGCCAGCCATCAGGCCTCGGGCTGCTATCTTTATTAAATGAATTCATAACTAATGAGAGCTCAGTCTGCGTTACCTCCTCCATCAGCAGTCTGTTATCGTCCTCCCCCACAAAGCTGGGGAAAAGCTGTGTCACTCTAATTACCTCAGCGATAGATGCACCAGGAGGAGCCGTGAATAATTCTTCAAAATGTCGAACTCCCAAATCTGCTAATCCATCAAAGCTGGAGACCTGATCCCCATTAGCATCAGAAAGTTCCCAGATCGAGTTGGTGAATTTTCTCCGCTTAGCATAAGCTTGAAAAAATTTAGTGTTCTCATCCCCGCACTGAAGCCAAACCGCCCTGCTTTTCATTCTCCACAGCTCTTCTTTCTCACACAGAATCAAATTCCTGCGCCTCTCCCAATCCAACAACTCCACTTTCTGCAGCTCATCCAGGAATCCCATGCCCAGACTGGTATGTATCCTATCTATGTTTAATTCAGCCTCATGTAAATTCAGATCATCCATCACCCTTTTGTCATGTGCCCATGTACGCGTGGCTTCTTTAATTCTCTTAAGATTGTGATAAAAATGAGCACCAGCCTGCGTCTGCGAGTCATGTGGACGATGAACCCAATGCTCTTGAACCAGATTTCTGAAAGTCTCCTCCTTCAGCCAGCTAGCATTGAATTTGAATGGGCTGGGTGGTTTTTTCCTGCTGCCGCGTATCTCCAGGAAGATGGGGCAATGGTCAGAAGTCCCACCTGAGCCTACCCACTGTCTGATAACGTCAACACCAAGTGCCAATCCTTCGGCCACTAGAAACCTATCCAGGCGTTTAGCCACTCTATGTTCACCAGCTCTCATATTCCTCCAGGTAGGAGCTAGCTTGGATGGTATAATGTCTAGTAGATCCTTCCTGACAAAGGCATTAATGAAATAGTTTGCTAAAGTGTCCGGAGCAGCCCGCGGCCCCCAAATTTCAGAAGACCCCAGGGTAAGATTGAGGTCCCCACCCAGAATCACATCCCTGCCATCAAAACTATCCAACTCTAACAAGGAGTCCCAATATCCCACCCTATTTAAGTAGGGCCCGTAAATATTGAGAACCGTGATCGTCCGACCAATTTCTGCATCCCAAACCTCCAGCCCGAGTCCAGAGACTAAGCCCCACGAACAATCACATCTGCAGCTCTTGACCTTCCACCCCGAGGCCAGACCTCCCGAGCGACCCCGAGCATCCACTCCTACAAACTGCCAACCAGTCAGCAAAGATTCTAACGTACGAACAACTTCCTCACTGCCACCCAAAGTTTCCTGCAGCAATAATACATCCGGTTGGTTTAAATCAACCAGCCGCCTGAGCGACGATTTTTTAATGGGACTCGCCAACCCACGACAGTTGAAGGACATAATTTTCATATTGAATCCCCATCATGGGCTTCCACTGCTCTAAGTGCCCACTCGATAGAAGATTGAGTACCCATCGCTACATCCACTTTAGCCCGTTCCTTTGCTTTGGACAACTGGGATTTTCTACCACGCCCTTTCCCCCCAACACTGAAGGCTAATTCAGGTAGTCCCTTGCTCCCCTTTCCATAATCAGTAATCTCCCTATTCCGAAGGGCATAACGGATGCTGCCCTCAGAGCTGGAAGAGTGATTGGTTGAAATCATAGACGGAGTGACCATACAATCCACCTCAGGCCGGTGAAAAGGAGCATCCGGTCGATGTGGAGACCCATGGCAGCCCCCCCCCAATACCATAGAATCGTCCAAAACTGAAACAGAAGGGATATTTAAAGGAGACAAACCTGAGTGATTCGCTGATGAATCCCGATGAGAAAATGGCAGCTCCAGTGACATAGAAGACGGAGGTATTGAAGTAGAAGCCCCCTCAGTACCAGTGTGCGCCCGCTCAATGTGCTCCAACCCAATAACCAAAGGTGGCGACAATACCTCTGATTCACGTCTGCCACCATGATCGGGTGGCACCTCAGCGACATAATTCACTTCCCCCTCCACAGCAGACCCACTCCCATCAACCACCGCCGCCGGATAGACCACCTTCGACACTGGAACATCCACTGTAACAGCTGCAAAACCGGACAGAGGCTTACCTTTCCGAAACGGTAAAGGACATCCGGCTACCAGATGACTCTGAGAGTGACAGCGATGACACCGAAACGGCACACCCATATAATCCAGTGATTGTGTAAAAACCCCATCCTTGGAGTGAACCTTAATCTCAGCCGAAAGACCCAATCGAATATCGATTTTCACCAATATTTTAGCTACCGTGTAGATGCCAGTTGATATATGGGAAGAATCCGAACATACATATTCCCCAAGATAATTCCCAATCTCGGCAAACCGTGTTTCATTCCACATATGCATGGGCAGGCCTGGGAGCTTCACCCACAGAGGTTCATTCGCAACTCTCTCCGTCTTAGAGTCGAAGAATGGTGACCAACGTTTCATAACAAGAGGGATTCCCAGAATCGACCAATTGCTGCGCAGTACAGACTGGACCTCCCCTGGATTCCTGAAGATGAATGCAAACCAGCCTTTCGTCAATACACGGATCTCCGGGGCTGATGACATGACGTTCATCCACTGTTCATATACCCAGCGTTGAAGGAATCCACGGCCAAATCTACGTCCCCTCACATGACCAACCACAGCAGTAATCGAGAGATCCTCTGCCTCTGCCAAAGTCACATCGACCCCCAATATTAGCTGATCTGGTCTCTTCCTTTCCTTGACCGTTTTAGCATGGTTTTTCGGAGCTCCAGCGTTTGCAGACTTCCCATATCGAGTCATGGATTCAAAGACAGGAGAGTCTCCTCTCCCCTGGGAGGCCATCGAAGCACCAGAAAATAATTAAATCACACAAAAAGAAAACCAGTGCAGGAAGCGATCTTGAAGATCCAATGCCACCAAGAACTTCCCCACACCTTCTCAGCTCTCCTGCATCACCAGCGATCACATGGGAGTCCGATCCTAAGAATAAAGACCCTCATCTCTTTCAATCCCGCGTATACTTCCTCTGCCTTCCAGTAGTTGAGCAGTCCAGTCGAACAGATGAGGAACTCAATTCATTCCATCCGCGTGCCCAGATCAGTTGTCTTCAGCTAATTCAACAATGGTGGACATCTGAAAATCCTCCTCGATGACACCCAAATTCGCTGTGTAATCCCAGTCTTTGAATAACGTACACCTTCCTCCTGTCATTCTTGCTGTGTTTCTTGCTCCTCTCCTCGCTTCTTGCTGTGTTTCTTGCTGTCACTCGTTATTACATTAAGGTTATTACATAAACCAATGGTTATTACACTAAGGTGTGTTTTATCCCTTTTTCCTTCATTCTTTGAGAAGCTTCCTCACAAGGTAAGCTAGTGACCTCCCTTAACGTTTCTACCCTATTGCAATCACAACAAGATGCATAGGACTTTAATATCACGGAGCCTTGGTATAAAATATGTCTTCCATTAAGCAAGGGAGGGTTCAAGAACATTATGCCATTGATTGTTATTCTTGATTCAAGCTACGCATAATGCAAAGGGGTATAGAAAGGATAGAGGGCATTGTCTCCATCATTATTCATCCTTCCTTTACTAGTAGAGTGTTGATGTTCTCTTAACACTCTTCATTTTTTTTTGGACTAGTAACTTATGTAATTGGCAACGTTTGCTATCATATATTCGTAGTTGCATATTGTTGTTGTTGTTATGTGTCTATCCAAGAGGTGAATGGGGTTTGACAATATGTATTAAGGAATAGGTGCTAGTCTAGGGTATTGTGATTAGGAAGGCAATGGAAACCCATAAAATAGAGACCATAATTTAAATATCGGATGTCGGAAACAAATAAGACTTGAGACAAATATGCCCACAGGGTGTAGAGAAATCGGTAATGAGAAATTGAGATGAGAAGTTGTAAATGGAAGGTCACAAGTTCAAATCCCCGTGGATACTAGCTTACAAAAAAAAGACCTGAAACAAATACAATGTTGAATTAGGTGAGCAAATATCTAGGTTCCAACTTTCAATTTTACACATGAAGTAACAAGGGTTGTATGCTACAATTTTGGTCAGCGATAACATATTACTCAGGGTGACTAGCCTCATCAACCTTCTGTGATGAGAGCTACTCTTGGAATCCCTTACTCCGGAGGATATTTGTAGTGAATTTTAGGATAAGCTCTACCCTACGATATAGATAGAATCAATTATAAAGGCTCGTAAAGGCTCGTATCTAGGAATTTAATTTTCGTTGATATCTGAATGTTTTCAAATGTTTATATTTATTATCATAGTATATTGAGTTCTACACCTCAAGTATTGGAGTAGGAACTCGTGGTTTTTTAGAATCTATGTATGTACGACATGTCAAATATAAATTTATTTTTGAAATGTATAAAAGTTGATCATCTTATTGTAATGAGAATTGTATAGGTAAGGCCACAATTATTGAAATTAAAAAATAACCATTATTTAAAAGTAAATAACACAAATAATTTAGAAGCATAAAAAATCTCTTAAGCACCCACCAAATATCAATGAGAAAATACAACCAAAAATTTGAAAAAAAAAGTCAAAATTGTTGGACACTTTTTAAAAGGAGTTGTATAAGCTCTCAACATTTTCACATTTTTCCAACTTGCCTTAATTGGGATCCAACAATGTAATCATTGATGAAATTTGTTGTTTAAATCCACTAAAATTGTAGGTTTTGATTAGACAATTAGAGTTGTCAATCTCTAAAACCCCTACTATACATGGATTATACAATGTATGCATCTCACACTATCAGTTTCATCAAACAAAATTATTTATGTAAGATAATTTCCCATCTTCAACAAAGTTCCCATGTTTGTATACCTGCTCATAGATATTGCATGTATCTTTCGTGATTCCCACCTTGGATAAGTAGTCCACATTTTGATTTTCTCTCTATATATGAGTGAAGGTAATCAAATTGAAAAGATTGGCAATATTTTTGAGATCATAAGCCAAGTTTCTTAAGTTGATATCCCTTATAGAAACTAAATCATTCATCCAATTAATCGCTATCTAAGAGTCACCAAAAACATTCATGTTTCTCACTCCTCTCCGGAAGGTTTCTCTTAGAATAGCTCAAAGAGCCAAAAGCTCTGCTTTATTGTTACTACCACCCTCAACCCCAGCCACCAACTCAAGATAGTAATTATCTTTGAAGAAAATCACTACTCCAATTCCACCTTTATGAGCCTCCATTTGAAATGCCCCATCAAAAAAGGCCCAAGGTCTAGTACAATCAATCTCGGGTTGTTTAATAATCCTCTTCTCCTTAACTTTTTGCTTATCTTTACAACTCATCAGAATAAGATATGAAAGGGCATTAAGATTGTGGTTGATTGGGAAAGTGCCTTGTCCACTCTTTTTTTTTAATTTTGACCCTTTGGGCCATCTTCGGATGGGCCAAATCCTATGGGAAATTTTCCATGGTTAAATTTCCCATTAATCAGGTGGAACTATGACTTCCTACATCCTTATTGTCAAAATTGAGAGAGGATTCCTCAACTAAAAAAAGAGGCTCTAAGTGCCCCTTATTCCAGGTCAAGATACATATGTGCATTCACACACAAATTTTATTGTAAAGTTAATGAGGTCAATAGAATGAGTTTTTGTCATGATTAGAGTTCCACTTGAATGACATGTTGTTTCAAGACACTTTGTCTATTCAGACAAGGACAAAGGTCTCTAGTCTAAATGGTTTAGATCTAGAACAGAACACAACAGAACATACAAACTTTTATAGATTGATCAAATTACAAAAGATGCAAAGGGATTGCTTACCTTGCAACCGTAGTGATGTATCCTTGCTTGATGTAGCCCTTGATCTTCAGTTTCAAAACAATATATAACAAACAAGTGGAAACACACAAACGATAATAATATGCAATATTGATTAATCTAAACTAGTGGTCAAGGAGACTAATTCTAAATATCTATAATGGACGATAAACCTTTATGGAAAGGGTATACATTACTATATTAATGAAAATAAAGAAGATGAGATTACAACCATTGCCTTGACGTTGCAATTTCTTCTAAATGATCTTTGCCTCAAAAATCCAATCTTGCCTGTAATACCCCAATTTTGACCCTTGTGATATATTGGCTTTTATGCAAATATTGTGTACATGCGATGTATGTTTCCCTAGTATGGAGCTCAAGGCCAAGGCGATGTATGTTTCCCTAGTATGTTTCACTGCTGAGATTCCTAGGAAGTAGTAAATCCACAGCATCCATCCAATAGTTTTGCACACTGTTTTTTACAATAGAGTTCAAGGTGACTACACCCTTGTTCCTTAAAGAAAATAAAAGCTCAGGAGACAATCTGTACTCATCATGCAAACCTGCAATCGGGTCAACACCAACAGCCACCTCCTGCTCATTTCCAACTTTCCAACACAACTCAACCGCAAGCCAACAGTAGACTTTCATGAACCCATTCCAAACAGGTGAAACCCTTTTCACAATTTTTCGGGGCATCCTGAGCCAATGAGAAAGCTTAGTCTTAATATATTTTTGGTGGATAACTTTCAACCACGGAGAATTACCAAACAAAGCCCTCCAAAGACTTTTATGTCGAAGTGCAGCACTAAATATTGACAGGTCCTTTACCCCCCCATCCACCAGATGTATATGGTAGGGAGATCCTTTCCCAACCAACCATAGAAAAATAAGATTTCTTCAACCCCCCGGTCCATAAAAAGTTAAATACAATTCTTCTTAGTCTATTGAGCACCGCACAAGGAACCGACATAAGAGAAAACCAGTAGACAGGTGTCCCCATGAGCACAGATTTAATCAGTGTGATCTTACCACCAAAAAATAGCAGCCGGTATGTCCAATGACAGATACGGGATTCAAACCTTTTTATCAGCCAATGCCAGTCATTAATGAGGTAGCCATTTGGTTTCAAATGAAAACCAAGATATGTGAAACCATCAGTCATTTTGCAAGAGTTATAGGGCATCGCGGATTGAATGATTCTTACCATATCAGTCCCAATCAGCTTCTCATATAAACATGACTTATGCAGGCTGACCTTCATACCAGATGCCTTGCAAAAAAGACTTATAATATCATGATATGCCTTCCACTCTTCCACCGAATCAGAACCTGCAACTAATACGTCACCCACGAACAGAGCATGTGTGATGGATAAGTCTTTAGAAATTTTCAACCCCTTTATTTTACCTTCCAACTGGGCCTTTTTAATCAACCTGCTGAGACCATCCATGACCAACAAAAACAATAAGGGAGATAATGAGCAGCCTTGTCGTATTCCTCTTGAGCAGCTGAAGAAAGTAGTAGGGGCCCCATTGACCAGAACAACAATGTTCATTGAGTTTACACATGCCAAAATCCATCTAATAGCAAGAGCAGGAACCCCAATTTGTATCAAGACAATCCGGAGGAAGTCCCAACTGACTTTGTCGTAAGCCTTTTCAAGATCTATTTTAAGAATAATAGACTTCATCTTCTTAGTCTTGATAGTATGGAGAAGTTCCTGGGTAATTCCAACAGCATCATGTATTTGACGATCCTGTAGGAATCTAAACTGCTCAGGGGAGATAAATCTCGACAATACAGGCTTCAACCTGCCAGCAATTATCTTCGAAACAACTTTATAAGCAAGATTGCATAATGCAGTAGGTCTGAAGTCAGCAAAAGACTTTGGATCATTAACCTTCGGAATAAGAGTAAGAAATGTAGAATTCAGTGCACCATAAATGTATCCCTGAGTTCTAGTGTACTCCACCATTTTCAATAGATCATCTCCCATGATGTCAAAAAAATGCAAGAAAAGCTCCACAGGCCAACCATCAGGCCCTGGACTTTTCTCCTTTGCAAACAGCTTGAGAGTAATCACAACCTCCTCTAGAGTGATCTCTGAACACAAATCAGTCACCTCCTCGTCATTAAAGAATCTAGGATAAATTTTAGCCACTTGAAGTTGTGAAAGTAAGTCACAGCGATTGTCATCAGCATAGATATTACTGAAATGTTTAATAGCCAGAACCTGAAGATTCTTCCCACCAGACACTTCATTACCATCCTGATTATCAATCTTCCAGATGGTATTGTTATTCCTCCTGACAGATGCATATGAGTGAAAAAATCTAGAGTTTTTATCACCTAATTGAACCCATAATGCACGACTTTTCAGTCGCCACTCCATTTCCTCCTTCAAATAAATTTGCTCCTTTTCAGCTTCCAAAAGTTTCAGAATTTCAAACTTATTACTGTCTAAAGGGGCCTCCAGGTTATAAGAATAGAGGAGCTGCAATCTTGTTTCCACATCAAGTAAAGTCTGCCTATCCAACTGCTTCCTCTGATGGATCCAATGAGAGACTTTACCTTTAAGATCTTTTAACTTCAAACATAATCGGTCGACAGGGTTATAATCCTCCCCGATGTTCGAATTAATCCAGGCATCCTTTACAAATAGCAGAAACGCCTCATTTAAAAGAAATGAACTAACAAATTTGAAAGGATAATTCTGTTGGAAGTCACCCTCTTCCAACTGCAAAAAGATTGGCCAATGATCAGACACCTTGATTTTGCCAACCCATTATCGGTAGCGCCTACAAGACTCCAGCAGAGATGCTTTAACCAAAAACTTGTCCAATCTTTTATGGATGCATTCCAGACCTCTCCTACCATTGGTCCATGTAGGGGCTAGAACACCTATGCACACATCAATGAGTTCATTATGAATTAAATACTCAGAAAAATAGTCATCCAAAAGATCAAGCTTGGCATTAGCTCCCCAAACTTCTTGAGCCAGCCTTGTAAAATTGAGATCCCCCGCCACAATAATATGGTCCTTATCCAATAGCCCAGACCTTTGCAAACCGTTCCAAAAATGTTCCCTATTCTTATAAGGAGCATAACAGTTAAAAATGGATAACTGAAGATTATTAGCTTTACAGTGGCCTTCCATCAAGATACCCCACACAGTTTTATAGACAGCAAAGGAAAAATATCTAGGGTCCCAAGCCACTAACAACCCACCATACATACCGATGGAGCTAACAGCAGAGACCTCCCATCCTCCAAAAATACCAGTAATTTTGGCAAGCGCAACCATATCCTCACACATGGTTTCCTGCAATAAAATGATGCTAGGGCGAGTAGTGGTGATAAGGTCAAGAAGGGCCCTAACTCACACAACCCTTCCCAACCCCTGGATGTTCAAGGAGCAAATAGACATTAAGAAACCCTATCAGAGGGGGAAACAACTCTAAGGCCACCATGATGAATAGAAATCCCAGCTACATCCTCCACTAAGTCAATTCTCTTAGAGATAGGAGTATATCCCAGAAGATCCTCCCCTGCCGAAGCATCCCTCAACCTCTCCTTCTTTCGAGCTTTCCTTAAAGTGACATTCCTAAATCTGACCAAATTCACCGACTGGACTAAAGGATTGGTAGAGGGGTTTTTGAGGAAATTGGTAAAGGGGTAATAGAACCCTCTCCTTCCGAAGCCCCATAACCAGCATCCCCTAAAATTTTCAAATCATCCGACTTTGATGTGCCCTCATCCGGTAATGCCGAATCATTCAAAACCCTCCCTTCAGGATGACCCCCAATACAACCGACAGAGCTCCCCAAAACAATAATAGAATTTGGGTTCAATTCCTCCACACCCAACGAGGACCCTTCCCCAAATAAGTCACAACATGCCCTTGATTTTTCAGGAATGGAGGTCCCAGTAAGTAATGGAGAAACCCCAGGAGGATCAATTCTCAATACAGTATCCCCCGATGCAATCTTCTTACTTAAAATCGCTTCCGCATCTATAATCAAATTTAATTCTGCATTAGAAATGTTAGGATAATTAGGAATAGCAGGAAATTTGGACTTACCCGAAGCCAGAGGCTGCCCTGCATCATCCAAAGACTTGACCAAGGATTCAAGGACATTTGCAGATGTTGGAGTCATCGAAGAAGTAGCAGGTACATAAAGTTCCGGACAGTGGGCTTTCGTATGCCCAGTCTGCTGGAAGGGTACCTTGAAGTAATCCAGCCGCTGACGCCAAACCTTTGAACCCCATTCTAATTCAATCTCCGTCGGAAGCCCCTTTGCCATTTCAAAGGCAACCATCACTTTAGCATACCTCCGATCATAACCATATAGAGAACAATTATCCAACCTCACGAATTTTCCAACAGATTTTGCAATACTGATTAAAATATTCTCAGACCATAGTTCTATGGGCAAACCAGGGATAAGTAACCAGAGATGCCAAATACACTGAACTTCCCGAAGTGGGTTAAAAGCAACATGCCATTTTTTCAGGCATAGCGACCCATCTTTAAACAACCAGAAGCATTTAAGGATACAACTCACATGTTCAAGTTTAGAAAAGATAAACATGATCCAGCCATTGATTAGCTGAAGAACCCTAGGAAGATCACCAACTATGGGCATCCAATGTTTGCGAACCCACTCGACTAAATCCTTTTGATCACCAGATGTATACTCCAACCTCCCAACAATAGCTCTGGAAGCTAACATTTCGATTCGGTCCATATTAGTATCCAAAGGAATGGTAAAGCGGTCCAATCCTTCCCGGACCTTCAGGGATTTAGCCTGTCTGCGCCTTCTGGCTTTAGCTCCTTTAAAACAGTGAGGCCATTCTCCATCAGAGGTAGGTTTTGGGGTCAAAACGCACTCAACCACCGAAACACCAGGATCAAACCCTCCCCGAGCCAGGCTAGGATGTGGAGGTAAGCTACACACACCAGCATTTGGTGAAACAAAACCCAAAGCGTCGAGGTGATGACCCATAGTAATGAACAAGTCGTGACCGGCACCAGTTGGTAGAGAACAAAGTACAAAGGACTGCATATAATGACATGAAAGGGTAAAGTAATAATAAACAACTCACCAAAACTGCCAAAACTACAGTGGTGACAACCTGGATCCCACCCGAATGCCAAAACAGGTGATATCAAGCCAAAAATAGCGAGAGGGCTAAAAATAGTGGATACCTAGATAGCCGAAAATGAAACAAGGAGCTTGCAGCTAGGCCCAATTAGCGAAATACCACAAAAAATTATGTAAAAACCAAAGGAACTAGGAACTAGGCCAAAACAGTGGACATCCACAAAAAGCGCTGAAAAAACCATAGGAACAAATAGAGACATTCGAGAGCAACCTACGTGCACAATATCTTCCCATTTTTTTTATACTTGGTTGGTACTGGGACGGTTCGAAAGAACCATCTTGACTCCAAGTCCATTTGGTGCATGGATTTTTGTTCACAATGTAATAGAGTTTTTAATTTTTAATATTATTTTTACTTTCATGAGTGATAGAGTATCATTAAATCAATTAAAAATTAAGGATCGTGAGAATCATTAAGTCAATTATTAAGATTCTATATTAAAATATGAGTATCATTTAGTCAATTTAAAATTAAGATTCTATATATATTTAATAAATTACTATTATTTATTTAAAAAATATATTAATTATTTTTTAAACAAATATTATTTTTTATTATAATGCAAACAAATTAATAAAATATCATATCAAGGTGACAAGGAAGTCAAACGAAAACAAAAAGATGTAATTCAATAAAAAGGTTATGATGTATTATTTTTTCGTATGACACATCAAAACCCATGATAATGATGGAAGCCCACCTTTAGAATATACCAATAAATTTGAGAAATGTTGACCCTCCATTACCGTACGGATTCTATATAATTAAATAATAGTTTTGAAAAAAATTATTTGTAAGGTAACTATATAATAATCTTTTATAGCAAAATAAAATCTAAATGATAATTTAATCAATATATAATAATAATAATAATACTAATATAATTTTAAGATTATAGTTAAGTTAGAAACCAAATTAGTGTGTGAGGTTTTTTTGTTTATAGGACAAGGGATCCCTTCATTCAATAATTTGATGGTTAAAGTTTATGAAGGTTTACATACCCTACTTTCTCTGAATTTAATATACATCTACCAATTTGGTTAGGGAAAGTAGTTATGTTCCACAAATGTGAAAATAGTTGTGTTATCCAGATGTAAAATCTATAATGTAAAATTTACATTTGAATTTATATTCTAGTCTTTTTATAGAAGGTTGTAAATTTTAATAATGTTTTATGTTTATTATTGATGATGATGATATAGTTATTAACGTTTATTGAAATCAATTTTGATTTATTAGATTTTAAAAGAGGTAAGGATATATTTGGTTTGCTTTCGAGTTGTATTTATGCATTCAAAAACTTTGAAGAAAAACAATCTCATATCACTATAGTTTTGATGAGTTAAAATGTGTTACGTCCCCTCCCGTCAATCCAACTCAAGGAAGAGAACATGACTAAAAAACTGGGCTTTCAAGACTCTAGCCCCATCATCAAATTCATAACAAGCAAAATACAACCAAAAATACATGTGTGCAGGTGCATAATACAAGTAAACACAACGGAAATAAAATCTATATCCACACACATTTAACATGTATTTATCAGCATAATCATAATAGTCATCCATTAAAGACAATGCATAAAGTAAAACAAGAGAATACTTATCTTGAAACAAGTTGTCCCGAGCAACTGGCTATGCAACTTCAACGTTCCACCTAGCCATAGGCTAACTGTGCTCTTAATCTCTCAACACAGCTGCCACCCCCCAAGTTGGGCATGATTTTCACAAGGAAAGGGAACCTACAAACTTATGCACAGCCAAATGTAGACCACATCTCAACCAAGCCACTCCATAGTTGGATTTATCAGGCTGTCAAGGCAGTAGAAGGAAATAATTGTTAAGCTAGTAAGCTCAACCACAGAGCTATTGGCACCTCTACAAGATTTAGCTAGCTTGGCACCCACAATACCTACACACCCAACACAAGGAAGTATTCCCTTCACTGCTCCACGGTCCCTCAGGCCATACCTTCCATTCTAGTGCTCCTCAGGGTGTGCATAGAAAAGTAACCAAAGCCCTTTGATCTTTGGTGAGGTTACACTCTTCACTAGGTTTATCAAGCCAATTCTAATCCTCTTTTACTCCTGGTTGCTTACACACAGTTCAAGCCAAAACAAGGGATACATATAACCCAATTCGCAACAATCTCCACACACACACAACAAACACAAAAGTTGGGAATGGAAAAATGATTTCAATTATGGGATGCACAAAACAAGATGTCCATGGGTTTCCCAAATTGTGGCACCCCAAAAATGAGTTGTGAGAGGGGAAAATCAACCACTAGGGAGCAAATCGAATTTCCCACAGGCATACCAACATTCAAATGGAAAAAACGACCCCTTTGAACCCCCAAATTGAATTTCTCCTCCTCCCAGTCATTCTGCAACACTAAAAACAACCTCCCAGCTAGAAAAATGGAGGAAAACCCAGGAAAAACGTGGAGGAAAATGCCCAGCAAGCTAAAACTGCGTGAGAGAGCCAAACACATTCCTGAATAATGGGTTGGGGAGCAAATTCGTGGGTCCTTTCTTGCCCAAGAAGAGAAACACGATTTTAAAAAAGAATGGCTTCCCCATACACGAAATTGGACAACCATACCTCTACTTTTCCCAAAATAATAACTACCTCAACCGCCTCTTGGAAGAATTAAATGATTGGGTGCATAAGTCAAAATGGGTAGTTAATGGTTTATGGGTTCTCTCATTAACACTTGGCTTGACACTATTGGTTCAAGGGTTTGAATATTTTCCCTCCCTATTCCTTGTAAAAATCCTGCTTCCATACTCTTGTTGCATTACATAGCTAGTTGTGGGTATTTTATTAAAATACATATTTACATGATATTTGTAATTTCTATCATGTCTAGATAGCACGCAAACCACATGCATCGATTTTTAAATGCAGATACATAAAACACTAAATCAATGGTGGGGCCTTGGCCTTGAGCTCCTCACCACGATTTGCATAACGACATTGCATCATTTACAACTTTAATGCAACGAGGTCAAAATCAAGGTGTTACATTCCCCTCCCCCTTAAATTAGCATTGTCCTCAATGCTCTTCAAAATTGAACAAAATGGATATGCCACTCTCATGGCATCCTCCAGCTCCCATGTAGACTCATTGGGACCGTAGTGCTTCCATTGCACCTTCACCTATCCAATCGTTCGGTTCCAGAGCAATGTTACCTTCCTGTCTAAGATGCGCAATGGCTCGGTTTGGAACTCTCCCTCGGGTTCCACTTGGATCACATCCCAATTAATCACATGGTTAGGATCATGTACATATTTCTTAAGCAAAGAAACATGAAAAACATTATGAGCTCTAGTGTTAGCAGGAAATGTTAAAATTTAATATGCTAAGACAGAAAATAGCAGCATTACATTCCATTTCACAATAATAGCATATACAGGATCACTGAAGAAACAAAAAGCACAGCATAAACACAAGAGACACAAATTTATCCTGGGAAACCCTCATGGGGTAGAATACCCAGTAAAGCTTCCTCAATATAGATGACCAGCAATATACAAAGATGCAAACCAAAGACATGATCTCCTCCTCCACCATAGCAGACCTCTCCTCCACAAGTGCGCCTCTCTCAAGTGAGTGAGTGTGTCAAATGAGGAACATACCTCCTCTATTTATACACTACACTGACATGTATTTTACACAAGTACATGTAGGCTCGTATTTAACCATTAGGTTAAATACCCTATTATAACTGACTGGGCCAACCCCCACATGGTGGGTCTAATAACCCTAGTTACCACAACCAATTCGGAGGAATAAACATCTCCGGATTCATAGTATAATCACATCGGAGGTATGGAACATCTCCGGAATAAATAATATACAAATATAATATTCTTAGAAGTTACAATATTCAACACTCCCCCTTAACGAGAAGGATATTATAACAACATCCGCAGGAGCAACGAGTCATACATGATACATGATACATCTATATATCATCGGAAGCTTTCTTCAGTTCATCATCATCAGTAAATCAACTAGTTACTGGAACATCGACATCACTCGATCATCAGCATCGTCATCATCAGCATCGTCATCACACGATCATCAGCATTTCCATCACATGATCAGCATTGTCATCACACGATCATCAGCATCGACATCACATGATCAGCATCGTCATCACACGATCATATTACAGGATGATCAATCCTGCTCTCTTTAGGACATAGGTCCATGGATGATACAATCCAGATCAAGTTCCAGGATGATCAATCCTTATCTCTTTAAGACAAGTCTCATGTCTAGGGACGATCTAATCCCAACCACAGTGCCAATCCTTTTTCATACTGGATGTGACCTAGATCAGATCTAGGATTTACCGCCACAGAGCCAGTCCTCTTTCATACTGGATGTGTCATGTCTACAGAGCCAACCCTGTTTCATGCTGGATGTATCACATCTACAGAGCCAGCCCTGTTTCATGTTGGATGTATCACATCTACAGAGCCAGCCCTGTTTCATGCTGGATGTATCACATCTACAGAGCCAGCCCTGTTTCATGCTGGATGTATCACATCTACAGAGCCAGCCCTGTTTCATGCTGCATGTAACCTAGAACAATTCTAGGATTTGTCACATACATTTTGAACCGAGGTCCAGGGACGATCCAGTCCTATCATGTACCTTTTGAACCAAAGTCCAGGGACGATCCAGTCCTATCATGTACCTTTTGAACCGAAGTCCAGGGACGATCCAGTCCTATCATATACCTTTTGAACCGAAGTTCAAGGACGATCCAGTCCTATCATTCAATTCTCGGAGACCTCATGTCTACGGCTCAATTCAAAGGACCATAGTCCGAGGACGATCCAATCCCCTTACCTGTTCATTCAGGATTTAGTTCTCGGAGACATCATGTCTACGGCTCAATTCAAAGGACTAAAGTCCGAGGACGATCCAATCCCCTTACCTGTTCATTCAGGATTTTGTTCTCGGAGACATACGTCTACGACTCTCTTTAGGACTGAAGTCCAGGGATGATCCAATCCCCTCAAGTCCACCAAGGACTTCATTCTCGAAAACATACGTCTACGGCTCTCTTTAGGACTGAAGTCCAGGGATGATCCAATCCCCTCAAGTCCACCAAGGACTTCATTCTCGAAGACATACGTCTACGGCTCTCTTTAGGACTGAAGTCCATGGATGATCCAATCCCCTCAAGTCCATCAAGGACTTCATTCTCGAAGACATATGTCTACGGCTCTCTTTAGGACTGAAGTCCAGGGATGATCCAATCCCCTCAAGTCCACCAAGGACTTCATTCTCAAAGACATACGTCTATGGCTCTCTTTAGGACTGAAGTCCAGGGATGATCCAATCCCCACATCACTATGGGTACAAGTATCTTCATCCATACAAGTACAAACACATATCAATACATCAAGGCATCATGTAACCTCATCATCAAAACATGTATATCAAAACATGTATCCTCATCATCGAGACATGTATATCAAAACATGTATATCATCATCAAAACATGTATATCAAAACATGTATCCTCATCATCGAGACATCTATATCAAAACATGTATATCATCATCAAAACATGTATATCACTAATACATCTATCATCAAAAGCATGTATTCTCACTAATACATCTATCATCAAAAGTAAAAATATAAGAGTCCTAAATCTAAATAATTCTAAGTAACTAAGTGTAGTGAATAGGTAACCTCATCATTGATGAGGCAGACTTGTTATCAGATACTATGCTACTCCCCCTTTCGAGGAGAGTTCTTTTGAACTATACCAAGCTTGTCTCGAAAGTATTCAAACTTCACTCGAGACAAAGGTTTAGTCAAGATATCAGCAATCTGATCCTCAGTGCTTATATATTCGAGCTTGATAACTCCTCTTTGCACCATATCTCGTATATAGAAGTATCGGATCTCTATGTGTTTTGACTTATCGTGGAACACAGGATTTTCAGTCATCTTAATGCAGCTTTGATTGTCACACATAATCACAGTGGGATCCATTTCTAAGTCAAACACTCCATATAAAAGCTTCTGAAGCCATACTGCTTCACAGCTGGCAGAGCAGACAGCCATATATTCTGCTTCAGCAGTACTGAGAGCCACACTAGATTGTTTCTTGCTGAACCATGAGATCATGGCAGATTCAGGACTATAACATCCACCTGATGTACTCTTTCTGTCTGAGACACTTCCTGCCCAATCAGAATCTGAGTAACCATGTAAACGGTGTTCATGACCTCCAAGATAATATAGACCAAAAATCTAATGTACCTTTTAGGTACCTCACTACATGCTTTGTATCTATTAAGTGAACCTTTCTAGGTTCTACTAGATACTGACTTAGGGTATTTACAGCAAAGCATATATCTGGCCTAGTATTTGTTAAATACATCAATGACCCAATGATTTGTCTATATAGGGTTAGGTCCACTAACTACGATGAGTCATTAACTAATAACTTCAAGTTGGAGTCCATGGGAGTGGCCATGGCTTTATACTCCAACATATCAAATATTTTTAGAAACTTCACAGCATACTTACCTTGATTTAAAAGATTCCTTTTGGATCTTGCCATACTTCTAGACCTAAGAAGTAGTGCATTAATCCGAGATCTTTCATTTTCATTTCTGCAGCCATTTTCATGACCTGTTTCTCATTCCTTGTCAGAAAGAGATCATCGTCATATAATAATGGTATGACAGGTTCATCATCCACAACCTTAAGGTAAAGGTTAGGAACAACTTTACTTCTGGTAAAGCCCGAGCTTTGTCATGAAGCTGTCAATTGTCCATTATTCACACTCTGCATTGAGTGATCTTCTGCATATCTATCTGTGCCATCTCTCGTCAGATGGGTCTACTAATATGAGCCTCAAAATCATTCAAACTCTATGGTGAGTTCCTTCTTGCATCCATGTCATATGTGTATAGAAGCCATATTCAACCTTGTAGCAAAGTTTGAGATCCACATCACCCATGATGATCATTAAGCTCATCAATTGACTACCGATCCTGGGTACCCATACAGAACCTGATTCACACTTCTTCTTTAATTACATCATTAAGAGAATGGTCTTATCTAGTCCCTTGGAGCAAAACATCTCATCATGATTCTCTTCCTACAAATCAAAATTAAGTACATGACTAGTAATACTTCGTAATCATCAAATCATATTGACATGATAACCTATTATGCATACAGATATCATTTACATAGTTATGCAACTATTTTGACCAATACTTTGGCACAACACTTTCCCATATCCTGTATGCATACAGTAGCTATCTAGATGCCTTCCATCTCTACCAGAACATACTATCGAGAGTGTGCACAGCTCTCAGCATGTCAGCAAAGAGGTTTCATACTAGACAAGCAACAATGGAATGTTTGTCCAACTTACCAATCATATGCATATTAGTAGTATATTGTTCAATGCTTTATGAATGTTTACTCTCAGCATGATATATTCTAGGAATACAAATATGCATAGAAGCAATATCATTTACTATTTCTAATAACAACTCAAATACTTATCTTTTATGTTTGTGTGGTTGCCTCCCGCTTGATCTTCTATATGTCTCCTAAACTTCTATTCATTCTGTACCACTGTGCATGCTCAAGTGTACACTAGTGTCATCCTCATGATCTCATACACAAACATACATTCATTAGTATATTCTCAATATTATCAAAACATTCTAATTCTAAATAATCTTGAATATGTACAGTCATGATCATTAGTATTCAGGGTTTCAAGGAAGTCTTCTTTTACTCATGCATATTCTTGTTTGATCTAGTTAGTTAAATCATCAACCAATATAAGAGACATAATATGCATAAACCCTTGATTACTAACCAATCATACCAAGTATACTTACATAAGGGATCCTAACACAAGGTCAGATTCTAACATGACATAGGAAAACATACCTGGATTAGTATACCTGCTTAGTTATGTACAACATACCTAAACAATCTCTTCAATGATTTAGAGATCCTGAGCTAGAACCTGCATGTCTCATAGGTTAAACATAGTATAACAAAGTCATACATACCTCGTGAGTCTTTGTCTTCATGTTGTCATGGTCATGGAACTTGAATTGTCTTTTGTGATGTACCTGTATCTTGTTAGTAGACAACATCAACCTCACACAACACCATAATGCATTAGTACAATCATATAGCCCTAATCAATGAATGTCTTCATGCATTCATACTGTTACTAGGGTGATAAGACAATTCTAACATTAATCAAGATTGTACTAATAAATAATATGAAGACAAACACATCATGAACTTAATCAAGAATCAGATTTCAAGACATACCTGAACCTCCTTAAGTCATACCTGTCAAGACTTCTTGTGGTCTTCTTATGTAAGGCCTTAGCCTCAACTCCCCCTGAAACTTGATCTGGAGCTTGATTAGGGTTTGCTAGAGAAACCCTAAAAATTCAATCTTTGACTTTCACACTTTCGAATGAATGGAAGGATGTGTCTTGCTGAGCTGATCAAACTAGCATACTTCAATTCCAAAATTTGACCCCTCAAAATTGCCTTTGAAACTTCTGGATCTTCTCGACAGGATCCCGAACTAGGGTTTGATGAAGCCCACTCTTCTGCTCAATCAAAAGGTTTGATCCAGGGCTCTAAACTCTTATTTTTCTGAGGAGCTTCCAGCCGTGGATTCCGATTCCAAAAATTCTAACTTTCTCCGAAACCCTAAATTCCGGAAGCCATGAATAAAGGTGCTCCAAAAATAATTCTGTTTTGACAGAAATATGTACCTGATTGTTTCTGCTATAACTCCAAAAATTTTGCTCCACGGGGTCTGAAAATTTTTTCTGCAGTAGCCTGACTTGTCATCTTTCCATCCTGACAGGTCTGACCTCAATTGGATTTTCTGAGAGAGAGTTATGCCAAATGTCGCAACGTGACCAGTTTTGGGATAATACAGGAGAGCAAACTTGTACGGCGTGCCACGTGTCACTGTTTGAACTTCGGCCTTTGAAAATTTTTCCTGAGATAGCTCGTGTTGTTATCTTTCCATCCTGATAGGTCTGACCTCAATTGGACTCTCTGAGAGAGAGTTATGCCAAGTGTCGCAACGTGACCTGTTTATGGTATAAAACAGGAGAGCAAACTTGTACGGCATTCCACGTGTCACTGGTTCAGTTTCGGCCTCTAAAAAAGTTTCTTGAGATAGTACAGTCTGTGTACTACCTGTCACTTTTTACGAAATTTCATTTGGAGCTTCCTAGCCCAAGTTATGACCTTTTTTCCTAGGTCACCTGATTTTGACTGAGATCTGGAAGAGGCAGAAACCCTAACTTGTACTGATCATAACTTACAAAGTACAATGAATATGAGGGTGCCCTTTGGACACAAGATACCTGGAGATGTTATCTACGACCTATAAAGGTTTCAGATCTCGAACCTTCGCCAAAATGGATTTATAGCGAAAGTTCCATGATGATTGGTTTTTGCTATATAAAACCCTAACCTTCATATTGTCGTAAGTAAAGCAAGTGTCGTAAGTGCCATACCTTGCCTTCCTTCAGTTTAGCTCTGATACCATGTTAAAATTTAATATGTTAAGACAGAAAACAGCAGCATTACATTCCATTTCACAATAATAGCATAAACGGGATCACTGAAGAAACAACAAGCACAGCATAAACACAAGAGACACAAATTTATCCTGGGAAACCCTCATGGGGTATAAAACCCAGTAAAGCTTCCTCAATATAGATGACCAGCAATATACAAAGATGCAAACCAAAGACATGATCTCCTCCTCCACCATAGCAGACCTCTCCTCCACAAGTGCGCCTCTCTCAAGTGAGTGAGTGTGTCAAATGAGGAACATACCTCCTCTATTTATACACTACACTGACATGTATTTTACACAAGTACATGTAGGCTCGTATTTAACCATTAGGTTAAATACCCTATTATAACTGACTGGGACGACCCCCACATGGTGGGTCTAATAACCCTAGTTACCACAACCAATTCGGAGGAATCAACATCTCCAGATTCATAGTATAATCACATCGGAGGTATGGAACATCTCCGGAATAAATAATATACAAATATAATATTCTTAGAAGTTACAATATTCAACAAGAAATGCAAGTCTATATGCAACTGGCCCTATTCTTTCAAGCACTTCAAATGGCCCACAATATCTGGGTGATAGCTTGGCACAATTCCCAAGCTTAAAGGAACTCTTCCTTGGCGTCACACTAAGATAAACATGATCCCCAACACTGAACTCCCTATGCACCCTATGCTTATATGCATAGCTTTTATGTTTATCTTGAGCTGCTTTTAAATTCTGTCTGATCTTTACAACCTCTTGTTCCATTTCCTTAAGCAATTCTGACCCAAGTACAATTCAGTGGACGAGATTATCCCATGTCACTGGTGTCCTACACTTTCTTCCATACAAAGCCTCAAATGGACTCATTCCCAATGATGCGTGCTGCCGATTATTATATGCAAACTCTACCAAGTGTAGATAATCCTCCCACTTGGATGGTTTCTCCATTACATACATGCGAAGCATGTCTTCAAGCACCTGATTTACTCTTTCTGTTTTTCCATCTGTCTGAGGATGGTACGCAGTGCTAAAGTTCAACTGTGTACCCGAATCTGCAAAAGGACCTTTCCAAAAGTTTGAAGTGAACTTGGTATCCCTGTCAGAAATTATTGCCTTAGGCAATCCATGCAATCTGAAAATTTCCTTCATGAAAATCTTTGCAATGGCATTGGTTTTATATGTGGACTTAACCAGTATAAAATGTGTTGCCTTGGTTAACTTGTCTACCACCACCATGATGGAATCATGCTTCTTTATTGTCATCGGCAAACTTGTAATAAAATCCATGGAAATTATCTCCCATTTCCATTCTGGAATTGGCAATGGATGCAATAATCCTGCTAGGTGTTGGTGTTCAACCTTCACTTGTTGACATTTCATGCACTTAGAAATGTATTTAGAAATGTCCTTCTTCATCCATGGCCAGAAATATTGTTTTCTGGCTGTAGCAATTGTTTTCTTGTAATGTACCAACTAGGATTAGTGATACAAAAACTCTCTACTTCACAGAATGAATTAAAACAATGTTTGTGGAAGCTAGATTGAATGAGTTTGGACAAGATTAAAAGATTTGGGTGGAAGGAAGGCTTTGATATTTGTTGATACCTTTGCACAAAGTACTGAGACCATTTATGTTTCAATAGCAGCAAAGCTGCAATCTACTCCAACGCTCATGGGCCCCTCAACATATGCAGAATAGTATGGGTGTAAACTTTGATGGGAGGCTAGGGATGGGTGTTTCTGACTCAAAGAGGCTAAATAAAATTTCAATTACATTCATTACACAGTCAAGTGACATTCTAGAAAGTTATATGAAGTTTTGAGCAAGTCTCACAAAAAGACTAGTAAATTGACACTCTAGGATAGCATAGCTAGTAATTTCCAGGAGATCCAAACAGTCAATTAAGGGTCACGAATTATTAAAATCAGACATGGATGGTGTCATATAACATGTTAATTAACTCCAGGAATAGAAAGCAACTCATTTGTACCTCTACTCATTCATTTATTCAACATAGTGTGGAAACTAGTGATTAAAAAGTGCATAAAGAGATAGTCTTCCATTTTTATGATCCAAATTTCCTTAGAGGCTTACAAATTTCACTTCTAGAATAAAGGAAGGTTCTGATATGATTCATTGAACAACAACAGGTTGAAATCAGAGGTCATCAACAGAGATTAAAGAGATTATTACATTCAGTTCTTCAATTGATCTCCAATGCTAGAAAATCTTACAATATTGATAGAATAAGTATGAGAAGAGTGGGAGGAGATGAATTTATGTACTGGATCTGATAGGAGGATGAAATAAGGTATGGTGTCTGTAGATGATGGCCGCACTAAATCTTTTGAGCTTCTCAAGGGCACATTCATCAACTGAAACTTCACATGTGCGCTCCTTAACACTGAAACCTTGACTCTAGTGAGAATTGTTGTATCTTGGTCATCCATACACCTTTTTCAACAAGAAAAAAAATGACTCTAGTGAGAATTGTTGTATCTTGGTCATTTCTTACTGGAAACGACCCTCCGGACGCAATGGAATAGGTCTCACAACCCAAAAATTCTCATAAGTTCTGAACCCAGAACCTCCATTTCGGCCCTACAACGTTGTTTCCACCGAATGATAAGAATGCTTCAGAAGATAGAAAGAAGAGAGGATGTAATCATAAAGTTGGATCAGATCTGAAATTTGGTATCAATGGCTGCAGTGGATCATGTGCAGAAGAGTGGAACTGGAACTATGGGGTACATCTCCCATAGGTTGGCTATGGCACATCTCCTTGCCTTGGTAAGCTAAAGTGCTCACACACAAATTCAATAACGATCAGAAGTTCTAAAAATGAGTTGCTTGGATTCTTTTATAGAATTTTGGGTGACCTAATGAGCAAGTTGAATAGCTCGGTGACTTGTGAAAACCCTTCCACGTGGCCACCCATGAGTGGATGAGGAAATCTTGCTTTCCTTCTTTTCCTTTTTTTTTTTTGCTTTCCTTCTTTTTTCTTTTTATGATTGCCTTTCCACTTTCTTCTTTGGATTTTTCTTCTTTTTATGAACTTTCATTCTTTTCTGACTTTCCTACTTTATGCTGATTTTCCTGATTTTATCGTGATTTGCTGCTTTTAGCATATTTTTTACCAATTTTAGTAATTTCCATCCTCCTTGTTCCACTTGGCCTCTCTAATTCGCCCTCCTTAGCTTAACTCATTATTTCTAGTCCAAATATTAGTAATTAGAAATAAAATTACTCAAACCAACTAATTAATTATTCCAAAGTGCATATTCTGGAATTTAATTAATTAAATGCCTCCAAACCAAAATTAATCCCTTAGAATAATTTAATTCTTTTCCTAGTACTATTGGCATCATTAATTAAATATTTTAATGCTTATGTCCTAGTGACATAGACCTTGTCAAAATTTGGGGACATGACATTTCTGATATCCTAGGTGACCGGAATATGGAGCTTTATGGATTTCAACCACAACAATCCTCCTCAAGTCTGCAACATTTGGAATATAACTTTAATTCTTAGAAGTAAGAAGTTCGTCACCTTCCAAATGATACCCTTCATACCTCTTTTCAAAGTTTCGTTGTTGCAATTTGTCCTTTATCTACACATAAATTTCATCTTCAACAATACAGTTGGCAATCTACTACCTCAAATCTGGTTGACAGGTACTAAGGGCTGCCACATGCATTTCAGGTACTTTTCTGCTGAGTGCATCAACCACCTTATTTTCTTTCCCCTTTATGTGTTTGATCTCAAAATCAAATTCACACAAAAATTCTAGCCATCTAGCTTGCCTAACATTTGATGTTGGTTGCTCAAACAAATATTTTAGACCATAATGGTCTGTCCTTAGCTCAAATTTCCTACCCATCAAATAGTGTCTCCACATCTTTAAGGCGTGTACTATGGCTTCCAGTTCTAAATCATGAGTAGCATAGTTCTTATCACACTCCTTCAACTTTCTTGACTCATAGCATACCACACGGTTGCCTTGCATAAGAACTCCACCAAGTCCTTGATTGCATGCATCAATACACACCACAAATTCTTTTTCTGGGTCTACAATTTTTGTCACGTCCCCTCCCATCGATCCAACGCAAGGAAGGGAACATGACTACAGATATTGGGATTTTTACCAAAAGTTCAGCACGATTCATTAGATTCATACAAATAAAACAAATGTGTGCAGATGCAAATCAACATAGACATGCACAGCGGAATTAAACTATCCACGCACATTTGTCATGCATCTAACATCAGAAACAGAATAGTCCATAATTAATTAGAACATTGCAAAAGTAAAATACCCATAGAGAGAATACTTATCTCGATGTAATGTTATCCCAAGAAACTAGCTATGTCGCTGTAACGTTCCACCCAACCATAGGCCAGTTGTGTTCATCAATCTCTCAACACAACTGCCACCCCCCGAGCCTGGCATGATTTCTACAAGGAAAATGGGACTCTCAAGCTTAGCACAGCTCAAGCAAACATCACATCTAATCCAAGCCAGTCCACAACTGGGTTTATCAGGCCAATGTGAACCCTTATATTTTTTTTTATGCTTGCATTCAAGCTCAAGCCAAAACAATGGATACCCAACCCATACACAACAAGCTCAATTATTGGGCAATGATACCCATTTTTAACACGGGTATTTACAAAACATGATGTCCACGTGTTTTCCCCAGTCGTGGCACAACAAAACGACTTATGGGGAGGGAAAAATCGGCCACATGGAACAACTCGAATTTCCCACAGATATAGGGGCATTTAAATGGTGAAAGCGACCTCCCACGATGTCCAAATCAGATTTATTTTCCTCCCCACAGCTCTACCACACAAAAACGGATTCCCAGCTATGGAAAATGAAGGAAAAAGATGGAAAACATGAAGGAAAACGCCCCATCTAGCTTAGACTGCGTGAGGGAGCAAAGAACATGGGTGAATCATGGCTTGGGTAGCAAATTCGTGGCTCCTTTCTTGCCCAGGAATCCAAACACATTTTTCCTAAAAACTGATGGCATGCCCATACCCGAATTTGGACAGCGATACCTCTCCATTCCCCAAGGTATTAACTACCTCAACCAACTCTTGGAAGAAATAAACGATTGGGACAAAACTCAACATGGGTAGTTGAGGGTTTATGGGTTCTCTCATTGACACTTGGCTTGACTTGATTGGCTCCAAGTGTTTGAATATTTCCCTCCCAATTCCTTGTAAAAATCATGCCCCAATCTCTTGTTGCATTGCATTGCATAGCTAGTTGTGGGTATTTTATTAAAATTCATATTTACATGATATTTGCAATTCCATTGTGCCTGGCTAGCACGCAAACCATATGCATCGCTAAATCGATGGCAGGGCCTTGGCCTTGAGCTCCTCACCACGATTTTATAACAATATTACATTCTTTACATTTTAATGTAATGGGGTCAAAATCAGGATATTACAATTTCCAAATTGGTACACTCATGAGAAGACTCTTCAACCACTGGAAACTTTCCTTACATCTTGGTGTCCACTCAAACTTTATCCCCTTATTTTGCAAAGAAGTGATTGGATGTTCAACCTTGGAGAATCCTTCAATGAACCTCCTGTAGTAACCAACAAGTCCCATAAAGGATCTCACATCTGTCACGTTCCTTGGAGTTGGCCAATCCATAATGGCTTCAATCTTGTCGGGATCAACTGATATTCCTTCTTCTGAAATGATGTGACCCAAATAATGAATTTTATCTTTATAAAAGTCACATTTACTCAGCTTTGCATACAGTTTATGCTCCCTTAGCAATTGCAAGGCCATTCTAAAATGTTCTTCATGCTCTTCTTCATTCTTAGAATAGATAAGAATGTCATCTATAAAAAAAAGAACAAACTTGTCCAAATACTTGCTAAAAACACTATTCATGAGGCACATGAATGTAGCTGGTGCATTCATGAGAACAAATGGTACTACCACAAACTCATAGTGTCCATACCTTGTTCTAAAGGTTGTCTTATGAATATCTTCCTCTCTGATTCTTACCTGATGGTAACCAGACCTCAAGTCAATCTTTGAAAATACCTTTCCTCCTCTCATTTGACCAAAAAGGTCATCAATTAGAGGTAATGGGTATTTGTTCTTCACAGTGACTTTTTTCAACTGCCTGTAATCAATACATAACCTGAGTGTTCCATCTTTCTTTTTCACAAATAGCACAAGTGCTCCCCATGGGGACACACTTGGCCTAATATATTTCTTCTCTAACAGCTCCTGTAACTGCATCTTCAATTCTAGCAATTCCGGTGTACTCATCCTGTAAGGTGTCTTGGACACGAGTGCAGCTCCCGACACAAGGTCAATTGTGAAATCAATGTCCCTCTTTGGAGGAAGTCCTAGAATCTCATCAGGAAAAACATCCCTGAATTCTTGCAATACATGATAGTCCTCCAACTTAGGAGTTTCATTTTATGATGTTTCCAAAACATGAGTTGCATACAATTGACAACCCTTCCTACAAAACTTTTCCAGTCACATGGCTGAAATATTCCTAGCATAAATCACCTTTGGAATTCCTTTTACGACCCTTAGGTTTCCTTCCTCATCCATGCATTCAAAAGTCTTGTTGTAGCAGTCAACTTTAACTCTGTGTGGTTCTAACTAGTCCATTCCAATGAGAATATCATAGGAACCAAGTGGCAAAATATTCAAATTTGCATAAGTGAATAGCCCATCCATCTCTAATGGAAATTTCTCTACCATTTCACTAACTTTTCTCTTGGTTCCATTGGCTAGTTGAACTAACCATGACTTACTATGCTTTAATTTCTTAAAAGCACAAATCTCAACAATTTTAGGAGTGATATAACTATGAGTAGATCCAGGGTCAATCAAAATAGAAATAGATTGCTTAGAAATCTTACCTTCAACTTCAAGCATAGGTGATTGATGGCCTGCCTGGCGGTCCTTTAGTGCTGCATAGATTCTATGGATGGTCCTCGCCACTTGACCCACAATTTCAGATCCTTGGATGTTGTGAACCTGCTTTACACTCCCATTCTGATGTGGACAGTTCCTTAGCATATGGTCCTCTCCACATCCCCAACATTGAAGTGGCTCTCTTGGATTCTTTAGATCTCTTGGTTTATCTCCCATCATTCTAGTTGGCTTAGTCACACCCTGTGGTGGCTACCTTTGTTGATTTATGAGATGAGGAGGTTTGAAACCCTTCCTCCTTTGGTCAAACTTCTCATTTTTCTTGTCCTTCCATGCCTTATGGAAATCAAGTTTGCTTTTGTTTTGATCATAACAATACTTGGCCTTTCTCATTTCTTCCTCTAGAGTTCGAGGTTCATCAAACTCAATTCTGTCTTTATATGATTGAGGTAGTCCACTTAGAAAACGTTGAATCTTCACCTTATCATCTTGGATATACTTGACATATCTCAGCAGCTCCAAGAATTTGTTTGCATATTCTTCCATGGTCATTTGGCCCAATTTCAACTCATGGAACTCTTTGTTTTTATCATCATAGTACCTATCAGAGAGGTACTTTTGCTTGAAGTACTTCTTGAATTGCTTCCACACAATCTTCCTTTCATTGATCTTCTTCACTTGCCTAAGGTGATCCCACCATATAGATGCTCTTCCATTTAGATTAAATATGGCCACCTTTGCCTTCATGTTTCCAGAGTAGTCTTGGACTTGGAAATACTTCCTCATCCCAAGAAGACAAGCTTCAACTTCTTGACCAAACTTTACGTCACCATCAAATGTAGGAAGTTTAGCCTTCTTAAATTCCCCATGTGAATTGTTCTTGTAATGTCTCTTCCTCTTACTCCTGTGAGATGAAGAGCTTGAACCTTCAATAGATTCTTAAGAGCCAAATGATCCTCTAGAAGAGATTTCTAGAGTATATGTCCTGTCTCTAGAAACTCTTCTTGATCTATTGTACCTCTTGCGGGAATTTCTCTTTGAACTACTCCTAATCCTTTCTAGATTTGTTGAGTGATGCCCGTAGTTAATCTTCCTTTGTATGTCTATCACGTCCCCTCCCATCATACTAGCGATATAGAGAGAACATGATGCAAAAACTAGGCATCTAGCCCCATGTAAATTAAGTAAAAACCATTGGAATATGAAAGACATATGCAGATGTATATATATATGCAAGAAACACAACGGAATTAAAATCATCTACATATCTAACATACATTCAACATTTTCATGACATATATTAAATAAAGACATTGCAGAATTATACAAGAGAGTACTTATCTTGAAATGAAGTAGTGTCGAACAACTAGCTATGCAACTGCAACGTTCCACCCAACCATAGGCCAGTTGTGCTTATCAATCTCGCAACACAATGGCCACCCCTGAGCTGGGCATGATTTCTACAAGGAAAAAGGGAACAACAGACTCACACATAACCAAAATACACCAAAGTCAACCAAGCCAATCCACAGTTGGGTTTATCAGGTTGCTAAGGAAAAGGGGAGGGAATGAATTGCTAAGCTAGTGAGCTCAAACACAGAGCCATGGATACCTCTACAATATCTATCTAGCTTGGCACCCACAATGCCTACACACCCCACACAAGGAAGTATTCCCTTCACTAATACACAGTCCCTCAGGCCATACCTTCCATTCTGGTGTTGTTCAAGGTGTGCATAGAAGAGTAGCCAGCCCTTTTGATCTTTCTGAGAGGTTACTCTCCTCACTAGGTTTATCAAGACAATTATGGTCCTCTTCCACTCCCAATTTCTTGCTTACAAGTTCAAACTAAAACAGGGATGCACATAACAGCAAAATCGCAAGTGTTTGGTATGAAGAAAAACGTGGGCAACCAAAAACGAAATGATAAATGGGGAATCACCCCTGGGAAGGCAAATTCGTTTTCAGAAAATGTTTATGGACATTCCAGGAGCAAAAACGACCTCCATCACACCCCCAAATCGTGGTTCTCCTCTCTGAGTCACTGTACCAACCAAAAACAAGTTCCCAGCCATGGAAAATGTAGGAAAATGATGAAAAACGTTAAGGAGGAAGCCCCAGCTAGCTCAGACTACGTGAGAGAGCAAAGGCCATGGGTGAAGAATGGCTTTGGGCATAATTTCGTGGGTGTTTTCTTGCCCAAGAAGCAAAAATATGATTTCCCAGATTGATGGCTTGCCCATACATGAAATTGGATTCCATACCTCTCCAATCCCAAGGCATTAACTACCTCAACCAACTCTTGGAAGAATTAAATGATTGGGTGCATAAGTCAAAATGGGTAGTTGATGGTTTATGGGTTCTCTCAATGACATTTGGCTTAACACTATTGGGTCAAGAGTTTGAATATTCCATCCCTATTCCTTGTAAAATCATGCCTCCATCTCTTGTTGCATTGCATAGCTAGTTGTGGATATTTCATTAAAATTCGTATTTACATGATGTCTTAATTTACATTGTGCCTGTCTAGCACAATAACCATATGCATCGATTTTTAATTTCCGATACATAAAACGATAAATCAATGGCGGGGCCTTGGCCTTGAGCTCCTCACCATGATTTAATAACAATATTTACATCATTTACAATTTTAATGCAATAGGGTCAAAATCGAGATATTACAATGTCTGTCAAACTTTGCAGCATAGCTGCATTCAACTAATTTGATTCTTCTCGAGCTTTAATCAATCTCTCATTGTCTTCTCTAGAACTCTTCAACTCCACCCTTAGGCTCCTCATGGTGGCTACAATATCTAGAGGAGTCTCTTGATTTCTTCTACCATTAGATCCAGTCTCAACATTCTCAACCTATATGTTTTCTCCCATGGCATCTGTCTCAAAATCATAGGGATCATGTGCATCGTCCATGATGACAATCCTTTTGGACCAACCAAGACCAAAAATTTTCCAACTGCACTATGCTCAATGTTGATCCCTAACAGTCATTGATATGATTCTGAGTCTGCAAAATGTGTTCATAAACACAATTGTTAGCTACATTATATTCTTAGAAATTTATAAATTTGTTTCATCCATTATGGGAACATTCCTTATTGACAATTTCTGTCAAGTCACATAATTTTCTCACAATCAAGGATGTCTCACAGGGACAACAAGGGTCAAGGGGGCTCGCCCCCTTGCGGCTTCCTTGTGCCACTACAGGGCGGGTCGAGGGTAGCGCCCTCATTTTTTTTGTTTTTTCTGTAAATCTTTTGATTTAGCGCAATCTAGCGCATAAGTTCAATGCCATTTTTCAATTTCTGGCACCTAAAAATCTTCTTAGAAAAATGACCAATTTCCCTGTTTCGACGGACTTCTCCAAAATTTACCGAAATGTTTGTCAACGAACTTTTCCATTTTGCTCTGAAAGCCTTTTCAGCAAACTTTTCCATTTTGCTTCGAAAACCTTTTCGGCAGACTTTTCCATTTTGCTTCGAAATCCTTTTCGGTGGAATTTTCCATTTTGCTCCGAAAGCCTTTTTGGCAGACTTTTCCATTTGTCGCTGAAACGTATCGACGACTTTTTCAATTTGTTGTTGATCGCCTTTATCAACGACATTTGCAGTTTGTCGTTGATCTCCTTTATCGATGACTTTCTCAATTTTTCATTGATTGCCTTTATCGACAACTTTTTCAATTTTTCGTTGAAATGTATCGACGACATTTTCAATTTGTCGTCGATCGCCTTTATCGGTGACCTTTTCAATTTGTCGTTGATCGCCTTTATCGATGGATTTTTCAATTTGTCGCTGAAACGTATCGGCGACATTTTCAATTTGTCACCGACAGTTTCGACATACTTAGGCATTTTTCGCCGAAATCTTATCGGTGCAACTCTACAATTTTTGTTGACACACACTTAGGCAGAAACTCAAAAAAACTTATAAAACTTAGAAATTGATCAGGAAGTTATCTTAATCACTGCTAGTTGTTTAAGTTGGCCCATTCAAGCCTGATGTTGTAACCTATCACTCTAATACCACACTGTCACGTCCCCTCCCTTCAATACAACTCAAGGAAGGGAACATGACTAAAAATTTGGGCTTTCAAGACTCTAGCCCCATCATCAAATTCATATCAAGTAAAATACAACCAAAAATACATGTGTGCAGGTGCATAATACAAGTAAACACGGCGGAAATAAAATCTATATCCACACACATTTAACATGCATTTATCAGCATAATCATAACAGTCATCCATTAAAGACAATGCATAAATTAAAACAAGAGAATCCTTATCTTGAAACAAGTTATCCTGAGCAACTGTCTATGCAACTGCAACATTCCACCCGACCACAGGCCAACTGTGCTCATCAATATCTCAACATAGCTGCCACCCCCGAGCTGGGCATGATTTTCACAAGGAAAGGGAACCTACAAACTTATGCACAGCCAAATGTATGCCACATCTCAGCCAAGCCAATCCACAACTGGGTTTATCAAGTTGTCAAGGCAGTAGAAGGAAATAATTGCTAAGCTAGTAAGCTCAAACACAGAGCTATTGGCACCTCTACAAGATTTAGCTAGCTTGGCACCCACAATACCTACACACCCAACACAATGAAGTATTCCCTTCACTGCTCCACAGTCCCTCATTCCATACCTTCCCTTCTAGTGCTCTTCAGGGTGTGCATAGAAAAGCAACCAAAGCCCTTTAATATTTGGTGAGGTTACACTCTTCACTAGGTTTATCAAGCCAATTCTAATCCTATTCTACTTCCGGTTGCTTACACACAGTTCAATCCAAAACAAGGGATACATATAACCCAATTCGTAGCAATCTCCACACACACAGAGCAAACACAAAATTTGAGAATGGAAAAACAATTTCAACTATGGGATGCACAAAACAAGATGTCCATGCGTTTCCCAAATCGTGGCACTTAAAAAATGAGTTGTGAGAGGGGAAAATCAACCACTAGGGATCAAATCAACATTTCCCACAAGCATACCGACATTCAAATGGAAAAAACGACACCTTTGAACCCCCAAATCGAATTTCTCCTCCTCCTAGTCATTATGCAACACTAAAAACGACTTACCAGCTACAAAAATGGAGGAAAACCCAGGAAAAACGTGGAGGAAAATGCCTAGCAAGCTAAAACTGCGTGAGAGAGCCAAACACATTCCTGAATAATGGGTTGGAGAGCAAATTCGTGGGTCCTTTCTTGCCCAAGAAGAGAAACATGATTTTAAAAAATTATGGCTTCCCCATACATGAAATTGGACAGCCATACCTCTCCATTTCCCAAAATAATAACTACCTCAACCACCTCTTGGAAGAATTAAATGATTGGGTGCATAAGTCAAAATGGGTATTTAATGGTTTATGGGTTCTCTCATTGACACTTGGATTAACACTATTGGTTGAAGGGTTTGGATATTTTTCCTCCCTATTCCTTGAAAAATCATGCCTCCATACTCGTGTTGCATTGCATAGCTAGTTGTGGGTATTTTATTAGAATACATATTTACATGATATTTGTAATTTCTATCGTGCTTGGCTAGCAAGAAAACCACATGCATTGATTTTTAAATGTCGATACATAAAATGCTAAATCAATGGCGGGGCCTTGGCCATGCACTCCTCACCGTGATTTTTATAACGATATTACATCATTTACAAGTATATTGAAATGGGGTCAAAATCAAGGTCTTACAAAATGTTAGGAATGTATGTATTGTAACAAGTATTTTGGCAATTGTGATTTAATGTTTGTGTACGTGAGACATTCTAAGAGAAAGTGCTTTTCATCTTCAACCCTCTTGGTGTCACAAAGATGACAAATTCTTTCACCCTTATGAAAAAATGTTTTGTTTTAGTAGAGTGAGATTACGAAATTGGAACCATTATTAGTTGGAGAAATTAGGTTTGTCTTTGGTTAATTACTTTAGCAAAAATAACATTGGAACTTATTTGTTCATCTAATCAAACATCAAGTTTTTCTTTTTTCACAGAAAAAATAAATAAATAAAATCATAAAACTTCATTTATAACAAAGGTTTACATTACTCAAATGCCTCCGGGATCCTCCATAAAATCAAATACTTATACATCAGTAAGTAATTTCTCCCAAGCTTTTGTCCTAATACAGACGATGAACAAAACTCAACATTTAGTCCATTGTTTGTTCACCAAATAATTGTAAATCAGTCTCAAAAGATAGATTATCTTCACAAGTTTCCATATGCTATGCCTACATGCGTTCAAAAGGTTTAACAACAAAGTAGTTCACCCAAACCTGTTATGACAAAACTATCTTTTAAACAAATGGGATATAGTAAAGATATTATGAAAATAGTGACCCAGAGATTCCATTGTTTTAGTCAAATTTTATCCACACATCGTCCTGGATCTTTCTTCCACTTATCAAAAGAGAACATGGTGAAATAGAGAGTAGTACACCCCTATCTGCCATAAAATTTTCATACCAAGCTATTCAAATGGCTTCGGCAGATTCAGATCAAAATTTTCCCTCGATGGAGGAATATGATCCGGTTACTTGGCACGTTGGGGCTATGAGCTCTCCCGGCTCACATGACTTCTTGGATGACATTTTATCATCAGATGAAGCTATCCTTGAAGTTATGAAAATTTGGTTGCACCCACTTAAGGACATCTTTTGTGGGGCCACTAGGAGCATACTTGGTTTAAATTTACCCAAGTATAGAAGCATACTTTGCATGTTCCTCAATCTGATCAGGTATATTTGGAACATATAGGTTTATGTTATCCCTTCGTGAAGATGCATTTGAACCTTTTACAACCCAAAATTGTCCTAGGGTCGAACTTGTTGGAAATTGGTGGGTCAACCCATCATATATGTATTTTTCACCATTTCGACAGAAGAGCCTACCGAACATGGGACACTCTAGTCAACACCCCATTGTCATTTTGGTGCCCATGTTGATTTATTCTCACGGGCCCACGAGACCTATTAGTACCATCATGACTTGGAGTTTGAGACCACATATTTCTCTTTCATAAATTTCTGACCATATCCTGATGGGCTCCCAATTTTGTGTTAGGTTACATAAGCATGCGTTAAAATATCCACTTGAACATATGTGCCTACTACTTCATTGTTTATTGCTTATGTTGCGTATTTGCCTTTGCAGTCACTTTTTGTTACATGATGCCCATAAACCATTGCTTATGTACGATTTACCCATACCCAAGGAGGAAACACCCATAAGAGTGTACATAACTGGCTTAGCCCTTGTTTGCAATATGTATCTTTGCCTTGTCCTAACCCGTTCCCTTGAAATATAGGCACACGCCCTTGAGACACTTGTTTCCTCGTACCATAGAATGCTTTATTCTTTTTTCAAGCTAATAAATGAAAAAGGTATTAAAAATTGGAAAACACAAAAAATCCAATAAAGGGGGAGAATTGAATCATTTCATATTATATCCTTGAAAAAATGGCAATAGGAAGTCCTTGTCGCCCTTGAACATGACACATAATTTTGTATCCGCCGTCAGTAAACTATCTACATTTGTCTTAGGAAACTGTACCAGTATTTTGAACAGATCTCCATCGATGGGTTATCCTTCCCATCATCAATGGAGCTTTTTTTAATGCATCTAGCATTGGCGTATTTCATTAAGGTCGGTTACTTGAGTCTTATGTTTCCAAGTGTCCATTTTGCGTCGTGTTATGTGTTAAAGGGAAGTTCAAACAATGTTGACCATTCCTCAAATATTCTTTACCAATCATGTCGGCCTTCTTTGTGTCAATATACAATGTTGGATCTAGCATCTCTACCAAAATATATCAGAGTATTGATCTTTGTTTCATATTGGTTGATGTGGGATGCATTAATGCCCTCCTTCTGATGTATCTATTCCTATCAACACCAAATCATCATCTAGGAAATAGATCTAGAAACCACGAAGTACCTTCGATCTTGCAGTCATTAGTGGCATGTTTCCTCGCAAATGACAATAGGTATACATCAATGACCCTCGATTATTTGATTCTACAAGTATTTGACTTCAAAACATCTATTCACACTTGCTAGTTTGTACTCAATACCTTGAAGTCCATCATCATTATCGGTGGGTCTCTCTGCATCTGTTAACGGTATACATCAATGACTGGTGATCAGATGGTGTTTTATTATGCTCAACATCAGCTCATATATTCACATGATATAAACTCGTACTATCATCGGTTTGTATTGAAGACCTTGGGAAAAATAGTTGTATCACTCAACGATGCACTGCCTGAGTTGCGCAATATTAAACTACCATGTCAAAAGTTCGATGAAGACCTTGTTCTTGCACTCATCAAAGTGCATGTTTACATTTTGAAAAATTTACTTTTGACATTGATCCACCGTGTATTGTTCATGGCCATGCTTGTTTACTGTTGAGCATGGGTATACCCGCCTCAAGAAGATTTTTGTATATTTTGGAAATTGTTTTGTTTGACTTGTAAGTGTTTTCCTAAATCCTACACCCATGAGCTAATCCTTTACCATCCTGCTTTGATCAATAAAGAGTATCGGTATGAAGAGTATTAGTATGAATAAATAATGTATTTCAGCCCTTAGCTCCGCTTCGGACCTCCCATATTAGGGGGCATCTGTTAACAACCAAATTAACACCCTTAACAAGTGAAGGTTAGAAGCACAATTTACTATTCGCCCGTAACATGAAGACAAAAGAAAAGTACATAAGAGAACAATCCTCTCTTATCTAATCGCTACTTCCATAATCGGAAGGATTGGGTGAAGAAAGAAGTAACCTAAAGAGGCAAGGTTCAATGATTGAACTGCCCACTTGAAGGCTCATATCTAGTCTCCACCAGTCAACAGTGAGAAGAAATGCACAAAATATGCATTAATTGTGCCTGAAAATTTTGGATTTATGACAAAAAGGCTGAAAATACTATAGAAAGTGGGTTTTTTGATGAAAAAATCAAAATTTGGGAAAAAAGTATTATCCCACATTGAAGTTTGATTCCTGAATTCCCAATTCCCAATACTATAAAAGAAAGGAATTTGGGGCATACTAAAATACAGAAAGTGAGAGCAAAGGCATGCTGGAAGGATTTAAAGGTTGGAAAGCTCATCTTCAATACAAAGCACTTGGATGATCAAAGGCAAGGATGGAGAAATATAACTCAAAGCAAAGGAGAAGGGATTAACCTCAAGCAAGGTTGTAAGTAAGTATCATTTCTTCATTGATGTTATATGAAGTAATTCAATTTTCCCTCCCATTTTTTGGTTTGGTTTTTTCCCTCCAAGTTATTTCAAATTAAAAAATGGTTAAAGATCTTAGGAAAATAGAGGTAATTGCTTCATTTTTGTCAATTGAATCTCACTAACTCATAGTAGGATAGATAATAAGAGTAGACAAGTCCCTACACTAAAATCTATCAACAGGTTCCATTTGTCCCCCTGTCTTTTCTTATTAGTGGTGGAAGGTTTGAGTAGGGCCATTATGGCAGCTAGAGAGCTGAGAAAGGTTTGGGAGATTTCTTTTGGGGGGAGGGAACAATTGACTCACATTTTGTTCATGAATGAGTGTTACTTTTCTACCTCTGTTGAGAGGAGGAGGGTCGATAGTACAAATATATTCTTGATTTGTTTTTCCAGACAACAAGTATGGAGGTTAACGTTGGGAAGTCAACAATGTGTATTCTTGTGGAGGCAACCCATTTGAGTCATACCCAGGGAAGGGTTTTTCCCTTTTCTATTCATTTGATTCTAGGAAGCAATGATGTACTTGGGTTACTCACTCAAAACAAATCACTATGGGAAATCATATTAGGTGTGGGTTGTCACCAGGATCGAAAAAAGAGTCATTCACTGGTGCAAACGATGACTTTCCTGTGGTGGAAGGCTAGTACTTATTAAGTTAGTGTTGGAAGATATTCCTATATATTGGCATCTTATGACTCATATTCCAAAGGGTGTCTCTGATAGGATCCATAAGATATGTTTGAATTGTCTGTGGAAGAGAAGTTGTGATTATCAAGATTCCCACTTATAAAATTGGAAGTCCATTGCCACACCAAAGGACAAAGGTGGATGGGGAATTAAAAATATCCACAACTTCAATCAAGCTCTTGCTGCTAAGACCTTGTGGAATTTTTTTCTTGGGATGGTCTATGGAAAAGAATCATGGTCGCTAAATATATTGCTCCAGATAATGTGATCAATTTTATCATAAGGAGGAACAAATTGATCCTTAATGGGTTGAACCATTGGAAGGATTTATCCCTAGATTTTTCGATTATTGGGTGATATTTGGCTTGGAAGGTAGGATAGGGAAGTATGATTAGAGTTTGTGTGGATGAAATAATGGGGCATGATCATGGTATTTTTCTTCAAGACAGTATGATCCATCATCTCCAAGAACAGGGTAGGTGTACTTTAAATAGGCCCAACAACCTAGAACTTACTAGCATATGGTGACAAGGTTGGCTTTAGAATATTTACTTGGGATTGGAGAATGTCTAGGCTCGATGCTAGGACATGTATTTAGAGGAACTCTGGAAGGAACATATACGACTACGAGAGGAGGATGATGATCTTGTTTTGGAATTTATAGGAGGTTAGTATATTGTGAAGCTTGGACATCTAACTTTGATTGAGGTGGAATTCTAGGATCCACCCTAGTGGTGGAAGACAATTTGGAAGGTGAGGGCCCCTCTCAAGAGCATCCTTTTTCTTTGGCTCTTTTTGAACCAGAGAGTTATCACTTGGGATAATATGCAAAAAAGGAATAAGCAAGGGTCAGGGATATGTATCCTATGTTGAGAAAATGAGGAAACAAGTTAACAATTTTCCTTCAATGTGCATATACTCGACAGGTATGGAAGGAGGTGGAATCACAACTACATTTTATTCATATATGGGATAAGGAGGATTTGGTGAACTTTCTTGCTAGTTTTTTTACTGGTCGAGAAAGGATATTGACCACTTACGTTCCATACTTGTAGAGAAAATGAGGAAACATATTAACATATTTTTCTTCAATGTGCATAGACTGAACATGTATGGAAGGAGGTGAAATCACAAGTACAATTGTTTCATCTATGTGAGAAGGAGGATTTGGTGGATTGCTTTGCTAGTTTTTTTACTCGTCGAGAACTCAAAGGATATCGATCACTTACTTTCTTAATTAATTAGGGAATACAATTATCACGAAATTGCCCAATTGTTTGAGGATTTGTTTTCCATTGATCAAGGTTTATTCATGATCCTTGGTCCTTCTAAAGTGCTACAATCAATCACAAGTTACAAAAGTGGCTCGAATGGTAGACAAGATGGTCATAAACAAAGAGATCCCATGGAGATTCTTTGACGAGGCATGTTAAGGACCCATAAATATATGCGTTATTGGTTTTGTTCTACACATTTCTGGTGGGACTATTGTAAAGGTAAAGTTTGCTTAGGCTTGGGGACCAACAATCCAGGTGTATTTTCAACGCTATTTTATCTGATGAAATATACACTAGAGAGAGAGATCAATAAACTTTAGGTTTGGAGGCTCTTCAATTACTATACAATGGATGAAAGAAGAGATCCATTTTTATAGTATCGGGCTCTAGTGGTTGGTTTCTCACTTGAAAGAGATTAGTGAAAATTTTCAGTGGGTCTGATATACACATGTTTTTCGGGAGATGAACACAATTGCATATACTCTCTCTAAGGAGGCAATTCAGTTAGAACATGGTTATATTCACATTGATGAGTATGCGGATGGACAATTGGTTGCAACTCGGGTCACAAACCTATTGTGGATGCTATTGGTTACAACATGCCTCTCCATTAGCACTATAATTTCCACAATTGTGTGGTCTTAGCATTGAACTTTCAATAGTTATAGAATTATTTTGGGCTCCTTTTTATGATGTATTAGTCAATATAAAGTCTTAATACTTATTAAATTGATGTGCTTATCCACATGAAGAATGTATTTTCAATTCTACTTGAATAGAAAATATGTTTTTTTCCCAAGCAAAAAAAGGTCAAACCAATGACCTCTCCAATTTCAAGAAGAGAGATCTCATGTATGACTAGTGACCACTTAAACTAACCCACAAAGTTCATCAAACTATTTACAAATAAACTAACCTAACTTTATCTAATACAAAACAATAAAATTTCCAGTTTTAACCTAAAAAGTTGTGATTGTGTTAAATTGCAAATTAGTATGAAACTTTATAATGTTTAGTAGCAAACACTACATCCTTCCACTCTAGAAATTTATAAGTATTTCACCTAACAAAAGTCACTCTTTTAGCAAGGCAACTTGTTTTCTACTTCCATTTTTGGTTAAAACGTTTTGTATATAGAAAAATTAATTGTCAATTGGGTGTGGCTCGAGTAGTTGAGAGAAAAGTTGCCACTACTACATTTATTGTCAAAATTCAACTCTAGTTAGATGTTTTTTTTGCATTGTGTAAACATCGAATAATAATTTTACCAATGTTGATTGAACGCCTATAAATATGCGTTGAATATTTGAAGTTTTTTAATGTCTTTCAACATTCCATAGAGTTTTTATCCTCCAACGAAAAACGCATGGTGTCCCTTAAAGGATGTTAAGTTGATGCAGCAAGCATTGAACAAACATCACTTAAGTGACATTAGTTGGACATTAATAACTTGCTTAAGCAACATTGGTTGGACGTTAAAAGTTAACTTGACACCTCTTAAGTGATGTACAGTTGATGTTTCTCTTATACTTGCAATACTAGAAAATGTGATGCTTTACAAGTCGGTTAAGCAACATATGTTTAATTATAACCAAAAAAAAGTTGAGGTTGGTTTTGGTTTCCCCCATCAATGTTGCTTCAACAATGCAACATCATTTGAGTGTAAACTTCTTCCAATTACATAATTATGATTCCCCTTTGCCTCTCCTATAAATATTGATTGGGAATAGACATTGAAACTGCTCATTTAAAAAGAATAATTACAATGCATCGTTATAATAACTTTATGATGGGATTAGCAATGTCTAAGATATTTTGAAAGAAATGAGGTACATAGTTGGAAATGATCAGAGGTTACCTTCCTTGGACCTTACTCTAAAGTATACTCTAGCCTATTGGCGGGCCAAAAATAAAGATAATCTACTAAGCTAGGCCAAAGCATAGTCTTCATTAATTCATAGGATTGTGCCCCATCCTCAATTTAAACTACAATGTGTGTTACTGTTGTGTGGTGAACAAATTGAGTTCATGAACCCTTCCAAGGAAATAAGGATCATGTGATCCATGTTGACAATTACACATAGAAATGGTCTATACAGGGGATTCTTAACAAAATTGAGGTGCAAAAGTTTTTGTACACTTTAGGACCAATCCTAAGGTCACATGGTATCACCATGATGAGTGCCAAAGATACAATTAACACTAGAATATGGTCTAGGATCACTTATGTTTCCATTCTCTTGTAGTGGTAAGATTCATAAAATCACAATTCCATTGCTTGCCTTGAAACAACTCTTGTTTATATATACGTTGTAGAGCAATTTTAGTGCTTGGGTGTGTCTGTATCACTAGCAACTTCCAAAATTTAGGATACTATGGAAAGGACTGTAAAATTTTGTATGTTTTTTGATGATCTGGAGACCTTGTGTATAAATTTATTTTCTCAATGTTTTGGGCTTGGTAGCTTAGCCCATCATCATGAGATAATCTCAGCCCATTTTGTATGTTGCCAAAACATTGGACATAATGGGAATGATAAAGATGTCCTAAAAGAGTTGTGACATCTCTCTCAATAATCCCACCTAGACTATACATAAGATGCAAAATTGACAATGAATTTAAATACCAATATCCTCTCCTTAATTTTTCTATATGTAATAGAAAGTTTCTAAACTCTGATGGCATCCTTGGTGGTAGGTAGTCCAATATAACTAACAAATTAGTATACATGAATGTGTTCAAATATTCTATAAAACCCTTCACGAGAGGGAAATACCCAATGGTGTGTGAGACATCATATGCCATTAAACTGGTATGGCTTCTAATACTGATTTAAACAAAACCAAATGGACACCTCGGGATAAGAAACAATTGTACCAAGAACATACCCGATATTTAATTTTAGAGACTAGCCATTGCTAGTTTGCCTTACCATACTTGTTGGGCTTTAAATAATAGCTGAGATATTTTAGTCCCTTCTCCAAATTCCTATTTACAAATGGAAAAGAGCCAACCCACTCGGTTTGAACTCCCTCCATACCTTCCAAATACTAAGTTGCAGACTTCTCCTCATTTACAACCATTCGAGAAGTTGCACATAAAATATTAATGATGGACCTGAAAGACCAAACAATAAAATATCATCTACAAATAGTAAAGGAGTAAGATCAACTTGCCCCCCCAAAACCAGTCCTTTTATTTAACTCTTGAGTCTCGCTTTAATGAGAGCTCGACTGATCCCTTCCACTACTAGCAAGAACAAGTATGGCGGCAAGGGGCATCTCAACCTCAACCCCTTGAAAGGATTAAAGAACTCTGAACACGCTATGTTGATAAGGATTGCAAAGGATGAGGTCGTCACATAACACACAATCCATCGAACAATATCCAAACTAAAACTGACCTGGAGCAAAACCAAACACAAGTACAACCAAGATGCTCTATCATAGGACTTGGACAAATCTATTTTGATAACTACCACGGATACCTTCAACAACTCATTGTGTGTATACCTTCATGGTACGCCCATATTGTCTCGTGGGTCAACCTACTGTTAACACCCAAAAATTTTTCACCTAGTTCATCCCCTAGTCACATAACCCATTTATCCCTTTTTCCTACATTTTTGGCCTCCAAAAACCCAAAAATCCCTAAATTGGTAACCAAATGGGAAAAAAATCATTATTTCCCTCAGCAATGAATGAAAATCCTTCAAAAAGGGATAAAATCCCATAAAAAGGGTCAAAATCCCCAAAAAAGAAAAAGAAAAAGGGGAAAAAGTCAAAATAAAATAAAAAAGGAGGGAAAACATCAAAAACCACTGGCCAATACTATTGGTTCCCAAATACCATGGGTCCATACTCCACCACCCAAAATTGCTATAAAAAGGTGATGGAGGCCCCCCATTTCGCATCCATAATCAACTCTTCCTACCCTTATGCTGCCAAAATTCCTGTTGAACTTGAGCCTATCACCTTGAGCTTATGTTCCCCATTCAATTGAGTCTTAGCCACCTCTTGAGCATTTGGAGAAGAGCAAGGAACTCTAGAGACCCGACACGCTACTCTTCGTATAGTTGCGAGGGCCCACATCTACTCACCTTCTGAGGTAACTCTTATTGTAAACCCTTTTTTGCAACATAATACAAAATATACTTTATGGGCTCCGATCTATTTGTTATTTTTACTGCAGTAATTAGCTAGATTTATTTTTTGTTGTTATTTACACTCACACACATCATCTATTTATTATCTATCTTTTGAGAACTTCTACTAAGGGTTCCATAATCCTTAGTAGGTGCTCTTTAGCACAAGCTGGTGTGAAAACATTAGCTACACCTACCATTCAAGATTGTTCATCCAATATCATCTAAGAAAGAATTAGTTTTATCTGTGATGTAATTAGTTTAGCAGTAACCTTGTATATTGTATTACACAAAGAGATCATACTGAAATCATCACAGGTCCGCAGCCTATCCACCTTTGGGATGAGGGCTATGAATGTTGAATTAAACCCACGTGGCATCCTCCAAGATCGACGTACTTCCTCTACCACTTGCAACATATCCTCCTCGAGTAAGTTAAAGAAGTCCAGAAGAATTCTACAGTCCACTTGTTCAGGCCAGAACTTTTATCATGATCAAAAGAGGCTAGAACACCTCTAAGCTCCTCCACAATCATTGGTTTATATAAGTCTACTTCTTTCACTTCCTCAACCATACATGCAAAACAACCAAAGATTTCCATAACCTCTTCAGGATTTGCATGCCCTGGCTCTGAAAAGATAACCTGAAAATTATTAACGCCCAAACGCACTAGCTCCTCAAAGCCACTGACCAAATTACCTTCCCAGTCAACTAACCCCCAAATGGTATTGATGTTTCTCCACTGATTTGCAAAATTATGAAAGAATCGAGTGTTCTAGTAACTTGAGGAGATCCATAAAGCACGACTTTTTAATTGCCAATGTTCCTCCAAATCCTACAACAGGAAAAATTGTTACTTATTCAATTCAATCTCCAAGGCCCTTGACCTTTCATCTAGTATCCCATCAGCTTCGTTTCCACTTCTGATAACCTACCATTCTGCTTCGAGTTCCTTACCCTACTCCAGCTAACTACCTTCTCCTTCAAAAACCATAAATTATGAAGGAATTGCACCTCAACACTATTTGCCCCATTCTCCTCAATATGCTTCCATTCCTTATGGATCAAATCCTAAAACTCATCCTTAGAATCCCATTTGGAGTTAAATTCAAATGGGGTTCCTAGCTATGGTAAACACTTCCCAAATTCGAGGAAGACAGGGAAGTGACCTACAAATTTTATCTCCCCAACCCATGACTGATAACTCTCTGAATCTTCCAACATCAAAAGATGAGCAATAAAACGGTCTAGCCTTTTAGCAACCACAACCACACTAATCCGATTATTCGTCCATGTTGGGCTTGGCACTCCAGGGGCAAAACGTTAACCTAATATGTTGTCTCTAGTTTCTCAAAGAAAAACTAATCCAACCGATCATGTTGAGCAAAAGAGCCCCATACCTACTCCCTACTAATGGTGAAGTTCAAGTCCCCACCGATAATCAAATTACCTACTTGCAAACAATGTAGGGAAAATATATGTTCCCAAAAGTCGAGACGATTATCATAAGGACCATAGATATTAAGGACCAGAAAAGTTCGGTCTAGCTCCTTGCTAAACACTTCAGTACACAACCTAGAACTGATATCCAAAGAATTAGTAAATGTCATAGCACCATTCACACCCATAAGCACACCCCTAGATTGCCCATTTGAATCCAGTGCCAAGAAGATGCACCCCCTCAATGCCTTTTGTAAATTCATAGCTATCATGGCACCCTTACACATGGTCTCTTGCACCAATAACAAATCACGCTTCTCACAAAAAATCAAAAGTTTGAGGGAAGTAATTTTGGTTCTTCCCCCCAAACCTCTGGCATTAATCGATAACAATTTTATTGAGGCATCATGGAAGGGGCTTGTCTAGCTCTAAGGACCCCTAAAAGAAGGTGGTTCCACCCTTGTCGCACTTCCCTATTTGCCTTTTCTTGTTCATGTCTGATTGAATACTTTCGATTCACTTTTTGAGCTCCATTCCCCTTCAAAGAGTTAATCCCTAAACCCCTTTCCAAAGGAGGATCCTTAGATTCGCTTATGGACCAAAGTAAATAAGGGCCACCACCTTGACTACTAGAGGAATTCCCCAACCCGATCAAATAGGATGAAGATGACAAAACCCCAGTCCACACCTTCTCCATTGTGGCTCTCATCATTAGCTCCACCCCTTCGCTAGACTTACAAACAAAACCCCCAAAAAAATCCTCAACCCCCAAAGTTGAAGATTCCCCTAAGATACCATAAACAAGAAGCTTAAAAGAAGGAGAAACCAGGGAGGGAGGGACATCAATCATACCTTTCAGGTCGACCGAGTCTAAATCCGTTTCACAACTATTCTCCAAGGAGTCCCACTAATGCAAGGACTACTTAATGTCATCGTAGACATCATGTACAAGATTCTCGCCTTGCCTAGTGCTATCCATTTCTTCCTTGAGTGAGACCACCAAAGTCCAAACTGTAAACTCCTTTTCAGAATCCTTGAAAAAAATTGTCAAAGTTTTGTTGGCCTCACTACCACCTTCATTAACAAGATCCGAGGAATTGCCATGCATAAGACAACTATAGTTTATCATTGTATTCTTCATTTCATTTTGAACCTTTGCCCCAAGCGGCTTCCAAACCCAACGTCGTAAATTTTTATAGCAATCAACAAAAATATGTTTGTAGTCATGACATTTAACACAATGAAACGAGACATTGATGTAGTCCAAAACCTAAACAAAAGAACAATCGCCCACCACCAACCTCATAAGCTCGAATAAGCCCTTACTAATATCAATCTCAACAAGGATATGGACCACGGACCTTGAAGAGCCACCCATAAAACACTCATTAATTACCATGAAAGAACCCAAAGTGTCCCCAATGGCTCTAAGGTCATATTCATCCAAAATTCCAACAATAGACACAAATATTTTACCCAAACTGATGCATAAGAAAGAACTTCATCTTGTGCACTCCAATTTAGGCACTCCAATTTATGAGTTAAATGTGAAATATAATGGATGCCAAAGTTTCATCGGTCTGGGTAAATAATGGATGCCAAAGTTTCAAATCAAATAATTAATTACACCCATTGCACTTCCACTTTACTGCAATAAACAAACCCATACCATCCATGCACCAGGGAATGGAAAACCGGAGTGACACCCACAAGCGGTTCCCAGACCTCCATAACCTAGGCGTAAAGAGGGATAAGACCAAGTCTGTGACCACACAACTTATCGACCAGTGCCCTGCCTCCAAGGTTGGCAATCTCCATAATCTTGACTCCAACACCAACAACTAAAGATATATCTCCACTTTTGGAGCGGACCACCTTTCATCATTTTTTCCCATAAGCTAAAGAAGTCGGAGCTCTACAACTCTCAAGATTGTTGACAACAAGTTTAGATCTAACAAACCCATCATAAAGACTTGGGTCCCACAAAAAATCCACTGCTTCAGATATTGTTCCTGGAGCATGTGAGCCTTTGCATAAGACTCTTCTTGAACCTACCAAACCGTCAATCCCCGAGTCCAGTACACTTCCATACAAAATTGGCCAGAACTCATTGCCCTGGCTAGCACCTCTCACAATGTCAACACAATATACCGCCTCAGAGTTCTAACTTCTGATAGATCTTTCACCCAAAACCACCCCTTTGGAAGTCCCATCATTGCTAAAGAAAGAGCCTGTCGACCCCCCCTTAACATATCTTGGTTGGAGGTTGCATGTGCGCCTCCAAAAACACCTATCAAGCACATTTCCCCATCATTCTCATCCACATCGCACACACATAGTTAAATTTTCAATCAATTTACTGACAAAAAACTATTTGGATGGGAAGAATGAGAAGTTGAAACTTCAAATATTGAGGATCTAAGAATAGAGTACTAGGTGTGGAAGGGAGCAAAGTGTGTCTTCACAATATTTAAATAAGAAAAATGATTTGGGGGTAATTTTGTATGAATTTCTTTTTAGGAATGATTTGATTAATTTTTACAATTAATTATAAAGTTTATATTTTGAATTTTAATGTCTTCAATAAACATAAAAACAATTCATACAATTCAAATTGAAAGAAATGTAACTAATTTAGGCACTCCAATTTATGAGTTAAATGTGAATATAGTATATTAGAATTATAGTCCAATCTTTCTTGAGTTTAGGTAAGGTGTCATTAGTAGGGAGGTAAGTTTCAAACTCTCCCTACTTAAATTCAAATCCTCAAACATAAATTAATATACCACTCATAAATTTTTATTTTACTAATAAAAATAAAATCAAAATTCAATTTAGTTACTACTTCCATGAGGTATCAATTTAAAACAATAAAAATAAAAATTGTTGAATATATATCAATCCCCATTGCTTACAAAAATAATAAAAAAATAAAAATGGTTGAATGTTTATCCATCCCTATTGCCTATGGTTATTGCCTTTGTCCATTCACATTTTGCTTTGCCCACAATTTACCCCCACTTGTAGCAGTCAAAATTGAACCTGTCCCGGCCCTTCCCAAGTGTTTTAGCCCGTCCCATAAGTGTTTCGAAAAAAATGCCCGTAAAAAAAATTTAAATCTTGAATTTACCCTTCCATGAAGAAGGTCTAACGAAACTTCAATCTTTCAAAAGAAGGGTAACTCTTTTGATTACCCATCAATATCAAATCTCGATTTACACCTGCATGCACCTAGTGAACGGGTCACATCATGCCCTATTCATAGTTGATTTATATAAACTTGCTGCCCAATGGAAACGAAAAACCGGTGGATAATGCTTCGACAACCATGATTTTCAGTCCCACACAATAAATCATGCACATACCACATATTATGAAGGCCAGGTTACCGAATCCTCACGATCATTGATTACTAGCCCCTGTTTTCCAGTGGTCCTTCCCTCATCGAGTTCGCATTGAACTAATCCATCCATGACTAAATTGCTAATACATGTTAGACAACCTGCCGATGGGACTCCTGCCCTCGGATTTTTGACTCTTGATCAAACATTAAATATCATAATAAATGTCTGCTGCGGCCAGAGGAGATTCATAAATGTTTACTTAAACTTTCATGATGTAATTCCACCAATCTACAGCTCTACTGGGCCATTCATGTTGTCGACCCGTAACTGATAAGCCCAATGCCCAGAGCCCTGCATTAATTAATTTTAACTTCCCTCCATTGCTTCAACCTCTAGAGTCCAGAGTCTACAAATCACGGATATGAATATACAATCTTGAAAATCTATTTAAAGGTATCTCTTATACATTTTCTTTCCAGAAACAACGCCGAGACTCCAGAGTCCAGTGTCTAGTGTCCAGGCCAATTCGTAAGCTCGTAAGCTTGTATACAGTTGGTTCAGGTATTTTTGTCTAAGACTATTTACTGTTTTTTCTATCTTAATCATGAAATGGAAAATTTGTTTTGTTTTTTCTTAATTAGATTTTATATGGGAAATTATGTTGTAATCTGTGTCTTACATAATCTGTTTTCATTGTTTCATATCTCATCATAACGAGCATATTATTATTTTATCCATGCTGGTTTATATCGCATGTTAATAATTTTTAATCCCATGCATATTAAGAATTTTTAATCCCATTTATATCAACTGACGGTTCGGTCCACCCACCCAGTGCTATATCCTGCTCATCACTGGTTAGTTCCTTCAATTTCGGTCTATTTCAAGACCCATAAACTTATGCGTGATCCATAAGTGTTGTGATTGTTGGGAACTGGAAAGTTAAAGAATGACAATTCAATGGTATCTCCATCTCCCCCTTAACCTCTATCTTCAGGGTTCAGGATATCTCCTTCCTTCACCCGTGCCAATGGTTTCATGGTGAGTCTTGAATGCTTGGCCAAGGGGAGAGGGGCAATCTATCTGTGCATTGAAGAGAAAAAAAGAGATCAAGAGGGAAATCAATACTAGCAAACTCGAAAATTAGTATAACTATGTTCTGTCCCACAGTTTGGCACCATTTCTACCGAAGTTTGTCTTTATTTGCCCTCATAATTGATTGAACGCTCCTTAGAATCGGAGGGGAAGTGTGAACGCTCCTCAGAACCAGAGGAGAAGTGTGGAGGATGGCGAAGGAGGCAGAGCGTTGAAAGAATGTATGGTCTTGGCGGAATTACCAAAAGAAATAGAATGAAAGAGTGTGTATAAATGGATATGATACAATATTTATTTATAATATCGTTATTGTCTGTGATAATGATAGTTATTAATTGCTTTTGAGATTGGTTTTTACTTTGGATAAGAAAATCAAATTAATTGATGCATTTTTTTATACATATAATGTAGTTGTTATTTGATTTTTTTTTAATTTTTTTTTTTCAACAGAAAAAAACATACTATTGGTATTCATAATGAATCAAATAGTACAAAGTGTTTAAGTCTATAAAAGACTTATGATAAAAAATATTATTGAAATATACATATCTTCCTTCTCAAAACTAGTTTCATGACTAAAAACTTCTTCCCACCCTATAAATATTGGTCAAAATAATGTGACATAACTTAGTTACATAATAATTTATCGATAAAAAATCCTAACTGAACCCATATCAGAAACATGTATGCCATGAAACTCCTCCCATAAAATAACACCTTCCTCGCCATCCAAAGCTTGTTTTGACTACTTATCCGCCAAAGAGTTGTGTTGCGGTAAATATGTTCAAAGGATATATCATTATATAACTGAATCTCAGCTTTGATTTTGTGGCACCAATGAAAAAGTGATGTAACTTTTAGGTTGTATTCACCACAAGCCCACTTAATGGTTACTCGTGAATCCCCAAATACTTTAAGTTCATTTATACCAAATGCATTTGCCACTTTTAATACACACCAAAGGGCAAGAAGCTCAGATTTCATATTAGAACCTGTACCACAATTCATTCTCAATGTGTAAAAATGTTCCTTGCTTAAAAATATAACTCCTCCTGCCGCACATAATCCATTAGTAGCCGCTCCATCGAAGAAAACAACAGGTCCATTGAAAAGAGGACTGAAAGTGCTCACTTTCTGAGTTTTTGATCCAGTAATATCTAAACAGTAATCTTTTATCAAGCTCAAAATTTGATTAAAAGTACTTAGTAAAATCAGAGCCTTATTTTCGAAGATGGCTTTATTCCTGGTATACCAGATGGAGCACAGAATCAAAGCCGGTAACGAAGGAATAGTTATGCAACTTCCGAATCAGTGGAGAGAGCATAAGTCAAAGTTTTCCACACCCCAATGCTGATCCAATTTTAAATGTGTCAAGATCAAATTCCATATGGTTCTAGAGAACTCACATTCCACAAGGAGATGATTCGTAGTCTCAGGACTATTTTTGCATAATATACAGATACTTGGCCCAATCCATCCTTTTTTTCAGTAAATTATCCCATGTTTTCAAACCTCCTTGAAGCGCATGCCACATGAAACACTTGATTTAGAAAAATACTATTTTATTTTCACCTTCTTTTATTGAAAGGTGTACTTTGTTTACACTTTTATATGAAGAGTAATTACGCCGTAAGGCGTTTCTACAAGTGGGAGTCGGACTCTTTGAAAATTTTTTTATTGGTTTGTAACCGTTGGATCCTTTGTTTGACGATTGAAGCGATCTCTACCCTCAATTCATTTTGCTGCCTGCTTTTGCCATCCATACGGATTTCATTAATTTCGAGCTTATCGTTTATCGTTGGAAAACCACCCCTCTGATTTAGCAGGAGTAGCTCACGATTTGGCGCTCGGATCGCAGGTGAAGCACGGATCGCAGGTGGGTAAGAGTTCTTTTGTCAATAAGATTACCAGGGAAGATGTCGATGTTCAGCCTTATGCATTTACTACCAAGTCTCTGTTGGTTGGGAACACTGATTATAAGTATTTAAGGTATCAGGTCATTGCTACTCCTGGTATTCTGGATCATCCATTAGAAGATAGGAATACTATAGAGATGTTGATTATTACAACTGTTGCCCATTTTAAAGCAATTGTTCTGTTTTTCTTGGATGTTTCAGGGTCCTGTGGCTACACCATCGCACAACATGATGCACTGTTTCATAGCATAGAGCCTTTGTTTGCGAATAAGCCTCTCATTGTTGTCTGCTATACGATTGATTTGCATCCCCTGGAGAGTGTTCCCGAGGACAATGCGAATTTGATAGCATAGATGAAGGTGGAAGCTACAAAGACTATGGTAGGGCAATATGGCAAGCTGGGGGAGGATGATGGTGTGCTTCTCTCTATGAGCGTTCTGAAAGAAGAAGGGGTCATTGCTGTGAAGAATGTGGCGTGTGAGAGGCCGCTGGAACATAGAGTGGAAATGAAGATGAAGTCTAAGAAAATCAATGATTGCCTGAACATAATTCATGTTGCAATGCCTAATATGCGGGATGGGAAGGAGAGGCTTCCATGTATTCCTCAAGCTGTTTTGGATGGAGAGGGATTTGGAGGATGAGAATGGCAGAGCTAGATTTTATTCTGCAAGCTTGAAGAAACGGTATCTTTTGGCCGATGAATCATGGAAGGAAGATGTTATTCCCGAGATCTTGGATGGGCATAATGTTGCTGACTTTATAGAATCGGATATTATGCAGAGGCTCGAGGAGTTGGAGAGAGAAGAAGGGATTAGAATGGCTGCTGATGGTGATGAGGACGATGAGATGGAAGAAGCCGGTTTGACTCCTGAGGAAAAGGAAGCTTTGGCTATAATTAGGAAGAAGAAAAGGATGCTTGTCGAGGAACACAGGATAAAGAAGAGCACTGCAGACAGTAGGCCTATTGTGCCAAGGAAGTTTGATAAAGACAGACAATTTACCACAGACAGGATGGGCATACATCTTTCTAACTTGGGGTTGGATCCTTCAACAACAATAGAGAGAGCTCGGAGCAGATCCGTGTCTCGGCGAGGTCATAAGCGAGAAAGGTCAAATGGCATGGAAGAGAATGTTGATGCTATGGATGTAGATCAACCAAGTAAGAGGCATCGCATGGTATCTCGTTCTAGATCCACGTCAAGGCCTCCTGGTGAAGTTATCCTAGGTGAGGGTTTGAAGGACTCGTCTCAAAAATTAAAGGCAGTTAAAGTTGGCAAGAAAGCAAGAAAGCAACATAACAAGGATGCCTACAAGGGAGAGGTTGATAGGGTCATACTGGACATGAAACCAAAGCATTTGTTTTCTGGAAAGCGATCTACAGGTAAAACAGATAGACGCTAAAGGTTCAAGTTTTTGGTTGTTTGCATATTTTAGGAGTTGAGATTGACTGTTTTGGAGGACAATGTAAACTAGTTGTCAACTTTTCATGGTCTATGACCAGTTGACATTGGTTGAGGCTTAGAAATGTTATCTTGTGTTAAAAGTTTAAACAATTGTAATTCTTGACGAACACTCTGATTTTATTCAGCATTGGAAAATTCGGTAAACAGATTAAGTTTAACAATATAAACTTACTTGTATGATTTCTTTAAGATATGTTGGGGGACAGAGTTGCCACATAAATTCTTCATTGTTGTTTAGTTATTGGCGTTGTCTGGGTTTAAGGATCGCAATGGTTTTTTTTTTCACTGTTAAGATACATTTTTGAATTGCAATTAAATTGCTTGAGAATTGAAAAGGCTTTTTGTTGGGAAAAGTTATATTTTTGGAAAAGAAACCAGCCTAGAATTCCTATTTACAAATGATATGCTGCATAGGCTCAGTCTAAAACAAAATCCTGACAAGGTCCCGGTCAACAGGCATCGAACTAATATGCTACATAGGCTCAGTCTAAAACAAAATCCGAACAAGGTCCTGGTCAACAGGCATCGAACTAATATGCTACATAGGCTCAGTCTAAAACAAAATCCAAACAAAGTCCTGGTCAACAGGCATCGAACTAATGCTATTGAGGAGAAGGAATTGAAGCCACATAATGAAAAGTTGATGATAGATTCAATAGATGAAGATAAATGCACATATGGTAATTCAAGTTGCGAAGGGCACACTGGTGAGGAGTTGAAAGGTTCAGAAACTTACATTATCCCTTGCAGAGAAGTAGACGTTGTTAGAAATTCAATGGATGAAGAGAAATGTGCAGAGAGTAATTCATATTGTGAAGCACAGACATACAGGAGGTTGAATGATTTGGATCTCTCACAGGCAGATGCAAAGACAATTCAAGCTGATGAACAACATAGAGAGGATGATGGCATCGAGTGTGAAGAGAATAGGGAGGTCATAGAGGCAGGAGTAAGGGAGAAAGGTAAGGTTGAAGAAGACATTGTGAAGGTAAAAGATGAGAATGAGAGAAGCGTGGTCGACAGTTCGAACACTGGAAGAAGAGAAGCACGCAAATATATTCACGGAATCAATTGCTAGGCACCGCCATAAATAGATGGAAAATAGAATGGGAAATAAAACTGGTGGGATAGGTTCCTCAGTGAAATTTGGATGGATTTTCACATCTAATCCATGGTCATGGGAAAGCAATTTAGTTAAAAGAAGTATTCAAATTGGTTGCAGGAATGACTAGCTTTGTTTGGATCACTGTAATCACCCAAGAGAGGTGACTTGGTTTTCATTCAATCTCTTTGTCATCCATCCATTTGAGTGCAGTGGCATATGCATTTTGATTTCTTTGTTTTCCCTTTGTATTTGAACTGGCATTAGTTTAAAGTCAATGGTTGGATGTTTGTCATCAATTTGAGTCTAGTGGCATATGCCATTTGCTTTCTTTATTTTCCCTTGGCATTGGTTTAAGGGGATAAGTTGGTTGATTTTCCTACTGGTTAAACTCAACAAATTGAGAATTCAATCTCTACTCTGCTTCACATGAGAACAATTTGAATTTAGTTGATTTGGTAACTTGAGATAAAAGCTCAAATGTTGGAGGCCAACTTGCCTTAGTTGCTAGAGAAAGCAGGAAAGAAAGGCTGCTAATTTGGAAAACTTTTGCATGGCCTACAACTGAGTCAATTCGCTGTTTTGGTGGCTTTTCTTTGCTGTTTTAAAAGCCATTTTTGTTGTTCACTTTCTGTTGTAAACAACTCTCTATTCATTCCAAATTGAGTCACCTCTAGCACTCTAAATTGCCTAATTCAAACTCGGACTTCATTGCCAATTGTGGCCTCTGTTGTTTTTACTATTTTCCTGACCTTTCAATTGACTTTTTACTTTCTTGCCATTTTGAAAGATACTTTTATTTAAATATAAATCCTAACTTCATACCCTATAAGCTTACTCAACACCATTTAATGTCACAACTTGAGGTTGAGATATCCTAGCATAGCACGAAACTTAGAAGTCGCATGGTTGTTCATTGTTGGCCTTCTTCTTCCATCAAAACATAACTGGCATTGAAAAGTAAGCTACAAAAATGTGATTCCACATGCTTAATCTCGCTTTGGCGTCAACTTTTGATATAGTACAGACTAAATCAGCCTATTAATACAAAGGTTTGATGTGTCCCCATCTAATTATCAAAGCAATTATGGACAATGATAGATTATATTTCCTTTTTGATGGGGAGAAATAGGATACTTTGTAGTTTGAACTTCTAATAATAGATTAATAGGAGACCAAGTAATTTCATAGATTAATTGCATTTAGGTTTTTATATTTTCCTCTAATATTATCTGGTAATTTCCAAATATATCTTTCATCTTCTAATGTTTTGAATTTGCTTTGCGTTTGAACCTAGTACTTCTTTACAATTATACTCTGCAAACCACACAGACAAAGGCCGCCATGTTGCTTCTTGTTAGCTCTTCGTTTCACCTCTGATTTGAAAACTTGGTGTAGTTTAAACTTTCCTAAGATGCTGGGCATATCAGTTGTGGAGAAAATGCAATTATTGTATTGAAAAATCCATAATCAGATCACTTTCTTTGTATGTGGACATACTTGTTTGAAATTTTAATCACTTGAAGGACCATTAGTTAACTTTCAAATCTTATTTCACGTAGATTTTAATCTGTTTATGCTTATAGAAATAACATCTATTTCATACTAATAAGACCAAATTTGATTTATAATTTGAATTGGATTTGCTTCCCTCACACTCATTTGTTTCCACGTTGTTAGTGGATTCTTTCCTTGCTGTATAATTTTTGAAGAAGTTTGACATTTTTTCATTGAATGATATTGTTGCAAACGAGAATGCAACTGTAATGGTGCATGCAAGACAATTCTTATCAGATCTTGATGGCCATGCCAATAATCTACCTAGAATACAACATTCCTCATTCATTATCAAGTTTTACCTTTGTCTTTACATTTTTACCCAAGGTTACAATACCCTAAGTTTTGCACTGCTGATCAAGAAACAAACAAAAAGTGGTAAATAAGACACAGGTTGTTGTTTTGATCTGGTCACTTAATTGTCCCTTGGATATGCAGATGACTATGTACTAGCATTTGCAACAATGCTCAACCTATCCTAAGAAATAAAGTTGCGAACTGCTTCCTTGGTAAGATTGGTTCCTTGCTCTGGTTTTTTAAATGTTATTATCATCTAATGTTAAAGAATGAATCAAATAGCCATTTGAGCAATTCAAAGAATTATGTGCACATAAACCGCTTGATATAAGGTGGTTTCTCTGGTTGAAGATAATTTAATTCTTGTTCATTTTCTAGCACTGTCGTGATGGATTTCTATTGTTTTAACAAGACATGGAATGCTTCAGTCTAACCCATTAGGTAAGACATGGCATCTTTTTTACTCAAACCCTATCTGCATAGGAGAATGTTAGCTGCAATATGGACTTTTGTATAATTTTGTTTGCCCACAATTCAAAGATTAACAGCTCATTTGAAAACTATACTGTTATATCATGTATCAAATAGATGTTTCATAAATGTTTATCTTATCTTCCATTATAAACATGATAGAGGGACATCTCTTCATAGGATCCATTTTTTATTGCCTTGGCTTCCTATCTGCCTTGCTTTAAGTTTCTCTAGCTTTGAAGATATGAATGCTTTAAAATGATTTTATTGTCATAAGATCCAGATGCAAATTTGCAGAACTCATAGTCTGTGTTAGAAAGGAATTAAAAAGTAATTTCTAATGCAATGGCTTCAAAGAAAAGATGAGAAAGATTACATGGTCTCTGTCAGATTTTCATTTCAAAGATAGATTTACATACCATAGGGAGGGCACTTGAATAAACAAGAGGACAAATTCATTAGTGTCCATGCAGAGGGCACTTGAAAAAGAAACAGGAAAAATCCATCAGTTTCCATGTGTTTTTAATTTTTAACTATTATCAACACATAAGATTTTTCAGTTTTATGATCTCTCTTAGGTAAATAAAGCATTCTGAATCACAGATTCTTTTGAGCAGCTATGAACTCCATGTATTGAGACTCGAGAGTGATGCTCATCTGCACAAGAAATATGATGCCATGACAAGGCATACACAACTAATGGAAATTTCTAGAGTAAATTCTTCCCAAGCTCCAACTCTTGCGTGCTTCTCCCTCCCAACATTGAAGATACCATCTCTACTCTACGCTTTTTCCTACAATGGCCATTATTTTTGTTTTGTTTTATATAGATCAGATATAAAACAGTTGTGCTGAAATAAATGAATTCCCTTGAATTTTGAACTTTGAATTTTGTGTATGCAGTCATTTTCCACACAGTTGTGATGGTTATGGGGAAACACATGGAGCTTCTGTAGCCGAGGTTTGCAAGACCATTTTTTTTACGTTCAGCCGTTGTGATTTGATTTTTACTGTAAATGTGTAATAAAAATGAACGAAATCATCAGTCATATCAGCAATATTTCTTGCACTATTAAAAAATGTTGGAAGAGCTTTGCAACCTATGTAGCAGTGTGCATACACATCACATTCAATCTCTGTCATCTCACTTCCACAGTTGGCAACTGTATGCCTACCCTATATATGTCATGCAACAACACCAATGCAAAAACATGGAAGGGATGAAATCTGATTTTATAATATCATATTTATTTTACAGACCAGATTTTGTAGTCTAAAAATTAAGAATTTCATGATTGATGTATGAGCCTACACAAATTATATTTATTTTACAGACCCAAATTCAAAGTCTAGAAACCAAGAATTGTGTTTCTATAGTGGCATATGATATGTTATTTCATCTATTTCTTTCAATTTCATGCAGTCACTGAGATTAATATTGGCTAAATTACCTCTCTTTTATATTCTTGAGCTTCCTGAGAAACATCCCTAAATGGTTAGGGAACCGACCTTCTTTAAAGAGCTTGATTAGTCATCATGCCTACCTCTATATTCAAGTTGTTTATTAAATGTATGAAACTCAAAAATTCAAACTGCTCCTATAATTGTATGATCAGAAGAATTGTCCTATGAATATTTATTGCATTGGGGTGGATTTTATTCTCCAATATTTTTAAAATCAATTTAGTTGCGCAAAAATTCAACTTTTAATGCTAACTCTAGTCATTTTAACAAAGGATGAACTCTATGGAAATACAAAGCATGGACTTCGCGAAAAAGCAGAGCATGGACTTCAAGTTTATTATCAGTGCTAATTACTATACCCCAGTCATAGTTATAGTGACAATTTCGTTCCGACTTTGTTCACAAATGAGCCCATCTACCACGACTTTCCCCAAATCACCTTTTTCCAAACCATCAAAGAGAAGAATGAAGGGAACTGAGAAACCACCATTCCCCGCTAAAGCCCTTTGTATATCTACAATTCTTCATGTTTAATTGTGGATGCAAGTGGTTGAGCTTTCTTTCAAAAATGAAAACTATACAATAATGGAAGTGTTGTGTACATGCAAGTGGGTGAGCATTCTTTCAAAAATGAAAACTATACAATAATGGAAGTGTTGTGTACATGTTCTCTCCTCTGTACATGCTGCTGTGCTTTTTGAAAGTTGTGCCTATCACTAAGTCGTCATGTGTTATACCGCGAAGAATCCACTGAATGATATGTCTTCTCGTTCCATATGTATTCTTTGGATGGTTACATGCCCTTCCAAACAAAATTAAGACAAGCCCTTCAAATTTGACCACTGCCCACTTGTCACTCAATGCCAAATTCTATTGAACCCCATAGAACTTTCTTTTTACTCTCCGCACCTGACACCTGTCAACTGACGCCCACATTTTGACAGATCTTTTGGCGTCCTTTAACGCTTCCACAGATTCCCATGGGAGTACATCGGAAAAGATAGCCATGGCATTGGCTCCTCCTGCCGGGCAATAGCCGGTGGGGGCCGGTAAAATCGTATGCTACCAGCATTATTGGGCAGAGCTCAACGACACGTGTTTCCTTTTTACCAAAAGTGTTCTCTGTATGTGACACGTGGGCCATTCTGCGAGGAGACCGGTATCATTTGTCAAGGTTTGCAGAACCGACTGACCCGGTTTAAAGCCTAGCCCTATCAAGAAGGTCACCGATTTTCCTCATTTGGCCCTAACTTACCACCTCCATTGTTTTATTTTTATTTCATTTCGACTGGAAGCGAGATCCACTCCTTGGGAATCCGGGATTTTCTCAGTGAAAAAAGTTGATGTGGGTTCATCCAGTTTGACGCTAGAACGAAACCCAATTCGGTACATTTTTATTCACCAGGTAATTGTTACATCTGATGGGTGAAATGTGGGCTTATTGATTGGTTTTAAATATTAAATATTTTTAAAAACGACGGTGGGTAGAGACTGCTGGAGGATCCTTCTCCCTAAGTCTAATGGCGGTGCTTCCGGGCTTATAAATAAACGACAAGTATGTTGGATTAGCGTCTTAGGTTTCGACGAGTGTCTTTCTAGGTAGGTGTTGGGAATTTCTCACCGGCTTTGTGGGTTTATGTGCTATTTAGTGATTGAGGCACTTGGGTCGTTTAGTCTGATACTCAAGCTCTTAGAATTGAAGCTTGTTTACAAGAATTTGGATTTTGATTCGTTTCAGAAGTTTGGTGACAAGATCCGGCAGGCAAGGTTAGTGTTTTGCTACCAGAAGGGTTAGTTGAAGGCACACTTGTTGCATTTCTGTCGAGCCTTGTGATCATGTTCTCCCCATTTTCTGGTCGTCCTTTGAGGAGACCTATTTCATCAAGTTTAGAGGCATGCAAATTTTCAAGATCCTGTAGGAGCCATTGTTATTCAATCCCTATCTGTTTTGTGCGTATATTGTTGTTGAATCCTATGGTCTGTATTTTGCCCATGTTGTTGTTGAGGCCCAATCTATATTGTGCCTATATTGCTGGTGAAGCCCAATTTCTATTGTGCCTATTTTGCCGGTGAAGCCCAATTTCTTTTGTGATTACATGAGCCCGTTTCGTTTAATTGGGAAGGTTTTGTCTGAGATTTATATGCAGCCCATGTTGTATCGATCTGTTTTTCTTTGGGTTTGTATACAGGGCATCTTAATCGAATCCCAACGGATTGATGTATACATGCAGCCCTTGCCATTACTGTTCCCTTCCACCAAGGCCTAATACAGGACTCTTTCTTCAAGGCCTATTATAGTTTCTTTCATCAGACATTATTATAGGCTTCATTTTCTATGAGTCTATTTGTGCATCCCGTTCAAGCATGTATTTAGCTTCTGGTGGTCTTGCTGTATGTCGATTTGGGAGTGGTTTAATTTTTCAAGGTTTATAGGAAGCATACTGTAGTCCTTTCTCGTATGATATTTTATAAGCTCCATTTTCGATTTAGTTTTATTGATGTAGGCCACTGAAGCATATATTGACCTTTCAGTTCTCTGGCTGCAGACCATTTTCTCCATTGTTTAATGCTTCAGGACTGAGAGGCAGATTATTACGGTTCTCTTTCAGTTCCCTTTAATCGGATATTGCTACGAGCTCTTCTTTCTCTCTGGGTATATTTATGTAGCCCACTCCAGCATTGAATAACCTTATGATGGCCTAGGTGCATACTTATTTCATTTGTTTAATGTTTCAGTGCCTAGAGGCAACCTATTACACGCTCCTTTCATCAAACTGTGTCACACGCACCGTCTGCCATTTGGGTTTTTATTGATGTCGGCACATTCAAACATATCTTGACCTTATAGTGGCCTTGCTGCGAACTGATTTATGAATGCTTTCATGTATCAGAGCCTTGAGGCAGCCTGTTACGGTTGTCTGGCATTGCTATGAGCTACATTTTCTATATATCTGCATTGATGCTGTCCATTCAAGCATATGCTGACCTTATAGTAGTCTAGCTGCAGACTGATGTAGCGACGACTTTGTTAGTGGTTGAATGTTTTAGTGCCCAGACACAGTTTTTCTTGCCAGCATCCAACATCGATGTTTCTAGATGTAGCTACAACAAAGTCCATGCATGGTTTAGAGTAGTTATAATGGTGGATGCATTTCAACAGGGTCTGTGATGTGATGCTTTTCAAACTAATAGATGGATCTCTATTCAGTGGTCTTGTGAGATAATGTCCTCTTGTTTTTAATTGATAGTCCTTTTTGCCTAGCCTCTTCTGTTAAGGCAGACTTTGTGTTATAGATGCAGAATATATTTCATGTTGCATGATACGAAAACTTTCTTTATTTCTTGGACTTATGGTGACCTTTGGATTGAACCATCCAGGGCTCTTTCAAAGGAAACAAGATGAATCACTATTACCAAGATGACTTTGATTATTTGGTGGATGATTACGAAATGGCTGATTTTGATGATGACGTTGAAGAAGGTGGCCGCACCCGGCTCAGGAGTGATGTAGACTCAGATTCTGAAAATGAATTCGATTCAGTGAGTTCCTACTTGGGTCGTTGCATTTCTAAACAAAACATTGGTTGTTCTTTCAAAGTTTTTTAGTCTCTAGATTTTCTTGATGGTATGTAGAAGATCTGGTGCCTCATCTAATTCTTAGTTAGGTTAGGGGTTGATTGTGATGATAGTTTTCTGATGTTGGATTGGATTTGTGTTTTGGGTTTGATTTTCTGCAGAACAATAAGTCACCTGACACAACAGCTGTTCAAGCCAGGGGTGGAAAAGATATTCAGGGTATTCCATGGGATAGATTGAACTTTACAAGGGAAAAGTATAGAGAAACTCGTTTACAGCAGTATAAGAACTATGAGAATCTTCCGCGGCGTCGACACAATCTTGACAAGGTATGCATTTGTAATTTTGGACTGTCACTCTGCGTTGGTTGTTCAATTTGTGTTTCAGTCTTTTCTTTGAACGCGCTCTTCATCTATGATCTGTTTGAAAGCAATAACTCATTGTTATGTCCTTTTGTGGCTCTGCCCATGTGGTTTTCATTTTCTCGCAGGACTGCACGCATTTTGAAAGCGGATGCAGTTTTTATGACTTTCGCCACAACACTAGATCAGTCAAGGCCACTATTGTCCATTTTCAGGTAAACATTGAATCTTAATCTTGGCCTTTTTTCTCATAGTCTAAATGAAGGTGGCTTGCATGGGATATGATTTTAAAGGTTTTATTTTCCAATAATATGAACCATCAATTGGAAATTAATAATGGATCTTTTTAATGAGATCGATTAAAGAGATAACCCTGGAAAAGCTAAAGATATGTGACGATGTCTTTAAAAAATGACTAGCCAGTGTTCAAGTCTGATCCATTAATATGTCGTATACAACTGAATTAGCTGTAATCTGTACAAGGTAAAGTTGACTGGCACTGGGTAAATGATATACTTAATCTCAAGGGTAACCTTGTGTTGGTTGCTTTTGTGCTTTAAGTTACTGGATTCTCAATCTTTTTTTGTATGATATACAATGCTAAGATTCCCACAATAACGATGGCCCGATTGGAAATTTATGACTAATTACAACGAGCAAACCAGTAAGTAGGACGGTGTATGATGGGGGCCTGTAACTAATAAGATACAATCTTTTAGCTATCAATCATTTATCACTCTAGTCCAATAATATCCTACCAGAAACTACATGTTCTTTATATTAAAAAGTTAATTAATTGCCAGTAGTGTTTAGAATTAACAATTTAACTATTTTTAATTATAGTCTGTTCATATGTCATAATCCTTTCATGACTGGTTAAAAATGGTAACTGAAGACCATATTATGATTACTGACTTCTAACACTGTAAATTGTCTGAGTTATGAACTTCAAAAATTATTTTTTCTTCAATACCTAATTATTTAATGGGGTGGATTACACATGTTGGTTGCTTTTGTGCTTTAAGTTACTGGATTCTCAGTCTATTTTTGTATGATATACAATGCTAAGATTCCCACAATAACGATGGCCCGATTGGAACTTTATGACTAATTACAACGAGCATACCAGTAAGTAGGACGGTGTATGATGGGGGCCTGTAACTAACTAACATACAATCTTTTAGCTATCATTCAATTATCACTCTAGTCCAATAATATCCTACCAGAAACTACATGTTCTTTATATAAAAAAGTTAATTAATCGCCAGTAGTGTTTAGAATTAACAATTTAACTATTTTTAATTATAGTCTGTCCATATGTCATAATCCTTTCATGACTGGTTAAAAATGGTAAATGAAGACCATATTATGATCATTACTGACTTCTAACACTGTAAATTGTCTGAGTTATGAACTTCAAAAATTATTTTTTCTTCAATACCTAATTATTTGAACTTCAAAAATTATTTTTTCTTCAATACCTAATTATTTAATGGGGTGGATTACACATGATCTATTCATGAGTTATTAGTTAGCCATATTATTTGACAAGATGCATTTCTTTAATGTATCCGAACCTAGCAGAATGCTTTATCGGTTTAATATTACATGTTAGTTCTGAAGACCATTTTTTTGTGCAGGTCAAGGACTTGATTTTGTTTACTGTTGAGTAATACTAATGAATCCTTTTTGTAAACATGATGAGATCCTACTGAATCTTTTTCTTATAAACATAACAAAAAGTAAAGTTTAAAATTTTGTTGTATATTTACTTTGCATAAAAAAATTCCGGTGATATGTTTGGCTCTAATTAAGATGAGATTATTATAGTTTTTTTAATCATAATTGATTAGGTTAGCTGTAAGTCTTTGATGTATATGTAGTATTAATTATAGTTTGCGAGTTGTAACCTTGTCTGCTAGTTGGGTTCTTTTGCAGAATCATATCGATAACTACGATAAATAGTCGTAACATTTTATTATCCATATTTAACGAGGCTAGCAATAAATCCTTGATGGTGTGTTGTATCTAGTGATAACTTTGGAGGTTATAGGTAACAAAGTACCCTTTTTGTTTAATTGCAATTGTTTGTAGACTGATATCAAGTAGAAGTTGATAGAACCCAGAGGTAGAGGTAAAGTAGCACCATGTGCTATACAGGTTAGTGGAAATTGTATCAAGGATTAATTAGGAGTGTTTTTTTAATGCAGTTAGCTATTTCATGCTTTGAAACCAGAAGCGTAGTATAGATGCTAAACTTATATCTGTGAAAATTTTCGTGGAGTAAATGTCGTTGCAGATTATAGTAAAGGCTGACTTCCCTAACACAGTATTAAAATTGAACCTATTGTGCTAAAAAAGGGTCTCATTGCTTATCGAAAAGGTACACGGCCATTGCTTACCTCTAAGATAGTTTAGATATAGTTATTTCTTTGAAAATATTATTTAGTATGTTTTAAAGCTTCATTTCTTAGAGCATCTAGATTACATTATGCATGTGCTACATTTGCAGATAGTTTTAATAGAGATAGTTATATTAGCTGATACATTTGATGCATCTACTACATTTAGATTGGTAGTTTTGCAGGTAGTCTTCTATTTATTTTCAGGGATACAATGGTTTCATCAAGGGGCTGTGTAAAGGTAAAATGCTACCTGCATATTTCAATTATTTTCGGAGTGCAATTGACTTTGCATTTAGCATGCATGTAGGTGTGAGCCTGATTGACCTTTGCTTTTTTAGTTTGATGTCTGAGTTTCTAGAATTTCTTACAGAAAGCTAAGGAACTGATTCTGTGATGCTGCTTACCATTACTCCTTCCAGGGTCTCTTATTCTTCTATACCATCGGGATGCCATTGTTGGTGTGAAATGTTAGTTTTTTGATCTAATCAAGGTCTACATGTTAGAGTTAGATTGCATGCTTAAACTGATATGTTTGATACGAGGCATATACCTTGGGTTTATTAACTGTTGTAGCTTGGGTCTTTTGAAAGATGTACCTTCAGGACAGCATTGGGCACAGGGCTTTTGAATGATGCAGATTTGACGGTATTTGCTTTACATATGCATATGGGTAGGCTTTTCGTGACATATAGGTGTGCATGGTGATATTTTTAAATTTGTTAGTCTTGTTATAGTATAGTTTCTTTATTAAATGTAAAATATAAGCAGGATATTGTATATAGCCTTGGAGGGTTTCATCCTTTTGTAATTTTTCTTTTCTTACTTAAGTTATTTAATTTTTAGGTATCGAGTGGCAGAGGTTCTTGGGGGTGTTTATTGACTTGTTCATTGTTAGATTCCTTAAAATTTCTTAAGAAAACACTCATGTCAATAAATAAATTTATCAGTGGATTAACATTGTAGTGCACTAAAGTAGTTGAACATTTTGTTTTTGTGATTTGGGTTTCATGAAGATGCTTATATTCAAAAGATTAGTATGGAAGCAGATAGAGTAAGTTTTTATTGCGGCGATGATAGGATGCAAATATAGAGGATGTGCATTATTTTATCATCTTGATACTCCACTGGGAAGTGGTGTATGTTTTAACCTGTCCTCTTTGTGAAATCTAGGCGAACGTACCTTGAGAACTTGACATTTTATCCCATGTTGGAAACATAACATGCCAGGGCGGAAGTATCTACTGAAAAGCTGGCTAGAGGCTCCATCCATATCAGCGTTCATGATGGTATGCCAGGAAAATGTTTATATTTTTTAGCCAACTTGAGAATCAATCTGGTAATTCCGATCTCTAGGGGCTGACGCGCTTTTGGAGGATGCAATGCTACCTTGTTATGACTAAATTGATGTGTTTTCATACATGTAACAACAGGTTGTGATTAGTTTACTGCCTTTTAAGTATGTGGATTTTGGAAATTGATGTGGTATGTGTTCTTATGCTAATTTTCTTCTTTTTTTTTTTAAATAAAATGTGCTGCTTGCGCTGGATGAGTATTCTTGGTTACAAAATCTATTTTTAGTAAATTGTGTAGATTACTTTTCCCTATCGATCTGATAATACAATGCCTGTTTATTTCTCATATTATATCTGTGCAATATTTTTCCTACTTTATCTTGTGATTGTCCATTGTTTTGATTTAATTAATCTGTTTTTATTTTTTTAAAGATGTCATTCCTTTTTTTCTTTATCCTTTCTTGAATTAGTTTTAACTGCTGCCACTTTACTGCCAGTGCACAAAACTAACTCAATTTTCTTAATTGAGCGATAAATTATGGCAACACAATTTAATCTATCATTCACAAAGCATATCATTGCATTTTTTCTTCAACCTTTCTTGAATTAGTTTTGCCATTTTACTGCCAATGCACTAATGTATTAGAATAACTCAATTTTTTTATGTAAGTGATAAATTATGGCAGAACAATCTTTTATATGTCCTTCTCAAAGCTATAACTTGTCCCGCCCTTTGGATCCTGTCATAGCGGATATTTGCTTTGAATTTCTGTTCAGAGTAAAACATGTTGGGACATCTGTGCATCTTATCGCATTTGCGTTGGCTAAATTGCAGCAAAAATTATTTTAGGCTTTAAGAGTCTTTGTGATATCGGGCTTGAGTGCTTGTGCGTCTAGTGGGTTTCCATGACAGTCAAAATAATATGCAAATATATAACACAATTGATTCTTCCAAAATCGTGGTCTTGCAATTGGCCTCTTGGCTAGTTGTACTTCAACAAAATGGTATTCGTATTTCTTAATTCCTATTTGTACATTGGGCCACTCAAAAAACAATCATTTTGCATCATGCGCTATCCTGAATCACTATTTAGAGTGAATTGTGTCACAAGGGCTTTTGCTGCAAACAGCTCTTAACTTCAGCACATCTCTACCAAATTCATTGGCATTGGGAAAAGTCTTTGTATAATGCTGCGCTTCTGCAAAGATTTAAACACTTGAATGGTTGTGCCATGTATGATTTTGAACAAACTTCAATTTCTTACTGAACATATGATACTTCATGCAAAGGGTGATGAATATATTGTATAAGCTCTCTTAATTAACTTAAAACATTTCCTTCAGAAATTGCAGCAAAACAGTTACAAGATTACCAGGAGTAAGCAAATAAACTTACTGTTTGTCTATGCAATCTCCTCGAGAAGAGAATTAATCCAGGCTTTGAAACAGCTTATGGTTGTACCTGGTAACTGAGACGAACTAACTTGATCGTTTGCTTTGCTCTCGGATGGTATATTGATTACCTTGTTAAATATCTTTCACATCCTTCATGCAGTTTGTGTGAATTAGATTTGTTGCTAAGGGTTTACAATCCTTTGAAGTTCTTATGTGGATGTTGTTTGGATGTATTTATCCTTGGACTTTATGCAATGAAAAATTGGGATGCCTGATCTGTGAACCACTTCTCACGGTCATTCACGTGTAGATGTGAGCCATTTGGGGTCCTGTTAGATTTTAATGGGTAATGCTCGTTATTAACAATAAGTAGCATCCTTTAGGTGTACAGTTGTTATCATGGTGACTGCATCTCCTGATAAAATACTCGAAATTCCTTAACAATAAAAATGGCTCAAATTGTGACCTGGAAAACAGAGAATATAAGAGTGAAAATGGTACTTACCTCAATTCTGATTTTTTTAGTTTTTATTCTCTGATACTTACCCTTGTGAGTTCTCAACATTCCTTGTGCCATCGAAAAAATACTCGAAATTCCTTAACAATAAAAATGGCTCAAATTGTGACCTGGAAAACAGAGAATGTAAGAGTGAAAATGGTATTTACCTAAATTCTGATTTTTTTAGTTTTTACTCTCTGATACTTACCCTTGTGAGTTCTCAACATTCCTTGTGCCATCGAGTTTCCTGTGTGATTCACTTCATTTTAAATTTGTTTCTTGTAGCTCCAGATTTCTGATAGTAGTTTGACATTTTGTTCTTTAACAATGAGGATTTATTTCATGCAGTTTTCATTTTGATAGACATGTTAACGAAGACGTAAGTAATTCCAATTTGCCGGATGCATACACGCCACCTGTTTGTTGAAAAATTTATATTTTAATAAATACAAGTTGGTTATAATCATCTAAGGACTTTTCTTGAATGGATGGACTCTTAAATGCCTTTAGCCGGCTTCCTCTGGATACTTTGCAGATACAGATGTTTTCACTCATATTCGCAGACAGTACATAACCGCTTTATCCTCATATTTTTGGAAAACAAGTAGTTGTGTCCTCTGAATTACGTGGTAGTTTTTTGTTGTTTGTTCTCAGACAAGCTCTGAAAAATATATATTTATAATACTAGGCCGGAGGCCCGTTCTATGATCTCCTGAAATTCCCCCCAATGGTACGTCTGTTTTAAGATTAGATATGAATGGAGGCACACACACAAAAGTCAACATCCCATAACTCGAGAGATCTCCTATACAATAATAATATAATAAGCTTTGATCTTTATTGCTGTGTTTGATCCACTAACATGAAGGTTCTATCTGAGTTATTACGTATATTCTTGACTTGCTTTGAACTTAATTATTGCTTCAACAAATTAAAATATTGATTAGTTCTATGGCTTGTTGGCGTTTTGGTGAAAATTATTTCTGAAGACACTTTCACTTTTGATTATCGACTCAAATTGCTGAAGCCTGAACCTATATATGGACCACGCGAGTTTTGCCTTCTCCTATAATGAAGCTTCACAAATGAACCTACATTTATAAATAGAAGTTTGGTTCTTCCATCTTTTATTGTTCAGGAAATGGTGCTGATTTTCTGTGTGATTATGCAGCTGAGGAATTTAGTGTGGGCAACATCAAAGCACGATGTTTACCTCATGCAGAATTATTCTATCATGCACTGGTCTCCATTGAAACAGAAAGGGGTTGAAGTTCTTAATGTTGCTGGCCACGTTGTTCCATCCGAGGTAATTTCCTTCAAATGTATTTTATTGTTTGGTATTTGTGATTGTCTTTGTAAATTTTCTATGAAGCATGGTTGAGTTGTCTGCATCTTGGAGCAATTGTAACTGAATATTTGTAGGCAACATTCAGAATACTTGTTTTACTCGTGTTACTATCTGTTCCTTCTTGTTACTAATTTCCGCGGATTTCAACTTGATAGAAACATCCCGGTTCATCGCCTCAAGGTCTGACACGAGTCCAGGTCAGTGCAATGTCTGTGAAGGACAATTTAGTTGTTGCTGGTGGTTTTCAGGGAGAACTCGTTTGCAAGGTGAGTTTTAAAATTTTAATTCTACAAAGCCTAGAGGTGAATTGATTAGGACTAAGTTGTGATGTTTATCAATACTTTTTAAACTGATGGTTGACGTGGCTGGATCCATTCTGTTACCATAGCTTACATTTGCTATTATTTGATTCCAGTATTTGGATAGGCCGGGAGTGAGCTTCTGTACAAAAATATCTCATGATGAGAATGCTATCACTAATGCAGTAGAGATTTACAACGATGCAAGGTAATATTCATTCTTTGTTTAAAAACGATTGTGTAATGATTCTGTTTGTACCCCATTTTACACACATTGACCATGTCCTGTTCTCTGCAGTGGTGCAACTCGACTAATGACTTCAAATAATGACTCTTCAGTACGAGTATTTGACACAGACAAATTTACAGTGCTTGAACGCTTCTGTTTTCCTTGGTCTGTAAATGTGAGTGTTATATTATTATACTTCAAGATTACTGGATTTTATGGGAGGGAAGTTTCTGCTGGTTTAAACTTTAACATATGATGGGAATTTATTGCAAGATGATCGTCTGGATATCATAGGAAAAGAAATATTACTCCTAAGTTCATTCTGGCTTCAGTCTAATGGTGTATATAGATGGATATGTCAATTGTACATTATCGTGTTTCTGAGGGGACGTTTTTCAACTTTGCAGCATACTTCTGTCAGTCCAGACGGTAAACTCGTTGCAGTTCTTGGAGATAATGTAGATTGTTTGCTTGCAGACTGCAAGACTGGAAAGGTATTTTTACATATTCTAACCATTTTATGAGCATAGTTGTAGGGTGGAGTCTGCCTCGTAAGTGCTAAGGTGTTATCTAGTAAAGCTAGTTTGATCTAGTTGGGTTAGTGGCCAGTTAAGAGTAAAATTATCAAAGCCTAGTCACTTAAATGCATAGTTCACGATGCCAGAAAGTAGATGTGCATTGCATCAGGGAATATGGCTTAGTGTAGCTTGTTTGCTTGTCTCTGCTAGTCTCTATTTTTGTTGAGCAGTTTGACTTCAATAATTGCGATTGGTGTTTTGCAGAGCGTGGGAACCCTAAGAGGGCATTTGGATTACTCTTTTGCATCTGCCTGGCATCCAGATGGTTATATTTTGGCTACAGGGAATCAGGATACCACCTGTAGACTTTGGGATGTTAGGAAGCTTTCAACTTCCCTAGCTGTCTTGAAGGGTCGAATGGGTGCTATAAGATCGATACGGTTTTCATCAGATGGCCGCTTTATGGCCATGGCAGAGCCAGCAGATTTTGTGCATCTCTATGATACTAGGCAGAATTATACTAAGAGCCAGGAAATTGATCTTTTTGGGGAGGTTGCTGGAATTTCTTTCAGCCCCGACACTGAAGCATTTTTTGTTGGTGTGGCTGATCGAACGTATGGAAGTCTTCTTGAGTTCAACCGCCGACGCATGAATTACTATCTTGATTCCATTCTCTAAGTTTTGGAAGTTAATGGGAGCGGTGTTTTTTAGAAGTAACATGGGGTCATTCTGCTGAACGCATTATTGTATATTAGATATATACCATGTATGAATGTCCATAGAGCAGAGCTTTCCCTCACTAGAGGCTTAAAATCCGAAATTCCAAGGATAATGGAAGCCTTCTTGTTTATAAAATCTTGTATTGGTGGATACAGCTCTCTGGTTCACACTGCAGACATTATAATATATGTAAAAATTCGGCGGATATAGTCTACCATTTTCTAAACTCGTGTTGTGAAGATTACAAATCCCTTTGTGCATATTGTAAACCACTGAAAGGACATTGTCGGGTAATTTGCTTCTAATGGTTAAATGAAAGAATATGAGCTTGGAAGTGGCGTGGAAGAAACAGGCACGAATATAACTACATTGCATGTATGCTGATGTAGTTTTAATGAAGCCTGTTGTACCCAAGGAGTGTTTTGGGTCGGAACAGTGTATGAGTTGGAAGGATGTTCTATGTGACTGTTCACTTATGTTGAAACAAATTTCAATAGGATTTTACTTCTGAAGGTTTTGGGAAATTCAAAAGTTTGCTCGAGGTTATGACATGATTGCCACCAACAATGAGATTTTTCAGTGAAGGAGATGCATCTTTTGTAGCATTACGAGGAATGATCATGTCAAGGTGTGAAACCAATGAATCTACGAGTCCTGAAAACTGGATGGTATACAAGTTTTCCACTGTGTTTGCAGCTCCCTTTTAATTTTTGGTTTTCCTAGAGTTGAAGTATATGTATATTGGAGAGATACTCACTTTCTGTCAAAGAGATTATGAAGCTCTCTATTGCACATTTCGCTACTTATATGAAAACAGATGGATGGGTTTTGTTGAAAAGTACAGATGATTCTGCTATTGCCAGTTGGATGAACAACTAGCGACAGGTGGGTGTGTCGCTGAACACCACGATTATGGTATTTTGGTTGATGATATATTTCCATTAGCAATATATTTTGAGTGTTACTTCTAACGAGAAAATATCAACTTTTGGAATATTAAAATATGACACTGAAAACCTGTGCACTGATTTGCAACAGATTGAGGATATTACAGAGTTTAAAGTGATGTTAATAGTAGTCAGGTCTCTAAACTCCCTGGTTAGTGTCTGCAGCCTAGCAATTGTAATGGATGAAGTACGATTTGTCATCGTCAGGTGTTATACTTGGATTTCTCTTATCTACCTACATATTTACATTTTTGCAGCAAGACTTTGGCTCAAACCATATCCATTTTTCTTTTGCAATTTAATCAGATAAACTGCTCTTCGTAATAGTCTGTTGCCTCCGTATTGCGCACCTGGTTAACGCAGCAGAAATCTATGCTACTGTTCGGTGCGCCCTTGGGGGCAAGTCTTGAGTCAAGGTTGTCACCTGATTTTGACTCCTCCGTTTAGGCCAACTCTTAATCGAAGCTGAGGGGCTTCGGTGAATTAGTTAAGGATGTTTTTTAGGAGCTTAAAGAGCTTTGTGTTTAAAAATGGTTTCCAAGATTGCTTTGCAAAATAGTTTAAAACAAAGCTTTCACCAACAAAAATGAAATGACCAAGAACACAAATAACACAACAAATTATGATATTAAGCAAATAAACAGTTGTTGTGGACCAGTGCCAAATGGAGTCGAGAAATAACAATGCTGCTGAAAGGGAAATGTTTTGCAATTGTCTCTTGGTCACTTTTAAATTATTAATGATTCAAAATTATTTAGGGAAAACTGGGAAGCTCTCGAGATACCATGAGGTACAGGGAGGAATGTCCGGAAATTGAAAAATGGTGGCTCCTCACGAAGAACTGTGGGATGGAATGGAGTCTCTAGGGCGGTGTTCCAACACTACACCAACAAGGGTGTAACCTAACTGTGCTCCGAGGTTGCTTCTTAGTTGTTCCTGCTTTTTTTGAGAAATTTCCCCACACAAAGTTCAATTAATTGTAGTGCCGGATTTCCACTATGTGAGGGGTAGTAGATTTTATTAGATGTGGTGTTTAAATTAGATGTGAAGATTTAAATAATAGTTTATAACTCTTTGATTTTTCATAGGGCCAGGCAGAATGCTCGCAAGGGGAAAGAGCATACTTTGAGCTATAAGCTAAATATTTATTCCGGTTAAATGCTTGAAAGAATAAAGTGCTTGAAACAGAAAATAAAGCAACACAAAATCTATTGTCACTTTTCTGATTATCCACCACTAATCGACAATGTCTTTGTGTGGTGGTGAGAGCATACTTCGTGGCAACGAGATTTGTGTTATTTCTAAGTTAATCTTGCAAAAACTAAAAGATGAATTAAAAACAAATTATTAAAGTAAAGTATACACCCTGCAAATTAAAAGTGTTGTGTGTGTTTGGTGTATTGTTAGAAAAAATTTATACCACGAAAATTTAGACAGTGCAAATCCCCTAGAGGGGGATGGGGTGTGGGCGTTGAGTATCCCACTGCTCTCGTTTAATAATTACAATAAAAACAAAAAAGAAGTGCCACATAGTCCACTTACAGTGAGATCTAAGCGCTTACAATCAGATCGAAATTTATACAAGTGGATGGGGTTCCACTAGAAGTGTTTTTGAGACTTTTTGATGGGTTTTGGTCACAAATCCGCTCACTTTCGTCATGGACCTGCTAAAAATCAACGAGCTAAAATTCTGCAAATTAGTGGTTAGAACATACAAAAATACATAAAAATACAAGATCTTATGCTTACAAAAATATTGAAAAATTGTAAGCACTTTCAACCATAAGATACTAGATTTAGATCTACGATTTAACTTTGAGAATACGCTATCTAGATCTATGGGAAGCAAAGAGATTTAAAAAATAAACTTTGGATAAAAAAAAACATAAAAGAAAGAGTATTTTGTTTATGTGAAGAAGATGGGGCTACCACAAGCTATTTAGCTTTGGAAGAGAGGAGGAAGATTGATGCTTACAAAACCAATATGTCAATCGAAATATAGAAGCAATCAGCCACCAAGCTTGAAAAAAGAGTCAAGACTAGATCAACCTCCAAAGCTTAGCATCCGATTCTGCACAACTTCAAAAGCACCCATTCACCAAAAGGATTAAATCTAGTATATCAACAGAAAGAGATTAGAAGGGCAATAGTATAACCGACTACATGTGCTGCTCCTAGATCTCTAAACAATTAAATATACATAAGCAAGTCAAAAACTATGAATGCTTACTCTACTAGACTCAAAGATGCTTGCCAAGCTAGATCAATCCACAATAGCGATATGAAAGCAAAAATGAAATTGTACAAGTATACCTCAACCAAGTGCATGCATGAACATGGAACAAGAGCAACCAATCTTGACCTCCAAAGTTTTCAAAATATTATTCAACAAATCGCCAAAAGCTAAACAGTACATGAGCAGAGGTTCAATGCTCCATCATGAAGAAATGAGCATGAGATACCTTGATTATATAGAAAAAAGAGAGAGGGGGAGGTGCATTTCCCAAGATAGATCCTCTTTGATACTAATGGATTGATACATTTGGAAAAGGCTTGTTGACACATGTGAGAGGTTTGGGGGAGGTTAATGACATCTTTCTCCAACCATTTGACACTTTTCAACCTCCACTTGACACCTCTTCAACCACAAATTCGCCCCACCCCTTTGGTGGATCTCCAATCTTCAATCAAATCATTATTTATTTGCTCAATATTCTCCCTGATTTGATTGTCAATCAAAGGAGATTTGATTCCAACACATTTCCTTGATTTGTGGGATTGAGATTTTGCCTTTATTATGTGTTTTTTGCCAATTAAATTGGTCTTTTTGACCTTTTTTGAGTAAATATTAATTTTGGAGATAAATATTCACTCGAAACTTAGGAAAAATGGGTTTAGGGGTTTTGTGGGTGCCCTGGGTTAGAAAACAAGCACTCCATGCCAAAATTCACCTCCTAGTTACACTTTTATCACTTTTTTGATTTTTTAATTAAGATATTAAAAAAATCTCGTTAAACAGGAAAAATTATTTTGCTCCGAATGACTTAAAAATCCTAAGGGCCCTAGTGCATGTCTATATGACTCATTATCGATGGCTAGCATGTTTAAAATACATAGATACATGGGCTTTAATAACCTTCCTAAGATCGACCACCATGGAAAATACTTCAGCTTTGGAGGTATGAGTGAAAAAATCAGGAATTATACATTACTGAAGAGTAACGCATAATTCCCAAGGAAAAAACACTCTAGAATATCTCCTTGATGATAGTAAATCTTAAGGGAAGCCAAGCCTTTTACAAAAGTACCATGCTTAGACCAACTTATTACAATTCCCCATGGGGGTTTGGACATGCAAAATTTACAAAGAGCCAATAATTTGGCCTCATGGACTTCTGAACACTGTTGATGAACAATTAGATTGTTCAAGTCTTTGACGGTTCACTCAGAATCCACTAAGTGCAATTTTAATGGATAACAAAGTCATGGTGGGTCCTCAACGATGCAGTTTGAAAACTAGAGAGAATATGGACCTATCAAATAAAAATCACAAGACCAACTACCACTGGAGTACAAAGCAGTGAGAAACATAGACCAAAATGAGCCCTCCACTCCATTGGAGCGGAGGAATTGGCATATTGTTCACAAGACAGATACATACTCGATGTCCTTTGTGAACAACCAATAGACAAAAACACACACAATCTCCCTTGTAAACAGTGAGGGTTTGGGTGTTTTTTAAATGAAGTATTTCATTTCAACACCATTTCAGTCTACCAATTAGCGGTTACTTGTATTGATATAAAAAAAGAGGATGTGGCCTAGCTGGAGATCTTGCTAGTGCAAAAGATCACTCCTTTGCAAACAGCCAATAGACAGAAACACATATAATCTCCCTTGTAAATAGTGAGGGTTTGGGTGTTTTTTAAATGAAGTACTTCATTTCAATCTACCAATTAGCGGTTACTTGTATTGATATAAAAAAAAGAGGATGTGGCCTGGCTGGACGTCCTGCTAGTGCAAAAGATCACTGGTAGTAAAGGGTTCTGTACATACAATTTAACAAAATTGAATAGTGGTATAAAACCAACTTGCTATTGTTATCCTGCCTCCATAGTATCGATCTATTTTATTGAAATACAAACGACAAAACTTGCCAACTAGAAGATGCATTTACAGAACATTACAAAATTGATCAAAATTTAAAGCCTGGCCATTACAGGCCTTCCTCCATGCCTTCATCTGGAATATTATGCAGTTCATCTTTTACTGGTTGCTCCACCTCTTTGATTGCAGACTGCTTCTGGTCATCCCCAGGAGAACTAGTCGAGCTTGCACCATCAGAAATTGCTATAATGTTTCTGAGATCTGAAAACTCATTGCTGCCCTGATTCCGAACTTGTATCTTCAATTCTCCTGGACTAAGTAATTGCCTTTAAGATACTCAATTTCTGCCTCAGCTCAGCAGTCAAATTAAATATCTGCTGATCTAGATTTTTGAACTGGAGCTGAGTGATGGAAATATCTCTGTTCATAATGGCCTAAGTTATGATTTTTCTCCTCCAGTTTATGAATTTTTTGAACCAGATTCACAAGAACATTCCTGTCTATGTGTTCAACATCTCTATTCACAATATTCTTCTGATCTATTGGATTTTCCATGATGTACCAATTTGGACGATAAGTTCCACCTACCAGAAGTTTAACAGTCTAAAGACTTAATAGACAGTCAAAGTTAATTCTGTTACTGTTTTTAAATGAAGTTCTATCCCATTCGCCTGCCTCTTATCCCATTGCCTGTCCTCTTCCAGAACCAAGGATTGAGAACTTTATGCTGCTGGTGTTGACTTTCCTTTTTAGTCGGATTACCCTCACCACAATACTATTATCCAATAAATTCCGCAGGCCAAAGGATGACTGAAGCTCTTAAGAGAGTAAGAGCTACATAAAACCTTATAAAAGTACCACCATAGACCTCAAATCCCTTAAAAAATAAAGAGAAGAATGCAAGGAACATAGAACTCCAAATCAATACATCTACCCTCACTCAGGATCTTATGATGCTTGTTCTGACCACGACAATTTACTTTCAAATCCAAGGAATGACCATAAATTTGACTATTGGCAACAATAATATTATCACTCAATCAACCTGAGAGCAATGCGAACATCAATTACGACAACAGAGCTATCAGGCCAAGCTACCCAAAAAATTCTGCTCTTTGTGCAGAAGATAGATCATAGAACACACGTAGCACGTAGCTCTTAGAGTGATGTAGAGCGCAGAAGTATACAATTCAATGCTTAAACATTGTCTTCTCAAATCCTTATGATACTTAAACTTTGAAGCCAAGGGAAAACCATACAGATTTACACATCTGACAATGACTCTCTCATCAACAGCAATACACTCCAACAGACTAGTTCAAACCACTGTTTTGACAACAATACGAGTAACCCAAGAAATGCTATCATTTAAGCAGACTAAAGAACAGACAAAGCTCTGTAATTTCAACAGTTTGCAAGAGCAGGTTACCTCAGAAAAGATGTCAACAAATCTCATACGACAGGAACTTCTACCGCCAAGCCAGTCATTCCACACCTTCAGGTTGCTGTAGAAAACCTTCTCTGTATTTTCTCTTGCACTGTCATCCTTTAACACTTCATCTCACCACCTTCTTCGCTCGTTAGTTCGCCAGAGGTTTCCCAAATTGCTTATACAGACATTGCGACCAAATACATCTGGGGCACGATGATTAACATCTGCCATTTCATAAAGTCTCTCAACCATACCGTACAGGACAATCAAGTTCCCTTTCATTTTAAATGCTTCACACGCAGGAGGAGGATCGATTGTGTTCATAGTTAATAAATACAAGCCATAATTCTCTTGAACCATTTTCGGAATGAAATCTGCATGCCTAATGCTGGGGATTTCTTGCTACCTTCTTTTCTTGTAACTTCCATTTTGTGAGGTAGATCATACTTACAATTTCTGCTTAACCACATGATTGCTAGGGTATGGAGAATTTGCGTACAACCTCCCCATTTATCTCCATTATGCCCTGTTTTAACATACATGCTTTGTTGGCTTGAAAGTCCGCCAGTTTATTTGATGTTCGCAAAACATGAAAAAAGACCAGATGTTGCACTCACCACATGGTTCGACAAAGAGGACCTTTCTTCGGAAGCAAATTCATAGCCAAAAAATGCATTCTAATCATAGAATCCTCAACAATCAAATGACGAATTTGACTTTTTTTTTTCTTTTAATGAGGTCCACGCCAAAGAGCTAGAGCCTCTGCCTGATTGTTTGAAGTTTTTCGCAATCCCACGCAAACTTGACTTTTTGTTTTACTCCGGGTCAAATAGCACCTCCCACCTGCCACCCCTAACAGTTAAGAGAAGGTTAAATATATTTCTACTTGTTTTATACACTTTCAAATCCTTGAAAATGGCAGGTTAGTTTGAATTTTAGATTGACACTTCAAAGGGTTTGAAATCTCATGGCGCATGACAGTTTCAGGGTTAATATAGAGCTGTGCTAGTGGCTTTCCCTTGGAGAGATTTCAATACCTGAATCCATTCCTAATACAATTTCAGTTCTTTTATGCCCTTAGAAATTAGTATAACCAAAATTTGACTGATTGATTGGATTGGTTGGTTTTTGCAATCAAGAAAATTGGATTGCTAATTCTGTCACTCTTAGTTTAGCAACCACGAAAATTCGATTGCGATTAATTGTGCCAAAATAGAGGCAACAAGTCACAAATGTGATTTTTTTTACTTATTAAAGTAGTTATAAAATACTTCCACCTCTCCTCGCAACCAAAGGAATATATATCTTTAGAAGATATATCTCACAATCTTGAATTGATTGCTGATCAACTACTAGCTGATTCTAAACCAGCATAGATCCATCTTAAACCCCTATCTATCAAGCACCAAGAGGGATCCAATTTCTTGAGGTGTATTTCTTTTTTTAAATTTAAATTCAAGAAATTTGATATCTCTTGATTTATAGATCCGGGTTTAAGTTTTAAGTTTTTATTTTATAAATGAACATCTATTTTTGAGCCGAAATGAATTTTTTTAATTCAAAAATTTTCTTTTTACGTTTTATTAGATGTAACGCTACATATAACGCTACATACACGTTAGAACATCTCCCCCATACTGGACTGTAGAGCACCTCGTTTCACTTGGTGCAAGGACACTGACAATTAATTTAAAATTTTTCTTGTCTAACTAACTTTTTCAGAATTTCAATGTTTTCGAGCGAGGGTTGGGCACACACACGCTTTTTATTTCTAGATACTAAAGGCTCCACCTGATTCCCGAACCGAAACTGAAGTTTGCCTAGACAATCAAGTATTCTGTGAAATTTGTAAAGAAACATTTTTACCAATAGAATTAACAATTAAAACAATAAAATGAAAAACTTTTACTAATAAAATTAACAATTAAAACAATAAAATGAAAAACTTGTAATAGATTGTTAAAGATTGGAGATCAACCAGTTGAAACAACAATAAAAACCCAAACAAATTTGGAGCAATAACAAAAAGAAACAATAATAAATATAGAAAAAACTTGCGTAATAGATTGTTAAAGATGGGAGATTAACCACTAAATTCATAAACTAGTGAGAAAAACTAGGTGATTTTGGGGCAATAACCAAAAGATTGGAGATCACAATTGAGAAACCCATATGACTTTAAAAATGGTTGTTGATATTTTTTATGAAATTTGCACGAGAAATAGATTGTTATAGTTTACAAATGATATTTGCACAAGAAATATATTGTTATAGTTTAGAAGGAAATATTTGGATGCAAAACTTTAATATTGATGTGGTTTTTATAAAAATTAGAAAATGCATATAAAAAATGAGAAAACTTTAATATTTTTATTTTTGACAGAAACGGTTAACATCATTGATTATATATAAAAAAGAGAGTTACATAAAAAATGACTCATCAAATTGCTCCTCTATGAGAAAGACAACCATCAATCCTAATTCTTCAAGTTTCTGCTGATTGTTTTCAAACTCCTTTCCTATTCTATGAGAAGCATAGCATCTAATAAACTGTCCTAGAAGTAGAGTGCAGAAGAAAAACATTTCTGGTAGTCTGCTTTTTACAAAAAATGGACATTAAGCCCAAACAGGAGGCCCTTCAAAATACTAATGCCTAATCTGTATGCGACAGAGTTCCTATACAAGGATTTAGAAAACATAGATAACATAAAAAGACTAGAAATCCAACACGCGGCCAAGAAAGGCAAGCTACTAACAAGGACCAATGTCCATGGCCGTTCCCACTGAGTCTGTAGCCAAGTTCTTATCGGTGCCAAGGTCCACGAAATTGCCAGTTGAAGCCATAAAATTCTGAAGCTTCTCCATCTTTCGGTTAATGTCCTCAAGCTCACTGCTAGTCACTGGTAGTCACTTTGACCTCAGTGTGAGAGGCTGTAGCAAAGTTATAAAGGTGAGAAATTACTTTCCTAAACTCAATATTTTCTCCATGAACCAGTCTCACCTACAGCTCTAAATCTTGCAAACGGTCTAGAAACTCCACTTCGAATTTTGAAATACTGCGTTTCTCGTCCTGCTTGATGACATTGCCAACCCCTGCATGTCCTCGATAGGGACCCAGTCCAGGGTGACCCTCGAGTTCTGCAGAATCACCCCATCTCTCTTCTGGCTGAGCTCCCCTAGCACGCATAGGGTTGGAGCCATGCCCCTTCCTGCAACATCTTCCACATTTGGGGTTCTCTTCCCCCAGAAAACGCCCATCAACACAGTAGTGATGCTCTCCACCACACCCAATTTCATGATGCGCCATTTCTTTACTAGCACAGAGAGCAGAATGCAGAGTGAGTTCTATAATACGCCCGGAAACAAAGGAGAAGGTAACAGGGTGAAGCCAGCTCGAAACCAGGTCAATTAGAGCGCTGAGAAAAATAGAGTGAGGTTTGAAATGAGCCCGGGGACAGGGATTTATCATTTCAAGGAGGCCGCATGCCAGCCAACTGGCGGTACTCTGAGGCACAATAACTTCGTGCATGCAAAGACATCGATTGAGGAGAAGAGAGGCCGTCGTTTCTCCAAGGGAGTATTCCCAAAAAAGCTCAATTAATATGTTGATTAAATGACTATTATCCATAATGGAGTGATGGGTAGAAGCAAAGGACTTAGACCAAATTCCATCACCTGGTTTAAGGTATCCAAGTGGTTTCCAATAGATCATTACCGAGCTTTAGGATGCCATAATATAGCCCAGCTCCAATGTTTGCCATTTCATCTGCTTTCTCATTCAACCCACGCAGAATATGAAAGAAATTAAGCTCAAGGAATTTAGTATTAATGCATTGAAGTAGAAGATGCATTTTGGAGATGGGGCCTTTTTTTTTGTTGTAATACGCCTAGCTTCCCTTATTATGATTAGTGAGTCTCCGCGGATTGAAAGTTTCTTAATTCCCATGCTGGCGGCAGTCTCCAATCCTTTGATAAGACCTAGTCATTCTGCAACATTGTTAGTCTTCTTCCCAATGCCCCAAGAGAAGTCTATCTGCTTGTTCCCCGTGGAGTCAAATATGACTCCCCCCCACCTGCCAACCCTGGAAGAAAACTTCAATATTCATCAATAAAAGTAGATGTTTTTATAATGTTTATGGGTAACATATTAATGTATTGAAAAAATAACATAGCTTTGATATTTACACAAAAATTATTCATGCAGGAAGGTCTTTATAAATATAAAAATGCATAGTATATTGGAAAAATAACATATATATATAAAGTGGATGTTTATTATATAATATCATAAAAATGGAAGGTATGTTGAAAAAATAATAAAATTTTAATATTCATATATAAAAGTGGATGGTTTTTGTTATCTTCAAATTGGGTGGTATTTTGAAAAAACAATGTAACTTTAAAAAGTGGGAGTTTTTTATAATATTCATTAAAAATGAGTGATATATTGAAAAATAACAGAATTTAAAAAATGTATATTATATTTGGTACATTTGGAAATAGTAAAAGTAATTTTATCTTTATATTAATAATTTTTTTAATGATAAATGATATAAACAAAGAAAAATTATAAGGAGTGGAGTCTAAAAATTTAAGATAAATAAAAAAATAAAGAGTTGAAGACAGACTTTGGAATCTAATGGTTAATACTATTGAGAATATTAAAAGTCTTTTATGAATCATATTCATAAGAAGAATCAATTTTATATGATAAATGAAACAAACAAAGAAAAATTTTAAAAAAAAAGTACGATAAATGAAAAAAAAAAGGTAAAGAGTTTGAGACAAACTTTAGAATTTTTTATCTTTGAATAGTTGTTACATTTGGAAATATGAATCATATTCATAAGAAAAATCAATTTTATATAATATATGAAACAAACAAAGAAAAATTAAAAAAAATTATGAAAGATAAAGAGTTTGAGACAAACTTTAGAATTTTAAAGTATCCAATGAATCATATTTATTAGAAAAAGATCAATTTTATATGATAAATAAAACAAACAAAGAAAAATTACAAAAATGTATGATAAATAAAAAAAATAAGAAAAGATAAAGAGTTAGAGGCAATCTTTGGAATCTTCTATCTATGGATGATTGGTACATTTGGGAATATTAAAAGTCTCTTATGAATCATATTTATAAGAAAATTAATTTTATATGATAAATGAAACAAACAAAGAAAAATTACAAAAGTTGGAGGTGGAGTTTAAAATCCTTATCCCTCTTAATATTATAAGAATTCAAAGATCTATGTTAAATCGAATTAACAAAAATTTCTATGATATTCTTAAAGAATTCAAAGATTTATGATAATGGAATTAACAAAAATTTCTATAACATTCTTAAAAATGGGTGGGAATAAAAAAAGAGATAAAGATTGGAGGCGAAGTTTAGAATACTTATTTAAAGATATGTGACAATGAAATTAACAAATATTTCTATAATACATAAAATTAAAAAAATTATAATTCATAAAAATGAGTAGTATATTTAGAAAAGCAATAGAACTCAAAAATCTACATGATAAATGAAATTAAAAAAATTTCTATATAATTAATATTCATTTAAAATGATGGATTCATACAAAAATGGTTAGTATTTTTGGAAAATTAGAAGTATTGAAAAAAAATATAATAAATGAAATTAACAAAAAAAGAAGGGTTACATTTGGAAATATGAATCATATTCATAAGAAGAATAAATTTTATATGATAAATGAAACAAATAATGAAAAAAAAAATTATGATAAATAAAAAAAAGATAAAGAGTTCGAGAAAATTCTCTATGAATAGTTGTTACATTTGGAAATATTATTAAAAGTCTCTTGTGATTCATATTTATTAGAAAAAAATCAATTTTATATGATAAATGAAATAAATAAATAAAAATTACAAAAATGTATGATAAATAAAATAAATAAGAAAAGATAAAGAGTTAGAGGAAGACTTTGGAATCTTTTCTCTATGGATGATGGGTATATTTGAGAATATTAAAAGTTTCTTATGAATCATATTTATAAGAATAATTAATTTTATATGATAAATGAAACAAAGAAAGAAAAAATACAAGAGTTGGAGGTGGAGTTTAAAATCCTTATCCCTCTTAATATTATAAGGATTCAAAGATCTATGTTAAATCAAATTAACAAAAAACTCTATGATATTCTTAAAGAATTCAAAGATCTATGATAATGAAATTAACAAAAATCTCTATAACATTCCTAAAAATGGGTGGGAATAAAAAAGGAGATAAAGATTGGAGGTGAAGTTTAGAATATTTATTTAAAGATATGTGATAATGAAATTAACAAATATTTCTATAATAAATGAAATTAAAAAAAATTATAATTCATAAAAATGAGTAGTATATTTAGAAAAGGAACAAAACTCAAAAATCTATATCATAAATGAAATTAAAAAAATTCTATATAATTAATATTCATCCAAAAGGATGGATTCATACAAAAATGGTTAGTACTTTTGGAACATTAGAAGTATTGAAGAAAAATATAATAAATGAAATTAACAAAAAAAAAGGATATAGAGTGGAGGTGGAGTTTAATATACTTATCTTTTGGAACACAAGAAGGGTTCAAAAATCTAGGATAAATGAAACTAGCAATTCAAAAAGTTTAAGTGCAAGGTAGAGTTTAAAATTCTTTAAAAATGTGATTTGAAGAATTCACACATCTATGTATTTTGAAACTAAATGAAAGCTTCCTAGAGAAATTCTTTGAATGCCCTCATCAAACACTAATTTATGTGGTGGTCTTGATGCATGCCTTCTCCTTGGGACCTTGGTTTGGGGGGGTTTGTTTAGTCTAATGATAAGGATTTTTTGTGGTTTAGTTCTCTTTTTGACCCTCCTCATCCACTCCTCATCTTTCACTATTTGTCAAATTAGTGTCTGTCTTGAAGGTCAAACTCTCATCTCACTGCCAAACACAAAGCTTTGGCTCTTGTTGATCATGGTTTGGTTGGACATTTTACAGGATTATGGTCATCCCTTAGGGCAATGGAAATTTGTTTGAATAAAAATTGGAAATCCCTATTGGCTAGAGATATGCAACATTGTTTTTGTGGGTGGGGATACTATGTATTCTGCTTTGAGAAAAAACAGGATCGAGATCTAATTTTTAGAAGCAGACCTTATTTTATGGGGCCAAGAGGCATGCATCTGAATAGGTCGAGCTTGTCTTTTGACTAAGAGAAAGATGTTCATTTTGCTGTTCTAGTATGGGTGAAGCTTCCTCATTTGCCACTCCTTGTTGGAGTGATGAAGATCTAACGAATTTTGGAAACTCTTTGGGGCCATACAATGATAAATTAGAGCGAAAACTGTAAAATTAGTCACAGCAGATCTAATGAACAAGTAAATCAATCACAACAGATGAACATAGAAAATATGGTGCAAAACTGTGCAAAACATGCAGCAGTGCTCTCTATCCCAGAAAGGGTGAATGAATTACAATAGAATACAATCTGTCAATGAGCAATTCGAATTGACTAAGTAGGCCATTCGAATCACTAAATGGAGTAGCTTGACTCTATCTAGGAGTCCTCATCAATCATCGGTGGTGCTCATCAATCACAACAACCAGTCATCCAGGTGTCAAACTGAGTCTAACTGAGTGTAATAAATGTAACTGAAGTGTGTAGCACTGATATAGGATCTGGAGGCTCAGTGGGGGCGCATGGGAGGCTAACTGAAGTCAGAACAAGTCACCTAATCAAACTGGAGGTCAAACGGAAGTGATACAGTCAGTCGGGAGTGAAACTAGCCTCAAATCAGGGAGAATCGGAGCTAACTGAATGTAACTGGAGTGAATCTGCAGTGGTAGGTGAGCAAGTGCGCCCTTCTCTGGCAGTAGGTGAGAAGAGGGCGCCTTTCAGCTTGGGAGGGCTAAAACTCTGTGGTAAGTGGCTCCTGGGTGCTAGAAGAAGGTGGATAAGGTGCTGGAGGCATCAAACTGGTGACTGGGATGCATGCCTGTGCATGCAAGATCCTGAAATAGATCATATCCTGAAATAGATGATCCTGAAATAGATCATATCCTGAAATAGATCATGCAAGATCCTGAAATAGATGATGTATCCCGAAATAGATGATGGATATTCGAACAAAAACCCCCCATGTTTGCTTGTGCTTCTATCTGTGTCGAGTTATATTTGGAGAAGGGTTTACAAAAAGCAATAAATATTTCCATGGATGGTTGGACTCACTTTCAAAAATTAGATTATGAACAACTCCCCTTCAAGTGTAAAGGCTGTCACAAATATGAACATTTTGCTTGAATTCTCCCTACAGCTCATGTATTTTCTGGAAGTAATGAAAAATAGGATGGCTCGAAACATGTTAAGAAGGGGGGGAATCTACACCTGCACACTCTTCTGCTCCAACTGTGACCTCTCGTGCGACCTCCTCAAACTAGTTCTAGATCCTGTCTCAAATGGGCAAGGAGGAGAAAGAGGAGGATAGCCATAAAGAGAAGAATACATACACGTTATAGAAAAGGAAACTCCCTTTACATTAATTGGTAATAGAATAAATATGCACCGAATAAAACTATGTATCCCTCCCTTATGAATTGATTCAAGCGATTCAAGGTCCACATGCTAAGAATCTAGTCACGTCAGGTAGCATTTTGACTAGAACTAAAGCAAGGCAAACCCTCAAGGAAACTACGAAGGAAACAAAGGAAGATAGGCCCATGCAAAAGAAAATGGGAAGAAAATTGGCCAAGGAATGGTGAGAACAAATGGTGGCTAAGGAAAAGGCTTTAAGGATGCAATCATTGATTGAAAAATCTAAATCCTAGCAAGTCCCTCTAAAGAATAGCAAGGAGGAAAAAATGACTCACTATATATGATCTCCTATGGCATCATCCATGGTCTCATTTATTTAGATCATTCTGTGATGTGTCACTCGTGGATTTTTATTGATATTAGCCTCTCTCAGAGTTGACTTTAATGCCTTCATTTTCCCTTTGAGAGTATCCCCATTGTAGTTATGTCCTTTGGTTATCCATCATTGTGTCCCTCCCCTAATTTCATCAAGAGTTTCACACATTTTGTTAGGTCAAACACGCCTTCATGCTTTCAATAAAGGAAGTTTAAGTCCCCCACTCAATGGCCTATGTATCCCCTTTTTTGGTGTCTCACTCCCACTTCTCTTCATTATACAATTACATCCATTACACTGCCAACAAGGAAACCTCATTGCCTTATTGTTAGTGGGTCTCCCTCTATTGACATCAACACTTGTATTCTAGAGGATAGACCTAAAGGCATCTTGTACCTTGGCCCCATAAGCATCATTGATGGGTTCCCTTGGATCGAATGAGGGGAGACCTTAATGCCCCTTGGATTGGTTGGTTCTCACATGCTTGACTCCAACTCATTACTACACCATTGAGAATTGTACATAATGGTAGTTCTTATTAGGTTTGGTTGAAGACCCTAGAAACCACTAACTCCCTCCTGTTATTGAGTCTATAATGGAATTACTTCAATCATATGTTTCCTGTGGTGTTCGGGTTGCGTTGGCGAAATGATTTATTTTCAATTGCAGTTCCTTGGATTTGTTTGACTCAGTCTTTCAATAGTTTGAGTCACCTGTGAGGAGTTATATCACTCTTTACTCCTTCTAGATCTTGGGCCCCTATAGTTTCAACAAGGCTTCAATTACTATGATTTGTCATCTCGATAGGGATGCCATTGCTCCTACTTCAGATCAGCTATGGTTGGACCATGATTATGTATTTGGATTGGGTCCCTTTTTTATCCTCATGATGTATTGTACATAACAATTATTCTTGTATTGATTAGACCCCTCCTGGTCTAGATCCCATATTATATTGAGACATTGATACGAGCATGGGGATGCCCACCTTGTTTATATTTGAGATTATATACACCTCACCCCTTTGAGTGCTTTGTCTACAGGTATGGGATTTTGTAGTCCCATGGGAGGGGGAGTTAATTTTACCATAGTCCTGGTCTCTTGTCATTGGTTCCCTTCCATTCCCTATTGAAAGTATGAAATACTTGTGATGGATTTCAACCATACAATGAGTCATGACCTCGTACATCATGGGGCAATCTGTTAACAACCAAAATTCACTCACCCACTTTGTCATTAGTTTCATCACCATTATGCATCATAATCGGTAGTATTAGCATCACTTTTCATCCCATCTCATCCATATGACCCAAGGAAATGACTAAATGACCCAAAAATGAAACTCAAACCAAACAATTGACCATAACTAAAGGGTTGCTCTCTTTCCTTTAACGACCTCGGTCGCACCTTTTTCCCAAAGACTCGTTACCTTATCCCAAAAGCATAATTTCAATTATCATTCATCATTTTGTGCTTACCCAAGGGAAGTGGTGGCTAAAAATAGACACATAAAATTGACATGGTCGAAATCATACACATTGGATCTAGATCTCATTATTAAACACTCTTGCGCCTATAAAAGAAGCCCTTATGATCACCATTTGACATCCATTCTTCCATTTGCAAAAATGTTGTCATGCTGTTGAATTCTCTCTAGAACGAGAAAGAAACCGTACACTCCTTTCATCTTTCACCTCATAGGGGATTCTCACTTGAAACTTGGTTGGATATTGGGGCTACAAGGATACAAATGAACCTTCCCTTGGATTAGCTGTGAAGGATTACTATTATCAGTAGATGTTACCAAGGTGTGTATGTATCACTTGATTCTTTATATAATAAAAAACCACATTCTTTCACATGATGCACATTTATTTTGATGGCTATTTTGATCTATGTTTGCATGCATGTTTCAGAATGAATATTTCTAGTTTAGATTAGATTTATTTTACTTCCCATTCTGATATGCAACCAAGGATTGCACAACCCCTTGGTAGGTGTTTTTGGCACTTGTGTGTGAGAAATCATACACTACAATCATAGAAAATATAACATCTATAACATATATGTAATCATTCCCAAGGATAATATCAGATTCTAGTGGCACTTCCATAACTATAACATTAAGGAACATGGTCTTCCCACCTAATGAAATATGTAATCTAGGAAGGATTCCTAAAGGTTTAGTAGGTCTTCTATCAAAAAATGACAACTGGTTGGTAGTTGAAAGAAGGTTGGGGGAACCCAAATCTTTCCAAGAAGACAAGGATAAAATTGCAATGTACTTAAACCCATAATTTACAAAGAAAAATAACATATTGTAATAAAATGGAAAAGTTGAACATAAAACATAAGATATAAATAGATAGAAGAGAAATAACTCTTGTATTAGTGATGTCCAAACAAGAAAGAAATGTTCACTTGCTTCTTCGAGGGGGAAAGTTCCTATGAATAGAGCTCCAAATACAATAACAATCCTTGATTACATCACACAACCTTATACTCTACATATAGTGCATCAATATAAAAATCCATAACTACTTGTGGTCCTACTATTATAGAGGGCTAACCACCTAGTGGTTCTTAATTAATAAAGAGACTCTTTTACATTGAGTAAATATCAACTAAATATTTAATAGGGGTTAGTGAAGGACCCTGACATTCCTTCCCCCCCAAAAAAAACCTCAAAAGAAGCATTGTCTTCAAGGCTAGAGATGGGAAACTATTGCAAAATGGATGACAGTTCCCAAGTAGCATCATCTCTTTGCATATCCTTCCACTAAATGATAACTTCATGGATAGTGTGCTGGCATAGGAATCACTCTCAAGTGGCCAAAAATGCTTTTGGTTGGTTCCAAATGGATCCCTCTTCATCAAGTTCCAATAAGGTGTTTAGAACATGGAAATTTTGCCCCATAACCTTCTTCAAACAAGAAACATGAAATACTAGTTGAATCTTGGAGTGCAGTGGAAGGGCTAATTTGTAACCGACCTATCTAATTTGTTGTATAATTTGATATGGACCATAAAAATTTGATGCCAAATTCATATGAACTTTCGTTTTGAGAGCTGTCTGCTTATAGGGATGGAGACGAAGGAACACCTAATCCCCTATTTCAAAGATACATTATGAGTGATATTGGTATGCCTATTGTTTCAAGTGATTCTAAGCCATAACCAAAATTTCCTAAAGCGTAGAAAGAATGGATTTGTGATCATGAAACATATTATCCAGTACATGCACCATGGAGGTACTTGAGATATATGAAACTACCAAAGGTGGTTGTTGGCCATAGACTAATTTGTATGGGGTCATTTTAGTAGCATCATGATAAGTGGTATTTGTAATATCTCGATATATTAACCTTAAGAATCATTGCTAATTTTGAAATAGTTAATTTATTCTTTGAATATAAACATTTATGTGACATTGGAAAATGATACACCATGAAGACTATCTTAATATGATGTGCTTGTAATTATTTTTTTGTTACATACATTATGCAAATAGCCAAAACTGATCGGGCAGAACCAATATAAACAAGGGACCATGATACCATTAGTAGGAAGATAGAGTAGGGTAAGAAGTCCATGTATTAATTTAAACCCATTTCCTTTCTTAAAGGAATATAGTGGTCAAAACCTCTTCCTTAAATTTAACCATAACTCGTAGAATATAGTATACCTGTTCCTATTGGCCATAACTCCTACAATATTGTATTGATGTATCTCCCTATAATTTAGGCCAAGAAAGAATCCTAAAAACAACTTCTTTTTGATCCCAAAAGATTCATTCAAATGAGAGAAAGAGAGGGAATTAGAGGAAAAAGGGAAAAACAAGAGAACAAAGAAAAAAAGAATACATTAAGGTGACGAAAAAGGAGAATGGAGGAAAACAAAGAATAATGATTTTTCATTATGGAATGCGGCTATGGGAAACACATAACATATGAATGGTTCAAGTTCAATTTGGCTAAGTATCCTGAGTGTAACAACCCTATGTTTTAATCCCATTATAGTTGTCACATCCCCTCCCATCGAACCGACCAACATAGTGAACATGAATGACTTGTACGAGGTGCTTAAATTCGCCCCTAAGGTCGTATTATCAAATTGACTAACATTTCAATGCGTGTGCAGATGCATAATAACATACACAATGAAATTAAACTCTATCAGTACACACACAACATGCATACACCGACATGCTCATCACTGGCATACTAGTAAAAACATGCACATAAATAAACTCATCTTATGCTATTTGCAGGCATTCAATTCTAACAATTCAAATTGGATCATTTCATTCAATTTGACATAGATGAACAATCATTCATAATATATAAATTTGACATAATTAGAAATAGCAATGAACACTTATCTTTTAATTGAAATTGCCAAGAAACTAGCTATGGAAGAGCAATGTTCCACCCAACCATAGGTCTTTGTCCAGCCTATATTAATTCAGCTCAGAGACCACCCCCCAGCTGGGATATGCATCCACTAAGGAGGAACTACTCAAGCTCACTCACAGTCGTAGGCACAATAATTCATGCTAAGCCAACATACAACTAGGTTTGTCAAACATGCAGGGAGATAGGGAAGGAGAATACTAAACCATCGAGCTCAACTACAGAGCTACAAACATCTCAATTGATCTCAGTCATCCTTGGCACCCACAATACCTACCACACCCAACACAAGGAAGGTCCCCTTCTCTGCTACATAGTCCCTCGGGCGCCCATTCCCTCTAGTGCTCTCCAGGGTGGGCATAGAAAGGTCCAAGTTGCAACACATTAAGAGATTCTCTCCTTCACTGCGTTTATCAAGCAATTCCGACCTTTGATCTCTCTCCCAATTCAATCCACTCTTGGATTTTCTGAATTTTGGTCATGTGAATCTTAATCACGAAATTCAACTTTCGGGCATCCAAATCTGAGTCTTCCTATGGATTTCTGGGCATTTGATGCTCTCAAATTCCTCCCAGGGTTTATGTCTGTGAATTCCCCATTGGATTTCGCTGCTCACATCAAATTTTGGCCATTTATGACACTCTAAATCACGGCTTCTTTCTTGGTTGCTATTTCTTCAAATTTTCACTGTTGGGAATGCATAATGGCTGGGAATTGATGTCTGGTTGTTCAAAAATGGAATGGGAATGATAGAAAACAAATTCCCAAGAGGAAATTAACTTCTGGGTCAAGTAAACTAAGCCCATACCCAACCATATGAGTTTCTGAGTTTTCCCATGCTCCATTAAATCCATGGACTGCTTTTTTAGCTGCCTCTTACAACGAAATTAAATGTCAGCATATCTAGTTAAGATGGGTTCTCAAGATGACATTTGGCAACAAAGGATTCAATCCCACAACCGCTCACCTCTCCCTAGTGGATACATACAACCCCCTCATTTTTAGTTGCTTCCATAGCGAGCTCTTGGTATTTTATTTGCATTATATATATTTACATGTTTTTACAATTTCCCATGGCTTTCTAGCACATGGCTCACAAAATATAAAAATACTTTCCTTTTAAAGCCAAACATTCACTAGCGGGACCTTGGCCTTGAGCTCCACGCTAGGAATTTATACATCGCATATGCACAATATTCACATATAAAGCCAATACATTCTAAGGGTCAAAATGTGGGTATTACAATAGTGCAGATTTCTTGAGAATAATTACGGAAATAAAATAGTCTCTCTAGTGTATATTCATCAATCAAATAATATCATGTAGCTAGTAGAAATTGAAAATTGTAATCCAATGAGAAGAGTTACTACTTACATAATTGATAACCAACTTAGCCAATTTGCATGCATACCTTGTCCACCTTCAGTCACTAGCTCCTTTATCCTTAACACCATTTGGGGGGAGAATTCTCACTAGTAGAAATTGACAAATAAATGACTACGTGACTAAAAAGTAGTAGTCATGACAATGTTTTTAAGCTAAATATGACTAAATTTGAGCAACACAACAAAAAATGACTAAATTAAATGATTAATTTAGTCATTGGATAAAAAATACACGTAAATAATAAGTAACAACTAAAAAAGACAAACAATGACTAAAATTCACTAAATAGTTGAATTAGTTCAAACATGATTAATATTCCCTCTAGATATGATATAATCTGACGTCCCATAAACATGTTTAACAATAAGGGACTTATACCCATATATTACACATATAGCTAGCTAATAATAAGCCAGAACTTGATCAAGCCTCATCCTAGGTGGTCCAATGAAAAATAAAAATTGCAATTTTAACAATGAAATTTTACAATTTAGTAAATTTTAACACTACAGATAGATTTGGAGACCCTCATTGTCAAACAAATACGGGGTCTTTGATTCCATCCGCAGTGTTAAAATTAATTTAAAAAACTATAAAATTACTAAATTTACAGTTTAATAAATTTTAACACCGCAGATGGATTCAGAGACCCTCATTCCACAGTGTTAAAATTTACTGAAAATTGCAAATTTCCATTTCTAATTCTGTCAAATAACTTACCGAAAACAGAAGAATGCTACTCAAAATTGGTTATGGCTAGTTCTATTAAAAAAAACCAATTATATGCCCTTCACCCTCAAAATTATGATATGCACATTCTATCATATAATACAATTTAATATTAATATAATATGATAATATGATATATATATTATTAATATGATATGTTTTTTATATATAAATATATTATATTATATAGTATATTAATATAAGTATATAATATGATATATAAATTTATAATATTAATATAATATAATATAATACGATATCTATAATATTAATATGATATGTTTTTAAAATATAAATATATTATTATTATTATTATTTTTAACTGGGGGGATCGACAACTGGCCGGTTTTGTACTCGCGTGACACGGGGTCGATTCCCACCGCTACCATTATAACCTCCAGGAGAGTACGCCTGCTCCACAGTGCACCCTCAAGGTTGCAACGAGGTTTGAACCAACGACTTGCTTAACATCCCGTACGCCCTAACAAGTGCACCATTTCCAACTGGTCTACACCCCAGGGGCTTAAAATATAAATATATTATCTTAATATATAATATAATAATATAACCATTTTAAAAAATTCAAATACATGGAGGGAAATAAAAATCAGGTAAAATAAAAATTGGGAGAAATAGTAATTGGAAGACGGAAAATAAATTTTAGGAGAAAATAAAAATTGGCAGAAGTAAAAATTAGGAAAAGGTTTTTCTATGCCCGATTGAGAAAATATGGAATGGCCATGGCTGGCATTTAGTATACAATTTACTCCACAATGGATCTCCTAGAGTGTTTTGGTTAAAGGTAAGCATAGGAATTCAATTTTTTGATGTAGAGTTTCTTTGTTGCGGCTAATCTAGGGTTTCTTATTGTTCCAGTGAATATGTAAGCATATGAATTCAATTTTTTTATGTATGGTTTCTGTGTTGTGGGTAATCTAGGGTTTCTTATTGTTCCAATGAATAAATTGTTGATGTTAAATGGGAAATTTTACATGGTTTGTGAAATTGCAATAAAATCCATGTGCATTCTACAGAAACTGGCCTCGACACCCAAATTCATTCAATTTTTTCATACCCGCCAGGGATGCTCCAAAGTGTTTTTTGATCCTGTTTTTAATGGTGAGTCTAGATAATAGTATAGGGGTATTTGAAGGCATGCTTAAAGGCTTGTCTCATAGCATGAATGAGAATGAAGTCACCAGATCCTGAATTATTCTCAATGTTGCTTATATACCATGAAATCTTGATTTATATATGCATTTTGATTTGGGATTTGTGGCCAATTTACAACATGGAAGTAAACCATTTCTGCCCACCTGTGGTTTCCTGCTTCAACATTGGCACACCTAATCAGAAAATGCTCGGCTTGCATGGTATCTCCATTCCATTTAGTACTTGAAACTTCTCCAATCTTGTGGATTTTAATTTTCCTCTTATGTACATCCGTTGATCCTTTTTATTAAACGTGTCATATATATATATATATGAAACAGACACCCAAGGATCATAGTTAATGATATTGAATTTTATTTGCAGAAAAAAAACTTGCCCCTTGAAGTTTATCAAGGCAACCTTAGAACTCTGCATAGGTCACTTGCATCACTCCTCATCTCTCCGACAAGTAGTTTCTTACCCTCTATGAATTTTTTGGGAGGTTGTATTTCATTGGATTGGAACATATACATGCAATGAAACTGAAATAGGCTTTCACAAGATTAGTTGATGTGCACCAAACTTGCACGGACAATATACCAAGTTCAATAAGATTTGTAAATTTTGTTGGCATAAGGGTGAAATTTATTTATTTTGTGTTGTAGGGGAAGCTTAGATCTCTTTGTGATATTTTTGGCTCACATGTAACTCCATGCTAGCGGGTGCACATACAACCCGACTCACTGTCACCAATAAACCATGCAGCCTTATAGGGAAGACAGTTAACAATATCTTCAAGCATTGACTAATTCTTCCAAAGCACAAGCTGCTTTATCCCTAGGAATTTTAATCAATTCACAAATATTACATGAATGAAGATTTTAATATCCTTCAAGTTATATTGGAGTTTTTCCTCTTCACAAATTGGAATGCTTGCAACAATTATAACCAAGGTTCAAAATCTGGCAGGCATGCTTCGCATGATTAGGAAGTTGACCAAGTCTTCTGAAGTATGGGTTGTGTAAATGTTCCATACCGTTGCAGATAGTGCAAAGAAAATGGTCACTCACTTGCCAAGATTTCGATACATAACTTCAAAAGATATCCACATACTTGAATTCTGTTGGACGACCCTCCTCCGCCCAGTGGTGGACTATTTCTTTGTAACACAATGGAAGGCGGAGGTGTACTAGTGTTTTCCTTTATACTCATTCAACTGTTGAGACTGCTCTCCCATTCGATGATTAATTATCCTCCATTCGAACTCGTCAGAGTTAGGATGGACTTGTCCAAGTCACCCTTTTTCTATCTCATGATTAAAGACACACTACTCTTAATGAATAAATCAATTTAACAATAGTAAAAGCATGTAAATGAAGTCACTTGGATACTAGTTATTTTATAGCCCTCAATTGCCATTACAAGTGATGTAGCAAACCTCCTCCACATCAACCCTTGCAATGTATGAAATACAAAGAACGAGGTCAAATTGCTTGGTTAACCAAGTTGACTTGCAGACTTGTGGCCTCTAATATCCATTCGTCCTTTTCAATGTGTTTAATGCCAAAAATGGGATAAGACTAATTGGTTGAAATCCTAGGTTTAGGGAAGATCCAGCCCAAAATAAAATTTAAGTTTAAAGGTGTTCCCATGAAGATGGGTAACACTTTTTGGCATGGGAAGGGCACAAGTATGTTGAAATTTGAGCTCGATCGAGAATTTTTAAGCGCTCAATTGAGCTTTCAAATGCTCGATCGAGGGATTAAATAAGCGCTCAATCGAGCTATTTTAAAAGTCTCTATCAAGGGTTAATAAAAATTTCGATCGAGCTAATTAGCTCGATCAAGAGTTTTATTAATCCTCGATCGAGAATCGATATCTTGATCGAGGGTTTGCATTTTGAAGACTCGATTGAGCTTAAAGGCCATATCGAGGGTTTAAAAATGCTCGATTGAGAACTTGCAATTGTTATAAGTATAAAAGAGAAACAAACCACGGCTAATTCCACCGTCTTTGTTGCATAATAACACAACCAAGGACTACTATGGAGGGTTCTTTATAGTCAATTGCATTAAATATGGATTGTAGTAATTGGGGTTATAAACGTGACCAATCACATATATGACCCCAATTACTCCGCGACTAATATTTGCACATAAAATCTAGAGGAAGTTGCGGTAGTAATGTTGATATTTGATTTTTGTTCAAGGTATTTATTATTACTCACAATGTTTTCTCGTTGAAATTATATTTTATTAAATTTGATAATCTATAACATTGTATTTGATTTTAATTAAATTCGAGGAGGATCTATTATAAGAACATATGTTTGACATGAGCTCGTAAAAACTTTGATTACAAAATTTTGGGTGCTCTTATCCGTGTGCACACGAACAGGAGCACCCTAATTTTTTTTAATCAATGTTTTTAAAAGCTCGATTGAGATTTCATTTAACCACACACAAAACCTCGATCGAGATATTTAAAATGTAGGAAAAATATTGATTGAGGGTTTTATAAATCTCAATCGAGCTTATAGCTCGATTGAGGGCTTAAAAAATAGACTTTTAGCCCCCATTTATTGTTGGCAGGTGGTTAGATGGGTCATTATCGCAGCACCGCGAGTGCTGCGATACCGTAGAAGCTGGAAAGACGAAGTGCAAATGATGATATCTTATGTAATTTTTTGTCAATTGTACCGCAGTATGCGGGTTTTTGGACCACATTAGATATATTTTGGGTCATTTGCTTGAAGTGTTGGTTAGGAAGTTGTTAGTAAATGGACAAGCAATGTAAAGGCGGAAGCCTATCAATAGATGTAGATGTGTAGGTGTTGAATAACCTAAGCTGGATCATCTTATCTTGGAAACCTTGTTGGAGATCTTGATGTAGAGTTGAGTATTTTGTATCTGGGTTTTTGCGGAGTTAATATAATGTGACAGAGCTGTTTTGCGGAATCCCTGTGTTTCTTATGTTCATCTTTGGTAATGCATGTTGCGATATGAATCTATGAATGATGCGATGTTTTCTTGTTGCAATTAATGCTTTACTGTTATATTTGATGCGATGATGAATGGTTCTGTTGAATGATGCTATAAATGATGTCTGAGTTAAATGCATAGATCTATTTCTGAAATGTTGCAATAAGTTAAGTAATTGAGCCGCAAACATCCTCCATTTGGCAGAAACATGGTTCCGTCAACTCTCCCTTGAACATCTCGGGTGAGACCTCATCTGCTATGTAGGTGTTGCTGGACGGGGTAAACCTGTCTGGGTCGGTGCTCAGGGAGATCGCAGTGGTCTGGGTGTCGATAGCGTTGGGAACCCCTGTCGACTGGGTTTGAGTCAACAAATGGTTCCGTTGCCGGGACCGTGCTTTAAGTGAAAGGAGGATATGTTGTGGCATCCGACGCAACTGGAGATACAAGACTGGTTTGATCAGAAGTTGCAGGAATTTGCTGAAAAAGAAAGTCAAAATTCTCGGCTGATGGTAGATCAGTCGGTGGAAAGATATATTCACGATGGTCCACACGAATATTTTTTCTGTGAGTTCCCAGTCATCTTGTTTGAATGGTTGGCAAAGTTGACCTTTCAGAAGAGGAACTTCCAAGGTGGTGAACCGATGACCTGGACACCGGAGCTGTAGGAAGTCGACAACAAGGTGTCGCGAGCTGTCGAAGTTTGGCTTGACAGCATATTGGAAGGCTATATCACTGAATTTGCGGTCAATACGAACAAATCCTATAGTGAAGCTGAAAGATATTTCTTCCGCGGACCACGGGGAAGGTTTTTGCTGTTGCTCCAACTGTCTATTAAGATGCTTATTTGCGAGAAGGGTATATTGAAGATGCATCTGGATTAGTAAACAGCCGGGTGGGCGGAGGCCGTGGGTACCGCAATAGAAAGGGGGTGACACATGGAATGTTAAGGGGTAGATGGGTGCAGGTCATGACGAGACTGTGAGTGAATCCGAGGAAGAGAGTGGTCTTACAAGGGGAGGAGAAAGGTTTCGACAGGAAAAGAGGTAGAGGATAGGAGAAGGTCCTGCTGCGATCGAACCACAAGGCCGCGAAGGAAGACCACACGGGACGAAGCGACCTCACAGTTCGGACAAGGACAACCAGGCTACGCCCAAGATAGAGGCAGGACCAAACCCCAGTAGCAACGTGCCCACACTGCTCACTATCTGTCAACCAGTAAGAAACACAACCTTGACACCACCGTGTCAACAAAACTTGATTGCTATTAGTTCAACGACTACAGGAAGGAAGCCTAGAATGGCGGGCGAGGATGCGAAGTTGCCGCTATTCCATGGAAACGAAACAAATAATCCTGAACAATACTGGTTCTTATGTGAGGCAGTATGGACCGTGAAACAAATTACTGATGATGATGCTAAGAAAGGACAGTTAGCAACAAATTTGCGAGGTCGCACATTAGACTGGTTTATGAAGTTTGTTCTAGTCCCTACAGGAGCTCCGGAGAAGACACTAGACGGTATCAGGAAATGATTGATTGCAGAATTCAAAAAACCCAAGTATGAAGCACAATATATTATAGAACTAAAAGAGATTAAGCAGTATCCCAATGAAATGGTGTGGGAATTTGATCGACGATTTAAGACGTTGATGGTGAGGGTCAGCTTCAACATGAGCACTGTCCAATACAAGGAAAGGTTCATCGCAGCATTGCTCCCACACATTCGATTACCGCTGATACAACAGAACATTACAACACCAAGTGAAGCTCTAGAGATTGCAATGCGGTTGGAAGCTTTGCCGATTGGTGAAAACGCAGCTGGGATGTCGCAGATTCAGATGCAGCTGGCTAACCTGACCATACAGTTACAAGATCTTAAGAAGGGAAAGGAACAACAAGAAGTCTGGTGTACGCGATGTCAAGGAGAAGGGCATACTAAGGATAATTGCCCAGACTTCCGCAATTATCTGGTTTCAGGAGCACTGAATCCATTGAGTGGCGGTGGCATGCCGTGGTGTTGCGTCTGTCAGGTATACGGGCACTTCCATGAAGAATGTCAATACATGCAGAAGATGGTCACAAAACCGATGAATTTGTATTGTACATTCTGTAAATTTGTGGGACATGAAGATAAAGATTGCCGTGCATATGGATTGCTTCAGGAGAGAATGTATGATGCATTCTATGTGATGGACGACCAGCGTGCCGTACAACAACCGCAACCACAACCACAACCGCAGGTAGCCCAGCCGCTACCTCAACCGCAGGTGCAATTTGTACCGCAGAAGAAACCACATCAGTTTATGCCGCAATATGCTCCAATGCAAATGGCTCCACAACAGCCACAATATGTTCAGCAACCGCAGTACCAATTAACTCCTATGCAATAACAGTTCAATCAACCACAGTACCAACAACAGGGTAGATTCCGTGGCGGACGTGGTAGAGGATTTGGTTGAGGAGGAGGACGAGGAGGTCGCTGACCTGTTCAGTGCTATCACTGTGCGATATGGGGACACTACCAACGAGATTTCCCACTATTGCAGACGCAGTGTACATTTTGTTTTGTTACAGACCATACTGTAGAAAACTGCCCACAATTGATTGCACGATGGCAAGCAGGGAACGTTCCACAATTGCAGAATCAGAATCAGGCACAGCAGCCAGTACAGAATCAAGTGCAGCAACCAGCACAGAACCAGAACCAACGTCCAAATCAGAATTCTAACCAGAACGTGAACCAACCAGGGAATCCGCCGCTAAACCAGAATCAAGGTGCGAGTGTTGTGACAATTTTTGCAGAGCCAAGGCCACAAGATGCGGCTGTTGTAGTTATCACTCGGGGAGGTGCAAAAATGGGAGAGGATAGCCCGCATCCACTTATTCGGTTAGTAGGACAGAAGGTGTTGTTTGACATTGATTCCGAGCGTGATGCATTCTTTCAGGTGCGACGGGCGATGGAAAAGGCTCAAGGTAAGGCCATCGTCTATGACATGCCCCCTGTCTTTGATGCCACTTCAAAGGCAGGTCCATCGGTGCAATTTGGAACCTTGCATAAATTTTTTGCGAGCTGTTTATTGTTGGCAAGGGATCCTGCTGCTCTTGCTGAGATTGAGGGGCTGTTGCAGCGACCGGCCAAGGGATGGAAATAGTCTGTGGTAAATTATTTACAGCGGTGAAAGACAGGTAAGGAGATGCGTATGAACATTCAAATTGGAGACTATGACATTGATTCGGTTATTCTGGATCTTGGTTCGGATGTCAACATCTTAACCAAGCATGCATGGTAGAAAATGGGGATCCCCCCATTGAGCTAGTCTCCTGTACAACTCCGGCTAGCTAATCACGCCAAGGTGACACCGATTGGGAGAGTTCCACACTTGGTGGTGGACATTGAGGGAATGAAGACTTATGCTGACTTTGACATCATCGAAGTAGTTGAAGGGGGAAGCTCTTATCCCGTGTTGCTGGGGATTGGATGGGCTAATGACAGTGGAGCAGTAATCAACTTTAAGAGGCGGATGATGACTTTTGAAAACCGCAATCTCAGAGTTATAGCCCCGTTGGATCCGGCTGAAGGATGTAGATACATTGAACTTGTAAAAGACGAAGACCCTAGTGGATGGGACCATGCATTCAATATTTCAGAAGATTATATTCATCCGACTGCCAACGGTGAGCTTGGATGGCGCCGCGACAGCTCTGCGTCTTTCGACTCTGATGACGCCTTAGAAAATTGGCAGAATCACTTGCATGAGGTGTCACTCCACAAGTGTGGGTTAATCACGCAGTCATTGTACCGTGTTGCGACTGAAACGGTCACATTACCCATATACGAAGGGTTGCTTGGCTTGTTTGACTTTATGGCGGCATTCGAGGAAAAAGTTTCAGAACCACAGCGACTGCTGGCATTGGAGGAAGCACTGAAGGTTGCTCTAGCACGTTGGTGGGTGACACATAAGAAGTTGATCGCAGGCTGGCCGCAGTGTCGGTGATTGATGATGGTTCGTTTCGGAGATACCGAGGTTTACCACACAGGGAAATATGATGGTCGGAATGACCTTGACAGTCACTTGATGGAATGTCAAACATTGTGGGCATCACGACCAAAAGATGAGTGGGTCCATGCATTTGTCCATACTTTGGACGAGATGTCGAGATCATGGTACACTGCAGCTGAATTGTGGGGAGAAATTACTACTTGGTTGGAGTTGACAGTTTTTTTTACTCATACGTTTAGCTTCACGGATGCCAACCCAGATGTCCATAATGCTTTGCAGCTCATCCGCGATGTGGTTCTGAAGGTTGTTCCAGTGGCATATCCTGCGGATCCGCATACTTACTGCCAGATGCAATCCATGATGGAATATTATAATATCACTGGTGGGCCAGAAGACGGTGATGATCCGCGGAATGTCAATATTCTGGAATCTGAAGGAAGTCGTGATATTGTAGCACCTGATGCGCTAAGTGATCCAATCAGCCAGCCATTGAAGCTCCGTAAGGTCAATATTGGGACGGAGGCCAGTCCCAAGTTCGCGAATGTTGGGGATTATTGGGATGATGAGATGATGGGAAATGTCACTGACTTGCTGCATGAATTCCAAGACCTATTTCCTACGGAGTTTTCGGAGATGAAGGGAATCTTGGGCGGTCTAGGGGAGATGAAGATTCCGTTGAAACCAGATTCTAAACCAATTAGGCAGCGACCCTACCGCCTGAATCTGTGCCATAAGGAGAGGGTCAAGGTAGAAATTGATCACATGTTGGATGTTGGTATTATTGAACCAGTTGAAGAGTCAGAGTGGATCAGTCCTATGGTGGTGCAGGACAAGAAGACGGGCGAAGTGTGCATTTGTGTCGATTTGCGGAAGTTGAATGACGCCTGCTTGCATGATCCCTTTCCGACCCTGTTTACTGATGAGGTGCTCGAAGGTGTGGGTGGCTAGGAGATGTACTCTTTCATGGATGGGTTCTATGGCTATCATCAGATCCGCATTGCAAAGGAATATTGCCACAAGACAACTTTTGTGACAGAATGGGGTTGTTTTCAGTACACAACAATGCAGTTTGGACTAAAGAATGCACCTGCAATATTTTTGTGGGTTGTCGTTGCTGCGTTTAGGGATTTCATTCAGAATTTTTTGCAGGTATACATGGATGACTGGACAGTCTATGGCTTGATTAGAAATCATCTAGAAAACCTGCGGTTGATGTTGGAGCACTGTCGACAGCATCAGATATCGCTGAACTTGAAGAAGTGCATCTTTTGTGCACCATTCGGAATACTGCTGGGTTACATTGTGTGCAAGAAGGGGTTGTTAGTCGACCCAACAAAGATCGCGCTTATTAGGAGCTTAACACCGCCGATTAATGTTAAGCAGTTGAGAGTGACGTTGGGACACACCGGGTATTATCGCAAGTTCCTCAGGGGTTATGCAGTGATCACCGCCCCTATGGAGAAGTTATTGACGAAAGATGCGGTATTTCAATGGAGCCCTAAATGTCAAGATAGTTTTGAGATGCTGAAGGCTAAGATGGCTTCGGCACCGATATTGGTATTTCCGGACTGGAGTAAGGAATTCCATGTCCATTTCGATGCATCATCAATTTCACTGGGAGTGGTGCGTGCCCATCCAGGAGAAGGGGATCTAGATCACCCCATTGCGCTTGCAAGTCGGAAGTTATCATCAGTAGAAAGGAACTATACCACTACCGAGAGGGAAGGCATGGTGATGGTCTATGCACTGCAGAAGTTTCGACACTACTTATTGGGAGGACACTTTAAGATGTTCACAGACCATTCTGCATTAAAATATATGGTCAATAAGCCTGTGTTGGGGGCGAAGATATGTCGCTAGCTACTTCTTTTTCAGGAGTTCAATTTTGAAGTGATTGTGAAGCCAGGACGTTTGAATGCTGGACCTGATCATTTGTCGCGGATTGAGACAGGAGAGGAGCCAACTAACATCGAAGACGGGTTTCCTGATGTGCAACTTTTTATGGTTGAAGTAGCCGATGGCACCATGTATAAAAGGTTGATGGGACAGACACCATTCAAGCTGGTGTATGGACAAGAAGCGATTATGCCTATGGACTACATCATTCCAATTCTGCGCATAGCGGCAACAACAAGTATGGATGCTGCAGCGGCATTAGAAGAACGTCTATCGCAGTTAGTACAATTGGAAGATGATTTCTTTATTGCAGGATTCCACTAAAGTGTGGAGAAGGATCGCCAGAAGGCTTGGCACGATCGCCACATAAAAAACAAACAGTTTTAGCAGGGTGACTTGGTGTTGTTGTATGACAACAAGTTTATGAAACACCCAATAAAATTGCAGATGCATTGGCTTCGTCCATATCGCATCAATTGCATAACTTTAGGAGGAGCAGTATAGTTGCAACAGTTAGACGGAGCGATGCTCCCCAAGTTGATCAATGGTAGCAGGTTGAAGCCCTACAGGTTGGGATTGGAGCAGCGCGATGCCTGAGTCGCATGGGGGAAAAAAAAATAAAATGCAGGTTGCTCGGTGGCAGGATGGCGCACCGACAGGGACAGAACGCGCAGGTAGGGAGGCTTGTGCCGCAAGTTAGGAACGATCCGCGACAATGGTAGGACCGCGACGGGGTCAAATCAACAATAAATGCCGAAAGTTTGAGACAGTTAATTAACAACGCTCGTTCGAATGATGAGCATTAATGGCGGATCCGACTGATCGGCTAATAGGATCGTCGACAGATTTGGGTCATTAAGACAGGTTTTGGCTCGATTTAATGCAGGATTTAGTTATGATTACGAGGGATTCGGTTGGGTGCTATAAGAACAAGCCGAGGTTGGTCGGAAGGCACCGTTTGTGACAAGTGAGTTCAGTTGCCAGTTGAGGAATTGTGTAAGATTGAGTTGTGTTTCCGAGTATAGTTGAAGTGTGTTGGGGGAAATTATGGGTTGAGCAAGGTTGAGCCATTTGTTGGCATTACGGGAATTCAGCGCGGCATGCCGAGTGAATTGGAGATGGTGGAGATTTCAAGTGAAGCCGAGTCACCCCTCATCCCTACTGCTATTGAGGAAGAGGTCAATCTCGTGGACGAAGTTGCTAACATGCCGGTGGGATCGTCCTCCGTGGTGCGCCAGAAGAGGGGGGGGATGCATCTTAGCTCTGAGTGGCTTGAGAAGCGGCACACCCGTTCCATTGCCCAAGTGCCGGAAGGCGTCCTTGAGGAGAGCCCATCGAGCTCAGGGGTTGTGGAATCCGCAGTCCGTGTAGGTGTTTTTGCCGTGGATATCCTAGGCTACCGACCTCCATGTCGAGCTGGGGTACAGCTGAGGAAGGTCACTAAGAACCAGCGGTATCAAATACAGATGCCGACAATCCCACTCGGTATGAGTTGTACCATCAACATCGTACCGGCATTGATGCAGCTGCGGTACGATGATCACGACTTGTTGGTGCTAAAAGATGTTATTACGGATCCCTTTCAGCCACGCGCACCAGGAGAGACCGGTCTGGTGCCAAGCATTCCACATGAATGGGCGCACGGTTTAGCAAAGTCTGGGTTGTTAGGGTTGATCGACATGCCACATTTTGGGTGGTTGATGAAATCCAATGCCTGCGTCAAACAGTTGCTGGCTTGTTTTCATGGCGGGGTGTTATGGTTGGACAGGTAGGTCACTGTGACGGTGGACCTGATTTCTGAGATCACAGGCTTGCCAAAGGATGGGGTTGACCCATTGCAATATTTTCAGGAGAAGAACAATGACAAAAATCTTGCAAAAGCGGTACAAAATGCAGAAAGATGGAAGGGCTTACCGCTTGGACACTATCAACGAGCCCGCAGTTAAGATTGGGGCGCGAATCTTGGCTACCAAAATCCTGCGAAACACTCGACCCAATCAAGGAAACTCCAGGGTTGTTTCCTGCGTGGAGCTATGTGTGGCAGGTGTGCAGATGAACTGGTCCCTGTTTTTACTGAACCAGTTGACGGAGGACGCGCTGGCGGCCCAAGTAGGACAGTGGTCATTCACCTATAGCTGGCTGCTGATATTAGTCGCGTTGGTCGCCTAGATGGAACTCGACGATTATCAAGGAATGGAGGTGGACGTGGTGCAAGAACGCCAGGGAGTGCACTACCAAAACTTGTGGTGGGTGCAGGAACCGGAGCGGCTCAAGGATTGTGCCATGTAGTTTTGGTTGTAATGGGAAGCGCTGCAGGCGGCCGCTGAGCGGATTCCACGGTTGACTGATGCTACTGTTGAGAAGTACAAGGGGATTTCCCGGTTCGCGATTGACCCACATAGTATCTATGTGCAGGCGCGCAGCGATACGGATACGCAGTGGTTGCAGACCCACTATAAGTTAATAGATGAAGACTTGGATTCGATCATCGACGACTGGAATGTCGAATGGCGTGAACCAGTTATTCAGGAGGAGGAGTCTATGGGGATACCATCTGATGTGCCAGTCATGGATGAACCGCATCAGATTTCAGATGAGGAATCATCACAGACCCCTACAGATGATGAGTGTTAGGTTGAAGAAGGTAGAACGAAAGGACACTAGGACCTTGGGATAATCAGTGGGATGCCCCTGTCGTCGGAGGTGCAGTTTGGCCGACTAATATTAGCAATCACTAATGCATCCACTGGGGCGGCTAGAGCAATGACAATAAGGTGGATGAAGGTTTCCATGCACTCACTGCTCATCTGGATTCCTTGTGCGATATGGTTTTGAAGCAGGCATCGGAAGGAGCATCGGTGTAGCCATTTGGCGCAATCAGCACTGAGCCGCGGGTCATGAATGTTGATATTCCCCCGACTGCGATTGTGACTAACAATGAGGCTTTGAAAGCCTTGCTGCAGTCGTTAGAGAAAGTGACCATAAATGCCAATGCGCTACCAGCGAAGGCATTGACAACTATGCAGGCGGTTTCCAGCCAGGAAATGGTGGACAAGATGCATGAAATCAACGGTAAGTGCCTGCGCTTGCAGGAGAGCGAGGCAGCTGCGAAGGAAGTGGTCGAAGAGTTAACAGGGAGGGTTGCTACAATGCGACAAGCTGTGGACGAGTTGGAAGAGGACATCAAGAAAGAGTGAGCTGAGAAGGCTCGAGTAATAGAAGAATTGAAGCAGGCACAGGATCATCTCATTGTGGAGAAGGCCACCTTGTGGGATCAAAATGTGCAGGTAGAGACGACCATTGTTGAGGCTTGTCACCATGTATCGAATCCCACCGCAGAGTTGGATGTGATTCAACGCGTGCAATGACTTGGGGCTGTCATTGCTCAACTGCGGCACGACAATCAGGAGTTAACAGCCCTGGTGGACCCTGGCACACCCTAAGCGTAGGTGGACGACCGCAAACGTGCCATTGTGGAGGTAGTAGCATAAATGGGGGAGCTGGAAATGACAGCGACAAAACTCACAGCAGACATTGTACAGTTTTGGGGATGCATTGTTCAGGACGAGCAGACTGAACAATTGACCAAGCTCAGGCAGGAGGCAGAGGGGCAGTTGGTGACACTAAAGACGACGATGCGCATGATGCCGCCAATGGAGCAGGTTTCCAAGTACACGGATTTACAAGAGTTGCAGTAGTACATTACCAAGGCTGACGAGCGTTAGAAGAAGCGCACTGCGCAGCTGGAGGAGTTCCAGGAGATTGGCGGTCAATTTATGACTAAAGCCGACGCGGTACTCCAGGCTATACAGGAAGGTCGCCAACAAGTTGCGGCGAATCTGAGTGAACATCCATCTTCCCAGGATGTGATCGACAGTCAGGCGGTGGCTATGGAAGTAAAGGAGCAAGTCATGACAGTCGATCAATAGTACGAGGATTTCAGGGTCAAGACCACCGAGTACACCATGTCCTGTTGACGTGGCTCAAGGGCGAGCCACAAGATTATGTTGGGGGCCTGTTGGCAGGCGGTTAGATGGGTCATTATCGTAGCACCGCAAGTGCTGCGATACCGCAGAAGACGGAAAGACTTAGTGAAAATGATGATATCTTATGTAATTTTTTGTCAATTGTACAGCAGTATGCGGGTTTTTGGGTCATTTGGACCACATTAGATATATTTTGGGTCATTTTCTTGAAGTGCCAGTTAGGAAGTTGTTAGTAAGTGGACAAGCAATGTAAAGGCGGAAGCATATAAATAGATGCAAATGTGTAGGTGTTGAATAACCTAAGCTGGATCATCTTATCTTGGAAACCTTGTTGGAGATCTTGATGCAGAGCTGAGTATTTTGTATCTGGGTTTTTGCGGAGTTAATATGATGTGACAGAGCTGTTTTGCGGAATCCCTGTGTTTCTTCTGTTCATCTGTGGTAATGCATGTTGCGATATGAATCTATGAATGATGCGATGTTTTCTTGCTGCAATTAATGCTTTACTGTTATATTTAATGCGATGATGAATGGTTTTGTTGAATTATGCTATAAATGATGTCTGAGTTAAATGCATAGATCTATTTCTGAAATGTTGCAATAAGTTAAGTAATTGAGCCGCAAACATCCTCCTTCATTTGGCGGAAACATGGTTCCGTCAACTCTCCCTTGAACATCTCGGGTGAGACCTCATCTGCTCTGCAGGTGTTGCTGGACGGGGTAAAACCTGTCTGGGCCGGTGCTCAGGGAGATCGCGGTGGTCTGGGTGTCGACAGCGCTGGGAACCCCTGTCGACTGGGTTTGAGTCAACATTTATGCAAACTTGATTTCACTGACATCTTTGGCAGGCCCAAACCCTACCTTGGGATGCACCTTATGTGGTGGACTTCATACCAATTGATTCGTCAATGAATCATCTATCCATTGGCATATAATTTACAAGTTTTTGAGTTCATATGATATATTTTTTTTAAATTTTATTTTCAAATTTACACTTAAAAACTATGTCCACAACTTTGAATCAATGCAAAAAAAATCAACAACATAAAAATTACACAACCAAAAAAAAAATATATATATATATATATGCTCCACATCAATGCGTCCTCTTCAAAAGGGTATTTTTTTTGTTTTTCATTTTTTGTAGTTACCAGTGATTTTTTTTTTTTAAATGTGCACACGTGTACAAAATGTGATTAAAATCTTAAATGGTGAGTTTTGAAATTAATAAAAAATATAATTTGCAAAAATAAATTAAAAGAAAATATGCGCGCCCTGGTGCATTTTGTGTAGATTATGTTCATATATATATTTTTTTCTAGAAGTTTATGATTTTTTCACAAAATTATTTTACGTGCACACAAGCCACTTGTTAACTTTTTTTTTTTTTTTTTCTTTTCTGAACTTTACAAGAACAAACATATCATTAAATCCAATTTTGATAAATTAAATAATAATATTATTTTAAAAAAATATAGGTGGAAAGACAACATAATTCCCTACATTTTTTTGTTTTTGTTACATGTCAGAATTCACAAAGCATATATGAGTTTTGAGAGATTCAATTTAATAAATTAGTAAAAAATCAAATTTTCATCGTCACTTTTGGCCAAAAAGTGTTACCCATCTTCATTGACCCACCCTTAATTTAAAATCCACAATGGCATTGGCAAGTTAATTTCATGTTGTCAAAACCTGCATACGACAACAAAAAATTCTCATTCCATCTATAACTTTTGATATAGCTAGATGGCTTGGTCACTGAGTATTTCTTTGTTAGTGTCCCGCCAAAGGTCCAATTCACTATTTTAGGTAAGTGATGCCCTGCCTACCTCTCATTTCAAAAACAATGAACCTTGTATACATGGGGCTAAACGAAATGAAAGGGAAAATAACCAATTATGTTGTGTTGTTCTATTATTTTTTATAAGATTTGTGCATGTATGGATCTAGGTACATAAACCTACTAGATATGCAATGAGAAATAAATCAACCATCAAATCATAAAGTAATAAATGGATAACATTGATTATTAGACAAGAAACTCAGAATGTAAGAGAAAAGAATGATCAAGTTCATTAACTGAATGAGAGGAGATAATTACAATATATAGAGAGACAATTTGAATTAGGTTGGAGGGAAATTCGAATTATCCATGCCATGTAGATAGGGCTAGTTAGGCTCAATTTAGAGCAGATAACCCTAATTAGCCATGCATGCACTCCTAGACCGAGTGAACTGATTAAGGAACTCATTGGTCACTCAGTTAACTGAATAATACCATACATGTTCCTAAAATCACTCAAATGGGGTGTTACTGACTTGTCTAGGGCGCTAATGAGTGTCATGGGACAATTACTGTTCAGTTAGAACTAAAATAGTGGATCAAATCTAGTTCTAACTGAAATCCTCCTTAAATCAAGGAAAAATCCCCCAAATCCTGGAATGCGTCCTCAAATCATGGAAGGTGCCCCAAAAACTAGGATTTTGATTCATGGCTGACTTAGGAGGTGGATTTGAATGTGGTTTGGCCCATTAGACTCATCAAGACATGCTCTAGGAGGGTTATTTACTCTAACATTTTTATTATTCCACAATGAAGCAATGAAGTTGTAAAGAAACGGGCCCTTCGCAACTCATAGATAGGAGCTAAGTCTGGGCCTTGGTATGTTATCAGGTTTCAAAGGAGACATTTGATATTGTCTTAGCGGATGGAAATTTTAGTCAAGAGTTGAATTTGTTGGAGAAGGTCGTTCCATAAACCTTTATCAAACATGGAAACCATTAACAATTTCATTGTTTCGATTGGATTAAGGGAAACTGAAAATGTTCATTTGACATGAAAAGGAGATGTTAACAAAATTACCAGTACTACCATGAAATATAAATAGAAAAAATTAACATGAAACTTTATGAGAATAAAAATTCTAAGACTGACTTCCCCAAAAAGATTGAACCTCATTTGAGTATTGGAAAATATACTTCTCTTCCGAGCCTAGTATTTGAGCTCCTATTATTGAAAAATGTGGCCCAATCAATAACTCTTCCAAAGTCCCTAGTCTCTGAGAAAAGGCTGGATCCTCAACTTAATACATAAAACAAAAATATCCTTCTTTTCTGGGAGGGACACATTAAAGTACCACCTTTCAAAAAACCTCCGAATACTTCCATCAAAATGATACTTGAAATCGATGATGAAACCACATATTAGCATGCTACCAAAACACACAAAAAAAGAACAAATATTATGGCCCATCTACTGCATTAATTGTTACTTACATTACATGTTTACAATTCAAACACATTATGCTCATAACTTCTCATAACTTATATCTCAAATGGAGGCTAATTCTCAAATATTTTGATCAATAGAAACATGAAGTAAGATCATATAGTTCATGCTAACATTGAATATTCATCTTCATCCATGCATATGCTCCATAGAATGAAAAGTCTTTAGTGAAAAAAACATGCAATGTTTCATAAGAATTGCAAGCTAATGCTGACAATAGTCACCACACAATAAAATATTGAAAATCTTAATGAGAATGCAAGTACCTTTAAACAACCAGATAAAACATAACTATGAATAAAAATCACACTTAAAAAAAAATGTTAGAATGAGTCTAGACTCATAGGATTTGAGTATATATAATATTTGGACCTAGAACAATCACTCCTGTGTAGACATTTCTCACAGTCATCTAGAGGCAATCATTTCTACATATTCTATAGAAGTGAGCTATATGTTGTTTTCATTCTTTCTTAATTAAGATAAACATAAAACATTGGCCTAATGGTTCATATAGGACTGTATCGCTTCCATTCAAAGAGAAACACACCACTTTCCCACACACAAAAAATAGTACTTGAATTGATGGGCTGAAAAACCCTCACAATTGAAGCATGTAAAATGGTAAAACCTCAACCATCAAGTAGGTCATGGTCAAGTGGTAAATCAAGTGAGTTTTCTTCACAAAGACCCTGGTTAGGTTCAACCCCCCCACAAGAAGGTGTTTCTAGGTTAACGTATCCATTTTGTGCTATCTTGTGATATCTCTAATTAATTGAGCATGGGAAGAGTATCTCAATGGATGAGGCTAGGTGCAAAGGGCCATTTTCCGACTGGGAAAAAACAATTAACCACCCAAGGAACTCCAACTTACTACAATTGCTTCCTTCCAACATTCTCATGCAAATAGTTAATGCCAAAACTCTTCATCCAAACAACTATTCATTAATCATGGCAAGGCAGACCTCCCAAGCCAAGATGAAAAAGTGGGTTCCTACTTAGTTATGCTTAAACCCCGAGCCTCACTAGCTCAAAAATAAATCAACTACAGTGAGGATTAATGCCAGGGAAAACAATATGAGACTAAATGATGCAAATGCATACAAGCTATAACTAGGATTCCTAGTTGACAACAACATGAAGGATTTTATTAGGTTTGTTGTTTCTGTTTGATTTCCTTTGCCTTCTATATTTTTCTTGTGGTACATGCTAATGTAAAATATTAGTGGACATAGAATTATGCTCACATAGGTTTTTATTGCATTCTTAACTTAGAAAATTAGTATATCTCATACTAGAGGGAAAAGTTGTATTTTAATGCATTATGTAGAGTTGAGACAATTAACTCTACTAAACAATAACAAGGTTGCATGTTTGTATATTTTCCATGCTATTGTTGAAATGTTGCCGTCATTATGAAATCTCTTTAAAACTTCTATGGCACCTCATTTTCTAAATGTATTCTTACCTGTTATCACTGATACCAAGCACTATTGGTGACATCGCCCTTTTGTTCCTTGGAAGAATTTAATAAGAATTGATGTCTGCTTACAACCAACTACACCCAACTTGTTGGGTGTGCAAGATTTATATCTAATTCCGTTGGTATGAATTTAAATATCATTCTCTTGTCACAATTTTAGACATTTGATGGGCTAAGTATGAATATTACCTAATACAACTTGCCATGTTGCGAAAATGTTGCACAAGGCTTATGTTATCTGGCCAACAAGCTACATGGGTTGATAGACATGGATTGATAGTCAAGGTGATGAAGTATTGGTTATTTTGTTTTATTTATATTTGTCTCTTTTTTGTAGGGAGAGGGGGTAGGTAATTTTTTGTGTTGGTCTTGCATTTGATTGGTTTGTGCTATATAACTGCAGTTCATTCTTATGTAGCTCCAAGTTGGAAATAATTCTTAATGACTATTAATATTTTGGCATGTTAGCGATTAATGGTTCTATCAAGGGTAATCTTGGAAAAATATATTCTTTTCTTTTCATAAATGATGTTCTTTGAAAAATCTTAAATATGTTGTTGTAATTTAATTTCTACTATAAAATTCAGCTAAGGATATATGGTTCTCTATAGTATACATCATTGACTGCCACTCCTATTTACGATATTAAGAAACCATCCATTATATCTCAAGGTTATATTAATTAGGCATGCCTTACTATGCTTATCTACTATGCCTTTTTGTCCTCTAACATCTAATGATGTCATTATGAGCCATATAATTCACTTTCATAGGAATTTTCATCATTCTTACCTTCTGTCATCTTGTATGTAACGTCAGTTGCAACAAGATTTTGCTGATGGTCTTCTTAATGACTATGCAACTATAGTAAGTTGTAATGATGTAAGATGGATTGATATATAATATTGGTAGGTATTAGGTGCACATTGCATAATGTTTATAGAGGAAAACACAATATTGCACTTTGTCACATACTTGTCCACACTGAAATGAATGCAACTGGAAGACAATTGACATAAGTTATTCGATCTATGAAGAGTTGCTCATCTAGGTGGGTTAGTTGCAACAAATAAGGCTGTTGCTTTGGAAACATTTCTGGAGAGGAAGTCCCAAGAGACAAGTGGATCTACCTCTTTGGATCTTGACCTTGTTGAACAAGTTGTACATGATGCTAAAGGTTCCCTACATGAAGGTATATGCTACCTTGTTGAGCTCCTTCTTTTTAAAAAACAACATAGTTTCTGCTATTGCTTATAGATTTACACTGATTTATGAGTAACTTGAAAAGTTTGGAACTTTGGACAATGTATGACTGGTGGCTTTATGCTATTGAACGATAATGCCTTTTATGTTTAGAAATCATTATTAAACAAATTTTACTATGTCACTTGATCTCTACCAATAATTTTAGAGCATGTAAGTTTGTGCCAACACTACATACCAACTTTATTATCTTTTCCGGCTTTAATGTGAAGTGAAAATCAGAATCTCATGAAAATGGACCAAGGAGATAAATAATTTCTTGTCCATTTTGTAAACTATTTGCATGGCCAAATTTCAAAATGAAAATATGCTTTCGGTTCAAAATTTCACGTTTGAATGAATACATACAATATACGCATGTAATAATCAACATCTTGTATGCCCATTGCCATGTATCTGAATCACTTTACTCACTGATTGAGTCCGTTATTGAGTTTTAACTTTTTATTGTAATTATAGTTGAGCAGAATTAGAGTTAATTTCAATCGAAACACACTTTGGCAGAAAATTCTATAGGAATCAAGAAACATAGGTCTCTAGAATAGAGGATCGAAGCTTGGCCATGCCATGAACTATTTTGGATATCATGATGGTCCAGCTGTTCCCTAGTTTGAATGCATATTCAACTTTGAAACTGAGGTGAATAATGTTTGAAATGAAGTGGTCGGAAATCAATAACATTGTAATCTTAGTATTGACTGACAAGATGTAAGGAGGGGAAGCCATCCTACATTTGAAAGACAAATTTCAAAAATTAATCAGTGTCTTTTATCTCATATTCCGATGATAAATTCTAGGATCCAGAAGGGTTTAAAAAGTGGAAAGGTTGATTGGGAGAGTGCCAAATCAATGGTTGGTTATGGGATTCATACAAAATAGCATATGAGGTTCACATTATTTGCAGGTTTTCTTTCACTGTAACTTTTATGAAGATTGGTCAGTCAACTTCAAGCCAGATTTTCTATGGAAAATTTTCTTGTGGTTTGTGTTTCTAATTCGGAACCTCCTGATAATGTGCTTATACATACCATCTTTGTCTGTATGAACAATGCTTTTGAATGTGGACTAGTTTAGATTGTGTGAAAATAAATAGGTATAATGGATTCCAGCTTGATTCTCTTATCATTCATGGACTTGGATTGTATTGAGTTTGTTGTATTTTGAAGAGCAATTTTAGTAGGCTGTTTATTTTCTGGATAGGAGTGGGAAAAGTGCATGCACCTTCCAGAATTCTATGTTTAGTTTGTTTGCAAATACAACTCATGATAGAGTGATTCTACGAGCTTTGATTTCATGATATCCTTGAATGTTTTTGATTGACATGTAAATGACAACATGCTAGTCACATGAGAAGGGAGCTTCATACTTCACTCATAAATTTCCTGCTATTATTCTCATGGCATGCAAGCCATCTATAAGTTTTGTGGTTAGCTTTCTCCTTGTTTTTCCATGTTTGGATGGAACTTTATTGTATATTCACTGTGAACTTTGATTCTCTTTAAGGGTGCTAGCTCAATGGAAGAGCACCTACCTTACATGCAGGAGGTTGGTGGTTTGATTCCTCCGTGTCCTATCTACATAAATCAATGAATAAAAATGACTAAATATACTACCAATTGATGGAAATTAATGATTAAAATGACTAAATATACTACTTGTTGATGGCAATCAATGAATACAACTACTAAATAAATGACCAAACAACAAAAATCAATGACTAATAAAACTACTAAATATACTACCATTTGATGGCAATTAATGATTAAAATGACTAAATATACCACTTGTTGATGTCAATGAATGTCTGCAACTACTAAATAAATGACCAAATAACAACAATCAATGACTAAGAAAACTACTAAATATACTACCATTTGACGACAATTAACGATTATAATGAATAAATATACTACATGTTGACAACAATGAATGACTGCAACTACTAAATAAATGACTAGTTAACAACAATCAATGACTAAAAGATCTACTAAATATACTACCAAATTGACCAATCAGAACAATCAATAAATGAATAATTTTTTTTAGTTATATATTTAGTTGCGTTATAAGTGACTAACAATAAACTATTAATAGTCACGTCACTAAAATTATTCATTTATATGCAATTTTTAGTAGTGTTTTTTAGTCATATGTCACTTTTTCTACTAATGTCTCCACCCAACCAACCCACAACAAAAGCTGAGGCTCCCGAGCCCTCAACAATTAACACTAAGTCAAACCCAGGTGAGAACTTAACTCTTTTCTCTATCAACCTCTGTTCAACAATCACTACCTCCTTAGCCTTCTTCCCTATAGGTGCACACTCAACATAAAACAAGCAATCAAGCAAAAAATACCAAAATCCCCCAGTAAGGCTAGAGCCCCCAACTCTTGGTCTTGCCCCCTTTTTATTACTAAATTTCCATATTGTACTCAATTTCTTAATTTTAGATGGATGAAACACTTGTCACCTATGCACTTCAATTAAATTACAAGTGCACATTTCTCTTTTTATTTTTATATATTACTTTACCTTTTTACTACTAACATATACTATTATAGTTATACTAATGTCTAAGGTTGGGGTGTTACATACTCCCCCCCTTCAAGAAACTTCGTGTTGAAGTTATAACCCCATAGCAAAAATACAAAGACTTACTCAATTAGTTATGTAGACAATAGGTAATATAAGTAGTTAGTACTATTGTGAAAATGAGATATTTATACATGTAGCCATCATGCATAATTATTACACCCTCATTAATCAATCATGGCTCCCTAAGTTACGAGATGCTCTTGATTAATTTCGTAGGTGTCTAAAATGCAAGCAAACATACACTTTATGCATCAATCACATTACACACTCATGCATCAATCAAGTCAAATAAATAAATAAAAGCACTCATTTGTGCAACTCCCTCCTTCCTTACTTACCCTCTCCCTAAGAATCATACAATCCTCCTTTCCAATACTTCGGATGGTCCTGCTCGCCATGGCATGGGTGTTCTACTGTAACTTGTATGGGGATCATACAATAGTCATAATAAGTTCTATGGGAAGTTACTATGGGTTAGCCACCCTTTCAACTTCAAGTAAATGTGTTGCCTCATCGGAATTAACTAGAATCTGGGCCTCATTGGACTATTAACTAGAATTTGGGTCTCATTGGTATTAAGCGACATCTTGTTATCGATACCCCAAACTCGATAGCAGGTTAAATATACCCCAAGCATATCGAAAGGATGGCCTATAATCCCTCTATATGCACCCTTTAGGAACCAACCCGAGGCATAAAAAGTCCTCCATATGCCTCGCCCCCAACGAGGATACCTACAGCCGTGAACTTCTAGCATAAGGGTTAAGATCCATTGGCATAGATTTGATTATTGAGTTGTCCCCCAACCCATAAGGTGTTTGTAGTAGCCATTCTCACTCGTGGTTATGCCCCCCCATGAAATCCTAGAATTATTAGCCTCTTTAGGCTCTTTGAGTGGATCACCTGAAACCAACTCCCACTCACCACAAGTGAACAATGATTAGTAGTTATTTCCTCAAGATAATAAAATATCATGAAATCCATTATGAATAATAAAGCACTATAATTTTTTATCATATGTGTTCATGAAGAATGTCTTGTCACGGGTTAATATTTTCAATAAAACACATCGTAATGCATAATCATGGAGTAATATGCTTCATAACCAAGTTTAATTAATCATTTTGTTGAATACCAAATTCTATGTGATACCATCATAAAATAATCAAGCATCCTACTGATATGATATGTCATGAAAGACCATCATGAAATAATAACATATTATAAAATAATCTACCATACTTAATGCTACAACATATCATAAACTGCGTATCACCAGTCACCAATTACCATGATGAAGCAGTAAAGTACCATAATGAATATCAACATGAAGTATGAAACATCGGACGGAGTATCACATGTCATCCTCATGAAATACTATCATAATATTATTAAATATCCCCAGTCACGAAACATCATTGTGAGATATCATAACTAAGTATCAAATGTCCTCAATCATACCATGCAATCATTATGCAATAAGACCATATGCATGCCATATGCAATCATTGTATACCATCGAACAATATTATATTATCATATGTGGGATGGGACCATATACTAATAACCATGTATTTTTCTAATAACCATAATGTTTCATAACCTCATAAATTGTCTAGCCTCTTAGTTACCTTTTTGTGGCAATGAATAAGAAACTAACCTTGTTTTGATCTAACAATGGGATTTTGAAAAATTAAATAAGTAACAATGATTGGAAACTACTATCCTTATTACACTTAATTTCACCTTGTCTTTTAAGATCAATACTATTATGCCTAAATTTGTAAGGGGAGAGGTCATTATGTAGCATGATCACCTTCCTGGTAATGATTTTGATTCAAGGAATTTAAGGAATATTATTTGATTTATGGTAAAAATATATGCCATTTCAATGTATGCAAGGGAATAACAACACTTTAGATCTTGCTTCAATAAATATTTTCTTCTTATATATTGACCTCCAAAACACTAAGACAACTAAGCAATATTTTCTGTGAATCAATACTTTGTTGTTGTTGTTATTGTTATTTGTTGAATAAATAAGTGTGTGTATAATCATATGTTTTAAATCATGCAACATATATAACACATTCCATTGACACAATCCTATGTATAGGCAAAATATTTATTTCATATAACTTAATACATTCATTTTTAATGAATCTAATATAATATCATCTTTTTTTTTTTTAAATTTCTAATTACATGAACACTGTAAAAAAACGTTTTCTATTTCGAAACAACCTTTACAAAAAATTATTGCACCGAGTGAAATGAGGTGCTTTACAGCCCAGTATGGGGGAGATGTTGTAACGTGTGTGATGTAACGTTACATGTTTGTGATGTAACAAAATAATTAAAAAAATTCATGTCGGTTCATAAAATAAAAAATTATGGAAAGTATTTATTATGAAAAGTAATTAAAAAATAGATGTTCGTTTATAAAATAAAAACTTAAAACTTAAACCCGGATCTATCAATCAAGAGAGATCAAATTTCTTGAGTTTAAATTTAAAAAAAAAGAAATACACCTCAAGAAATTGGATCCCTCTCAGTACTTGATAGATACGGGTTTAAGATGGATCTATGGTGGTTTACTAATAACTTCTTCATATAATATATTGATCTAATACTCCCGGATGCAGGTGACAACTCTGGCCACGTGACACGAGAGCCCAGCCACAGGACATCTGGACACAGGACTACGCCACGCAGCAGTGATGATATCAACCAAGGTTCTCAGGCGACGTCAATTCGATGGGCTCTTTAATTCTCCTTCCCTCGACGTCTCCTCAACTAGCCTGGATACCATTCACATGGCTCTTCGACGTGCGAAGCTCAGGATTCCAGCTAAATGGCTTCTCTGTACACCTTACAACGCTATGTCTCGGCCCTCTGCATTGCGCATTCGCACTCTCATCGTTCTGCTCCAGGCCCCTCCTGCTCCAGTGCTACTTGTGCTCTTGTTTATCAGCACCTGCAACACCCTTACGTTGGTTTCCATGGGCCGGCCGAAAGGAGCCAAGAGCAAGTAGAAAGATGAAGCTTAGGAGATAGAGCAAACCAGGAAGGGCTACAGTGCTGAGGTATCTATTCCAGTCCGTTTACTCGTAGATAACTGAGAGGCAAGGATCATTGCGGACAATATCTCCAACAGGGCTCATGAACAACCTTGGGACCCCTACTGGATTGTGAAGAACATGCTGTGTCAGCTTATGGATGACATGCTGACAAATTGGGCCACTACTCGTCACGCCACCCAAACCCTGTGAGCTACACTGCCAAACATGGAAGCCACCCTCAGCAGCCTGGAGAATACTCTCAGTTGGGACGCTTATGCCCCCACTTGTCACTTCTACCACAACCTTCATCCTGGAAACAATGTACAAGGCGCCACCTCTTCTGCTGTCAGAGTTGAGGCCACCCTTGGCACTCTAGCCACTCCACTTGGCACGGATTGGATCAACTCGAGGGGCAAAGAACCAGTCATGACTCGCATCACGGTGCCATACCCTTATAAGGGAAAGGAACTTCCACACTCCTGCTTCCCCATCCCCTCCACCTTGGGCCCGATTCTCGCCAAGCGTACACGCAATGAATCGACTGGCTTTGTTCCTGTTCCCAGGAAGACCGCGCCCATGTCCGTCAAGCTCCTTGCTCATGCCACTTGGCCTCCAGTGAAGACTACTCTGCCACCCGTGAAAGCTACTCCGCCACCTGGGAAAGCTGCTCTGACACCTGCAAGGGACGATAAGGACACTGAATGCTACAACTATCCCATTTTGGAGGAGACTCCTTCAGACGCAGAAGCCCCTTCAGTGACTAGTTAAGGAGGTTTTTTTTCAGAAGTCTCTTCAAGCTTTTTGTCTGCCTTTGATATGCATAAGACTACCAGTTTTCTTCGTGTCTCCATGGCTATGACTACTCTTCATATTTACCCTGGTCTCCCTACTATGGATAGGGCCTTTTTGTATATTTTAAATCTGAACCTCCACGACTCTCCTGATTTCCATGGATGGCACCTCAGGATAAGACCACTGCAGACTGTATTCTCTATTGTATCTTTATCTTTACTTGTTTAATAGAATTTCACAGCTTTACAAAAAATAAAAAATCTTGATCTAATAATTATTTAGTCATAATTTAATTATATGATTGATTTTTAAAACACACTTCAATAATCTACTCAACTTATTTATTCTTATTTAGTTTTCCTTGGATATCCTAGTTAATTTCCTTAGTCCTAATTTAATTATATGATTAATTTTTAAAACATAATTCAAAAATCCACTTAACTTATTTATTCTTATTTAGTTTTCCTTGGATATCTTAGTTAATTTTCTTAAGTAATAATCATAGCATTGTTAATTCAATTGATATAAATTAATTAACTTTTGCTTAACTATAATTCTCCGTTGATTCTCAAGTGGTACAATTAAAAAATTAAGGTCTTAATCAAGATGGTCTAGGATAGTAGTGGTACATCTCAACTCAGAACTGCATGGTATGCAAATGACAATTTCTAATTACAACTTAAAACTAAAGGCACTATTTATTAGCGATCTAGCTCAATTTGTTTATGTGATGAACTCTTTGAAACACCAAACAATATTAATTGTTTATGAGGCCATCTTTATGGTTGTATCCGTTATAAGGCTTGTCTAAAATGTGGTTAGTTACAGGCTTGTAAACAATTTATCATCAAATTTTGCAAATATAGAAACACTGATTTTGCAAAAAAAAAAACTAAGTACATACAATTATGATGCTTCCCATACCTTATCTAGTAACTACAACAGAATTATCTCTTCATTGATGAAATGAAATATCAATCTAAAACTACAATCATAATGGGAACATAAGACCAAATATGTTCTGCAACTAACAATATATTCACCAACAATGAAGTAGTTATGCAACTAGCTGACAATTTGTGCAGGCTGTTGCAGGGTGGTAGACGTTACATATGCGCCCTTTTATCTCATATGGAGGATGATCTCCTACAATTGTGGACTCAATAAAGTCTATTTATTTAACGCTCTACTGGTAACTATCAAGTAATGCAACGTAGGTCTCAACACTATTTTCTACTCAAAACAATGAGGTCAAATAACTGCAAATCACCCTACATAATTAGCAACTCAGCTGAAAAGAAGGATACCTCACTTGATTTACTGATATAGAAAGGACACTTTTGAACACATTTACAACACACTAGAGGTTTTGAATGATCTACTATCATACCAAGACTTCAAAATCGAGGGTTTAGAACTACTCTTGATCTAAATAGTGAATTTATGAATTAGAACTGGCATTGATTGATTTATTGTTATATCCCACCATTTTTTACTGCACAATAAATAGATGTTCTTGTATTTAACTGAATTCAAATATACATAATCGATATACTTCTATCATAATGATATTGTTCTCACTTGCTATGAATCTGAGGGAAGTTTTCAGGTTTTACATAAAGTTTCAGCACCCAAAACTAATTCTTGGAGCCGTGTCGACATTCACTTTTCTGTTGATAATCGACCATGGTTTGTAAACCTCAAATCATAGTTTTCATTTCTTTGAAATGAGATTAAACCCTAGCATGACGTCAAATGTGTCTTTGAGATATAATTTTATTGCAACCAGAGACTGTCTTTGAGATATAATTTTATTGCAACAAGTTGTGATTGAATGGGATGCATGATCAATCATAGGTATCGTCCAGCATATGTGGATGACCTATCAACTGACCGCAGACTGAAATCAACTTATAACTACTGACAGTTGTGTCGATTGGATGCTTCCTTGATTGCATAGGGGTCTCAATTATGATCTGGAGCCTTGTTTTGGGCAGTCAACTTCTTGAAGTCGATCAACATGAAGCTTGACTATGCATAGTCGACCGTTGAAGACCAGAAATTATATTTACTTCAATGTGAATTGTTGCATCTATTTTCCGGGGTATTTTTTTAATTGACATAGATTAATATAAGGCATATTATTTGTCTCTCATTTTTTTTTCGGTGTGAAAATTTGTGCTCTTACTATGACATGAAAGGCGTTTTTTAATATGGGTATGTCCAATGAAGATGAAGCTCTGGTGCTTCAGAAATTGCAGGAGATTTGTGAGAAAAAGGCCATCGCCTTGGAAAAATCTCATAACAGGCTTCGTCAAGAAGTAGAAGCTTTGCAGAATCTTGCTGCTGATTTGCAGACAAAGAATGAAGGATTTAAGAAACAATTGGCAATAACTCATACTCAACTGGAAGATGAGACTCCCCTCTTTCAAACTAGTCTTTTACAACAGTTTGATGATAAATCTCGAAAGATTTATGTGCTAGAAAAAACCATGGAATCCATTTTCCAGAATTTGGTTTATAAATTTGAAGATAACTCATATTTGGTTGATGACCTGGAAGAAGAGGTGAAAGCCCTTTATCATGAATATATTGATGGCTTGAAGACGGAAATTTGGATACTGGAAGAAAATACCAACTATCTAATGAGGCTAATGAGCTAATGAGTCTATCCACTTGGAGGCCTCTGTCGATGAGCTTCATGAAGAAGCTGCCCCTCTTTAAGAAGATAATAATAGATTGTTTGAAGAATATCAAACCTTAAAAGAAGATTATGATGCTCTGTTGCTGTAGCTGACTGGGAGAGATGAGATTATTAAAGGATTGCAGGATTGCAAGCAGAGTATTGATCAGCAGGTCCATAGACTATAGACGGTTGAGCAAAAAGATATTGAGTTGTGAGCTATTGATAAGAAGATTGTCGAGGTATTGAACGTTGAACATAAGACTACCATTGTTGAGCTGACAGGCTCACCCATTACTCCTCCCACCTTTGATAATCTTGCTTGTACCCCAGTTTTTTTGTGAACTAAATTAACTGTAAGAAATATTTTGATGATGTTGTTATTTAATCTCATGATTTGTTGGCTACTAATGATGTTATTTCTCCTAGCTTTGAGAAGCATACTATAGGTATAGGGTCCCGACGGCTGAGCAATATGGGAAGTACCAAAGGAGGACTTGTTTAAAGGTTGTTTCTCTCGATAAAGATGTAAAAAGGTTACTCTAACCGCCCCATCCATCTTGAATCTACTAGAAGTATTTTACTTTTACCTTGGCTTGCTTTATTTATGTGCCGGACGGGGAGTATGTAGATGCAGCCTTAGGGTGTACAAGAGCTAAGCCGAGCATGGTGATGCAGTGACTTCCAACTGCAGAGAAATCTGGGATCCTGTAACCTCGTAGACAAACGTTTAAGATGGAAAACAGAGATCCGTACAAAGAAGAACCATATTTCAACCAAGCACTCAGACTTTTTATTGAGTGTAAAATCAAACAAATGATTTAGAATTCCATGACATAAACGTCACGAGAGGACTGAGAATCAGCCCCAAAGCTCCTCTCGCCCCAAACCAAAAAATAAAAAAACAATCTAAAAACCAAAACTAAAACTGCTTCATTCGCCCAGGTTCAATCCTTTTATTCTTGGGATTTCCGCCCAAATGTAGCTCCAGAAATGTCGCCGCCGAGTTTCTGTTGTGCCTACCCGAACTCATAGTGCTCCCGCCAGTCCCTATGATTATGATTCTCTAGCTCATAGTTTAATTAGTTCCGTTTGGGGAGTTATAATAAACAGTCGTTATGTGGAGTGGAGGTGAGTGTGGATGCTCCACATCATACTCCTTTTCTTTAAATAATTATGAACCTCCTGGTTCATAGCCTTAAGTTCTATTTTCTTCAACTTTCTCCATCGACCAAAATGTAACCATAGAATCTTACACAACATCAGTCTAATTAGCAACAACCACACCAAAAAACCTTGGTATAAACCGTCTTTCTCCATAAATTCCTTTTTCAGATTGTCATTAGTTCTCTGCTCAGTAACATTCAGCACATTCAACGATTCTTTCACAACCTTTTGGCCTTCAACTGCATTAACCATTGGAACACCACCAATTTTCTTTGTTACACCTTGTTCAATGTCCTTCCTTGGCACCTCAATCCCTACATGCAAGAGCTTCTAATAAGCAATTTTCTCTTCTACTTCAACCTTGTCAACTTCATTTTCACTAAAGGAACCATTTTCCTTCCCAACAATCCAATCTGATGGCTTGTCTACGTCTTCAACCACACTCTTTATGCATTGTCCAACCATTTGTTCTTCCAACAATGGAAGAATTTGTTCGTCCTCCTTTGCTCCCATGTGCTCAGTAGCACTGTATTCTTCTTCTTCAAGTGCTTCACCTTCTTCCGTGTAGCAAAGTATTTCCACAAGTGCTTCACCTTCTTCCATGTAGCAAAGCACTTCCACAATTCAGACCCCCTTTGAAAACTCTCTCTTTTCAATTTGATGTCTTTCTTTCTCCTCCAAGGCTCTTATCACCTTTCGTACGGCTCGGATCTCCACTTTTCTTTGCAGTCTTTCATCATGCTCTTTGATTATTTGCCTAATTGCTTGTATCTTTGCCCTGATCCATTCTTTCTCTTCTTGGCTCACCTGCTTGTCCTTTGTCATTTTTTAACTTTTACTTGCCAATCTCTCTCTCTCTTTTGTTTTTCAAGAGCTTGCTCTCTTATAGTTGTTCACAATATGGCTTTCCATAGCCAATCCCACTGGTAACAATAATGCACCTCCGTGCAATCTAGCGCTCCTCCGAGCACACTTGGTTCTCCTCTCGAACCAACTCTTCGGTTTAAGCAGCTAAGTCTCCAGCGATCAGTCTGCAACAATGGATTCCCCTCTGGGCCATTGTGGGTTGCTATGATACCAAATGATGCAGTGACTCCCAACTGCAGAGAAATCAGGGATCCTGTAATCTCACAGACAAACGTTTAAGATGGAAAACAGAGATCCGTACACAGAAGAACCAGATTTCAACCAAACACTCAGACTTTTTATTGAATGTAAAATCAAACAAATGATTTAGAATTCTATTACATAAACGTCACGAGAGGACTGAGAATCAACCCCAAAGCTCCGCTCGCCCCAAACCAAAAAACAAAAAACCATCTAAATATCAAAACTAAAACTGCTTCATTGGCCCAGGTTCAGTCCTTTTATTCTTGGGATTTCCGCCCAAATGTAGCTCCATAAATGTCGCTGCCGAGTTTCTGTTGTGCCTACCCGAACTATTAGTGCTCCCTCGAGTCCCTATGATCACGGATCTCTAGCTTAGAGTTTAATCAGTTCCGTTTGGGGAGTTTTAATAAATAGTTGTTATGCGGAGTGGTGGTGAGTGTGGATGCTCCGCATCACATGGCAGGTACAGTCCCTTCAACAATAGCTGCACCCATCACCCATGGAAAGATAGGAGGGTCTTCAGACTAATCCAATCCACAAGAGCACCATTACCCTACCTAAGGGGAAGAATGGACAAGGTGTTGTTCCTATTAATCCTGAATTGAATCCACTAAGAATAGGGCTTGGATATGATGATGCTACACCTAGTTTTGCTGACACTAGAATAGTGTTATTTATTTCTGGAGGTGTTCAAACTGATTTGTTGGAAGAGCAACCTGCTGTTGACATGTTATAAAAATAGGACCGTTGAGCAATAAAATAAACAGAATGTGGAAATACAACACATAAGATCAACATACAAGAGATACAACAATATATGTGGTTCACCCAATATGGGCTACATCCATGGAGAAATTGCAAGTCCTTTTATTAATCTATCTATCAAATGAAGGGATACAACCCATTTCACATCTGCTGCAACTTCCTCTCCACTCTCTCACAGTCTCTCTTACACAATCACATAGATCTTTACAATGCTATAATAGACAACTGTATTACAATGCCTTCCTTTTAAAGAGGGATTGCCATGGGAAAATACCACGGGATACCCAATACCACGGGCCTGTAAATCACCCATTATTGACCAAGTCATGACTGTGAAATTACAACATTTTGCAAGGAATTTTTTCCAAAATTTTCGCTATGGGGGTGCTGCTCCTGAATCCTATCCCTCCAGGAGAGGGGGGCTCCTAAATTAGTCGCTGCCCCCCTTGGACCCCCCTAGCGACTATAGTGGGGGGGAAGCCCCCCCACACCCCGTTAGGTGATGGGATCCAAACACGACTGATACATGACCTATGAATCAAGAAGATCATGATCCACAACGAACATTGACAGTGTTGAAAATATTGATGAATTAGCTGTCTCCGATGAGCCATAACTTGAGAATGTTGTTGCAGATGACATTGCTATTGATGTGTAGGGTTGTTCTGTTCCTTTCGGTGAACCAAAATCTGTGCTTGCATCACCTGTTCCACCCGATCATAAATTTGTTCTATATAGACATACTCATTAGAAGAATCAAGGGAACTTCCATAGGAATATAAATTCTTGGAAAGGTGGCAACTTTGATTTCACAACTTTGCAGAAAAGATGTGAAAGACAAAACCGTGGACCAATGCCAATTACGAGGATAAATTGTGGTTGGATTGATGAATGGTCATGCAATAATTTGATCAAATGCTTGAGTATGCCATACAAATATGTATCTTTGAATGTACTACCATATAGTGCTATTGTTGCCTAATTTTGATTACTTTGGAGTGGTCGACTAAGTCTCTACTAGAGATGACAACCCACTGGAATGTTCATCGATTGAGCTTCGACTAGTAGTGATTGTCGATCAAGTTTCGACTGGATTGTTTGTTGACCGATTTTCAACTGCTATTATGTTTGTTGTTGATTATCCCTCAATTGTGCTTAAGGGTGGGGGGAGAAATTGAAACTATTTGATGTGTAAACCCAACCTTTTGTTGACTTGATTGTTTCTTGTTGAATTGACTTGACCAACTAAACTATGTTCAACTGGATTATTTGTTGGGAGATCTAATTGAGTACTGTTGCAAGTACTTTATTGTTGGATGGATAGAGACTATATTGCTAGACATAGACCGCATGTATTTATTTTGCTATTAACTAGTCAAGTGACCAACTAGATTGAGTTGTCATGTTGTCTAGTCGATTGATCGACTAGGACTGTAATGGACAACAATATTGCAGATTGTTTTGGGTGACCGCATTGAGTTTGATGACATAGGTGACAATGTTTCAAACTTCTTCCAGGAGTATTATTGTACCAGGATTGTCAATGTTTACAGTTTAGATCAAATGAAGGGGGGATCTTGTGTAATTTGTTCTTTCCTCCAAGCTGAGTTTACAAGGGGGGGTGTTGGAACCTATGGTCCACTAGTACCCTAACCTTGTCGGCTTATGTCCACTTTGGATTCTAGATCCAAAGTGATCTAGAATCCAATTTATAAGCTAGCACCCACGAGGATTTGAACTTGTGACCTTCCTTTACAACTTATCATCTCATTTACTCATTACCAATTGCTCTGCTCCCCATGGGATAATATATATATATTGTTAGAACCTATGGGCCGCTAGTACCCTCACCTTGTCGACTTATGTTCACTTTGGATTCTAGATACACCTCTTATGGACAATATGGTCCCATGAATGTTGGTTTGGGCCCCTACCCAAACCTATATATATATGATCTCTTAGATCGGTCTATCATCATTTCATCATTTTTTGGGATCATTTCTCTTCATGCTTAAGTGCAATCACTATGTCCTTAGACACCACCACTTTTAAATAGAAATATTTTATCTTCTGTTGGTTAATCACTTGCTCCAACATGTGTGTGTGTGAGAGAGAGAGATTAATTCAATCAAGCCGACACTTGGCTGCAAGTAGAGGCCCACGAATGATTTAATTTAAAATTGAGGCTTTCCCTAATCCTTGAAATGGTGCTTATGACTCTAAGCAATTTTCATGTTTTCTGGGTTTCCCAAAAATGTTCTCAATGATCTCTGCATTTACATACATAATGACAAGTATTTATTTTGCAAAACTAGGAGGGTTTTTAATTTTCTCACTTAACGTTTTTGAAACTCTCTACGCTGCAATGCTTTTGTTAATTTAATGTTTAAGGATCAAATGGCTCAAAATATTGTAGGAGATTTGTTTTCCAGTGATCTGGATCTTCTTCGACAGAGTTTGTTTGTACTCAGAACTATTTTTTTGGAGTTTTGGCATGTAGAGATTTTGTATCTTTCCATTTGAATTACGTTTAACTTGACACTTTACTGCCAGTGCACAAAACCAACTCAATTTTCTTAATTGAGCGATAAATTATGGCAACACAATCTAATCTATCATTCACAAAACATATCATTGCATTTTTTTTTAACCTTTCTTGAATTAGTTTTGGCGCTGTACTGCCAATGCACAAATGTATTAAAATAACTCATATTTTTATGTAAGTGATAAATTATGGCAGAACAATCTAATCTATCCTTCACAAAGCTATAACTTGTCCTGCCCTATGGATCCTGTCATAGCAGATATTTGCTTTGAATTTCTGTTCAGAGTAAAACATGGTGGGACATCTGTGCATCTTATCGCATTTGCCTGGCAAAATTGCAGCAAAAACATTAAATGTTTATTTTAGGTCTTAAGAGTCTTTGTGATATTGGGCTTGACTACTTGTGCGTCTAGTGGGTTTCCATGACAGTCAAAATAGAATGCAAATATAAAAAACAATTGATTCTTCCAAAATCGTGGTCTTGCAATTGGCCTCTTAGCTAGTTGTACTAACAAAATGGTATACATATTTCCTAATTCCTATTTGTACATTAGGCCGCTCAAAAAACAATCGTTTTGCATCATGCGCTATCCTGAATCACTATTTAGAGTGAACTGTGTCACAAGGGATTTTGGTGCAAACAACTCTTAACTTCAGCACATCTCTACCAAATTCATTGGCATTAGGGAAAGTCTTTGTACAATGCTGCGCTTCTGCAAATATTTAAACACTTGAGTGGTTGTGCCATGTATAATTTCGAACAAACTTCTATTTCTTACTGAACATATGATAGTGCCTTCATGCAAAGGGTGATGAATATATTGTATAAGCTCTCTTAACTTAAAACATTTCCTTCAGAAATTGCAGCAAAACAGTTACAAGATCACCAGAAATAAGCGAATAAACATACTGTTTGTCTATGCAATCTCCTCGAGAACAGAATTAATCCAGGATTTGAAACAGCTTATGGTTGTACCTGGTAATTGAGACGAAGTGGCTTGATTGTTTTCTTTGCTCTCGGATGGTATATTGATTACCTTGTTAACTATCTTTCGCAGCCTTCATGCACTTTGCATGAATTAGATTTGTTGCTAACGGTTTGCAATCCTTTGAAGTTCTTATGTGGCTGTAGTTTGGATGTATTTATCCTTGGACTTTATGCAATGAAAACTTGGGATGCCTGATCTGTGACCCACTTGAAATGGTCATTCACGTGTAGAGTGAGCCATTCGGGGTCCTGTTATATTTTAATGGGTAATGCTAGTTATTAGCAATAACTAGCATCCTTTAGGTGTACAGTTATTATCATGGTGACTCCATCTCCTACTAGAATACTCGAAATACCTTAACAATAAAAATGGCTCAAAGTGTGACCTGGAAAACAGAGAATGTAAAAGTGAAAATGGTACTTACCTCAATTCTTATTTTTTTAGCTTTTACTATCTGATACTTACCCTTGTAAGTTCTCAACATTCCTTGTGCCATCGAGTTTCCTGTGTGATGCACTTCATTTTAAGTTTGTTTCTTGTAGCTCCAGATTTCTGATAGTAGTTTGACATTTTGTTCTTTAACAATGAGTATTTATTTCATGCAGTTTTTTGATAGACATGTTAACAAAGACGTAAGTAATTTCAATTTGCTCGATGCATACATGCTACCTATTTGTTGAAAAATTTATATTTTAATAAATACATATACAAGTTGATTATAATCATCTGAGGAATTTTCTTGAATGGATGGACTTTTAAACGCCTTTAGCCGGCTGCCCCTAGATACTTTGCAGATATAGATGTTTTCAGTCATATTCGCAGACAGCGCATAAATGAACTCGCACTTGGCACAACATAACTTCGCATAATCCAATTTTAAACAAGCTTTACAATAAAATATAAACAACTTTTACCACCGTGAAATATTGGAAATCTTGATTTCTTTTACAACCAGTAAATGTAAATAGCATTCACGCAAGTAAATAAATCTGGAGAAGATGTGCGACATGCAACATTCAACATTCTTGAGAATGAATTCATAAAACTATGAACTTATATATTACTCTATCAAAATAGAGCAACTTGACGGCAATACATGGAGATGAGATTTTACTATGAGCTTTTACTTCTTACAGAGCTTGGGCTCTTCATACACTTCACGACTCTTCACTTCTTCTCTTATTCCCTCACACATCTCTCTGTGATATTCAATTATCTTCTTCTATATATAGGAATTTCATCACCAACGACTTAAGATCGCTTCACCTGGATCTACTGTGATACATTAAAGACTGCAATAAATTTCTACCTAGGAATTCTTGACATGCGGAATACAAACACAGTTACATAAATACAAACTTGATGTGCATCGGATTGGCTACAAACTTACTGACTGACTGACATTGCAGACTGACATAATGACTGATAGAGACGACGCAGACTAGATACGCAATCAACTCTTAATTACGTTTTTCCAACACTCCCTCTTAATTATGAGAAGGTGGGGATCATTAAACAAAAATAAAATTTTACAAAATGTTTCAGAACTGAAACATGCTCTGTGCATGACGAAGTTCACTACGCAGAGCTTATCACTCCCAAACAACTTCGCAGAAATTGGAATGTGTCCCTTGCCAATGGTTTTGTAAATATGTTTGCTACCTGATCTTCAAACCTGCAAAATTCTAAATAGATTTCTTTGTTGTTTATCAATTCTTTGATAAAATGATACCTTGTGTCGATGTGCTTGGTTCTCTTGTGGAACACAAGATTCTTTGATAATGCGATAGCTGAATTGTTGTCGCAGTAAATGACTGTGAGTTGTTGCTGGTTCTGCGACAGATCACTTAACATCCTCCACATCCAAACGACTTGACATGCAGTGCTTGTAGCTGTGACATATTCTGCTTCTACTGAAGAAAGAGTTACAATGGGTTGTTTCTTTGAAGCCCATGATACAACACCTGTTCCTAAATGAAATGTATTCCCAGACGTGCTTTTTCTGTCATCTATGCTGCCTCCATTGTCACTGTCAGTGTATCCAATGAGTTTGAAATTTTATGAGGTTGAATACAAAATACCAAAGTATTTTGTTCCACTTACATACCTCAGAATTCTTTTATCTGCTTTCCAATGAGATTCTTTTGGTGACTCCATGAATCTTGAGATTAAACTGACTCCATACATGATGTCTGGCCTTGTTGTTGTAAGATACATAAGGCTGCCAACAAGCCTTTTAAACAACGTAGGATCCACATTGGATCTATCATCATCCTTGCTTAATTTCAAACCTGTTATAACTGGTGTTGGAGATGTCTTGCAATTTAACATCTTAAATCTATTCAAGACATCACTTGCATACTTCGATTGAGATATAAATATACCATTTTCAGTCTGTTGGACTTCAATGCCCAGGAAATACTTCATAAGCCCCAAATTAGTCATTTCAAATTCACTTTCCATGACTGATCTAAATTCTTCTATGGCAAAATCACCAGTAAATATTAAATCATCTACATACAGGCAGAAAATTAGCTTATTACCTTGCTTTTGATTTTTGTGTAAAGAGTTGGCTCACATTCACTTCTGTGAAATCCATTCTGAATGAGGTAAGAGTCAATGCGACTGTACCAAGCTCTAAGAGCTTGCTTCAAATCATAGAGTTCCTTTTTCATCCTGTATACTTTGTGTCCTTGTTCTGGAACTTCGTAGCCTTATGGCTGCTCCACATATACTTCCTCCTCCAAATGACCATTTAAAAATGCAGAATTAACATCCATTTGGTAAACAGGCCATGCATTATGTGATGTGATGGCCAAAACTGTTCTAATTGCTACAGGTGCAAAGGTTTCATTGAAGTCTATGCCAGGATGTTGTGTGAACCCTCTTGCTACCAATATTGCCTTGTGCTTCTGCATATTTCCATCAGCATCTTTCTTGGTCTTACAAATCCATTTGAAACTTATCACATCCTTGTCCTTAGGAACATCAACTAATTCCCATGTTTGATTCTTCTCAATGTATTCTATTTCTTCATTCATGGCTTGTACCCAAACTTTATATTCAACAACTTCTTCAAATGTTAGCGGATCATTAATTTGAGAAAATAATGCAAAAAATGAGAATGAATTGGGTGTACCAGTCTCATATATCTCACGCAGACTTCTTGTCTTTGTCGGAGTTGAGGATGTCGAACTTCGCAAACTACTAGATGGAGTTTGTTGCGTGCTTGGTGTGCTTGTCGGAGTAGCTTGAACTGCGACTTGCGTCAGAGTTCCTTGTGCTGAAACATGCTGCGCATTCCTGGGAGTAGGCGGAGCTGCAAAGTTCTGATTCACATGCGGAGTCTCAACCACATCTTCTGCGATGTCATCATGTTCAACATGTGACACGATTTTAACATTCTTCTCTACAATTCCATCCCATGCTTCATTTTCTACAAACTAAACATCTTGACTGATAATAAATTTTCTTGCAACAAGATCATACAACTTGTATGCTTTTGTGTCTTCAGAATACCCAATAAAAATGCATTTCTATCCTTTATTGTCTAATTTCCTTATTAGATGATCTGGAACATGTGCGAATGCTATACAACCAAAAACACTGTGTTTCATACCTGTCCAGGCCTCCTGCTGAAATTTGTTCTTCACACTCTTTGTCGGACATCGATTCATGATGTATATAGCAGTTGCCACTGCTTCAGCCCATTATTCATTTGACAGATGCATGGATGCCAACATATTGCACGCCATTTCCATAATGGTTATGTTCTTCCTCTCTACGATACCATTCTGCTTCGGTGTATACCGCGCAGTGAATTGTCTCTATATGCCATGATTTTTACAAAAAATTAAGAAATCATTTGAAACATACTCACGACCTCTATCCGTTCTTAAGATCTTGATGCTGTAACCACTCTGCTTCTCCACAAGTGCCTTGAACTGCTGAAAACAACCAAACGCATCAGATTTGTGTTTTAGAAAATATGCCCAGGTTTTTCTTGTGAAATCATCGATAAATGTGAGAAGATATGTGCATCCTCCCATGGACGGTGTTTGCATTGGTCCACAAATATCAGAGCAAACAATTTCAAGTGGTGTGCGAGCTCTATATGACTTTTTGACTGGAAAAGTCTCTCTGTGCTGTTTACCAAAAATACAATCTTCACAATTTCTCTCTGGATTTTCAATCAATGGAAATCCTTTTACCATGTCCTTCATATGCAATAGCTTCAACCCACCAAAATTCAGATGTCCAAATCTGAAGTGCCACAACTAGGATTCATCCTTTATTTTTGTTTGAAATGCTGCTTGCATTTGTTTGCTATCTTTTTCTTCCTTGTCATAGTGAATTTCTGCTCCTTTACTTTCTACTTTGAATGCAGCTCCAGAATTTTCATTCTGACTTCCATGAACAACTTGAGTTTTTTTTCCTTTTATGTTTGGCCTTATCCTCAAAGGAAACAAGTGATTTCTTGTCATTTGCACTTTGGCTATTAAGCGATTGCTTGGATATATGTCCTTGATCAGACAATGCTTTCTTGTCATATGAACTCTGTAACCTTTTTCCATCAGCTATCCAATGCTCATCAAATTATGCTTCAAACCTTGAACATAATAAACATCAGGCATAAATTTATGCTCCCCCTGTTTGGTTAGAATATCAATAGTACCCTTACCCAAAACAATGACTTGAATATTATTTCCAAGCGTGACATCAGTTTGAACTGATTTATCTATACTAGAAAAAAGATTTAAATTACCAGTCATATGATTGCTACAACATGAGTCTAAATACCATATGTCATTTGGAATATTTTGGACAACATTGCATTTAAGTGGAGATGCACATGCTGAGAACAGTGAGCTATTTGGAGTGTTTTTGTTGCTTGACTGTTTTTGGCCTTGCTTTCCTTGGTCATACTGCTTCTTCCTGCATTCATATGCGAAGTGTCCAAACTTATTACAGTAATGACATTGAATTTTTGATTTATCATACCTTTTTCCACTTGGATGACTGGGGATCTGATTCTGATCTCTTCCAGCGACATGTGTAGGACTACTGCTGCGACCTCCTCTAAAAGAACTTCTTCCTCTGCCTCTCGTGTTTGATATTCCTCTTCCTCTTCCATGACTTATGGATGACTGTGCTGCGAATGATAGGGATTCAACCTACTACCATTAATCAACTTGGGGAGCATTGCTCCATCCAACTGCTACAACTGTACCACTCCTCCTGAAGTTATGCTACTGATGCGATACAGACCAAGCCAATGCATCTGCAATTTTCCTGGTTGTTTCATAAAATTGCTGTCATACAACAGCACCAAGTCGCCCTGTTGAAACTGTTTGTTTTTTATGTGGCGATCATGCCAAGCCTTCTAGCGATCCTTCTCCACACCCTGATGGAAATCGGCAATAAAGCGATCTTCCTCCAACTGCACTAGACGTTCCTCCAATGCTGCCTCAGAATCCATTCCTGTCATTGATGAAATGCACAGACTTGGAACAATGTACTCCATTGGCATGATTGGTTCTTGTCCATACACCATCTTAAATGGTGTCTGACCCGTCAACCTTTTACATGTGGTGCGATAGGCCCACAATATTGCTGGGATTTTGAGATCTCAGTCATCACGGTTTGCATTGCACACCTTTGTCAGCACATGTTCCAATATCTTATTGAAAGCTTCCACTATGCCGTTTTCCTACGGAGGATATGGCATACTCTTCTTATGTTGTATCTACAGCTCCTTCGTTAATGCGCTAATGGTGCGATTGAGAAAGTGGTTGCCTTGATCACTTAGCAATATCTTGGGGCAATCGAACTGAGTGATAATGTTATCAAACAAAAACTGCGCAGCCGTGGCTGTGGAACAATCAATGACTGGTGCAGCTTCTGCCCATATTGTCAAGTAATCTGTCACTGTGATGATATATCTGGAACTAGTGCACTTACCCAGTGGATTGATTGGTCCCACAAGATCCACTACCCATTTTTCAAACGGCTGTAGTGTTAACTAAGGCATCAGTGGCATCTCGTCCCTCCTGGATGGCTTCCCAGTTCTCTGACAAACATTGCAGGACCACGCATAGTCTGTCACATCATTATGTAGCATGGGCCACCAAATTCCCGCACGAAGCACCTTCCTGCCAATTGCCCGACCGCCGTAGTGTCCTCCAACCACTCCTCCATGTGCTTCTGCCAATATCTATGCTTGCTCATGTGACAAGACACACCATTGTAATATCTCGTCTGCACCCATCTTGTATAATTCTCTTGCGATGAGCTGGAAGTCGGAAGCTTTAACCACCAACTACTTCTTTTGACTAGTGGTGAACTCTTCTGGTGCGGTACCTTTTTCCAAAAAATGGATGATTTCTTCAAAATTTCCATCGGCTACTTCAACCCAAAACAGTTGTGCATCAGGCAACCCGTCTTCATTGTTAGTTGGCTCCTCTCCTATTTCAATCCGCGATAGATGATTAGGGTCGGAATTCAACCGCCTTGGATTCACAATTACTTCAAAGTTGAACTCTTGAAAGAGAAGCAACCATTGGCATATCTCCCCCCCCAACACAAGCTTATTGACCAGGTACTTCAATGTAGAGTGGTTTGTGAACATCTTAAAATGTCCACCCAATAAGTAGTGTCGGAACTTTTGCAGCACATAGACCATCGCCAATCCTTCCCTCTCAGTAGTGGTGTAGTTCTTTTCTACGGAGGACAGCTTCCTGTTAAGTTTAAACCAAATAGCCAAGCAAGATCACTGAAAGAAGCATAATCACAAGATAGACACACAATATATCCTGGGAAACCCTCATGGGGTAGAAAACCCAGTAAAGCTTTCCTCAATAAGATGATCAACCAAAATACAAGATGTGCTCCTCCTTCTTCTGACTCCTTAGCTGATCTCCCAGACAAGTGTGCACTCTTCCACAAGTGAGTGAATGATCTAATGAGGAGTTCACCTCCTCTATTTATACTTGACTCTCAACTGACTAAAAGACCTGTTGGGGCCGACCTCACCTGGAGAAGTCTAATAACCCCTAAAATATAACTACAGGGCCGACCCACACATGGTGGGTCTAATAACCCTAGTTAATACCAACCCCTGGAGGAATAAACATCTCCAGATACATAGTAGGGTTGCCTCGGAGGAATGAAACATCTCCGGAATAAATAATGTACAAATATAATATTCTTAGAAGTTACAATATTCAACACTCCCCCTTAATGAGAAGGATATTATAACAACATCTGTAGGAGCAAGGAGTCATTTACTACATCATCTATATATCATCGGAAGCTTTCTTCAATTCATCATCATCAGTAACTTGACTAGTTACTGGAACATCAACATCGTCATCAGCATCGTCATACGATCATCAGCATCGTCATCACACGATCATCATCATCATCGTCACACGATCATCAACATCGTCATCACACGATCATCAGCATCGTCATCACACGATCAGCAGCATCGTCATCACACGATCATTAGCATCGTCATCATACGATCATCAGCATCGTCATCACACGATCATCAGCATCGTCATCACACGATCAGCAGCATCGTCATCACACGATCAGCAGCATCGTCATCATACGATCATCAGCATCGTCATCACACGATCATCAGCATCGTCATCATACGATCAGCAGCATCGTCATCATACGATCAGCAACATCGTCATCATACGATTATCAGCATCGTCATCACACGATCATCAGCATCGTCATCAGACGATCAACAGCATCGTCATCATACGATCATCAGCATCGTCATCATACGATCAGCAGCATCGTCATCATACGATCAGCAGCATCGTCATCACACGATCAGATTTACAGGATGATCAATCCTGCTCTCTTTAGGACATGAGTCCATGGATGATGCAATCCAGATCAAGTTCCAGGATGATCAATCCCTATCACAACTACAGAGCCAGCCCTGTTTCATGCTGGATGTAACACAACTACAGAGCCAGCCCTGTTTCATGCTGGATGTATCACAACTACAGAGCCAGCCCTGTTTCATGCTGGATGTATCACAACTACAGAGCCAGCCCTGTTTCATGCTGGATGTATCACAACTACAGAGCCAGCCCTGTTTCATACTGGATGTATCACAACTACAGAGCTAGCCCTGTTTCATGCTGGATGTAACACAACTACAGAGCCAACCCTGTTTCATGCTGGATGTATCACAACTACAGAGCCAGCCCTGTTTCATGCTGGATGTATCACAACTACAGAGCCAGCCCTATTTCATGCTGGATGTAACCTAGAGTAATTCTAGGATTTGTCACGTACATTTTGAACCGAGGTCCAGGGACGATTCAGTCCTGTCGTTCAGTTATCGGAGACCTCATGTCTACGGCTCTTCTTTAGGACTGAAGTCCGGGAATGATCCAATCCCTTCACATGTTCATCAAGAACTTCATTATCGAAGACATACGTCTACGGCTCTTCTTTCGGACTGAAGTCCAGGAATGATCCAATCCCTTCACATGTTCACCAAGAACTTCATTATCGAAGACATACGTCTACGGCTCTTCTTTCGGACTGAAGTCCAGGAATGATCCAATCCCTTCACATGTTCACCAAGAACTTCATTATCGAAGACATACGTCTACGGATCTTCTTTCGGACTGAAGTCCAGGAATGATCCAATCCCTTCACATGTTCACCAAGAACTTCATTATCGAAGACATACGTCTACGGCTCTTCTTTCGGACTGAAGTCCAGGAGTGATCCAATCCCTTCACATGTTCACCAAGAACAGAACATGTATCCTCATCATCAAAACATGTATAACCACAACATGCATCATCATCATCAAAACATGTATAACCACAACATGCATCATCATCATCAAAACATGTATAACCACAACATGTATCATCATCATCAAAACATGTATAACCACAACATGTATCATCATCATCAAAACATGTATCATCATCATCAAAACATGTATAACTACAACATGTATCATCATCATTAAAACATGTATACATCTATCATCAAAAGCATGTATACATCTATCATCATAACCATGTATACATCTATCATCAAAAGCATATATACATCTAACCATCAGAAGTATCTAGCATGTATACATCTATCATCAAAAGCATGTATACATCTAACCATCAAAAGTATCTAGCATGTATACATCTATCATCAAAAGCATGTATACATCTAACCATCAAAAGTATCTAGCATGTATACATCTATCATCAAAAGCATGTATACATCTAACCATCAAAATAAAGAATATAAGAGTCCTAAATCTAAATAATTCTAGGTGAATAAGAGCAGAAAAATAGGTAACCTCATCATTGATGAGATAGGCTTGTTTGTCAGATATTGAGCTACTCCCCCTTTCGAGGAGGGTTCTTCTGAACTACACCAAGCTTGTCTCGGAAGTGTTCAAACTTTAATCGAGACAGGGGCTTAGTCAGGATATCAGCAATTTGATCCTCAGTGCTTATGTACTCCAGCTTGATAGCTCCTTTCTGCACCATATCTCGTATATAAAAGTATCGGATCTCTATGTGTTTTGACTTATCATGAAATACAGGATTTTCAGTCATCTTGATGCAGCTTTGATTATCACACATAATCACAGTGGGGTCCATTTCTAAGTCAAACACTCCAGATAAAAGTTTCCGAAGCCATACTGCTTCACAGCTAGCAGAGCAGGCAGCTATATATTCTGCTTCAGCAGTACTGAGAGCCACACTGGATTGTTTCTTGCTGAACCAGGAAATCATGGCAGATCCAAGACCATAACATCCACCAGAGGTACTTTTTCTGTCTGAGACACTTCCTGCCCAATCAGAATCTGAGTAACCATGTAATCTGAGTTCATGATTTCCAACATAAAATAGGCCAAAATCTAATGTACCTTTTAGGTACCTCATTACATTCTTTGCAGCTATTAAGTGAACCTTTCTAGGTTCTACTAGATACTGACTTAGGGTATTTACAGCAAAGCATATATCAGGCCTAGTATTAGTTAAGTACATCAATGATCCAATGATTTGTCTATATAAAGTTATGTCCACTAGTTCTGATGAATCATTAACTAATAACTTTAAGTTGGAGTCCATGGGAGTGGACATGGCTTTGCACTCCAACATATCAAATCTTTTGAGAATCTCCACAGTGTACTTACCTTGATTTAGAAAGATTCCTTTTGGTTCTTGACATACTTCTAAGCCTAAGAAGTAGTGCATCAGTCCGAGATCTTTCATCTCGAATTCTGAGGAAAGCTTCTTCTTGCTTTCAATAATCTGTTTCTCATCTCCAGTTAGAAAAAGATCATCTACATATAACAGCAATATAACTGGTTCATCATCCATCACCTTGAGATAAAGATTTGGGTCAGCTTTACTTTTGGTAAAGCCCATGCTAGTTAAGAAATTGTCAATCCTTCCGTATCAAGCCCTTGGAGCTTGTTTCAACCCATATAATGCCTTCTTCAATTTGCATACATGAGTTCTTCCATCATTAACCTCAAACCCTTGAGGTTGCTCTATGTATACTTCTTCTTCAATTACACCATTCAGAAAAGCTGTCTTAACATCCATTTGGTGTAATTTCCACTTCATCATGGATGCAAGTGCCATGATAGTTCTAATTGAAGTATACCTGGCAACAGGTGCAAATGTTTCTTCATAGTCAATTCCCTCCTTCTGAGAGAATCCTCTGGCTACAAATCTTGCTTTGTATTTTTCAATGCTTCCATCCGCGGCATGTTTTATTTTGAAAATCCATTTGGAAGAAACCACACTTTTATCTTTTGGTTTGGGAACAATATCCCAAACATCATTTTTCATTATTGACTTGTATTCTTCAGTCATTGCTTCTACCCATTCTTTCTTTTGAGCTGCTTCTTCATAGCTAGTAGGTAGTTGATCCACAAGGTCACACATTAAGGCCATGTAGTTGGATACCAATTTTGGTTTCTTCCTTTCTCTAGTGGAGCCTTCAGGAGCACCATATCTTTCAGCTCCTTGAATAATATCTCTAGCCCATGCTGGTCTTCTTTTCCTGGATAATTCTGCAACAGGGGGTTCTTGTGGTTCCAGCATGTCATGATCCTCTGGTGTAACTTCTTCATGGATGTGAACAGTCTCTGAGATCCTGGGTGATGAATCTTCTTCATAAACTTCTTCAAGTTGACACTTTCTGGATTTCTTGAGAGCTGCTTCCTCATCAAAGGTTACATCTCTACTTATTTCTATATGATGGAAACCTGGTATGTAGATTCTAAAGGCTTTGGAAGTTTCACAATAACCAACAAACATTCCCTTCTTACCTGAGGGATCCAACTTGGTTCTCTTTTCTTTTGGAATGTGGATGTACACAGGACACCCAAATATTTTAAGATGACTTACCTCAGGCTTCTTACCTGTAAACACTTCTTCTGGAGTTTTGAATTCAAGAGCACTGTGAGATAATCTATTTTGCACATAAACTGCTGTTTTGGCTGCTTCAGCCCATAAGTAGATGGGAAGATCTTGGTCATGTATCATGGTCTTCACAGCTTCCATGATTGTTCTATTTTTCCTTTCAGCCACCCCATTTTGTTGGGGATTGTATGGAGTAGTTAGTTCCCTTCTAATTCCAGCTTCTTTGCAAAATTCCTCAAATTCCTTTGAGGTGAATTCTCCGCCATTATCTGTTCTGAGAGTTTTGATTTTCTTGTCTGATAGATTTTCTATTAGAGCCTTGAACTCTTTGAATTTTCCAAAGACTTCATTCTTACCTTTCAGGAAGTATATCCAAGTTTTCCTTGAATAGTCATCAATGAATGAAAGATAGTATTCAAACCCACTTAAGGAAGTGGTGGGCATAGGTCCACATACATCTGAGTGTATAAGCTCTAAAATGTTCTTAGTCTTTGTTTCACTCTTTGGAAAAGGGTTCTTGATATTTTTCCCTTTCTTACATCCTTTACATGAGCCATCATGATCAGCTTTCAATTCTGGTAATCCTATGACTACCTTGCTTACATAGGGTAAGGCTTTATAATTGATGTGAGCTAATCTTCTATGCCATAGCTCACTGGGGCTAGAGATCTCATGTGCAAGGGCAGCTTCTGGATGGCCCTTGAGTTTATAGAGACCTCCTTCTTCTTCACCATTAACAACTGCATCTTTAATTGTCTTTCCTTTGGACCACATGAGTACTTGTCCATCTATGAAGGCTACTCTAAAACCTTTCTTATCTAGTGCTGAAATAGAGAGAAGGTTCTTCTTTAAACCTGGTACATATAAGATGTCTTTCATCTTCAAGGGTGTTCCAGAATCTAGCTTATAGCTAGCTTCACCAATTCCTTTGATGGGATATTGGTAGTCATCTCCTAGAGATACCTTTTGTGAGGAAGAATTTTCTTCAAGATTTGAGAAGGTCTTCCTTTGACCTGTCATGTGCTTGGAAGCACCACTGTCAATGAGCCATGTATCTTCTCCAGGAGATACAAATCCAGAGAGTGCAGAGAATAGAACATATTCTTCTGGATCTTCTTTCTTCACCTTATTTCTTTTCCTTTTAGGCTTTACCTCTACCTCTTCTTCTTCTTCATCTTCTTCCCCTTCTTCTTCTTCACTATCATTTTCTGCCATATGAGCATGGTGTCTTTTGTGGACAAACTTCTTCTTTTGTGAGGGACAAAATCTGGAGATGTGTCCTAGCTTATCACAGTTATAGCATTTGACTGTGGAAAAGTCTCTTACTGGAAATGGTCCTTTTCTCTTTCTAGAGAAGTGTTGAGATCCTTTGTGGCCAACCTTCTTGAGATGACCTGTTCTTCTTCTTCTGGTATGGGTGGCCAAAGCTTGGTCATCTTCTTTGAGAAGAGATTCTCTGTTGGCAACCCTAGCTTCTTCTTGAACACAATCCTCCCATACTATATCAAACTTCATGCTTTCTTTCCTAGCACACATGGTTTGTATGAAGGATTCCCAAGATCTAGTGAGGCCATTAAGAGCAGTCATCACTAGTTCATCCTCATCAAGAGTATCACCAATTGCATCTAGTTGTTCCTTGATTTGTGAAACCCTTGAGAAGTAGTCTTGAATAGATTCTCCTTTGTGCATCTTGGTACTCTTCAATTGAGTCCTTAGATTCATCTTCCTATTGATGTTCTTTCCTTCATACATTCTTCCTAGGGCATCATACATTTCCTTTGGAGTCTTCTTGGAGGCCACTTGGGGAATCAAGTGGTCTTTAATGGAATCAGCTATGATTCTCTTTGCCCTAATCAAATCCTTCCTATGCTTTTCTTTGGCTTCATCTCCTTCTGGTTCTGCAACTTCTTCCTTGATATACTGAGCAAGATCATTCTCCTCAAGAATGAGACCAATTCTGTATTTCCATGCCCGGAAATTTTCTATACCTTCTAGCTTGTCTTCAAGCTTAGTGTTTGGAGCCATATTCTCTTGGGGGAGTCCAAGAGACAGAGCAGACTTACCTGAAAAGTTGCTTTTCACTTTTCCGGAATCTGGAACAGAATTTTATCGCACTTTTGGTAGAATTAGGGTTTGACTTTCCCGGAGTTCTACTCAACCAAAAAGTTCGATCTATAGCTCAAAAGAATGCTCTTGAGAAGGGCTACTCAGCCATGTAATCAGAATTCAAAAATTCCAACTTTTTTCTGAAACCAAAATCTGACGTATCGCACTTTTGGTAGAATTAGGGTTTGGAATTCCCAGAGTTCTACCCAACCAAAAAGTTCGATCTAGGACTTAAAAGAAAGGTAATGAGAAGGGCTATCCAGCCATGCAACCAAAAATCAATAATACCAACTTTGGGCTGAAACCCTAACTTCACCAAAAGAGAGAGAGAGAGGTACTCTTACCTTGTGAAAGATGTCCTATTCAGTCTAGCTCTGATACCATGTTAAGTTTAAACCAAATAGCCAAGCAAGATCACTGAAAGAAGCATAATCACAAGATAGACACACAATATATCCTGGGAAATCCTCATGGGGTAGAAAACCCAGTAAAGCTTTCCTCAATAAGATGATCAACCAAAATACAAGATGTGCTCCTCCTTCTTCTGACTCCTTAGCTGATCTCCCAGACAAGTGCGCACTCTTCCACAAGTGAGTGAATGATCTAATGAGGAGTTCACCTCCTCTATTTATACTTGACTCTCAACTGACTAAAAGACCTGTTGGGGCCGACCTCACCTGGAGAAGTCTAATAACCCCTAAAATATAACTACAGGGCCGACCCACACATGGTGGGTCTAATAACCCTAGTTAATACCAACCCCTGGAGGAATAAACATCTCCAGATACATAGTAGGGTTGCCTCGGAGGAATGAAACATCTCCGGAATAAATAATGTACAAATATAATATTCTTAGAAGTTACAATATTCAACACTTCCGACTGGCGAAAACAATAGGGTGATCAAGATCCCTCTCTCCTGGTTGCGCTAGCACCACACCGAGTGCAATTGAAGATGCATCAACATGGACATGGAATTCCTTACTCCAGTATGGGAATACTAGTATCAGTGCCGAAGCCATCTTAGCCTTCAGTTGCTCAAAACTATCTTGACATTCAGTGCTCCATTGAAATATTGCATCTTTCTTCAATAGCTTCTCCATAGGGGCAGTGATCGCTGCATATCCCCTGATGAACCTGCGATAATACCCAGTATGTCCTAAAGTCGCCTCAGTTGCTTGACAGTGGTTGATGGTGTCAAACTCAAAATAAGTGCAATCTTCGCTGGATCGACTAACAACGCTTGCTTGCACACAATGTGACCCAGCAATATCCAAAATGGCATGCAGAAAATGCACTTCTTCAAATTCAGCAATATCTGGTGCTATCGACAGCGCTCCAGCATCAACCGCAGATTGGCCAGGTGATAGCGGATCAAACCATAGACTGTCCAATCGTCCATGTATACCTACAAGAACTTCTGGATGAAATCCTTCAATGCAACAACAACAACCCGCAAAAATATCGTAGGTGCATTCTTCAGTCCAAACGACATTACAATATACTGAAAACATCCCCATTCTATCACAAAAGTCATCTTGTGGTGGTCTTCCTTTGTAATATAGGGGTGGAAACGCGAAGGTGGGTAACACTTTGGTGAGAATCGGCAGGGTAAGAACCCTAGCGTATGTTATTCGGCCGAATAATTATAGTTATTCGGCCGAATAATTAACGTTATTTGGCCGAATAATATAGTATTTATTCGGCCGAATAATCTTTAACGGGCAACCGTTAAACATAACGGAGGCCTCGGAATATGTGCCATGGTCTAGTCGGACGGAGCAAACTCACGGCGGTGGAAATAATTGTTCGGCCGAATAATTGTTCGGCCGAACACTTGTTCGGGCCGAACAATTATTCGGCATAAAAGCTCGGTCCCGGCCCCTCTCCCGTCACTTTCGTGGGATCTCGTGGACCCTTGTCGTGTTTGCAGTGGCCCGTCTGCTCCGTCACCCCCGCTGCCCTGTCGCTCGTTAGCCACCCTATTGGTCGACGGCGTGTGTTGTCGACCTGTAAGCCTGCGTGTAAGTCACCCGTTCGTCGTTGTTTCGCCTCTCCTGTCCGTCTGTCCGAAAGCGTCTGGTATCGCCACCTGCACGTAAGTAATATCGTTTGCTGCTTGCTGCTGGTATGTAATATCGTTTCGGCTGTTCAACACGGTAACATCTGTAGCAGATTTGGGCTTGTAGGGCTTCACAGCGCGTGGTCGAACGTCATTGAGAAGTTGCGGGTGGTGACAGATCGACTTGACGTTTGCATAGGTAGAAGGTATCGTTTTTCTGTTTTGTAAATGTGTATTTTATTGAAGGGTGTTATCGCTATTTTTTGTTGCTAAAATGTTATTGATTTTACGCAGGTCTCCCAGTTCGTCTGCTACGGCTGCTCTGTTTAGGGTGGAAGAAATTTTATCTGCGCTGTCCTCGGCAAGATTTCAGTTCGCGCTCATTTGTTTTGGCTGCGTTTTAGAGGTAAGGTGGATAAATCTTTCTAATTCCCGTTTATATAAATTGTTTTCGATCGTTTTGTAATTCCCATATTCTCTGTATATTGCACTCTGTCCAACTGGGCAGAGGCCATGGGCTGCAATAGGACAGAGTCCATGGACTCTGTCCAACTGGGCAGAGTCCATGGACTTTGCCCAGTTGGACAGAGTCCATGGACTCTGCCCAGTTGGACAGAGTCTATGGACTCTGCCCAGTAGGACGGAGTCCATGGAATATGTACAGTTGATTGAGTTCTTGGAGTTGGTCGAATTGAATGTCCAGAATGTCTTAAATTAAAATATGAAGAGGAGTATTTAAATTTAAATATAAGGAAATTTTTTGAGTATTTTTTTTAAATTGTTGTATTTGGCTGTGTTTAGAAAAAAAATTAACAGTAATTTTAATTGGAAAGAACATTTCTAAGTTGTATGTAGGCTTGTTTTACTTAATAACTCTGTCGACTCGTCTAAGTTGACAGAGTTCATGAACTCTGTCGACTCGTCTAAGTTGACAGAGTTCATGAACTCTGTCGACTCGTCTAAGTTGACAGAGTGCAGAGATTAAGATATTAGTTATATTACCAACTTTGGCAATAGATAGTTAAGATACAAACAAATTTCAGATAGTTAAACTCTATTTTTGATAAAACAACAATGTAAATGGACTTGAGGTACAAGGGAACTAAAGACATGAATAGATTTTAATTTATAAGTATTATAGTAAGTCTTATGTAATTTAACAATGATGACATGAACTCTGTCAACTAAAACATGTTGACAGAGTTCATGAACTCTGTCAACATGTCTTAGTTGACAGAGTTCATGAACTCTGTCAACATGTTTTAGTTTAGCTTAGATACACAGTCTATTTTTGATAAAACAATAATTTAAATGGATTTTATGTAAAAGGGAACTATAGACATGAATAGGCTTTAATCTAAATGTACTATAGTAAGTTTTATAAAATACTAGGTGATGTTATGTCAGAATGGTTCGAGTTTTATTCTAGTAAAGGTGGTAAATTGGTATTGTGTTTTCTTTTGTTTGCAACATGGCTGACTTGGAGAACATAATACCAAGAATTGTTACCATTATTAGATTGAAATTAAAGATCATTGTCAAACGAGGCCAATTTGAGAAACATGACATTTAACTCAATCATAATACTTGAACAGTAATTTTTTTTTTGTTCTATGGAACAAAGAGATTATTTGTAGATATAATTTATGTCTAGAGTAATAAAATTTCTGGTTTAAATTTGTAGTTTAAGAAACTGAAAACGATTATCAGAAATGGCAAATTTTGAAAACATAAAACATGAATTGTCAATTTTTATTTTATTGTCAATAATGAAAATATTTTCAAGACTTAATTTATGTTTCAGATATTAAGTTATGTATTAAGAAGGTGAGAGAGATTCATGATTTATGCTTTAGGTATTAAGTTATGTATTAAAAAGGTAAAAGAGATTCATGATTTATGTTTTAGGTATTAAGTTATGTATTAAAAAGGTTAAATAGATTCATGATTTATGTTTTAGGTATTAAGTTATGTATGAAGAAGGTAAAAGAGATTCATGAACTCATACACATAAAAAAAAAAATCCATTATTTAGTACTTAACTATATTGGTTCCATTCATTTTAAACATCAAAAACACCTAAAAGATTGGTACATTAATTCATCATCTAACAATATTAGCTATATTTTTTTTGAAAATTGTTAGATGATAAATTAGGTAAATCTAGGTACTTGTTAAATAACTTAGTCTATTAAGTAGTTGGTTTTTAGAGTTCATAGAATTAACTTGTAGGATTTGAATATGTAATTAGTTGATTCGTCTTTAGGTGTAGGCATTATATATCAAATGGAAAGAGAGGATTCTTTAAGGCGAAAGCGTAGGAGGTCTTCACAATCTTCTGGCGTAGGTGGTACGAGTGATAATCGGAGGTTGTCAACCTCTCCTCGGGACTCTAATTTATTGTATAGTTCACACCGACAAGGTGGAAGGGGTACAAATGATTCCCCTGTATCTTCTATGGGAGAACGTCGATCTCGACCCTCTATTGGTACATATGAATATCAATCTTTGAACATTTATATATGCAAATTGTTTTTTTGTGAGTGCAAAATTTGTAGTTGTGTTTAAACTAGACTTTGTCATTTGAAGCAGAGCATGGTTCGGAAGATGCTCCTAATTCTATAGGGAGGGAGACAGGGCAAACAAGGGAGACGGATGACGGTGCAGAGCAAGGTTCTCAAGAGGCTCACCATTCGGCACGAGGTGATGATGGTAGAGCTAGGACACAATATGTTGAATTAACTGAGGGTTGTACACCCATTACGACATATCCATCTGATCTACCTCAGGAGCTTCCATGGGAAGGTGGTAATCATCAAATGACTCTTGAAAGATGTAGATCTCACTATGAAAAGTTGCAAAATGATTTGTCTACTATGGATCTTCCTCCGGAGAGTAAACAAAGTTTGGAGATTGTCTTGGGATCATTGCAAAACTTCATTCAAGCATATGAGAATCTTGGGCCGACTACAGATGGTTTTGTAGATTTGATGCGAAGACGAAGGGATCAAGTGATGGGTCCAGACAAATGGGATGTTGTGAAAGAAAGAGTGACAAGAGAGCAGGCCAAATCAATGTTTAATTTCAAAGAAGGTTTGAAAAAAGAAATGTTGAAAGTGCAATATTTCAAACATCCTCATCTGGCACACTTACTTTATGATCGGTTTCTTGCTGCCTATGGTCGTTTTCCATGGAACGATGAGGTTTCTCAGTATTTTGCTAGATTTTTTTATGCTGAGTTTTTTTTAAATATGAAGCCAGATTATACTGATGTTCATTCAAAATTTTATGGAGTTGGGAAGGGTCGAATATATGATCGAGAGGGTGCACATAGAGATCCTGCAACTCTTAGACCTCCGCCCCAGATATCTCGTCCACCTAGGTTGGTGGCATTAAAATCAGAGATGGAGCCCACATCTCAACTTGGGACGACAGCAAGGAATTTTGTTGGTGATGGGCTATCATCAGTATTAGTGGGAGTAGATGTGGGGTTGGTTAGAGAAAGGGCTCGTTCTGCTATTCGTCAAAAGTTTGTTTATAAAACTGATGATGAAATAGATGGAATGAGCATTGAAGATCTCAGGGCATATGCAAAGATTTGTCGTGACTTAGCAGCAAATGTTATATCCAACGACACATCGAGTTTGGGAGAGGTTCGTTGACTACATGATATGATTTGATTTGAATTAAATATTTTATTTATCTTGATTTTATTTTTTTTGTTACATTATCATAGGTACATTATGTAAATGTTTAAATTGGTTGCAGTTTTCAAGAATGATGAACGAACATTCTTTTCACATTTCAACTAGCGAAAATGTAGGGAGAGAGGTACATATTTATTATCAACATACTTGTACTTATGTTTGAATTTGATATATATATATATAAATTATTATTTTTTGAATGATAATTTAACTATGTATTTTATTGTTAATTTGACTCATCCATGCAGGTTTCTTTAGATACCAACTTTATAAATGATTTACCATCTATTGTGAGCTAATGTTTTTTAAATTTTTTGTTTTAGTTTTAAGTTTTAATTTGTATAGTAATTTTTTTGGTTTGTATTATATGTTTTATTTATTAATACAATTTAAATTTTAGGGTGGAGATATAGGTTCTTTGCTTAATGATGCAGATATTGGTAGAGAGGTAATTTCATTGATTTTTTTAATTTTGCTTTAATTTTGTTTACTGTTTTAATATTTTAATTTTTGTGGATTTAGATTTATGAGATTCATAAATTGATTTTATATATGGATTGCAGCTTGGGTCTCTCAAATCTTTTGGAGGCAAAGGAAAAAGTCCTTTGGAGGATGGTGGTGGACAAGCATTTGGAGAATTTGATGTAATATTGTTAATATTTGAATTGTATTTTGATATATTAGTTTAATATTTTAATTTTTTGATTATAGTTTAAGTAATTTAAATGATATGAACATAATTTTTTTTTACACATGTTGCAGGGAGGGTTGAGTCCAGGGGGAGGCTTGAGTGGAGGAGGGGGAGGCCCGAGTGGAGGATAGCACATACATTTTAATTTTATAGTTCATGGTGTCCACTATTTTTTGTTGTTGATATGCATTTAGATTGAAAACATTTGTCTTGGACATGTTGAGGAGGTTTATTTTTGGACTAGATATATATATATATGGATGTACATTAAATTTGCATGTTCATGATTATTTTTTTGGAGATTATATACATATAAATTTTGAACTTACATATTTCGTGAATCATGGTTTTTAAATGATTTCTAAGTTTATTTTTGTTTATTTGACATATTTGGTGTTAAATTTAGTTTAAAATATGTATTTGCATGTTTGAATAAATGTTTGAATGAATGAATATATGTAAAACTGAATGTTAAGAAACATGACATTCTTGAATATTATTAAGTTTAAGAAATGTTATTTAGGAAGTTTAAAAATGGATAAACATAGGTTTAAAGTTCATAAATGAGGAAGTTTTGATTGAAGTTTAAAAAATGTTATTTAGAAAATTTTTAAAAGTGGATGTTCACATATAGGTTTAGAGTTTATAAATGAGGAAGTTATAATTGTTCAACATGAATGAATGATAAGATTGAGTGTATTAAGAACAAGAATGTTAGGAAGTTTAATAATTTGTTAGAAAGTTTTGATAGTTATATGGATCAGGTAGTTTAAAAATGAATGTTGTCTTTGAATGTTAGAATGCTTAGAAATGTTAGTTTTTATACATATCGATGAATCAGGAAGTTTAAAAGTGATTACATTCAAACTTTAGAGATGTTAGGAAGTTCAAGAATGTTTGAAGTTTTAATGAAAATATGGATGAAATATAAAGTTTAAAAATGAAATTTAAGTAAGGTTGAATGTTATTTTCAAAGATGTTATGAAGTTTTAGGAATGTTAGAAGTCTATTATAATATGGAAAAAATAGAAAGTTTAAGAATGTTATATAAAGTTTTAGAGAATGATAGAAGTTTTGATAAAAATATTGTCTTTGAATGTTAGAATGCTTAGAAATGTTAGAAGTTTTCGTACATATCGATGAATCAGGGAGATTAAAAGTGATTACATTAAACTTTAGAGATGTTAGGAAGTTCAAGAATGTTTGAAGTTTTGATGAAAATACATGGATGAAAAATAAAGTTTAAAAATGAAATTTAAGTAAGTTTGAATGTTATCTTCAAGGATGTTATGAAGTTTTAGGAATGTTAGAAAGTCGATAGAAATATGGAAAAAATAGAAAGTTTAGGAATGTTATATAAAGTTTTAGAGAATGATAGAAGTTTTGATAAAAATATTGACTTTGAATATTAGAATGCTTAGAAATGTTAGAAGTTTTTATACACATCGATGAATCAGGAAGTTTAAAAGTGATTACATTCAAACTTTAGAGATGAACTAGGAAGTTCAAGAAATGCTTGAAGTTTTGATGAAAATACATGGATGAAATATAAAATTTAAAAATGAAATTTAAGTAAGTTTGAATGTTATTTTCAAGAATGTTATGAAGTTTTAGGAATGTTAGAAAGTCGATAGAAATATGGAAGAAATAGAAAGTTTAGGAATGTTATGAAATGGGAAGTTTTGATAAAAATATTGGATGAAATGGGAAGTTTAGGTTTATGTTATGAAATTTAGAAATGTTAGGAAGATTATGAATGTTAAATATAAGTTTTGATAGAAAATATGGATGGATTAGGAAGTTTTAAAGCAAATATATGTTAAGTTCAAATTTTGATATAATGGATTTTTAATTAATTTAATTTTTATTTACAATGTTCAGGTACATTTGATGCGGCTGAAATCATGGCAAATGGGGGTAACGGTTTTTTGTTTTTTAATCATAAGCGAAGATTCCAGGATTGTGAAGTTTGTGTTAAATTAGAGCAATGATTTTAAACAACAATTTGATGAATTTTCATTGATTTGTTGTAAATAATCATTTCTCTAATTTAGCATAAGCTTCACAATCCTGGAATCCTTGCTTGTGATTAAAAATCAAATGATCGTTGTCTCCATTTGCCATGATTTCAGTTATGTGAATTTGCACTTGAGCGATATTTTAAATTAAAGATTTGGGACGGAGAATTTGGTGACAATTTTAAGAGCATATTTATGGTGAAGTACGTAAAGAAACATGTTCGATGGATTAAAAGAATACAAAATTTAATAGGTTTTTTTTGTGATTTTTTGTTTAATTAGTTCCAAAAGTAAAAATTTGGGGCGGAGTGGGGATAGCCACATCCGTTATCTCATCCCTTAGTGGTCTAATAGACATATGGGGACCCGAATAAAGTACTTTTGAATTTTCAAATTATATTTGAATTCATTTTTAAGCATGTTAAAGTACAACCATTTAAGCTCTTATGTTTGTTGTCATTCAAGAAAATATTCATAAAATCTCAATGAAAAAATATACTGTGCACAACAATTTTGATAATTGGACAAAAAATATATTGCACACAACAATTGACATGGACAAAAATATAGATCAATTTATTTTTGATATGTAGTTAAAAACATCGCAATGGAATGCCATCTTCAACTATCCGTTCATGGTCACATATGGATAGTTTCCATTTTTTGGTTTTTAACTGTTTTTTTGATGGAACTTGTATCAATTTTATTCGAGATGCACATACTAAATGACTATATTGACAACATATAACATCGGGCTCATAATCTTGAAAGTAGACATAATTTTTAGTCATATGCGTCTGCTGAAAAAAGTAGCCTTTTAAAATGATGGATCCTCTTTCGTATGTAAATCCGTTGTCGTTGTAGTCCTCCAATAACTTCATTTTTCCTTCAGTGCATCGCATCAAATAATATTTGACATTTTCGTTGTTGTCTACAGGTGCAATCACAGCGAAAACATCTCCTGTGCAAGTTATGATTGGTGTTAGCGTATTTAAATGAATTGAATTGACTACTTATGGCGAAGGATTAGAATGAACAATTGATTAAAAAGTCAAAAACAAGTTTATTACCTTCTCTTACGAGATCTGAAATTCTATCGCCATCAGACGATATTGCTATTTCTTCTAATTCTAATTCTTCAACACTTGCCAGTGGCATTTTTCCTTTTGGATTAATCTCTGTGTGTCTCCAAGCTTTTACGTAGTTGTTTGTTATGTTTTCACAAACTTCTGTAGACTCGACATTTTCATTGCAAATATGACAAAAGCATGATTGCTTTCTACTGTCAAATGCAAACACGTTGTGAAATGATTTTGTTTGAATAGAATGAAGATCTCTAGTTCCATGTATGGTGCTAGCATCATATGGTGTTGATCTATTTATATCTTGGACCCCAACAAGCCAAAAAAACCTACACAATAAATAGTGTACATGTGTACTTAAATGTTAGTATATACATTTTTTTTAATTTTAAGAAATAATATAAATTAAAAAAATAGTGGACATACATGCGCACGTCTTTTGATTGTTGATTATAATCATGGCTTAGATTTAATTGACACCATTGGACAACCTCTGCAGCTGAATGAAACCGTGCTGAAGAATAGTTCATTTGCCATCTTCGAAGTGCTCTTTTCACGCATGCTCCTGCACCATCATGCTCACCTTTTCCATGCCCAGTTTCAAAGAAATTCCAGCAATGTTTAATGTTCAGCGCTTTATGAAGTCGACATAACCAAAAAAATGATCGTGAAGATTTAAATTGACCAGCACATCCATCAGACCATATCCAATGCTCTTTGAATTTGACTTCGCGTTTTTTCAGTGAGTCATAGAAAATATTTTCTATACAATGTTGGACAAAATGTGTGTCGTGTGTACGATCATCGCTGATATAGAAGTGATATTCTTTAATCACATCTCGATTGTCACATGTGCTTTCAATGCCATCGATATCCTGTTGAGAATGTCTATATACAACATGGACAAATATCGAAACTTGGTCAGAGTGATAGTATTCACTCTGTATTTCTTTTTGTGCAGCAAATGTATAGTTTTCAGCAAAATCAACCACCGACAAAATTGTTCCGGGTGGAAAAATTTCACGAGACTGTTTGAATTGAAGATCTTGCCATCGTGCTCTATGTGAATGCTGGGTGTATTTATAAATTTCGTTTTCAAATTTTTTGAGAAAATATGTGACGCATATTTTGTCTTCTAGCAAATCAATTCTTTTGGAACGTGAATCACTAGAACTTGTATTATAGTTGATGTATTTGTATCTCTTCCAATCAACATTTACATTTGACAACGATTGATCATTATCGATAGGGTATTTATTGTGGAATAACACCAAATTTCCACAATGATGACAATGTTTTCCATTGACACATTTCTTTGAATAAAATACTTCATCGTGATTTCTCTCACATAAAATTTGAGATATGAATTCACGTATCGTCGACGGAGGTGGTGAATTTGTCCAAAACATTTTACCAAATTCAAGAAACGTGTCATAATATAACTGAAATTGCACATGATAACGGCAACAACATGTATCACGTATAGTTATAGGTCGAACATACCATGGTTTTTGTTGCACAAATGTAGTGATTGATATATTAATTCCACGATGATCTTCCTTGAATTTATTGAACAATTGTACTTGTGTCATGTCCATTATATGTTTTGGTTGGCTTTCATATACATTTCGTGATATTCTTTTGCGTATCACATCTCTTGCATTTGGTGAAACTCGAGCATGTTCCAACCAATATTCTCGTACAATATCTTTAACCCCTGCTCCTAATCTATCTTTGTAAGGTTGTCTACAAATAATTGCCCAACAAGCAAGTTCATTATTTTCATCTATTTGCATTCTGAATTTGCTATGTTTGTATAATGTTTTTCTTGATGTTCCAACTGCTTTTGCTAGTTCTGTTGTCAAACACTTTTGTTTAGTACTAGCTGAAAGAATTGCTGTATGAATTGCTTTACGTGCAGCACTGATATCTTTCTTCCTGGATTTTCCAAATTTTTTTATTGCATCGCCTATATTTTCCATCACATTTTGTTTCAATTTCGACTCTTTTGCTACTTTGTGAATACCCAATAACGATGTAGCACCTTCTAATTTCTTGGACACTAATAAACATCTCAAAATTTGTGCTTGTCCTGCTATTGAGTAATCTTTGAGAACTTCATCATAAAATTTTGTAGCACGATATCGTGCAACATGTATTGGTAGTTTTTCTCCATATTTGTCGCAATCAATGTCTTCTAACATTTCATCATCAATAGTAAAAGTACCTATACATCAAGTTAAATTTAATTTAACATATATATCAAAAAATAAAATTCATTATAAAAAAATGAATTTGGAAAATATATGATATATACATACCAGGTTCAATTTCTGGATTTTGAACTTGATCTTCAATATTGATTTCATCGACATTAGCATGTAAATCACTATTTACATCTTCTACAATTTTCTTTTCAACTTCAATTTGTTCTTCTTGTACTCTATTTTCAATTTCTATTTCTTCAACATTGTCATGTAAATCTGTATTTATATCTTCAATAGTTCTCTCTTTCGTTTCAGCAACCCTTTGTTTTTTGGCAATATATCTGAGTTTTTGTTTCTCTCTATTATCATCATCATCACGTTTACGATCAACTTTTCTTTTACGATTTCTCTTATTGCCCATGGTTGTTTAATCTATAGACGATAAATTAAAGAATCATGTTACTTTATAGTAAAAACAAATAAATTAAGATTTAAAAACATTTACGGAATTTATAAAAACATGAACTGAAATTTACTTTACCTTTTAAAAATTTTGTAAGAGTCTTTTGAAGAAGATTTCTTTGGAATTAACTTTCCTTTGAAAAAATTCTCTGAACAAAAATCTTCTTTGGAAAATAATAAAAACACCTTGTGCCAAGGAAGAAAATAAAACACCTTGTAAATAAATCTTTGTTGTAAAATTCATTCCAAGAATACTTTTTTGAAAAAATATCTACGAAAAAAACCACTAGAAAAAAATACTTTCAATAAAAACTTATTTATAAATATATCTGGGAAAAAATCATTGTAAAGAAACAACTCTTTGAAAAAAACCCAATTTCAAAGAAATAAGAAGTACAAAATTACCTTGTAAAAAATCCTTTGCAAAATAAGATAACTATTTGAAAAAACTCCTTTCAAATAAATAAGAAGTGCAAAACTACTTTGGAAAAAAATCATTTGCAAAATACCTTAGCAAAACAACTATTTGAAAAAACCTCTTTCAATTAAATAAAAAGTGCAAAGCTACTTTGAAAAAAAAACATCCTTGCAAAGAACCTCCTTGCAAACATGTCTAAGAAAAGAAATATTTTGAAAAAACTCCTTGCAAATATCCCTTAAAAAAAACACTTTCAATGTGTCTTTTGGAAAAAAGAAGAAGAAACATACTTTGTAAAAATCTCTTTTTCAAAAAAATGTTTTCTTTGCAAATATACAACAAGAAAATAAATATTTGGAAAAAACTTCTTGCAAATATGTCTTTGAAATTTTTTTTCTTCAATGTGCCTTTGGAAAAAAGAAGAAACATACCTTGTAAAAACCTCCTTTTGCAAAAAATGTCTTCTTTGTAAAAATGCAATAAAAAAGAGATATGTTGGAAAAACTCCTTCAATGTGCCTTTTGTAAAAAAGAAGAAGACATAGCTTGTAAAAACCTCCTTTTGCAAAAAATGTCTTCTTTGTAAAAATGCAATAAGAAAAGAGATAGTTTGGAAAAACTCCTTGCAAATATGCCTTAGAAAAAAAAACTCCTTCAATGTGCCTTTTGTAAAGAAGAAGAAGAAACATAGCTTGTAAAAATCTCATTTTGCAAAAAATGTCTTCTTTGTAAAAATGCAATAAGAAAAGAGATAGTTTGGAAAAACTCCTTGCAAATATGCCTTAGAAAAAAAAACTCCTTCAATGTGCCTTTTGTAAAGAAGAAGAAGAAACATACCTTGTAAAAACCTCCTTTTGCAAAAATTATCTCTTCCTTCCGAAATTAGTTTGACAAAAAAATGCGAAGTTCAAACATGCGAAAATAATGAATTAACTTTACGTTTATTTATATAAGTATAAATTTTTATTATTTTTTTATTTTTTTCCGGTCGACGTAATTTTTTTTCCGTTTAGTTATTCGGCCGAATAACCTTCGCCATAAGTTACGGTGCCGTTACGGAAAACAGTTATTCGGCCGAATCTGAAACATGACCGATTCAGATCTCTGCAAAATTTTCAGGTTTCTCCATTTTCGGAAGGAGAAAACCACCTCTTACACAACAAAACGAATGTCGGACTTCATACCAGTAGATTCATCATTGAATCTACTTTACGAGGGTATAAATTTTGTTGTATATAGATAAGAACTGATATTTTTTAAGTTTTATATTTGTAACATGTGTCGAGTTATGATTCAGCTCTTTAAAAAAACAGCGAAAAGAAAAATCCATAACTTTGTAAATACAACACCAAAAAGATCGAAGAAAATGTGGGTCGATTCATTGACGTGTCTACTTCAAAAGGGTGGTCGTAGATTTTTTGATTTTATAGCGGATTGAGAGAAAAGTGGTGCAACAAAAAGGTTGTTGAAAATCGACTGAGTTTCCCCATGGATCGACTTTAAAAAAATATAATAATTAGTATAGAGGTCCATTGGATGCAAACTTATAGTCAGCCGTTAGTACATTGTGTGTAGATTGTCGTAGCATTTTCAGTTTTTGCAAAACACAAGTCTAACAACGATTTTAGTGGTGCAACAAATCATAACTCTTTTGTAGTCTTTTCATTTTATAAGAACACACTGTCAAACATTTGCGAAATCGACATATCAAATCTTAATAAAAAAAATTGAAAAAATTATGAGTAGAAATCTAACATAATTCTACAAAAGTTTTCTTTTTACGGCAAAGTGAAATTTTAAATAAAAATATCACTTTTGTTCGCCCGAAGTTGGAAGACATGAAAAAAACAGAATTATTTTCTCACGAGACCCCCCAAAATAGACACCCATCTTCATTTTTTCACCCATAGATCTGATAATAGTCTGAGAACCCATCCGTGAAAGAATACATCTCCTGGCCACCTACTCCCTCAAGTACTTCATCAGTAAACGAGGTTGAAAAGGGATCATGCAAGCAGTCATCATTCAACTTCCATAGATCGACAAAGATGCGCACCTCACCAGTCTTCTTGACCTACACCACCATAAGACTGATCCATTCTGACTCTTTGACCGGTTCAATGATACCAACATCCAAGATGCGATCAAATTCTATCTTGACCTTCTCCTTATGTCGCGGATTGAGCCGATAGGGTCGCTACCTGATCGGTTTAGCATCTGGTTTCAAGGGAATATTCATCTCACCTAGATCACCCAAAATACCTTTCATTTCAGAGAACTTCCTAGGAAAAAGGTCTTGAAACTCATGCAACAACTCAGTGACCTTTCCCATCATCTCATGATCCCAATAATCTCCAACATTCACGAACTTGGGAGTGGCCTCCGTCCCAATATTGATCTTGCAAAGCTTCAAGGGCTGACTGAACGAATCACTTGGTGCACCAGGTGGTACCACATCACGACTTCCTTCAGACTCTGGGATATTGACATTCCGTGGATCATCACCGTCTTTGGGCCCACCAATGATATTATAACATTCCATAATGGATTGCATCTAGCAGTGCGTATGTAGAACCGCTGGATATGCCACCGGAACAACCTTTAGAACCACATCGCGAATGATCTGTAAATCATTATGGACATCCGGGTTGGGATCAGCAAAACTGAACGTATGAGTAAAACATATGGTCAACTCCAACCAAGTAGTGATTTCTCCCCATAACTCAGCTGCAGTATACCATGACCGCGACATTTCATCCAAGGTATGGATAAATGCATGGACTCACTCATCTCTTGGTCGCAATTGTTGATGTATATGTAACTTCGGAATGTATTTCACCTATGTATTTTATCTATGTATATTGTACTCCTATAGAGTTGTTATTATTCCTCTATACGGAAGTGTCATCATTTGTATTGACAAGTGTCGCAAGTGTTATAACTTGTTGATGGGTTATTAGACCACCTTGATGGGGTCAGCCCTGTATGAGTCATGTGGGTAAATGGGTTATTAGACCACCAAGTGTGGGGTCGGCCCGGATTAATGTAACCATGGGTTATTAGGCTAAGTTAGACAAGTCGGCCCCACTGGTTTATTGGGCAGGATAGGACAAGTATAAATAGAGAGCGGGAGATCTCTATTTGATCATCTCATTACTCACTCTTCCATCACTCGAAAAGTGGCGCACATGTGAGGAGGAGGATCAGCTGTTAGGAGAAGACTATCTCTTGTACTTTGGTTGTATCATTTCTCTTTCTATCTCTGAGGAAGTTGCGGGGTTTTTCACCTTCTTGGTTTTCCCCGGTGAAACTCTGTGTCTCTTGTGTGCTTGCATTATTGTGTCCATGATTGATATGCTGTAGATATGCTATAGCTATGTTGTACATGTTATTCTCTCAATTAAGATCTTAGATCAGATTGAAAATTCTAAAAATCTAACATGGTATCAGAGCTAGCCTGAAAGAAGGCATGGTATGGCATGTATGACACTTGTTGCACTTGCGATGTTAGGGCTTGATGTAGCAAAAACCAGTCATCGTAGAACTTTCATCATAAATCCATTTTGGAAAAGTTTCAGGATCTGAAAATTTTACAAGTCAAAGATAAGATCCCAATGTACCTTGTGTCAGAAGCACAACTTCTAATTTGTTGTACTTTTTATTTTATGATCTGTACAATATAGGGTTTCTGCCTCTTCCAGATCTCAGTCATAAATAGGTGACCTAGTAAAAAAGGTCATAACTTGGGCTAGGATGCTCCAAATGAAATTTTGTAAAAAGGGACAGGTAAGGCACGGACTGTACTTTTACAGGCCAAATTTTTAGAGGCCAAAAGTGAACCAGAGACACGTGGCACGCCGTACAAGTTCGCTCTCGTGTTTTATCCCATAAACAGGTCACGTTGTGAAAATTGGCATAACTCTCTCTCAGAGAATCCAATTGAGGTCAGAACTGTGGGTTGGAAAGATGACAGGTCGGGCTACCACAGGTAGAAGTTTCAGACCATGTGGATTCATAATTTCGGAGTTACACCAGAAACAATCAGGTGCATATGTCTGTCAAAACAAGATTAGATTTTGAGCACCTTCATTCATGGCTCCGGGAATTAGGGTTTTGGAGAAAGTTGGAATTTTTGTCATAGGAGACCACGGCTGAATGCTACTCATCAAAATCAAAATTTAGAGACCAAGATCAAATTTTTTGGTTGGGAAGAAGGCCGGGCTTGATCAAACCCTAGTTCGGGACTTTGATCGAAAAAGTGAAAAATTAGGGCTTCTGCAAAAGTTGGAATTTTTTAAGTCTATGACCATGGTTGGAAGCTCCTCAGAAAAATCAAAGTTTAGAGATTTGGATCAAACCTTTTGGTTGGGCATAAGGGTGGGCTTTATCAAACCCTAGTTCGGGATCTTGTCTAGAAGATCCGAAAGTTTCAAAGGAAATTTTGAGGGGTGAAACTTTGCAGTTTTCAAATTCTGAGTATACCGGCTTGATCAGCTCATCAAGGCGCATCTTTCTATGCTTTCAAAAATTAGAAATTCAAAGTTTGAATTTTTAGTGTTTCTCTGACAAACCCTAATCCAGCTCCAGATCCAGTTTTTGCAAATCAAGTGGATTGGGTTAATCCTAGAAGAGAATGGATTGGTCACCTACATAAGTGAAGAAGTCCCTGTTTCAGAAGGAGATGAGGCTAAGGCCTTACATAAGAAGATTACAAGCAATCTCGACAGGTATGACTTACAGGTATGTTTCAAAATCTATTCATGATTAAGTTTACGATATGTTTGTCTTCATATTATTACGTTAGTACAATCTTGATTAATTTTTTGACTTCTCGTATCACCTTAATAAAATTATGAATGCATGAAAGAATGTATTCATTGGTTAGGGTTTTGACACTTATGATTGTACTAATGCATTATGGTGTTGTATGAGGTTGATGTTGTCCGCTAACATGAAAGGTACATCAAGAAAGACAAATCATGTTCTAGTTCAAGAACATATGACCATGGAGACATGAAGACAAAGATTCATCCATTATCATGGATCACATAGAAGATCTACTTACGAGGTATGTATAACTTGGTTCTATAATGGTTAACTTATGAGATATGCAGGTTACTAGCACAAGTCATTGAAGAACAAGAAGACATCATGTGGGTATGTTAGACATAGCTAGCTAACATGCTAATCCAGGTATGTTTTTTCTATATCAAGTAAAAATCCTACCTTGTGTTAGGATATCTTATATAAGTATACTTGGCATGATTGATTATGATTATTCATGAAGTTATAGGTTTGAGTAATCATGGGTTTAGGCATATTATGTTTCTTACTTTAATTGATGATATGACTAACCAAAAGAGCCCTATATAAACCTTGAATACTAATGTTTATTATCTGCGTTTAAAATGATCATTACTATACATGTTTAAGACTATTGTGTTTCTGATAGTATTGAGATTATACTAATAAATGTATGATTATGTATGAGATCTCGAGGATATCACAATAATGATACTTAGCATGCATAGTGATCGAGGATGGATATAAGTTCAAGGACAGGTAATCCAGGAAGAAAAGATCAAGAGGGAGCACACTCCAGTAGTTTCTGCAAGGATGCAGATATTCAGAGGGAGTCGACCACTTCTCACAATCCACACCAGAATGGAGTTGCAGAAAGGAATACTGATAGGGAGTCAACCCAACAAACAAACAAAGATAAGTATTTGAATTATCATTTCTTGCATATTTGATTGTTTAAATAATACTGTTCAATGATGTATATACTGATGTTCCTAGAATTAGGCTGTTTATTTTGGCATATTAGAATAATTGCATTAATGAACAACATACTACTAATATGCATGTAATGGGTAAGTGGCCTATGGCACTGTACAACATTCCATTGCTACTTATCTAGAATGAAACCTCTTTGCTAACATGTTGGGAGTAGTGCAAACTCTTAACAATGTTCTGGTAGAGATTGGAAGGCATCTAGAAAGTTACAGGATATGGATGAATGTTGTATTGAAGCATTGGCTAAAATAATTGCATGACTGTATGACATATTTCTTTATGTGTAAGAATTTGTTATGAAAACTATGAGATGTTGCTAATCATGCAATTTAACTTGTTTTGTAGGGAAGATCATATACCATCACCTACAAAAGGACTACAACATTTGTTCCAGCAACAAAGATATCTATTGAAGATATTGAAGATATTGAAGTTCCTGGGATCTGGGATGAAGTAATGGAAGAACGCCATGATCCGTCGATCATGAAGAATGATGTTTGGGATGTGGTCCCAGACTAGAAGGGAAGTCTGTCATATAAGATCAAGCATGCTGTAGGTGGTAGCATAGAGACTTTTACTCCTGTAGCCAGATCCACTTCCATGAGATTAGTACTTGCTCTGGCTGCAGTGATGAAGTGGAAAATACACCAAATGGATTTCAAGACAGCCTTCTTGAATGGTGTAGTCGAAGAGGAAGTGTATGTGGAGCATCCACTTGGTTTTGAGACACATGACGGGAAGTCATATATGTGCAGAACTTGGTATGGTAGGATAGACAACTTTCTATCCAGTTTGGGCTTTACCAAGAGTAAAGCGGATTCCAACCTTTACTACAAGGTTGAGGAAGGAAATCCAGTGATACTACTTTTTTATGTGGATGACATGTTTGTTATAGGTGAGGATAGATTGACTACTGACACGCAGTGGAAGCTTGCTGTCGAGTTTGAGATGAAGAACTTGGAGATGATGCACTACTTTCTAGGCATGGAGGTGTGGCAAAGTGTAGATGGAATCTTCCTTGGACAAGGGAAGTATGAAGTAGAGATCCTGGAGAGGTTCGGGATGATGAACTACAAGGACATGGCCACATTTATGGCATTGAACCTGAAGCTTCTGTGTGATGCTTCATTTGATCCGGTTGATGTCACTATGTATCGTCAGATGATTGGGTCCTTGATGTACCTGACGAACATGAGACCAGATATTTGCTTTGTAGTGAACACATTGAGCCGGTTTCTAACGGATCCCAGAGGTGTTCACATGGTTGCTGTAAATCATATTCTGAGGTACTTGAAGGGTACAATTGACTATGGGCTCAAGTATGATGCGAATCAAAAGTTTAACCTACAGGGTTATGTTGATTCGGACTGGGCAGGCAGTGCTGCAGATAGGAAGAGCACTTATGGGTGTTGCTTTAGTATGGGATCAGGTGTGATCTCTTGGTTTAGTAGGAAGCGGTCCTGCGTAGCACTGAGTACAACCAAGGCAGAGTATGTTGCAGCTTGTTCAGCTAGTTGTGTGGCAGTATAGCTCCGAAAGCTACTGTTTGGGTTATTTGATCTCTTGCTGGAGGCTACTGGTATCTTTTGTGACAGCCAGAGTTGTGTGAAGCTGTCTAAGAACCTGGTTTTCCACAACAGGTCGAAGCACATTGAGATCAAATATCACTATATCAGGGATATGGTGCAGAGAGGAGTAGTGAAGCTCCTGTATGTTGCGACGGATGAGTAGGTTGCAGATGTGTTGACTAAACCACTAGCCAGAGTGAAGTTTGAGTACTTCAGAGAGAGGCTTGGTGTTCTTCAGATTGACGACACTTTGAGGAAGAAGTGATGGACACACTTGCAGGAGCCATTCCAAGCATCGTGATAGGAGGATCCTTCCCATGGCTATGGATGTAAGCGTTGGATGATGAGCATCAGGACGTTTCTCTAGTTACTGCTCTGTACATGCATCAGTTAGATGCTTTGATAAGTTTGATCATGTATTTGTATATGCATCATGTTGGATGCTTGATATGATCAAGTGGATCATGTATTTATGTACTATGTGGATACATTGTATGATCAGGTGGATCATGTATTTTTTGCATATGCATCAGGTGGATGCATTGTATGATCCGGTAGATCATGTACTTATGTATATATCAGGATGATGCTATGATGGTGATCAGGATGATCACATATGACGAGCTTCAGGATGTTGCTCCATATGATATGCATTAGGATGATGCTATGATGGTGATCAGGATGATCACAGATGATGAGCTTCAGGATGTTGCTCCAGATGATATGCATCAGGATGATGCTATGATGGTGATCAGGATGATCACAAATGATGCGCTTCAGGATGTTGCTCCAGATGATATGCATCAGGATGATGCTATGATGGTGATCAGGATGATCACAGATGACGAGCTTCAGAATGTTGCTCTAGATGATATGCATAAGGTTGATGCTATGATGATGATCAGGTTGATCATATGATGATGTACATCAGGATGATGTATGGTGAGTATCAGGTCGATGCTCTGTGGCCATGGACAGGTTGTGTAGGTAGCATAGAAAATATCTTTTAAATTCCGGACAAGTAGAGCGATGTGCTCGTAACATCTTGGGATGATTTATCGAGATCCAGACAGGTAGAGCGGTGTGCTTGTAACATCCTGGGATGCTCTGAGTAGGTTTTGCTACAGGTAGCATAGAAAAGACCCTTTAAAATTCGGACAGGTAGAGTGGTGTGCTTGTAACATCCTGGGATGCTCTATTGAGATCCAGACAGGTAGAACAATGTGCTCATAACATCCTGGGATGCTCTAAGTAGGTTTTTCTATGGTTTCGCATAGAAAAGATCCTTTAAAATACATACAGGTAGAGCGTTGTGCTTGTAACATCCTAGGATGCTCTATCGAGATCCAGACAGGTAGAGCGGTGTGCTCGTAACATCCTGGGATGCTCTGAGTAGGTTTTGCGAAAGTTCGCATAGAAAAGATCCTTTAAAATCCGGACAGGTAGAGCGGTGTGCTCGTAACATCCTAGGATGCTCTGAGTAGGTTTTGTGAAGTTCAACATGTAAAATATCCTGGGAGATTCGATAGGTTGAGCAGTAAGCTCGTAATCAGTCCTGGGATGCTCTTTCGAGGTTTTGTTGATGCACATAATCAGTCCTGAGGATTCCACAGTATGGCCAGTGATGATGAAGACCTACAGGTGGTGGGCCTACATCCAGTATGAAAAAGGACTGGCTCTGTAGAACTTCCTATGACCAGTATATTGGAGATTGATTGAGATAACAGTAGTGACGATGATTCGATGATGATGATCCAGTGATGATGATCCAAAGAAGAAGACTTGTGCTAGCAGATCTGTGCCGAGAAATACCTTCCTAGTTAAGAGGGAGTGTTGATGTATATTTAACTTCAGAATGTATTTCATCTATTTATAATGTACTCCTATAGAGATGTTATTATTCCTCTATACGGAAGTGTCGTCATTTGTATTGACAAGTGTCGCAAGTGTTATAACTTGCCGATGGGTTATTAGACCACCTTGATGGGGTTGGCCCTGTATGAGTCATGTGGGTAAATGGGTTATTAGACCACCAAGTGTGGGGTTGGCCTGGATTAAGGTAACCATGGGTTATTAGGCTAAAGTAAACAAGTCAACCCCATTGGTTTATTGGGCAGGACAGGACAAGTATAAATAGAGATTGGGAGATCTCTATTTGATCATCTCATTACTCACTCTTCCATCACTCGGAAAGTGGCGCACATGTGAGGAGGAGGATCAGCTGCTAGGAGAAGACTTTCTCTTATACTTTGGTTGTATCATTGCTCTTTCTATCTCTGAGGAAGTTGCGGGGTTTTTCACCTTCTTGGTTTTCCCCGGTAAAACTCTGTGTCTCTTGTGTGCTTGCATTATTGTGTCCATGATTGATATGCTATAGATATGCTGTACATGTTATTCTCTTAGTTAAGATCTTAGATCAGATTGAAAATTCTGAAAAGCTAACAGCGATTCCCATAACGTCTGACACTCCATCAAATGGCCTCCAGGATCATTCTGACCATCATACTTCCCTGCATGGTAGACCTCGGTATCGCCGAAGCGTACCATCATCAATATTTTGCATTTAGAACATCCATAAATTGATGCCTTGTGTGTCACCCACTAGCATGCTGGAGCAGCCTTTAGTGCTTCGTCCAATGCCAGTAATCGCTGTTGTTCAGAAACTCTTTCCTCGAACTCTATCAGAAATTTAGACAAGCCTGACAGTCGTTCATATATTGGTAGTGTGACCATTTCAGTCGTGACGCGGCATAGCGACTGCGTGATCAACCCACACTTACGGAGCGACACCTTGTGCAAGTGGTTCTGCCAGTGTTCTAGCACGTCATCAGAGTCGTAAGATGTAGAGCTGTCACTGCGTCATCCCAGCTCACCGTTGGCAGTTGGATGAATATAGTCTTCAGAAATGTTAAATGCGTGGTCCCATTTACTGGGATCGTCTTCCTTTACTGGCTCAATGTATCTACGACCTTTAGCTGGATCCAACGGGGTTATGAATCTGAGATCGCGGTTTTCAAAATTCATCATCCGCTGCTTGAAGTTGATTACCGCTCCACTGTCTTTAGCCCATCCGATCCCCAACAATGCAGGATACGAACTTCCTCCTTCAACCACTTCGATGACATCGAAGTCATCGTAGGTCTTCATGCCCTCAATGTCCACCACCAACTGGGGGACTCTCCCAATCAGCGTCACTTTAGCATGATTAGCTAACCGAATTTATACAGGAGACTAGCTCAATGGGGGGCTCCCCATTTTCTGCCATTCCTGCTTAGTTAAGATGTTGACATCCGAACCAAGGTCCAGAATAACTGAATCAATGTCATAATCCCCAATCTGGATATTCATTCACATCTCCTTACCTGTCTTCCACTGCTGTAAGGAGTTTACTGTGGACTCTTTTCGTCCCTTAACTAGATGCTGCAACAACCCTTCAATCTCAGCAAGGGGGATCTCTTGCTAACAATAATCAACTCTCAAGAAACTTCTGTAAAGTTCCAAACTGCGCTGATGGACCTACCTCTAAAGTCGCATCAAGCATAGGGGGCATGTCGTAGATGATAGCTTTACCGTGATCCTGGTCTAATGCACAATGTGCTGGGAAGAACGTATCATGATCAGACTCAACATCAAATAGTACCTTCTTCTACCCAACCTTTTGAATGTCTCCTCTTGTTGCTGCACCTCCCCGTGTAATGACTGCGACCGTCACATCCTGTGGTCTTGGCTCTGCAGAAATTGTCTTAACATTCGCGCCCTGATTCTGATTAAGTGCAGGATTCCCTTGTTGGTTTAGATTTGGATTAGCATTTTGGTTTTGGTTCTGCATCGATTCCTGCACCTGATTCTGTACAAGCTGCTGTGCCTGGTTCTGCAACTGCAGAATATTCCCTGCCTGCCATTGTGCAATCAACTACGGGCAGTTTTCCACTGTATGGTTTGTAACAAAGCAAAATGTACATTGCATCTGCAAGAGTGGAAAATCGCGTTGATAGTGTCCCCACATTGCACAGTCATAGCACTGAACAGGTCCATGACCTCCTCGTCCTCCTCCTCGACCAAATGCTCTGCCACGTCCAGCCCAGAATCCTCCACGGAATCCACCCTGCTGTGGGTACTGCGGTTGGTTGTACTATTGTTGCATCTGAGTGGGCTGCATGCCTTGCCCTTGCTGCGTAAACTGCAGTTTTTTAACGTACTGTGGCTGTTGTAGAGCCATTTTCATCAGGGCATATTGCGGCACAAACTGCTGCTGCTGTACAAACTGTACCTGCAGTTGAGGTATCGACTGGGCTACCTACGGTTGAGGTAGCGGCTGGGCTACCTGCGGCTGTGGTGGTGGTTGTTGTATGACACACTGGTCATCCTTTACATAGAATGCATCGTACGTTCTCTCATGAAGCAACCCATATGCCCGGTAATCTTTGTCATCATGTCCCACCGATTTACAAAAAGTGCAATATAAATTCATCGACTTGGTGACCATTTTCTGCATATATGGACATTCTTCATGGCGGTGCCCAAATACCTAACAAACGTGACACCATGGCATGCCACCACCATTCAACGGGTTTGGCGCTCCTGAAACCAAGTAGTTGCAGAAGTCGGGGAAATTGTCCTTCGTATGCCCTTCCCCTCGACATCGTGTGCACCATACTTCTTCGCACTGCTCCTTGCTCTTCTTCAAATCTTGTAGCTGTATGGTTAAGTTAGCTAGTTGTGTTTGTATCTGCGACATCCTGGCTACATTTTCTCTAATCGGCGATGCCTCCAACTGCATTGCAATCTCCAGAGATTCACTGGGTGTCGAGATGTTTTGTTGCATCAATGGTAGTCGAATATGTGGTAGCAGTGCCACGATGAACCACTCTTTATGTTGGATAGTGCTCATATCAAAGATAACCCTTTCCATCAACGTCTTGAACCATCGGTCGAAATCCCACACCATCTCATTGGGATACTACTTAATTTTTTTCAATTCTGTGATATATTGGGCCTTAGACTTGGGATTCCTGAATTCTGCAATCAACCCATCCCTGATCTCATCTAGTGACTTCGCTGGAGCTCCTGTAGGGACTAGAACAAAATTCATAAACCAATCTAAGGTGAGGCCTCGCAGGGTCATCACCAGCTATCCTTTCTTGGAATCATCATCAGTGATCTGTTTTACGGTCCAGACCGATTCACACAAAAACCAATATTGTTCTGGGTTATCTATCCCATTCCCATGGAACAACGGTAACTTAGCATCATCGCCCTCCATCCTGGGCGATGATGGAGGGGTACTGAACTACTAGCGATCAATTTTTGTTGACCCGGAGGGGTCAAAGTGGTGTTTCTCACGAGTTGACAGATAGTGAGTGGAGGTGTGGGTACATTGCTGCTGGGGTTAGGTCCTTCCCCTATCATGGGCGTAGCCCGTGCCTCCTTGTTCGGACTGTGAGGTCGCTTTGTCCCGTGTGGTCTTCCTTCACGAACTTGCGGCTAGGCTGCAGCAGGACCTTCTCCTATCCTCTACCTCTTTTCCTATCAAAACCTCACTCCTCCCCTTGTAAGACCACTCTCTTCCTCAGCTTCACTCACAGTTTCGTCGTGACCCGCACCCATCTACCCCTGATCATTCCATGCACCGCCCCACCTGCTGTCGCGATACCCATGGCCTCTGCCCACCAAGTTGCTTACTGATCTATATGCATCTTCAATATACCCTTTTCGCAAATAAGCATCTTAATGGACAGTTGGAGCGACAAAAGAAACCTTCCTTAGGGTTCATAGAAGAAATATCTTTTGGCTTCACTATAAGACTTCTGTGTATCAACCACGAATTCAGTGATATACCCTTCCAAGATGCTATACAGACACACTTCGATAGCCTGTGACGCTTTATTATCGACTTCCCGCAGTTCTTGGATCAGCTTCAGGGTCCAGGTCGTCGGCTCACCACATTGGTGGTTCCTCTTCTGATAGGTCAACTTTGCCAACCACTCGAACAAAAGGACCGGAAATTCATAGAAAAACCATTCGTGCGGACCGTCGTGAATATATCTATCCACCCACTGATCTACCGTCAGTCGAGTGTTCCAGATTTCTTCTTCAGCAAATTCCTGCAACCTCTGATCAAACCAACTCTGTATCTCCGGTTGTGTCGGATGCCACAACATATCCTCCTTTCACTTCGCACACGGTCCCAGAAACGGAACCATTTGTTGACTCAAACCTAGTCAACAAGGGTTCCCATCACTATCGACACCAACCCACCGCGATCTCCCTGAGCACCGGCCTAGACAGGTTTTACCCTATCTGGTAACACCTGTAGAGTAGATGAGGTCTCACCCGAGGCGATAAAGGGAGAGTGGATGAAACCATGTTTCCTCCGAATGAAGGAGGATGGTTGCGGCAACACTTACTTAACTTATCGCAACATTCAAGACAAATCTATGCATTCAAGTGTAACATCATTCATATTCATAGCATCAAGCAAAAGCATTCATCGCAACAAGTATAACATTAAAGTATCGACTGCAGCAAGAAATCATAGCATCAATTGTGAATCGCAACATGCATTATCATGACAATAAAAGGTACCCAGGGAATTTCACCAAACAGTTTTGTCATGTCATATTACTTCAGCAAAAACCCTGATACAACATCTCCGCAAAACTAGATCTCAGCAATATCTCTTGATCTCACATACAGACTCAAAGATGCGCACAATCAACATCCAAAAAACATACTCTTTTCCGATCTTATCTGATCATGCAACACTTGCAACTCATGTTTATATACTGGCTTCTGCCTTTTCAATGCTTGTCCACTTACTAACAACTTCCTAACCGACACTTGGACAAATGACGCAAAATATAACTGACGCAGTGCAAATGACCCAAAAACCCGCCTACTGCGGTACAATTAGCCCAAAATTACATATCATATGGTCCAATGACCCAAAAACCCACATTCTGCGATACAATCGACTCAAAAATACATAAAATAATGCATCCTTCTTTCTTCCGCGACCTCTTCTAACATGTCGCAGCATCGACAATGCTGCGATTCTTCCTTACCAAACTCGCCTGCCAATAGTTATTATATCCTTGTCTTTTACAGCTTTGCAAGCAATGGAATATGTATATGAAATCAACAAAACAAGCCAAAGAAACATGTTACAATACCTTACATATTGTGTCAAAACCAACAATGGTTTCCACAAATTGGTTCTTTGGTCTCCATTTGATGTTACAAGAAGTCCAATTACCTATAGGCTGCCATAAATAAATAACAAGTTTACATTATTTTAAAACAAAGTACAACAATATAAGTGCCAAGAAAGACTCAAGGAATACATGTCTCTTTCTCTATTTTTCCATAAGTTATCCCATGGATAGACCTTTTTTCTAAAGGAAATACTTGCGTGGGACCAGGTATAAGCCAATTCCAAAAGACTAGAATGCATAGTATAAATATTAAGAGAGGTGGACACTGTCCACCAGCTCACATGGATGTTCTCAAAGTTTTGGATAGTATCGTATCAATATTAAACGACTTGGATTGGTCATATGTAGGAAAAAGAGCATCTTGAGCAGAAAAAACACTCAGATGAGCAGGAAACTCCAGGTTGTGTAAAGGAGAAGAGCCCCATGATCCATAAACTCTTGGTTTTGTTTATATAAGGTGACTGGCAGGGCAATCTAGATATAGTTGGTAGGAAGACTAAATCTATTACGGTTGCAACATAACATGGTGAAGTAAGAGGAGAACACAATGTTAACCCTATTTTTATGTAGGCACTATTTGCATATGAGGAAGATGCAAATAGCTGTGAAAAAGGTACCTCTGCCACAACATATTATTGACCCAAAAATAGAGCCAAGCTTTCCATATTATTAGTTACTCTTTCTCTTTATGATCTTTTCCATCATGATGGACTAGCTCAGACAACTGATCCTGCGTCAACTTGATGTGCACTGGTTATCCTACTTGAGGATAAACCCATAGAAGACATGCAAATGATGGTAATATGTGCCTTGCAGAATCTAGTTAAACATAGTAGGACAAATAGGCATGTTCTTGTAGAGGCAAGTAGTATACAAGTTGTCCAATAGCTTCTGAGTTCCTTCACATGTGTTCAAAAAAATGAATACTTGAATTGATGCTCTTTCAAAGGCCGGGCTCCTACTTACATCTTATCAAGTAGTGATGGAGGATTTTTTAATGGACTCTAAACTTTTATAAAGTTTTAACTAATAAATTATTATTATATTTTCTTGTTTTCATTTTTATGGATGCTTTTCTTCAATATTAATCCATACTTTGTAGTTGTTTTACATGTTCTTTTCACAACTATTATATGTAGATACACAAACTGTGATAACTTAAATTGGAAAGCCTTGTGAAGCCAGAGAGTATATGGATCCTAGGTTCTAGATGCACCATACTGGTGATCAATAGGTGACAAGCCTTGACCAAGAACACAAGGTAGTGGGGCTTCTAATTCAAATATTCTCATGGGCTTAGGTTAAGCTACCTAGATTCCAGAGATGGCATAACCTAGTGAATAATGAGTTTACAAACCCCGCCATGTGCATGGTCAATGATAGGAAATGAGGCCACAAATAAAAATGTTGATACAGACCTTAAGGCATCAATTACTAACAAAGACCTCACCAAAGCCACTTTGAGGTTTTATAAATCTACAAGCGGGTGACCTTGGACATATAAGGAGGCCAAACATGTCAGAGTAATAATGTTTCAGGATGAAAAAACCAGCACCCAAGATATCCCTTGTAACCACTGTTATTGGCTTCTATGTCTAGCTTGCAACACAGAGACATCCAATCCAAAGAACCTCCAAGTAGAAGTTTCTCCCTGTGATTCAATATCCATAAAAGAAGGAAAGGGAGAGAAGTACAGGTTTGGAAAGAGATAACTCAAATGAAACAAAGTTAACATAAATATGAAAATAAAGACTTCTAGTTCTTAGACCGTGAACAATACCATATACAAAAGACTTCAAACCATTAAGACTAAGTAATTGGATTTTATATTTGCTTTCTCTAAACTTTTTGGCACATTTTTGCAGTATTATTCTGTACTAACTGGTTCATGTACAATGTAAATGTGTTTTTACATTTAATGTTGTGAGATTGTGAATATGTACAGAACTCCCATTTCCTTCTAGTAGGGACTTCACCTTAATTCTTAACCCTGAACAAGCCTTGCAAATCCAGATAAAGATCAGATCCTAGGTTTGAGAAACACCAAACTTGGCATCCATAGGTCACAAGGCTTAACCAAGAACACAACTACAATGGGATTCAAATGAAAAACATTCTTAAGTGCTCTGCCCATATTTTAGATACAAGGAACCATGCCAAATAATGATGCTACATGGACCAAGCTATGTGCATGGCTCCTTGGCTAGTTCATTAAGAGGAGATCAAGCTAAAACCAACATAGATCCATCTTAAACCTGGATCTATTAAGCACTGAGAGGGATCCAATTTCTTCATGTGTAATTTTTCTTAACGTGACAAATGTGACAACATCTCCCCCATATTGGTGTATAACCACCTCGCTACTCTTGGTGCAAATATCATGGGCAGTTGCATTTGCTGCATGATACAACTTGAGTGAAAATCCTTTATAGGTTGATCACAACAATGGTTGCAAGGTGAAACAAAAGAGGTATCCATGGGTTGTGGGTTGTTGACTTAGAGGGCATACGGTCCATCTGTATGTGGTGTTGGAGGGTCGAAATTGAATTTTAAACTAAGTAGATATTTTGAGACTATAGATGGAATCAAGCAGTTACAATATTGATGGTTGACCAGAATGGAGAGAAGGTTGGTGGCTTGAGAAATGGAGGCAGGGTGCTTGAGTGAGGAGTGAACAAAAAAATGTGGTTAGGATTCTATGTCAACCACACTAGTGTTAACATAATTTTCTTTTTAAAGAATTACATTTTAGGAGAAGAATCACTTGTTTCATGCAATTGAAATTGTTGCTTTTGTAGCTAAGAAAGCATATTGGGCTCTTCATTGGATTGAAATCTCTAAAAAAATTTCTAAAAGGATCCTTGCATTTGCTTGTGTAAAGGGTCTTTTTTCTTTGTTACTTTTTTTTCAATTTTTTACTTAAAAACTCATGATCTACCAAAAAGGCTATGGTGTGTATCCATTTATCCAATGGTGATATTCATCATAAAAATCATTTGTTTATGTTCCCCTGATAGCAATTTATGTGCCTCCATCACTTAGTACTCAATAATAAATTTCCCACAATATATGGCATGACTATTTCTGATTCCTGGTTCTTGAGATTGAGCATTCACAGGTTAATGTTTTTATGTGGCTTCATTCTTGGCTCCAACAGAATTTCAGTTGCAAAGTTTCATAGAAATGATAAATTCTGGCCTGTCGAGTGATTTAGTTGCAGCACATCAATTGTTTTTTTATCTCTTTTTGTTGGCTAGTTGAATTTATGTAGAATATTTTACTAATCCTCATCTATGTTCTGCAGGAAGAGAAGCTCCCTTATGCCTTTTATATTTCTGACCAGGAACTTGTTGGTCAACTTAGAGCTTATTTATTGAAGAATAAAGGTAGTCCTATCTATAATTTTTATGGTTTATTATGTCATCTAAGTATTCAAATTACCTTTCTTGGTAGATTTGCTTCCTGATATCTGCATTTTATGCTTTACTGCTCTACAAGATAGTTAGCATGTTACAGTCACACTCCTTCAGACTTACAGTCAAAGAATGGAAACTGCTGGAGGGTATGCTGGATAGAGTTCATATATCACCTCCAAAAATGCTAGAGATAGAAGGCAACAATTAACTGTTTCAATTAACAATTAACAATTTAAAGTGGCTTGTAGAGCAACCCAAGACAGGAGAAGCACCGATAGGGTTGTCAGTATCATCTTCTGTGCAACAAGTTGTTATGAAATTGAGCCAATTGCTAGCTTGGTATGGGGAAACTGGTCAAATATGGCTGATTGGGATTTCAATGTGTGAAACATACCTGCGTTTCCAAGTATATCATCCTTCTATGGAGAATGATTGGGACCTGCAACCTCTACCTATTGTTTCCAAACCAGCTCCAAGATTGTTTCCTAGGTTCTCCCTTGTTTCTTCCTTCTGCTTTCCAAGTTCTGTTGTCATTTTAGTGTTTAGAAGATCTGTCTTGAAATGCATCAAATGTGCCATCATTTTAGATTTGGGGATCGTAACGAGCATCTTGAATTTTGGTTTTTATTTTTTGATTGATATGAGTATTTCAGGAGCGCAATAACGACCTAAACATTGCCTATCCATCTCTTGATGCACTTGAGCTGAGTGCTGAGTTGCATTTTTGGTTTTGTTTAAAAATATGTTGTATGGTATTCGATGTCCAATTTGCGAATGTATTTTGTTTGGCATTTACGCTAATTGCATGTTTGTGAGTATTTGTTGGTTATTAAAAAATAATAAAATACTGATTTTTCCTTTTAAAACAATCATTTTGCCTAGACATTTACAATAAGTGTATTCTAATATAATACTTTGGTCACCTTTATTCTTTGTATAGAGGCTTCTATATATTCCAATAGCCATAGATTGTTATGGCTATGATATGATTTAATTATCAGCCAACTGATTGCTCTTTTCGAAATTGAATTTGTATTCTTGTTTACAGCTTAGTGGTATTCATTTTTTGGCTTTTGCATTAGACTTTATAATGACGTTTTTTGATACCGAAAGACATTATACTTCACAAAATTATGAGGTTCACAAAAAACGTATTCATTCTACATACCTATCCCAAATCCATTTTAGGAACAAATTTATTCAATGCATGTATGTTTCCCAGTTGATTGCTGTCTGTACCGAGAGTTGATACAAACCAGGCCATTCTAAGAAGAAAATTTAGTGATTCCCATAAAAATTCCTTAACAAAAATTAATTGTAAAATGCAATCAAGTAAGCTTGACAATATAATGCTGGGCATATTTTGAAAGCCTAATGTGTAGTCATCCGCTATTACTTTTATGTTCCATATTTAAAGTTAGTATTTGATCATGTATGTGACTTATCTAGATGAAAGAGTGCTTACTAACTTGGGCAAAGCAAAAAAAAATGTCACTTACTTTGATGTCAAACTCATGGCAAAAAATGCCACTTACTTTGATGCCAAATTAAGTATTATATTGCGGCCTAGGACTCTTGTAGCATAAACGTTTTTGCATAAACAAGCATTGAGTAGCAATGTAATTTAGTTCATGGCTGAGTGTTTTACAACCATAGTAAAGTTAACCCAGCATCTTAACATTTGACAACCTCAAATCTCTCCCTATGACTATAAAGTCAAAAAACATTAACTCCCTATCCAAAATCCATTATTTGACAAAATAGCAAAGCATCGGCTATACACATAAGAAGGGCCAATGAATTTTTTATTGATAGTGTAAGTCTTCCAGTTCCAACTAAGGGACAACAAGAACAGTTAAAGAGACCAACACCCATATATTTCATATTTGACAAACAACCAAAAGATAGTAAAAAATATACAACCATCATGTCCATATTGTTTTATAACTTCACTAAACCCTCCTCTTCTCATGTGCGAAGTCTAAGTAAGTCTTCAAGCTAGCCTTATCCATAACTTTACAAAGCTTCTTTCTGTGAAGATAGGTGGAATGTCCACTTGAAAAGTTGACTCTCATTTCCCCGAAGATAGGTGGCTTGTCCACTTGAAAATTGACTCCCATTACCTTGTAGATAGGTATCTTGTCCACTTGAAAATTTGGCTCCAATATCCAATATAATAAAAATACAAAAACATCAACAAAATAGATGATTTTACTTAGATACCCTTCCATAACTTTCCTCATAAGTTTGTTATATACCTCCTTGACAATACATTTCCCAAATTTTGAATCCATCTTTTTTGGAAAAAGAGATCACATGGACGCAGTAAGTGTCAAACTTGTGGGCTTCTATTTTGTCAACTTTATTTGCATTCCTGTTTATGGGAGGAGCATATGTTCCAGTTCTAGGCTTAGCAATCAAAGGCAGACATAAATCTTCACCTCCACGAGAAATCTTAATAAGTGTATTGCTCAATTTTGTTGGTTGTCGTGCCAAAACATACTGTGGAGGAGGTTCAGGGAACACAAGACTTTTTGTTTGAATGCATTGTTGCTTCCAATCTTTCTACATACTCATTACCAATAAAAGCATTTTTTGTGGGCTTCTTTTTACTAATAAATCTGAAAGAGTTCTTTTATCAAGTTTTTGTTTTCATGAACTGCCATCTCTTCACTTTTCTGCATTTTTTCCATGACATCCCTTGCTATCATGTGCGGGAATTGTGAAGGCCTTTATGGAACATGCAATAATTCAATTATATTGAGGCTATTACCTGTTGTGGTATGTTGCAAGCTTTTTGCTTGTTGTGGTATGCTGCAAGTTTTTTCTGGAAACACTTATATTAACTTACAGGGTCTTTTCATCAAGTTGTCACACTATGAAAGATGTTTCTATGTTTTAAAAATCACTCAGGACTTTGCACCTGGTCTCATTGGCCTCGAAGTTTTGAACCCCAATCACCTGCTGCTTGGCACTAGACCCCACACATGTTTTTTTTTAATATTTTGGAATTTGGTCAATAGAACAATCTGATGTCTCTGATATTTTTGCTAACTTGTTATGTTTTCATAGATTGAACTCCATTCCCTTTTTATAAGAGCCATATATTATTTCCCTGATCAATTTTTGTCTTCATGTCCTAAGGTACCAAGCTACTAACTTCCTCTTCAGTCATTGCTATTGTATTTGAGTGTATATATAGTTTCACAGAACCATATTTTTTGACAATGGAATCCTGAGCCTATAGTTCTTGGAGTTTTCCTAGACTAGTCTGTTTGACAACAAAATCCTTGTATTTATTGGAGAATAGATTCTTTCCTGCCCCTTCCTTTCCTATTTCTGCTTTTATCCTCCTATTCCATTGGTTTTCACTCTTTGGATGAGAAAAAAAAATCACACATCATGTTCTAAGGAAGTTTCAATTCATCCACAACTATGTTTTTATGTTTTTTTACTTTGGTTATTATCTAACATTGAGATCAGACCCCTTCAATTCTACATTGACAAGAGACTGCAGAAGAAGTGTGAAAATTGGAAGCATGACAAGAAGGTGGTGTTGGGAGGATAAGGTCTTTAGAGGAAATGAAGAAAAAAACGATAAGTTGGAAGCCTTGGAAGCAGTCCAAGGAAGATGTGTAAAGAAACAATCGAAGAAAATGGTGATAAAACCATGAGCATAAGTAAGAATGTGAAATATGTGAAAAAAGGACCCTTGAGGAGATGAGATCATAGCAACATTGAGGTAAATACGGGTGAGAATAGAGAAATTTGAGTAGGTTGAAAAACCCTATCATGTGAAGAAAGAATATTTCTATGTTGAATTAAAAGAAAACAGAGCAAATGAAGAGCTCACAGCCACAGAGGTGACAAATGAAAAAGATGATGGTGATGAGGAAGACATAAGTTATTATGAAAGTAATGAATGTGAAGGGGAGCTGAGTACAAGTACCCTAGTATACATAGGGGAAGAAGGCTCAGAAGAATTGATGTTGTGGATACTGAAGATGGAGGATTACTTTGTGGATAATGAAATTGAAGAACTGCTAAGGGTTAACTTTGTTGGTTCAAAAATGAAAGAATACGTAATAGTATATTGGAGACAATCCCAAAAGAGGAGACAAGAAAATGTGAGTAGATGGGAACATATGGTTTCCAAGTTGATGATGGAAATAGTGCACCCAAGAATGAGGTTAGAATGGCTGAGAAGTCTTAAAGTCTTAAGGTTACCGAATTTAGTTAATGTTTTTTGCCTTGATGGGCAATGAGAAGGAAGAGTTGCTTTATAAGCAGCATATATCTGTTATGAGGAACAAGTGGAGGAAAAAGGGTTATGAGCAACCTAAAGAAGGATTCCTCATAGAGGAGGATGGAATAAATGAACTGATGTTTGAAGAGGAAGATGCATTGGAAAAATTTAGTGAGGAAGATGTTGATGTGAATAAAGTAATGCCTGAAGAGGGAGAGGCAATAGAGGACTTTAGTCCTATAAGTGTTTCCATGTTGTAAGCATTAAATAAAAGGAAAGAGCATAATGATATTGTAAATCAAAGGCTAATATGGAGAACAACACACCGCTTGTTTTATTGTGATGAGGTTGTTGAGCTATGTGCAGGAATTGATGATGAGAGCATCAAGTCTGTAGATTCCCTGGAGGGGAATAAATATGTATAAATTGACAGCCAACCTATTGAACCTTTGGAAGCTAAAGAAAACTAAAAAGTGGATAAAGAAGTGGATGAGGAAGATATTGAAATAGAAGAGGAAACGTATTACAACTTTTTTGATGTTGTAATAGAAGAATAAATTAAGGGAGTTGAAGAAGATAAGGATATTGTTGGTTCAACAATAGAAAATGAGAAAGAGGCGACTCTTACAAGTTGCAAAATCCAAAGAATACAATAGTCTAAGTAAGGGAGTAGATGAGCAACTCAAATTAGTTGATGAAGAAGAACTGTTGGAAGAAGAAATGCTCCAAAGTAGAAAAGAGATTAAGTCAACTGAAGAAAGGATCAAAAGGTAAAACAACCAAGCCATGGTTGTGTGCAAGGAACTTGTAAACTTGGCTAGGAATATGACAAGAGAAGTGGAGGATGGAAGAGTCCTAGGACAATGACTAAAGATACGAGAAGCATCAAGATAACATAAGTATTAATAAATAGAGGAAGAAAATATTGAAGGAGATGAAACTAAGAAAAATGCTATAAAGGAGGTAGAGATTGTAACCCATGTATAGGTTGTAAAGGTTGAAGAAAATGATGAATCTATAGTCATGTTGAAGGCCATAGAAGTAGATAAAGATATTGAAGAAGAAATAACCTTCAGAGTTGGGCTCTAAGGTAATGTCATCGTTTTGGGGATCTAAAATTACCCTTCATAGTTGATTAGAACAAATGACCTTAAACAATTTCAGAGGCATGACGAGCTTGGGTGATGCTAGTGGACTTGGCCTCTAAAAAAACCCTCCTAACTATTGGATATTTTACCCTCAATCTAATGACCCATGTTTTTCCTTATCATTTACTTTTGGTTGATGTGTGAATTTTTCAATGGGACCACCTAAGTTAACCTTCACGTGTTATATGGGGGCAAATTTTTTATGGTTGGGTTGATTTACTTTGTGGTCTTTAATAAAATTATTCAATCGTAGATTGAGAGCCAACCTGGCATTAGCTTGAGGCCCAAGTTATTTTTTTCATATTTATTGGGGTCATGGAAATTAATGAAAGGGGGAAGTTTTAATATTATTACACGAGTGTGAAGGGATCATTATTTGAGCTCCTCACAAAGAGGAAGAAGATGAATACAAAGAAGAAGATGAAGGAGGAGTAGGTTACTTCAAAGGAGAAAGAGAATAACTAGCCAAGAAAATTGCAGCAACAAGGCAAAGACAATCAAGTTAAAAGATTTTTTTTTTTTTTGAATTTTGTCATGAATTCAAAGTTTGCCTAAGACCTGGACCAACAGGAAATTTATCAATTTTAGCATTTGAATGAAGGGTTTCATCCATGTTTAGTTGTTCCATATGTAGAAAATCCCATGAAGGAATTTATTTATGATTTCTTAAAATCTGAAAATTAATATAAGGAGTTGGTTGTGAAAAAACTGATATTTTCATGTGTGCATTTGTTTCTTTCAAAGTTCCAATGTAATTCATTATTGTTGTGTACTCTAAGTTTGTTTTGGTAGCTCTAGTGGATGTTATTGTTGGGGTTATAAATGCATTGTTTAGTGATGCATCATTTTCTGCTATCACTTTTCACTTCTACGCAATGAAGAGTCAAGACATCAGAACTACCTTTCCTTCTTACTGAGAATTAGTTTTGCCTAACAATATTGTTGGAACCAATTTATTCCTAGGGATATGATCTCCTTTCCTTGAGCTTCTCCTCTTTCTCCACAAATTCACCCAACAACCTCAATATTTAATTGTGTTCCTCCTTTGTATTCTTCTACTTTGGCTTCTCTCCATCTTCTTCATTTTACTCTTTGTTCTTCTTGTACTCTTCTGTAAGCAAAATTATCCAATGACAAACCCATCTTCACTAAACCCTCCTCTTCTCATAACTTCACTAAACTTACCCACAGTGGATGTGGTCTTTTGTTTGTAGGAAAAAGCAATAGGAAAATGGAAATAGAAAGAGAAAGATGACTAGGAAGATATTCAATATAAACAAGACATGGTAGTTGGAAGCTGAAGATAGAGAGGATGTTTTGATTTGGAGGAAACCAATGAAGATAGGAAAATACATGGTTGGAGAAATTCATCACAACTTATTATCTCAATCCATCCCCCTGAAATTCTAAGTGTAAACTGAAATCAGTGCTGGTTATACTCTTCTATACCAAAAGGCATGCCTTCAAGAAGTGTTCTTTGTAAGGAAGAAGGAGAAATATATTGACATCTTTTTATGGATTGCATGGCAGCAAATTTTCATAAAGCAGGGAACAAAATGCAACTACAATTTGAGTCATTGTTATACCTCAACTTTGCCACCTACAAAATAAACACCAAAAGAATTGTATGAGAGTGATATTATGTGATCTTCTCAAAGATCAGTTGTAATGAGTAGCACAAAATGACATGTAATAACATTATACTTCAAAAAAATAAAAAATAAAATATAAGCAAGTACAAGGAATTAAACCTATGACTGCCAATGGAAAGCATTCCAATTTACAACCATCAATAATAGATAACCTGACATGAAAGAACATGCTTTAAATCCTTCAGTTCATATAGTTCCTCTAGAAAAATAGACTGCATTATATTGCCACATTCTCGAGAATCTAATGTCTTGTTTAAAATTTTGTGCTTCAAAAATCTTGCAACAAAACAAGCATTATTATAGAGACGTACAATTTGGAGAGAAAGCCCCTAACAGTAAACAACTCAAATCATTCATCCATGATTACCATTGCAGTGTATCTTAGTACTATCATTCCACTACAAAGAAAAATAAAATATAGTGTAAAATTTCCCTAACTCTAGATCAAGTTTTCAGAGTAGAAACATGAACATATCTAAAGTACTACTCATTTCATACATTACAAATAATTCTTGAAAGACTTGAAAATCATATCTTAGAAGAGTTGAAAGTACATAGACACATATACATGATACATCAGTAATAAAACATCAATATAATTCTCCATACCTTGTTTCAACACCATAGTATCACCATCATCATCTATCCTTGCATTAGCTAAGATGTTCCCCTGAACATCATTACCATCATTTGGTCTTTCAGAAATGATCTCCCTGATGTTTACAAGACCAGAGATTGTTTCATATTGATATACTTGACTTATTGACATGGAACTCCTAAATGGACCAGTAAGAGAAACCTGAAAGCTCCTGCTTGTTCCTCTATGAGTACCATTGAATGTAGCTTCATTAGTATGAAATAGGGGTAAATATAGACACATATACATGATACATTAGTAATAAACCATCAATATAATTCTCCATCCCTTGTTTCAACACCACAGTATCACCATCATCATCTATCCTTGTATTAGCTAAGATGCTCCCCTGAACATCATTACCATCATTCGGTCTTTCGTAAATGATCTCCCTGGTGTTTACAAGACCAGAGATTGTTTCATCTTGAGATACTTGACTTGTTGACATGGAAATCCTAAATGGACCAGTATGAGAAACCTAGAATCTCCTACTTGTTCCTATATGAGTACCATTGAAACATAGGGGTAGATATAGACACATACACATGATACATCAGTAATAAATCATCAATTTAATTCTCAATCCCTTGTTTCAACACCACAGTATCATCATCATCATTTATCTTTGTATTAGCTAAGATGTTCCCCTGAACATCATTACCATCTTTTGGTCTTTCATAAATGATCTCCCTGCTGTTTACAAGACCAAAGATTGTTTCAAATACAAAACATATTTACCCCTATGTTTCAAATACAAAATGTAGAAAGCATGCATGCCCTTGAATGATTTGGTTGTAGTCTAGGGTAGTGTTTGGTTGATGGTTTGTCAGAGGAGGGGTTGCCACGTTCAGGCCTAACCTTGCCACTTTCATGCCTAGAAACTTACCAAAACTAGAGATTAAATGTTGCTTCATGGCGGAAGTGATCCCAGGAGTGCCAAGAATCATTTTCAATGTTGTTTGAAGGGTCAAATAGGCTGCTGCTATGGTGAATCATCTCATACTTTGCCTAGATTAGCTCAGATCTAGTCTAAAATTGAATTCAAGGCCATTTAATGTTGTCTTTACCACATAACTGCTTTTTTATGGTTGTTGGGAGGTTGATCCCATCCATATGCATGCCCATAATTAAGATTTAGTTGCACAAACCTCATCAAATTTGGATTTGCTACTGTTGTGGTCTAGGTGCTAACACTAAAGTTTTTAACTTGAGATTTTATTGAAGTGCATGGGAAGTTTTTATCATCCTTGGGAGAATTTAGTAGTGCCTGGGAAAATATTGAATTTCTTAGGGCAATTTCATCATCTTTCATAGAATTGGCGTGCTCGGGGCAAGTATTGAAGTGCCTGGGGCGTTTTTCTCGTCACTGGGTGAATTTAGAAGTGCATGGGGCATTTTTCTCATCACTGGGTGAATTTAGAAGTGCATGGGTAATTTTTCTCCTCACTGCGTGAATTTAGAAGTGCTTGGGGTTGTTATTGATCAATGTATGACTGCTTTTATAGTGTTGTGACGTTTTAAAACAATGATGGGCAAAGTTATCAGTTGTTGGGGCAAATTTGTGTGGATTGAGGCATTTTTGTGATTGCATGGGTGATTATATCATTGTCAGATGTTTTTCTCCCTTTCCTATGGAAACTATGGAAGTACATATGGCATATTTATCATCATTGGACGAATTTTGAAGTTATTGGGCAAGTAATGAAGTGCCTGGAAAATCATGGAAGTGGATGGACCCGTTTTTATCTTTGCTGCAAGAATTTTGAAGTGCCTAGGAAAAAATTGAAGTGCCTAGGCAAAACTTGAAGTGTTTGGTTTTTTTTATCATCGTTGGGGTAAGTATTGAAGTGCCTCGAGGGAAGTTTGAAGTGCTTGGGGAAAATATTGAAGTGCATGGGGAGTTTTTATCATCCTTAGGAGAATTTAGAAGTGCCTAGGAAAATATTGAAGTGATTAGGGCAGTTTTATCATATTTGGGAGAATTTTAAAGTGCCCAGGGTAAGAATTGAAGTGTCTAAGGCGTTTTTCTCATCACTGGGTGAATTTAGAAGTGCATGGGATGTTATTCTCATCACTGGGTGAATTTAGAAGTGCATGGGGTTGTTATTTATCAATTTATGGATGCTTTTATGGTGTTAGGACATTTTAAAACAGTGATGGGTGAAGTTATCACTTGTTGAGAAAAATTTGTGTGGATTGAGCCATTCTAAGTATTCACTGACAAATATGCAACTCTCCTACCATTCGATTCGCCAAATTTTTACTATATTTTATAAATCAGTGAAAGATTCGCCAATTTTTTACAATTTTTTATAATTAAGTGAAATATTCGCCAAGATTTTACAATATCTTATATAATTTAGTGAAAGATTCGCAAAGATTTTACAACATTATATAATGAAATGAAAGATTCGCCAAAAAATTATATATACATATTATATTATTGATAAAATCGCCTTCAAGTTTTTCTATGTATCGGGGAGATTCGCCCATTTTTTATACATATAAATTTTGGGGGGGTTCTTAAAATCATCCCTGCAGTTCTTATGTTATGCAACGTTAAACCATAGTGCAAGTGCTGCGAACCCCTTACTTTCTCCACATTATGCATTAGCGTAAGTTTCCCAACATAGGCCAAGGTGTGGACCGAGTGATGGGGCATCGTGGCATGGTGACATGGTTCGCATAAGCCAAGGTCCAACCTTGGGTTGACTTGGCCATGCGCTTAACCATTAACTACATTACATTATAATGTTTTTCATTTTAATCTAAGTCCATTGAAATGGCATTGCCATATATGGTGTAGCACATGTTGGCTATACGATCGCTTAAGTGTTAATTTGAGCGCTTAGTGCATTTGCACGAGCTTAGGTTAGACCTTGGGTCAACCTATAAGTGCTTAGGTTGTATACATACATACATACATATATATATATATATATATATTAGGTTATAATATATGTATATAGTTTACAATACCTCAGGTTATAAATATTTATGTATCTTAGGTTGTAAAATATATATAGTTTACATTGCATTAAGTTATATCATATTGCATTTGTTTTAATATTATCCATTATGTTTTTATGTGTGGTTTTAATATAAGCGCCTATGGTATATTATGCGAAGGCCTAGTCCTTACAAAGTTAATGTTAGGGCTTAGTATAATATTAATGCTTAGGCTGTATGTTAGTACCTTGGCATAGCATTGAACCATGTAGATTATATTTGTATTCACATTAATACTTTAATGAGTTGCAGTTAATAATTAATAACATATTAATGATATTAATAGAAGTATATTTGATGCTGTGTGTCTTTCTTATTGTGGAAATTGTTTAGTATGGGGTCTTCATATTGTTGATTGGTAATTGAATTGATGCCTAGTGACTAACACAGTGAGGTATAGGCACGTTGCCATAGTTGGCATTTGTTTGAAAAGTGTTAACACCCAAAAAGTGTTCACTACCTCATCTACCACATTATATGGCTCATTTGTCCATTTTCCTACCATATTTCTCTTAAAAACCCAAAAAATCCCACTAAAAAGCCTCCAAAAGGCCTAAAATGCCTCCAAAAGGCCACAAAACCATCAAAATAGCCTTAAAAAGGCTAAAAAACCTCTTTTTCCTCCAAAAATATCCAAAATTCCTCTAAAAATAGCAAAAACCCCCTAAAAAGGGAAGAAAAAATATAAAATAATGAGGAAAAGGAGGAAAAAACCCTATACAGCTGCCCTAAACCATATGGTTCCCAAAACCATGGGTCAGCACTCCACTACCAAAAAACTATAAATAGGTGATGGAGACCCCTTATTCCACATCCACAATCATAAGCACCCTTACTCTGCCAAAATCTCTCTTGAAACCCTAGCTCACCATCGAGCCACTTTCACCTTGAGAGCCCCTTTTGGCCCATTTCCACCATTGGAGAAAGAGAAGGAGCACATTGGAGCTTGGAGCAACCCTCTTGGACATTGCAAGAGCTTCATCAACCTCCACATTGGAGGTAATATCAATACAAAACCATTATTTACATTTTGTTGTTTATGTTTCATGCACATGCTTTAGAGTAGTTTATATCTTTGTTTTAGCTTAATAATTTACATTTACTGAACTGCTACTAAGGAGTCCATTCTCCTTAGTAGGTGCCCATTTGCACAAGCTAGGGGTAAAACCCTAGCCACAGTTTTGGCGACTCCACTAGATTTTGAATTTCTGGTTTCAGTTTAAAATTTTTTTTCCTTTCGGCTGTCCCTTTCGGCCGCCGTACACCGCGTTTTTTCCCTCTGCAGTCGCGTCCCGACCGCGTCTTTCAAGCCTTTACCTGCGACCCGACTGCGGCTATCAGACTGTTTCCGACGCCCTGACGGTGGATTCACGTCTGTTACCTGCGATCCGACCGCAGCTAATCAGCCTGTTTGCTGCGATCTGACTGCGCCTGTCGGCCATTTTTCCGCGTCCTGACTACGGCTTTTAGCCTATTTCCTGCATCCCGACTGCGTCTGTCAGCCTGTTTCCCGCGACCCGACTGCGTCTTTTTCCCTGTTTCCTGCAGCCCGACTGCCTCTGTTTGCCAAAAAGCTGCGACCTGTCCGCGTCTGTTTCCCTCAAACCCGCGGTCTGCCTGCTCAGATTCACCACAGACCCGCGGTCTGATTTCTGCATTTTTTCCCTAATTTGAACCCAGCCACTTTTGCTGCAATATTTTCTGCATCTGAACATCCCTCTGTCCTACCTGCAGCCTCACTTCCCTACAGCCTTTCTGCAACATAATTTTTGTTCCCTTTACAGAATCTTTTTAAAATTTCAGTGTTTTTAATTCAGAAAATTTTGCAAGTTAAAGTTTCAATTTCAGTATTATTGATAGTTAGAAGCTGCCCCCCTTGTGGCACTTCTGTTTTGGGTTCATCACCTCACGAGCACACACTCTGTCACATAATTCAAGTGAGCCTTAAAAAGTACCTGACTCAACCAATATTCTAACCCCACTTGGGGAACACGAAAGAATCTTTGTAGTTAGGTAGGATCGGGGGGATAGGCTTCCAATAACACCCCTCGGTTATTTACACTTGAGACATAGTTGTTGTCCAAATAGGGAACCAAAATCCCCTAGTACTTTTTGGCACGGTCACGACCAGTTTATCAGAGGGCCTCTCCCTTAGGAGGGTTGAAGTCGGGAGACTGGTTCCGGAGGCCTGAGTGGAATACCGCACTCCATTCAGTAACCGAAGGGCTACCTTTCGTGGTTCGCGGGATATCCCTGTATAGGGGTATTGCGGTAAACGGACTAAACGACAGATTCACCTTTCTGGACGTGTCATGAACGGGGTATCTTAGTTGCCATTATTCTAGGATTGACTACTCGGTGTCCCTCCCGGTAGGGGGATATCATAGCCACTTGGCTTTCCTATTCATATTGTCTGACTTGGATTTCATCACCTTGCAGAGGATATGTCTAGTTGAGTCAGAATACTTTTAGTTAGGTGTTTGCATGCTCCTTTACCTCCCTTTGGTCTAGTGAGTCCACCATTTTTTATTTCTAGGAAACCTGCTGCTTGTTGGTATTCTGACCTTCTTTGTTGATACTCCACCTATTGTAGCATAGCTGTTGCAGTGGGTGTTTTGAGTTGGTTGTTGGCCTAAGTGCCTTGTTTTTTGAGCTCTCCTTCTGCACACTCGGTTGCATTAGGGTTTTTGAGCTATTTTTTACTCACCTCAACCCACAGAGATTAGACACCATCTGTCACCATTGAGTCCCCGAGACATTCTCGGTGCCTCAGGGGCGAGCCCCCACAGCACGGTTCACTTGACACCACCCATCACCATCACAGATCATCATCACTTGATACCACTTATCAGAGATCTCGGGCCTTGTCCCTTGAATCCACCCGTCAGCGACGTAGGTCCCCGTCACCAGACATTGACGCCCCTTACTTTACCTCCGATTCTAAGACAGAGTCTGAGAACCCCATTTACACTGCCCCTACTAGCCCCATGGCTGGCGTGACTTCCACTCCTTTTGTTGTAGGGACCATTGGTGGCACATCCACCACTACACCAGTTACTACACCTGCTTTGGGTATGCCCTCCATGGGGCCCCCATCTACCGTTCCCCTCACTGCACCCATTCCTGCAGCTGGGATACCTATTCCCACTTCATCAGTGGTTCACACTACCCATGGTGGTGCAGGACCTTCCTATACCACCTTAGTTCCCCCACTTGGGGGCACCATTCCAAACCCTACCCCTCCACTTGGGGGCATTGGCCCCAACTTGGTCCAACCGACTACTGTGTCACATCCTTCTTCCAGTTTGCCATTCATGGCTAGCCTCAACCTACCTGACCTAGCCAGATTGACCAACGACCCTATCCGACACGACCCTGCATGTGTTAAATTTTCAGAATTTACTTCAATCTGATCTAGGATCTTCAGTGAGAGAACAACATGTACAACATAGCTACAGCATATCAATCATGGAGACAATAATGCAAGCACACAAGAGACACAAAGATTTACTTGGGGAAAACCATAAAGGTGAAAAACCCCAATAACTTCCTCAGAGATAGATAGAGCAATGATACAACCAACCAAGAGAGATAACCATAACCTAGCAGTAGATCCTCCTCCTCCATAAGTGCGCCACTCCTCCTTGAGTGCATGTGTGAGAAGTGAATGAGCAAATAGAGTGCCTCCCGCACTCTATTTATACTTGACTTGAATTGCCTTTTTACCTAACTCATGTAGGCTCGAACTTTACCACATAACATAATGCTGAGTGGGCCGACCCCCAATAGGGTGGTCTAATAACCCTTTGACCCACATGGCCGACCCCCAATAGGGTGGTCTAATAACCCTTTGACCCACATGACTTATATAGGGCCGACCCCAAATAAGGTGGTCTAATAACCCATCAAGTATAAGTTACGACACTTACAATATAAATGACGACACTTCCTTATAGAGGAATAATACCATCTCTATAGGAATACAATATACATATATGTGAAATACATTCTGAAGTTACATATACATCAACACTCCCTCTTAACTAGGAAGGTATTTCTCAGCACAGTTCTTCTAGCACAAGTCATCTTCTCTGGATCATCGTCACTAGATAATCGTCATCGAGTCATCATCATCGTCACTGCTGCTGCTATCTCAATCAATCTCTGAATCTACTCATCATAGGAAGTTCTACAGAGCCAGTCCTTTTTCATACTGGATGTAGGCCCACCACCTGCAGGTCTTCGTCATCACTGGCCATACTGTGGAATCCTCAGGACTTATTACGTGCGTCACAAAACCTTGAAAGAGCATCCCAGGATGTTACGGGTACACAACTCCGACCTGTAGGATCTCCCAGGGCGCTATTACATGTGACCCCACCACAAAACCTCGCAAGAGCATCTCAGGATGTTACGGGTACACAACTCCGACCTGAAATCTCCCAGGGCACAAATTACATGTGGTCCACCACAAAACCTCGCAAGAGCATCTCAGGATGTTACGGGTACACAACTCCGACTTGAAATCTCCCAGGGCGCTATTACATGTGGTCATGGCAAAACCTCGAAAGAGCATCTCAGGATGTTACGGGTACACAACTCCGACCTGAAATCTCCCAGGGCCCAAATTACATGCCATAGGACAAAACCTCGCAAGAGCATCTCAGGATGTTACGGGTACACAACTCCGACCTGAGATCTCCCAGGGTGCTATTACATGTCCTCCCAGAGCAATGTCTCGAAAGAGCATCCCAGGCTGTTACGGGTACACAACTCCGACCTATAGGATCTCCCAGACATGCTCATCTGCACAACCTGATCCACGGCCATAGAGTATCAACCTGATACTCACCATACATCATCCTGATGTACTCATGATCGTCCTGATCATCATCACTGCAACGTCCTGCTGCATGTCATCTGGAGCAACATCCTGAAGCTCATCATCCATGATCATCCTGATCATCACTGCAACATCCTGCTGCATGTCATCTGGAGCAACATCCTGAAGCTCATCATCCATGATCATCCTGATCATCACTGTAACATCCTGCTGCATGTCATCTGGAGCAAAATCCTGAAGCTCATCATCCATGATCATCCTGATCATCAATGCATCCACCTGATGCATACCTAGTATCTACCTGATACATATCATCATACATGATCCACCTGATCATCAATGCATCCACCTGATGCATACCAAGTATCTACCTGATACATGATACATATCACCATACATGATCCACCTGATCATCAATGCATCCACCTGATGCATACCAAGTATCTACATGATATATATCACCATACATGATCCACCTGATTATACAATGTATCCACCTGATACATATACAGATACATGGTACAAGCATCCAACATGATGCACATACATACATAAATGATCCAGCTGATCATATCCAGCATCCAACATGATGCGTACATACATACATAAAAATGATCCAACTGATCATATCCAGCATCCAACATGATGCGTCCATACATACATACATAAAAATGATCCAACTGATCATATCCAGCAGAAACCAGAACATCATCCTGATGCCCATTATCCAGCGCTTACATCCACAGCCATGTGAAGGATCCTCCTTCCAACATGCTTGGAATGGCTTCAGCAAATGTGTCCATCACTTCTTCCTCGAAGTGTCCTCGATCTGAAGAATGCCAAGCCTCTCTCTGAAGTACTCGAACTTCACTCTGGCTAGTGGCTTCGTCAGCACATCTGCAATCTGCTCATCCGTCGCAACATACAGAAGCTTTACAGCTCCTCTCTGCACCATATCCCTGATATAGTGATATTTGATCTCTATGTGTTTCGACCTGTCATGAATCACTGGGTTCTCGGACAGCTTCACACAACTCTGGTTATCACTGAAGATACCAGTAGCCTCCAACGGGAGATCAAATAACTCAGACAGTAGCTTCCGTAGCCATACTGCCTCACAACTAGTTGAACAGGCTGCAACATACTCTGCCTCAGTTGTGCTCAGTGCTACACAGGACTGCTTCCTGCTAAACCAAGAGATCACACCTGATCCCATACTGAAGCAACACCCAGATGTGCTCATCCTATCTGCAGCACTGCCATCCCAATCTGAATCAACATAACCCTGCAGGTTAAACTTTTGATTCACCTCATACCTGAGCCCATAATCCACTGTACCCTTCAGGTACCTCAGAACATGCTTTACAGTAACCAGGTGAACACTCCTCGGATCCGTCAGGAACTGGCTCAATGTGTTCACAGCAAAGCAAATATCTGGTCTCATGTTCATCAGGTACATCAAGGACCCAATCATCTGACGATACATGGAGACATCAACCAGCTCAGATGAAGCATCACATAGAAGCTTCAGATTCGATGCCATAGGTGTGGCCATATCCTTGTAGTCCATCATCCCGAACCTCTTCAGGATCTCTACTACATACTTCCCTTGTCCAAGGAAGATTCCATCTGCACTCTGTCACACCTCCATGCCAAAAATAAATAGTGCATCATCCCCAAGTTCTTCATCTTGAACTCGGTAGTAAGCTTCCGCTGCGTGTCGGCAATCAATCTATCTTCATCATACCAAGTTCTGCACATATATGATTTCTTATCATGTGTCTCAAAACCAAGTGGCTGCTCTACGTACACTTCTTCTTCAACTACACCATTCAAGGAAGCTGTCTTGAATCCATCTGGTGTATCTTCTATTTCATCACTTTTATATTTCTCAATGCTGCCATCTGCAACATGCTTGATCTGATAGTTCCATTTGGAAGTCATAGCAAACTTCCCTTCATGTCTTGGGATTACATCCCAAACATCATTCTTCATGATCGACGGATCATGGCATTTCATTTCTTCATCCCAGATCCTGGGAACTTCAATATCTTCAATAGATATATTTGTTGTTGGAACAAATGTTGTAGTTCTTCTTTTGTAGGAGATGGCATATGATCTTTCCTACACAACAAGTTAAATTGTATGATTAGAAAACATCTCATAGTTTTCAGAACAAATTCTTACACATAAAGAAATATGCCATACAGTCATGCAATTATCTTAGCCAATGCTTCAATACAACATTTATCCAAATTCCGTAACTTTCTAGATGCCTTCCAATCTCTACCAGAACATTGTTAAGAGTGTGCACAACTCCCAACATGTCAGCAAAGAGGTTTCATTCTAGATAAGTAGCAATGGAATGTTGTACAGTGCCATAGGCCACTTACCCATGCATATTAGGAGTATACTGTTCATCAATGCAATTATTCTAATATGCATAATACACAACCTAATTCTAGGAACATCAGTATATACATTATTGAACAGTATTATATAAGAAATGACAATTCAAATACTTATCTTTGTTTGTTCGTTGGGTGGACTCCCTCTGAGTCTTTGCTTCCTTGCAGGAGCTGCTGGAGTCCTAATATGAAGTAGCTTCTTCTACAGATTTCTGTTGTGGAGAGATGGTCAACTCCCTCTGAATATCTGCATCCTTGCATAAACCACTGGAGTGTACTCCCTCTTGATCTTTGCTTCCTAGATTACCTGTTCTTGAACTTATATACATTCTCGATCCCTATGCATGCTTGTTAGTATCATCATTGTGTTATCCTCTAGGTCTAATATAAAATCATACATTCATTAGTATACTATTAAAACACAATAATTTCAAGCATGTATACTCATGATCATTTCAAACAGAAATAATAAGCATTAGCATTCAAGGTTTATGTAGTATTCTTATGGTTAATCAAATCATAAGGAATATAACATGTCTAAACTTATAATTACTCAAACCTATGACACTTCAGGTTAGTTGAATCATCAATCAAGATAAGAGATATAATATGCATAAAACCATGACTATTCAAACCTATGATTTCATGATTCTTCTTGGTTAGTCAAATCATCAAACAAAGTAAAAAGCATAATATGCCTAAACTCATGATTACATAATCAATCATGCCAAGTATACTTATATAAAGGATCTTATCACAAGATGAGATTGTAACTTGATATAGGAAAAACATACCTGGATTAGCATGCTAGCTATTTATGTCTAACATACTCACATGATGTCTTCTTGTTCTTCTTCAATGACTTGTGCTAGTAACCTGTATATCTCATAGGTTAACTATTACAAAACCAAGTTATACATACCTCGTAAGTGGATCTTCTATGAGATCCATGACAATGGATGAATCTTTGTTCTTGAACAAAAACATGATTTGTCTTCTTGGTGTACTTTTCATGTTAGTAGACAACATAAAACTCATACAACATCACAATGTGTTAGTACAAACATAAGTTTCATACTCCTAATAAATGAATGACTTCTATCATGCATTCATAATTTTATTAAGGTGATATGATAAGTCTAAAATCAAGATTGTAATAACCGTGATAACATGAAGACAAACATACCATAAACTTAATTATGAACAAATCTCAAAGCATACCTAGATGAGTCATACCTGTCGAGATCACTTGTAATCTTCTTATGTAAGGCCTTAGCCTCATCTCCCTATGAAACAGGAACTTCTTCACTCATGCAGATGATCAATCCATCTTCTTCTAGGGTTAACCCAATCCACTTGATTTGCAAGAACTGGACCTAGAGCTGGATATGGGTTTGTCAGAGAAACCCCAAAAATTCAAACTTTGAATTTCATACTTTCGAAAGGATAGAAATATGCGCCTTGATGAGCTGATCAAACTGGTATATTCAGAATTTGAAGACTGCAAAGTTTTACTCCTCAATTTTGCCTTTGAAACTTCCAGATTCACTGGACGTGACCCTGAACTGGGGTTTGATGAAGCCCACTCTTCTACCCAATCAAAATGTTTGATCCAAAGCTCTAAGCTTCTATTTTTCTGAGGAGCTTCCAGCCGTGGTCTCAGATTTCAAAAATTCTCATTTTTACAGAAGCCCTAATTTTCCATTTTTCTGATCAAAGTCCCGAACTAGGGTCTGATCAAACCCGGCCTTCTACCCAGCCAAAAAATTCTGATCTTGGTCTCTAAATTTCTATTTTAATGAGTAGTATCCAGCCGTGGTCTCCGATTACAAAAATTCCAACTTTCTTCAAAGCCCTAAATTCCGGAAGCCATGAATGAAGGTACCAAAAAAATAATTCTGTTTTGACAGAAATATGTACCTGATTGTTTCTGGTGTAACTCCGAAATTTTTGATCCACAGGGTCTGAAAAAGTTTTCTGAGATAGCCTGACCTGTTAGCTTTCCATCCTGACAGGTCTGACCTCAATTGTATCTTCTGAGAGAGAGTTATGCCAAATGTCGCAACGTGACCTGTTTTGGGAAAATACAGGAGAGTGAACTTGTACGGCGTGCCACGTGTCACTGTTTGACCTTCGGCCTCTGAAAAAGTTTTCTGAGATAGCTCGGCCTGTTATCTTTCCATCCTGACAGGTCTGACCTCAATTGGATTCTCTGAGAGAGAGATATGCCAAGTGTCGCAACGTGACCTGTTTATGGGATAATACAAGAGATCAAACTTGTACGGCGTGCCACGTGTCACTGTTTGACCTTCGGCCTCTGAAAAAGTTTTCTGAGATAGCTCGGCCTGTGTACTACCTGTCACTTTTCACGCAATTTCATTTGGATCTTCCTAGCCCAAGTTATGACCTTTTTCCCAAGGTCACCTGATTTTGACTCAGATCTGGAAGAGGCAGAAACCCTATATTGTACAGATCATAAATCACAAAGTACAACAAATTAGAGGTTGTCCTTTGGACACAAGATACCTGGAGATCTTAGCTTCGGCCTGTAACAATTTCAGATCCGAAAACTTCGCCAAAACGGATTTATAGCGAAAGTGCTACGATGACTGGTTTTTGCTATATCAAGCCCTAGCATCGTAAGTGCAACAAGTGTCATACATGCCATATCATGCCTTCTTTCAGGCTAGCTCTGATACCATGTTAAATTTTCAGAATTTACTTCAATCTGATCTAGGATCTTCACTGAGAGAACAACATGTACAACATAGCTACAGCATATCAATCATGGAGACAATAATGCAAGCACACAAGAGACACAAAGATTTACTTGGGGAAAACCATAAAGGTGAAAAACCCCAATAACTTCCTCAGAGATAGATAGAGCAATGATACAACCAACCAAGAGAGATAACCATAACCTAGCAGTAGATCCTCCTCCTCCATAAGTGCGCCACTCCTCCTTGAGTGCATGTGTGAGAAGTGAATGAGCAAATAGAGTGCCTCCCGCACTCTATTTATACTTGACTTGAATTGCCTTTTTACCTAACTCATGTAGGCTCGAACTTTACCACATAACATAATGCTGAGTGGGCCGACCCCCAATAGGGTGGTCTAATAACCCTTTGACCCACATGGCCGACCCCCAATAGGGTGGTCTAATAACCCTTTGACCCACATGACTTATATAGGGCCGACCCCAAATAAGGTGGTCTAATAACCCATCAAGTATAAGTTACGACACTTACAATATAAATGACGACACTTCCTTATAGAGGAATAATACCATCTCTATAGGAATACAATATACATATATGTGAAATACATTCTGAAGTTACATATACATCAACAGCATGGCCTCATATGCCTACCAAGCTCCCCTCTGACATACCCAAGTTCGAGGGCAAGGCCGGTGAGGACCCACAAAACCATATCATGTCTTTCCACCTATGGTGTTCCTCCAACTCTATAGTGGACGACTTTGTTCGCCTCCGTCTCTTACAGCGCACCTTCACTGGCGCTGCAGCCAAGTGGTATATCGAGCAACCCCATGGGACCCATGCCACCTTTGCTTCCCTTGCCTCGACCTTCCTGCAGTTCTTCCAGTTGCCTGTCCGCTACGACGCAGGCGTTGAGATCCTCCTATCCTGCAGACAAAACACGGCCACCCACATCACGGACCACATTCATGAGTGGCGTCGACGCCGTAGCTTATGCAAGATCAAATTAGACGACCGTATCTTCCTAGATTGGTTCCTCAAGTCCCTTCTCCCTGTCATTGCTAAGGATGTGGCATCAGAAAGACCCCAGTCTGAAGAAGAGGCCATCCTTAAGGCCCAACAGTTCGACCTCATTTATGCCCAGTCGGGTTACCTTTATACCATTATACCTGATGCCCCTCGCGGAGAGTCCTCCTAGCATGATGCACCGGGGGCATCCCACGCTGCAGATGACATCATTGGCCGTGTTTCTTCGCATCCCTAACCATTTTCCATAGCACGTCCCACCCCTGGCCCCGACCTTTCGCGGGCCACCACACAGTATGGAGCAACCAACTCGTATGCTCCCATGACACACCACCACCACCATGGACCCTCATGTCCACCTCAGTGCTTTGGTCATGCGACCCCCACTTACGCCCCCCCGGTCGCACCTCAGCCCTACTACCACCAGCAGGCTGCACTAGCTCCTGCGCTTGCACAAGCCCAACCCGCTTATTACCCACCACAGGCAGCCCCTGCGACAAACCCACAACCCGCTCCGCAGCCATATCAGCAACCCCCTCAAGTTGCTGCACCTGTGCAGCCTCCACCTACATATCATCCCCCGCAGCCTGCTCCAGCACCTGCACAACCTCAGAATCCACTTGCTGCCCAAGGGCAAGTTTACGCCCAACAAAACCCGCAGCAAAACCAGAACAACCAACACAACCAGGGCCAACAAAACCGCGGCAAGGGCCGTAATCGGGGAAACAACCAACTTGCAGACCAAGCTGGTCAACCGGCTAATCCCCCCAAAAATAATAATGCGGCCCCTACTAACCAAAACCCTGATCGCCCACCCAAGCAGGCTAAAAACCCCAATTTGAGAACAAACCACCCTTGTTCTATTTGCGGGGTCTATGGCCACTACACGCATGCTTCCCACACTTGGAGCGAGCTAGGCAACTCTGGGTTGACGATGCCCACCGCCAAGGGCATGCAACTCCTCAGGCGCCACCTAACCCCCCTCAACCTCAGCAGCCACCTTTGGTGCTGCAAAATCCATTACCAAACCAAGGTGTCGTGAACACTCAGCCGTTGGCTCCCCCTCAAGCCAACGCGCAACCCCAACAGCAAATCACTTACGCTGCTCCCGATCAACCCATGTTTGACTCGGGCATCCACCACTTGTTGATGATGTCATCCGCTGACGTCAACCTCTAGACTCGTCGGAACCAGTATGGCTCCACCAATGAAGTACCTCCCACTGATAAACCTACTAATGCTCATCCCACCGATCAAGCGTTACGTATACCTCCACCCCCACTAGATGGCGCTCCCAAGGAACCTCGTTTCCCACTTCGCCATATCAACAATAACCCTAATGCGCACACTGCGTCAAACTACAACATTGTAGACGACCTAGCCCAATCTCCCGCAGCCATGTATGCGTTAGAAGTTTTGAAGAACTGCCCTTCCCAGCGCAAGACTTTACTCTCCTCCATTGGGGGGATTGACCCAAATGATTCAAATTTGATGGCATTTGATTTGGACCAGTCCAAACCTCGCTTGCCTTCCTCCTTAGCATTCCAAGTTTCTGTTTCCATTCGGAATCTTTTCATCCATCGGTGCATCATCGATGAAGGTGCCTCCACATGCGTTATGTCTACATTCATGTGGCAGAAGTTGGGATCCCCCACTCTCCAGCAGTCCACCACTGCATTACGCGCCTACGACGGTTGTTCGGCTCAGCCCCAAGGCCTCCTAGCCAATGTCCCCGTCCAGTTAGGTGGCAAAACCGTCCTCATCGACATTGAGGTAATCAATGCCCAATTAGATTATAACCTTTTACTTGGCCGCAGCTACATGTATGCCATGCGGGCGGTTGCCTCTTTCGTTTTTTGCACCATGATGTTCCCCCATGAGGGACGCGTGGTCAAGGTTGACCGGCTCACCTACTATGATCCCAATGCTCCCGCAGCACCAGAAAATGTTCTCCCCATGGTTGAACAACCTGTTTCTCATGCCACCACCTCGTTTGTTTCCTCCACAGGGCCCGGAGTTTACTCAGACGCGCTGATGACCTCCACCTTCCAATCCATCCCTCCCCCGGCATCTACGCCCGACGTGTCTGACTTATGTACCTTGTCCCACGATAACCAACCTCCTAATAATCAACCACCCTTGTTTCCTAAACCCCCATTGGTACCTAGCCACATTGGTGTTACACCTATCCATACAATCCCCTTCCTGGTCCCTCCATTGGGAGTAGTAAGCGCCCCAGTTATGGCTACCCTTAGCCTCCCTGGGTTAACCTTGGGATTACCCGTTTGGTATCTTTCGCCTCCCGTTCCCCCGCCGACCCTAAGCGTCGTCCTCCAACCGGTGCAACCCATGGCTACTACCACTCAGCCACCCCCCAGTGTCTCTACCCCTTCGTCCTCCACGACTCCCCCTCCTACTCCCAAACCCACTGGGGGCAGAGGGCCACAACCTTACACTGCTGTCCCACCTCCCAAGACAGTAAAAAACCCTCCAGTGTTTCGTGCTCCTCCCAAATGCTCGTTGTGCGACGAGTTGGGCCATGCGACTCACCAATGCCCACAATTACCAGCATTACAAAAGCACATGCAGATGCTCGACGATGACCCCAACATCCCAACTGTCGAACTAAATCCTACTCCCAAGCCTAAAGACAAATCCCTGCATACCAACCACCCCTGCGCCATATGCGGTGTTTACGGGCATTACTCACATCATTGTCCCGATCTCCCGGATTACAGAGCGGCTCTCTATGAGATGAACAATCTGGATCTTGAGACAGCACCACCCACCATTGAGGAGATCCACCCTCCGGTCTCCTCCCCTTCAGGAGAGGTTAATACCATTTATATGATCTCTTCAACCACTATCCCCTCGTCAACCGATTTGACGACGCAAACTTTCCAAACTGATGAGGAGATTCTTGAGGCCCTTACTGCCCCAGATTATCCCTGGGATGACATGCACCACCATTCCTATTTCATCCCAGAAGAATCCTCCTCTAGCACAGCTACCCAATTCACAGTTGAGTCCAAAGACTTCCTCCCCACCAAGGTCGACTGGTTCAAGGACCCTATTCCTGCTCCTGATGCCTTCGAGGAGGGTAACATGGCCAACATCTCACCTGTCATCCAAATTGATATTGCTGCCCCAAGACGTGCCCCTGAACTCATCACTTTAGGAGCCTTCTGTAGTAAGCAAGAGATTGAGGAGTACAGAAAACTCTTCAGATAATTCCATGATGTCTTTGCCTGGTCTTATACCAAGATGCCCGGTCTCGACCCCGCTATTATAGAGCACCACATTGACATAATAGATTCCCTAGACCCTGGGATAGGGGGCATGATCAATCATTTTGAATCTTTCCCATCACATCTATCTCAGCACGTCAATGAACCCATCGTTCAAACCAACACATACGTGATCCATAATCACAAACCCCATGCACATAGCATGGGGGCAGGTCATCAACCCTGCTCGCTTTTTCACATTTGTGATCTCAACCATTTTTGAGGTCACATGTCACTTATATATTTGATTTAATTTGATACGCATAGTTCTTTCCTTTGACCATTCCGAAGTCCTTATGACCTCCGTTTTTTGCACCATTTGCACTGCCGAATTCATTTTTCCACGCTCGTGATGATGCTTGAGATCATTTCTCGCTCTCACCAGGACCAATATCAACATTGTGTCCCGACACCACTAGTCGCCTCGGTTTGCGTGCCACATCGGCCGTTCTCCGTTTTTCACATATTTTATATCATCGGATTCATTTTTCGGAACTGGTGATGATGCTTGAGATCATTTCTCGCTCTCACCCCCAGATTTTTGGGTATTTTTCCAAAATGCCCCCGTCACCTCGGTTTGCGTGTCACATTGGCCGTTATCCATTTTTGACACCCTTTATATCACCGGATTCATTTTTCCGAGCTCGTGATGATGCTTGAGATCATTTCTCGCTCTCACTTGGTACAATTTCAACATTGTGTCCCGACACCTTGCTGCCTCGGTTTGCGCGCCACATCGGCCGCCATCGGATTGTTCCACACTTTTGTACATGAGCCATTCACTCCTGTCATACTCCAAATGTTTCGTTATTTTGCCACCATTTCATCTACCCCGCAAGGAGGCCCACCAGTGTTCCCCCCAAACCTCGTTCTTGGTCATCATTACTCCTTTTTGATCGAACACTTCCTCCTTGCCTGGCCATTCCTTTTGTTCGGTATAATTTTATCCCTTTTTCGGGCCGTACAAGTCCTTTACGAAAAAGGCACTTAGGGAGTTTCCGTTAAGCTCTTTTCTGACTCCTAAAAGAATGAAAAGATCGTCGAGCAATCTTGCTTCCTTTCATGCTCGTTAAAGTACCTGAAAGGGCGTCTATCTGGTATAAGTTTAACCCTTTTCCGGACCTGGTAGACTAATTACGAAAAAGGAATACTCTAGTCACACCGGCTAGAAGAGTTCTTCATTGCATCCTTTTATGCTTCTTTGGGCCTTGGAGACTAAACTTACGAAAAAGCAACCCCCTGGAGTCTTCTTATTTGCTTTCAGACTCTCTAAAAATGAAAGCAACCACGAGCATGAACTGTCCTGGGCTCGTAAAATCCACATGACAGTACCATTCCATTACGTCAGAGTCTTCTTATCGCTTTCAGACTCCTTAAAATTGAAAGCAACCACGAGCATGAACTGTCCTGGGCTCGTATAAATCCACACGACAGTATCATTTTACACACACTTCTTCTAGTTCCTTAACCCATGAAGAAGTCCCCTCCCGTGCCTCTTGGCACTATGATCGATCATCTCGGCAGCACCCCCAATCAGGTCACCTTTGTTCAGAGTATTCTGCAGTCTCCTGCCATATGATACCAGCTTGAGTCTCCCTCAGCCCAGTCACCCTCCCAGATCCAATACAGCTATGATCCCTTTCCCCTCAGTTAGTTTCATATGCTGCCCGATCATCCCCATTATCATACTCTGAACAAAGGAAGTTTGAGTCCATCCACTCTACTTGCCCAGTTATCCTCCCACAGTTGGTCAGTCCTGCCATCAGTACTATCACATTTCGGTTCTACACCTTGCGCTCCTGTCAAGGAAACATCATTGCCTTGATAGTTGCAGGTCTCCCTCTGTCGACGACAACCCCTCTATTCCAGAGGATAGGCCTAGAGGTCCCTACGCCTTGGACTTATCACCATCTGTGGTAAGTGCCTACGGATCATTCTGAGAGGAGTCATCATTGCCTCTCCGAGTGGTTGTTTCTCACATGCTCGACTTCAACACCTTGATCGCATCGTTGAGAATCGCGTAGGGTTATATCCCATCAGTTTTTAGTCGAAGACCCCGGATTTCCCCCGACTCTAGCACATTGGTGAGTCACTTCGGAACGCCCAGTTGTATGTTCCCGTGGATGTCTGGGCTGTGTTGGCGATTGTATTCGGAAGCCATCCAGTTATATGCTTCCTTGAGTACCCATTTCAGTTCTAGCTCAGTGTACCATTGAGGTTATTGCTCCCAGTCATTATGATCCAGCCGCTCATCAGTTCCTCTGGTACCCCAGTCAGCAGCACTATTGATATTCCAGTGCACCAATTCTTTAGTTCACACTTGGTGCGCCCAGCAGTATGTCCCAGATTTGCGTCCCCTCTGGACACCTATGACGTACACAGTGGTTATCTAGGTATCTTTCAGGTCCCCCTTCTCGGGCCTCACAGTTCTGTTTATGTATCTTGATATGAGCACGGGTATGCCCGCCTCGTCCATATATTGAGATTATTCCTCAGTCAGTATTTGAGGTCATGTATATGTCAGGTCCCCATTTTTGGACCCCATTGTTGTTATTGTTATATATCCTGATACGAGCATGGGTATGCTCGCCTCGTCCATATGATCAGATGATTCCTCATCCATTATTGAGGTTATGTACTTTTAGTTCTTGCAGTTTGTTCGGGATCATTGTTCCGGGCTTCAGTTTGTTTCTTCTCTTCTCTCCACACCCCAGGAAAACCATTCATGACTTATGATGTCCATCGGTCATACGATGAGCTCCTGCCCTCGCACATCAGGGGGCAATCTGTTAACACCCAAAAAGTGTTCACTACCTCATCTACCACATTATATGGCTCATTTGTCCATTTTCCTACCATATTTCTCTTAAAAACCCAAAAAATCCCACTAAAAGGCCTCCAAAAGGCCACAAAACCATCAAAATAGCCTTAAAAAGGCTAAAAAACCTCTTTTTCCTCCAAAAATATCCAAAATTCCTCTAAAAATAGCAAAAACCCCCTAAAAAGGAAAGAAAAAATATAAAATAATGAGGAAAAGGAGGAAAAAACCCTATACAGCTGCCCTAAACCATATGGTTCCCAAAACCATGGGTCAACACTCCACCACCAAAAAACTATAAATAGGTGATGGAGACCCCTTATTCCACATCCACAATCATAAGCACCCTTACTTTGCCAAAATCTCTCTTGAAACCCTCGCTCACCATTGAGCCACTTTCACCTTGAGAGCCCCTTTTGGCCCATTTCCACCATTGGAGAAAGAGAAGGAGCACATTGGAGCTTGGAGCAACCCTCTTGGACATTGCAAGAGCTTCATCAACCTCTACATTGGAGGTAATATCAATACAAAACCATTATTTACATTTTGTTGTTTATGTTTCATGCACATGCTTTAGAGTAGTTTATATCTTTGTTTTAGCTTAATAATTTACATTTACTGAACTGCTACTAAGGAGTCCATTCTCCTTAGTAGGTGCCCATTTGCACAAGCTAGGGGTAAAACCCTAGCCACAAAAAGCGATAGAAGGAATAATGGTGTTCAATGCATGTACATCCAGAATATTACTAAGTAGGCTGTAGCGACATCTTGTTTTCTTATTTCCACATTTGTTTGATTGGTTAGGATCTTTATCAAAAAAAAAAATTGCGTAGAAGAGACGTGACAAATTGGTATCAGAGCACGGTCACTACACTAGGACCTTAGGCTCATTTGTGCGAATGTTGTGTTTTAATTAGAAATAAATAACTAAAATTCCTGTAGCGTACTGTTTTGTAATTTTTTTATATAATTACATTGTTGTTTATGACTTCTAACAAATAGTTGTTGACCACACTTAGACAACACAGTGGTTGAAACGGTAAGTGGCAGAAATGAATTCTGCGAAACAGGAAGGAAGGCTGGCTGTGGAAACATCCAGTCAGCGAGTAGAAATGGACAGTAGGCAGGAAAGAAATTAGAACTCTCCACAAGGTGCGACAACATCCAGCGAGATGATGGAAACAGTCAAAATTCTGAAGGATGAATTGATCAGCATTAAAGAAGAAAACATTAAAAACTTTGAATAACAGCAAGAAATAAATGCCATTATGTTGCAAAAGTTAACTGAAAAGGAAAACAGTCACCTTACAACACCAGAGGAACGGGATGGAGAAAAATCAGTCACAAAAATAAATTCAAAGTTTAAGACTACACCTCCAAGAAATTATGCAAGCTATAATATGGACGTCAGCGATGAAGAGTCACATGGCAAAGATTCTGAAGAGTATGTTCCCAAGAATAAGAAGAAAACTGGAAGAGTAAATCAGCTGCACTTAGAATTGAGAAAGCTCAAGCCTCCTACTTTTAATGGAGAAATTAAAACCGGAGAAGAGGCTGAACTGTGGCTGAGGGACATGGAAAAATATTTATGCATGTTTGATTATTCCAGCATCATAAAGGGTATGATTGTTGTTTTCAATTTGCAAGGAAAAGCTTTGGCTTGGTGGGATGATCTCAAGCTGACCCGATCTATCAACGAGAAAAAGGTGAAGTGGAAAGCCTTTGAAAGATTCTTCAAACAGAAATAGTTTTCCGAAAGGTATTATGACAGAAAAGTAAAAGACTTTTACGACCTAAAGTTGGGACAACATACCATGGAGGAATTGATTAGCAAATTTCTGGAATTACTCAAGTATGTTCCGTACATCCAAGATGAAAAAGTCAGAATTCTGCGTTTCCTGAATTGTTTACCGTTTGGTTACAAGGATCAGATAGAGTTTGATGATCCAAAGACATTGGAAGATGCATTCAGAAAGGCTAGGTTGTGTTTTGAACAAGGTCAGAACAGGAGTGAAGTATCTAAGTGGTGGAATGACAAGAAGAAAACCAAATTTGAAAGTAGGCAGAAGGGTCAAAAGCCCAACCATTTCAGAAACCAAGTTACGCGGGTACCTTTCAACAATAGGTTTGAGGGCATCAAGTCACAATCCAAATTTGTTCCACTCATTAAGAAGTTTAGCAGTGAAGGCACCAAGAAACTAGAAGCCACACCATTTAAGCTGCCACTCCAATGCTGGGGCTATGGAGGAAATCATAGATGGCATGACTGTCCTCACAAGAAAGATCAAAACAGATCAGTGCAAAATCTTCAAGAGGCTTCTACGGTTCAAGATATAGCAAGGAGCCCGAAAATCTATGCTACATTGAACAACTGTCAAGCAGAACATCAAGCTTCTATAATCGAGGTTGAAGGTATGATTTCCGGGACACCTGTGTCTATATTGATTGATTCTGGCGCATGTAAAACTTATATAGACCCAAAACTTTGTGAGACATGCAAACTTAGCAAAAACAAATACATGCAGCCTTGGCTGGTTCAAATGGCCACGGGGACAAAAAGAAAAGTTTCTGAAGTAGTGAATCAATGTCCTTGAAGTTGAATGAATCTTGCCCTAGTGCATATTTAAATGTTTTTCCATTGGGATCGTATGATTTGCTTATCAATATGGATTAGTTGGGTATTACCGTAAATTCATTGAAGTATTCTCTAAATTGGCTCATCCTATCACTTCACTTCAGAGAAAGGAAGTCAAGTTTCTTTGGACAACCAAATGTGAAGCAAGTTTTGCGAAGCTGAAACAGTTGCTAACTTCAGCCCCTATTCTAAAAGTGGCTGATCCTTATGGAGACTTTGTGGTATGCATGGATGCATGCGGGGAAGGATTGGGAGGCATGTTAACGAAAGATGGTTCGGTAATCGGTTATGAATCTAGAAAGTTAAAGACACATGAAGTAAACTATGCAACGCATGATTTAGAATTGGCTGCCATAATGCATGCTTTAAGAATATGGCGACATTACCTTCTTGGAAAAAGGTTTATACTTAAAACTGACCACATTGAGCTGAAATACATTTTTGAACAGCCAAATCTGAATGGAAGGCAAGCAAGGTGGTTGGCTTTCTTAAGCGAGTTTGACTTTGAAATTCAGCATATCAAAGGAAAAGAAAAGAAAATAGCTGACTCACTTAGTAGACGCATGCACCTACTAACAGTTTTCAATCTGATTTAATGTCGCAAATCTGGACAGCAGCTGAAAAAGACCAAAAATATCTGAATTTAAGACAAAAGTGTCTTGCAGAAAATTCAGATCAGCAAGCAACAAATTACAGCATATCTAGAGATGGGTTGCTTCTCTTTAAAAATAGACTGTACATACCAGATTAGGCAGATTTAAAACTATTGATTCTGGATGAGTTTCACAAAAGGCCATATTCTAGCCATCCAGGTTATCAGAAAATGATAGCAACTGTTAAAAAAATACACTATTGGCCTAGATTGAAATCTTATAATGCTGAGTACATCGCAAAATGTATGGACTGTTAATGGGTGAAAGTGGAACATCAACCTCTGGTTGGTTTGTTACAGCCTATACCAGTACCAGAATGGAAATGGGAGACCATTTCTATGGATTTTATCACCGAGTTGCCTAAAAATAACAAGCAACATGATGCCATCATGGTTGTAGTGGACAAGTTGACTAAGGAATCTCACTTCATACCAGTCAAATCCACATTCAAAGCAATAAACATTGTAGAGGTTTTCATGAAAGAAGTCTTCTGACTCCATGGAATTCCCAAGGTGATTATATCCGACAGGGATACAAAGTTCACTTCACATTTCTGGAAGGATTTATTCACAGGTTTGGGGACTAACCTGAGTTTTAGTACTGCCTACCATCCTCAAATAGATGGATAGACCGAGATGGTGAACCAAGTCCTAAAGGACATGCTTCGCTTGTATGTCATGGACAATCCAAATTAGTGGGAGAATTACCTACACTTGGCTGAATTTGCCTACAACAATTGGTACCAAACTTCTATAGGAATGAGTCCATTCAAAGTTTTGTATGGTAGAAAATGCAAAACCCCTATGACATGGGATGATCGGTTAAATCGAATTGTGATGGGTCCCGAAATGTTAGCTGAACTAGAAAACATTGTGCAAAAAGTAAAAACAAACTTAAAAACTGCTCAAGACAGGCATAAATGCTATGTTGATATGCATAGAGAACATAAAGAATTTGAAATCGGGGATCATGTATTCCTAAGGGTGAAAGCAAAGAAAATTTCTTTGAGCTTGAGCAATGTTTCCAAACTTTCACCAAGATTTCTTGGTCCTTTCCAAATACTTGCTAGAGTAGGACCTGTTTCTTATTAGTTAGCTTTACAAGCAAACTTTAAAGTACATGATTTGTTTCATGTTTCATTGCTGAAGAAACATGTATATGATCCTAAGCATATTGTGAATTGGCATGTGATTTAGGTGGAATCAGAAGGAGACTTCCAGACATATCCTATTTGCATATTGGATTGGAAAGAGGTGGTATTTCGGAAATGAACCATCGTTCAGGTAAAAGTGCAATGGGAGCACTATAATCCTAACGAGGCTACCTGGGAAATGGAAAGGGAAATGTGAGTAGCATACCCTTTCCTGTTTGAAGAAGTGCATGACACAAACTGAATTTGCTTTATGCTATATATTGTTTTTGCAAAACTGTTTGACACCGAGGACGGTGAAAACTTAAGGGGAGGAGAAATGTAATACCCCAAATGCTGGACTCTAAACACTTTTATATTTCTGCTAAGTATTATTTCATTTTACTTAGGTGACATTAGAAATCTGATAAATTGATTTCTAATGACCATGTGTACTAGAACATAAAAGAGATGGGAGTCACAGTCCCCCATGGGTTGGAGGGAAAATGCCAATTAAAATAATAATAAGAAATTATTATTGGAGAAAAATGGCAAACCTTAAAGAAAATATTTGAGGGACTAATGAAATAAAAGAATTCATAAAATGAGAAATTTCACACCTAAGAGAATAAAAAGTGAACTCATTGAAACACTTCATTCATTTATTCACAATCTCATGATCATCAACACACAAGAGAAATGGGAGCTGGGAAAAACAAAATGACCAAAGACAAATGAAGACAAGTGAATGAGGACAAATTTGGGAGTACCAAACTTGTCCAGATTAAGATGAATCATACATCTGGGTATTGGTTTGGCCACTTAATTGTGTGCAGGTAGGAGAACTACCCCAAGTTTGCAGGAGAACTGCACTTACTCTGAATAGGTTGTGTTTAATTGATTCTCTTAATGGATGAGGCTTAAAAGGCCCTAGAGCATCTTGGAGCTCAGGAGTATTGAGTTGGATATTGGGTTGTCTATTGCCACTGAAATATCCTAAATAACTTGGGGAACAAGTTAAGGGTAATTTAAAATATATACTCTAAACTTGGGGGACTGTGAACTCAGCTCGGGGTGACCTGAAAGCAAAGAGATCTTGTTGGTCAAAGGCTGGGAGGTTTGCACTTGGTCCCGTTGGTCATCAGATTTCAGATAAGTTTATCTACTGCACCTATGTGATCATTTTTATGGACAGTAATGGAATTTTTTTATGTTTATTCCTCGAAGTACTGATTGAATGAATTTATATTTAGATATGTTTATATGTATAAATTTACACTGATTTCTTAGTATAGATCTGCCCTAAATTTCTAGATCTCTGTAATATGATACAGTCTTATGATCTAAGTTGAAATGCCTAAAGGATTCATAGTTTATGTTTGTTGTAGGAATGGATATAGCTCTTATGCATTTAAGTAGACATAAATATTGTTTAAAGCAGGGTTTGCAAGCCTGAGAGAGGCACCCTAGAGTAAATATGGTTTCCATGCTAACCTATGGTTATATGCATGCATTTTACACAAAATATATTTATTTTTATCTTACTAACAGAACTATGTTTATATATATATTATTGTGCAAATCAGGCAGACATGTAAACCAAGGGGTTTACATGTCAAGCCATAAATATTTATAAACCCCCATTTCTATTTTTATAGATTAACCCAGAAAGGGAATAAATATGAATATGATATTTTCCTACATGTTTAAGGTAATGTTTATTTCTGAATCTGGTTATACATTTATGTTGAAAATGTATATGAAAAACATGTATTCTAGATTGGAGAATCAAGATCATTTTCTAAGCTATTTATATGTATGCATTATGTATAAACTTCATCTATTATTTGAATAGGGTTTCCTATGTTTTTGCATACGCTTGCTATTAATTCGCGGTATACATATTAAGTTTTCAAATGCATTCTATTTTGTACATGCAACACATTTTACAGTGGCGTTTCATATTAAAAAAATTGATGCCCTCGTTATGGGTCGAGTTAGGGACACGATATTCGTTTAGAATCAAATCATGGTCCCCTGAGTTTTGAAACCCCATTAATACATAAAAAAATTACAAAGTTAAAGGTGCTTTACAAACCAGGGTTTAAAATCTATGGTTCATTCATTCAAAGTAAACTATATGCATCTCTACGCATTCTAGTTAAACATTTCATTTCGCATCAAACTTGCTATGTTTCCATGTTTACACAGTCGGCACGTTTAAGAACAAACAGAGCAACACAACACCGTAAAAATGAATCTAAATATATATATGTATAATGCAACTACCATAAACATTTATGCATTTTGGTTATGCTCAGGGATTAATATGGAACATCGTTCATTTGCATATTATACAGATGTTGAACTATATATGTTTATACCAAAATGATTCGACGAAGCAAGTTGAGTGCGACTCGATGCACATAGTTACCATGTTTAACCTATGAATAAATATATATATAAATATGTGCATCAAGGAATAGATTATTCAATAATCATTTAAATTCTGTAGCAAGATTTCTGTGGTGGTTATTGTCAGAGGGTCTCGGAGAAACCACAGTAGGAAAAATAGTCTGTCGACGTTTCGAATCCATAGCAGGATCCATCTTCAGGATGAATAGTCATTTCGAATCATTTAAATGTTGTAACATATCATCTAACCATTTCGAGCCCAATGAATAATGCACAGACATTATGGTCGAAAACGATACAAGTATTATCCCATTGCTGGAGTCAAATGAGTTAACCTTTCCACATGTGAAAAGATGAATGCAACACGATTCGCATCATAACTCTTTTTATTTAATCAAAAAGGAAAATAGAGGCCGAGAGCATCCATATCATTTCCACACTGTAATAAAACAAACTAATACTTAAACGTTTCATATTCAAATGCATTCATTATTTACAAACAAAATAATACAGTCCAGAGCTATCGCTCTTCTTTTCCACCCTAAAATCCCTTCACAGTCAAACCAAAACGAGATAGTGCTCAACCAGCGACGCCCAGCGTGGCCAAGCCACCCAAGGTCCAGTGAAATGAAGAGTTTGTTCACCATACAAGTCAAGGCTAACATTACATTCACCTATAGGCTGGGGAAATCCTTCAACCCCTAAACAAAGTCGCATGCAACAGCAAGGACGGCTGAAGTCCTTGTTGCAGCGTAAGCAGACAGAGAACCAAGAGTCTTAAATAACCCATCCAAAACCAATGGGGCAGTTTCACCCGGACCAAGGATGCCGGGTTAACTGGCCATGTTCGCAATTGGTTATTCGTTCCAAGTCCGAGTGATAGCGTCGAATGACCCAGCACACACATGTTCTTGCAGTGCCTGTGTTGAGAAGTGTCAACCACGGCAGTTAGTCATGACAGTAACTTGTTCCTGTGTAAAAAGTAAATCGGACAATGAGCTAGTGGTGGTGTAACCACTTACCATTGGGGTCAAACCAACGCGAATTCCAAGCTGGAGTTGCACCATACCTGCACAAGGAAACCACGGGCCGCCAGTTAAACTGTGACAGCATAACATTCTCATAATGAAACAGTGAAGTAAAAGTTTGGGTAAATGTGTAAAACATGAACTTTCTTTCCTGTAAGATGTGTACTCAGCAACGCTACCAGTAGATACCTCACACAGAAGTGTTGGAGCGTTATGAGAGCACCTCCTCCCTAGTTCGGGAGCGAACACCGTGATTGGAGCAGAAGAGCTCAAAGGAGCCCATTGAATTTTCGAATGAACAATGAATGCAATGTAGGGTTTTGGTGTAACGAGGTGATACCGGTTGGAGGAGTGGAAACCTCTGATCCTGGTCACAAGTTCATTAAATTGTTGAAGTACCCCGTAGAGTTGGTGCCAACAGCCGCAAGCAGGATCAATGATGCTCATGCATGCACCACTCCCAAGCTGGACGACCCGAATCATGATCGATGGTCGTGGGACTTCCAACATTTAATTCAACCACAATGGAACGTTAATGCAACAATGCCTCGGGAGTTGGCAGTTTCGTGCAAGAGCCAACATGGCTAGCTAAAGCACGAGCGATAGTTCTATTTCTTGCTGAGTGTTGCACCATGATGTTGCCAAGTGTTGTTACCTGCCACCAAAGCAACCAGGGTTTAAAACTTTGGTTCATAGATTACGTAGTCTGCATGGCAGAGAGTAAGTTAGATACATTCACCATAGTTCTTATGTTATGCAACGTTAAACCATAGTGCAAGTGCTGTGAACCCCTTACTTTCTCCACGTTATGCATTAGCATAAGTTTCTCAACGTAGGCTAAGGTGTTGGCCGGGTGATGGGGCATCGTGGCATGGTGATATGGTTCGCATAATCCAAGGTCCAACCTTGGGTTGACCTGGCCATGCGCTTAACCATTAACTACATTACATTATAATGTTTTTCATTTTAATCTAAGTCCATTGAAATGGCATTGCCATATATGGTGTAGCACATGTTGGCTATACGATCGCTTAAGTGTTAATTTGAGCGCTTATTGCATTTGCACGAGCTTAGGTTAGACCTTGGGTCAACCTATAAGCGCTTAGGTTGTAAATATATATATATATATATATATATATATATATATATATATTAGGTTATAATATATGTATATAGTTTACAATACCTCAAGTTATAAATATTTATTTATATTAGGTTGTAAAATATATATTGTTTACATTGCATTAAGTTATATCATATTGCATTTGTTTTAATATTATCCATTATGTTTTTATGTGTGGTATTAATATAAGCGCCTATGGTATATTATGCGAAGGCCTAGTCCTTACAAAGTTAATGTTAGGGCTTAGTATAATATTAATGCTTAGGTTGTATGTTAGTACCTTGGCATAGCATTGAACCATGTAGATTATATTTGTATTCACATTAATACTTTAATGAGTTGCAGTTACTAATTAATAACATATTAATGATATTAATATAGTTATTAATCGAAGTATATTTGATGATGCGTGTCTTTCTTATTGTGGCAATTGTTCAATATGGGGTCATCATATTGTTGATTGGTAATTGAATTGATGCCTAGTGACTAACGTAGTGAGGTATAGGCACGCTGCCATAGTTGGAATTTTTTTGAAAAGCAACAGAAGGAATAATGGTGTTCAATGCACGTACATCCAGAATATTACTAAGTAGGCTGTAGCTAGCGACAGCTTGTTTTCTTATTTCTGCATTTGTTTGATTTGTTAGGATTAAAAAAAAAAAATATCGCGTAGAAGAGATGTGACAATTCTAAACATGGTTGAAAAGAATTATGGCTTGTATCTATTAACTATGAACACAATCGATCCTCCTCCTACGTGTGAAGCATTTGAAATGAAAGGGAACTCGATTGTCCTGTACGGTATGGTTGAGAGAATTTATGAAATGGAAGATGTTAATTATCGTGCCCCAAATGTATTTGGTCATAACGTATGTATAAGCAATTTGGGAAACCTCTACCGAACTAACGAGCGAAGAAGGTGGTAGTATGAAGTGTTAAAGGATGACAGTGCAACAAAAAATACAGAGAAGGTTTTCTATGAGATTTGTTGACATCTTTTCTAAGGTAACCTGCTCTTGCAAACTATTGAAATTACAAAGCTTTGACTATTCTTTAGTCTACATAAAGGATAGCATTTCTTGGGTTACCCGTATTGTTGTCGAAACAGTTGTTTGCACTAGTCTATTGGAGTGTACTGAAGAATGTATTGTTGTTGATAAGAAATTCAATGTCAAATGTGTAAGTCTGTGTGGTTTTCCCTTGGCTTCAAAGTTTAAGTATCATAAGGATTTGAGAAGACAGTGTTTAAGCATTGAATTGTATACTTATGCGCTTTGCATCACTCTGAGAGCTATGTGTGTTATATGATCTATCTTCTACACAAAGGGAAGAATTTTTTGGGTAGCTTGGCTTTTGGGTAGCTTGACCTGATAGCTCTGTTGTCGAAATTGATGTTTGCATTGCTCTCTCGTTGTTTGAGTGATAATGCTATTGTTGCCAATAGTCAAATTTATGGTCATTCCTTGGCTTTGGAAGTAAAATGTCGTGGTCAGAACAAGCATCATAAGATTTTGAATGATGGTAGATGTATTGATTTGGAGTTCTCTGTTCCTTGCATTCTTATCTTTATTTTGAAGGGGTTTGAGGTCTATGGTGGTACTTTTATAAAGGTTTTATGTAGCTCTTATTCTCTTAAGAACTTCAGTTATCCGTTGGCCTGCAGAATTTATTGGATAATAGTATTGTGGTGGGGGTAATGCGACTAAAAAGGAAACTCAACACCAGCAGCATAAGTTCTCATTCTTTGGTACTAGAAGCGGATAGGCAGTGGACTAAGCATCAGAGGCAGGCGAATGAGATAGAACTTCATTTAAAAAGCAGTAACAGAATTAACCTTGACTGTCTATTAAGTCTTTAGACTGTTAGACTTCTGGTAGGTGAAACTTATCGCCCAAATTGGTACATCATGGAAAATCCTGCAAATGAAGAATATAGTGATATTAATTCTTTAGACTGTTAGACTTCTAGTAGGTGAAAAGACTTCTGGTTGGTGAAACTTATCGTCCAAATTGGTACATTATGGAAAATCCTACAGATCAAAAGAATATAGTGAATAGAGATGTTGAATACATAGACAGGAATGTTCTTGTGATTATGGTTCAAAAAATTCATAAGCTGGAGGAGAAAAATTATAACTTAAAGTCCATTATGAGAATAGATATTTCCATCACTCAGCTCCAATTCAAAGTCTAGATCAGCAGATAGTTAATTTGACTTCTGAGCTGAGGAAGAAATTGAGTATCTTAAAGGCAATTCCTTAGTCCAGGATAAAGAAATCAAAGAATTGAAGAAACAAGTTCGGAATCAAGGCAACAAAGAGTTTTCAGATCTCAAAAACGTTATTAGCATATGAATATGTCAATTCCTCCCCTCTAGTGGAGTGGAGTGCTCATTTTGGTCTATATTTTTCACTGCTTTGTACTCCACTGGTAATTGGTCTTGTGAATTTTATTTGATAGGTACATATTCTCTCCAGTATCCAAACTATATCATTGAGGATCCACCATGACTCTATTACGAAGAGCATTTTATCTGATCAAACTACAAGAGAAAAATGAATTTGTTTGAGCCAGAGTCTCGCTGCAAAAATGTAAATGTATGTAGATAAGAGAAATCCGAGTATATAACAACTGACGATGACAGATCGTATCTTCATACATTACAATTGCTAGACAAGTGCATTGTAGACACTAACTAGGGAATTTGGAGACCTTACTACTATTAACGTCACTTTAAACTTTGTAGTATCCTTAATCTGTTGCAAATCAGTGCCAGTGTCATATTTGTATATTCCAAAAGTTGATATTTTCTTGTTAGAGCAAGAAGTCACACTCAAAATATATTGCTAATGGAAATATATCATCAACCAAAAGACCATAATCGTGGTCTTCAACGACCCACCCACCTATCACTAGTTGTTCATCCAACTGGCAATAGCAGAATCATCTGTACTTCTCAACAAAAACCCATCCATTTATTTTCATATAAGTAGCGAAATGTGCAATAGAAAGCTTCACAATCTCTTTGACAGAAAGTGAGTACCTCTCCAATATACATATATTTCAACTCTAGGTAAACCAAAAATTAAAAGGGAGCTGCAAACACAGTGGAAAACTTGTATACCATCCAGTTTTTAGGACTCATAGATTCATTGGTTTCACACCTTGACATGACCATTCCCCGTAATGCTACAAAAGATGCATCTCTTTCACTTAAAAATATCATTGTTGGTCGCAATCTATGTTACTAGAAATGGGATGGCAACATTCGTTTCTTTCCAAAAACGGTTCAGAAACGAAGACGAAATGAAAAGTGGCGTTTTCTACGCTCGTTCTCATTTTTTAAGGTTAGAAAATGTTTCTCACGAAATGAATAGCGTTTCTTCCAGGCATTTCTAAATTTTGCTGTGTTCAACTCATCTCCCTTTTCGTCTACTGTGCTTAAGGCTTCAACTAATGTTATGGTAATCTGTTTTTTCGACTGGATCAACTAAAACAATTGCTACTATTGTTTCCGGATTTAGTAGAGGCTATGGAACTCAATCTGATTAGTTTTCAATTGGAACTCGGGGGTCCTATAATTCCCCCTAGTTAACCTTGTATTTTTTTGTTTTCTAGAGTTAACTAGATGACCTGAGCTCGAATGATCCAAACCCCGCCCAGGTGGGATCATCAACTTGAAAGAATGGGGAAGGTAAATTCATATGCTCCTTCACACAGAAGGAGTTTAACGGGAGGGAGGCGGGGCCAGATGTATGGAAAAAGGCAAAGTAATTCATCAAGTGCTGATTCACCCCGTCCCTTATCAATTTCTCCCTCCTGTCTTATAAAGTCTTTAAAAGGAATAGTATTCTGAATTTTGCTGTGTTTGACTCATCTCCCTTTTTGTTTACTGTGGTTAAGGCTTCAACTAATGTTATGTTATGGCATCACCATTCCCCCAATCTTTTCCCTAACCACATGGAGAGAACCATACATGGATCATGGATGAAGTAGGTTTCTGTTTTTAGGCTATAGGAATATGGATGTTTTTGTCATTGGTTATGTTCCTGAATTTCTTTTGCAGCTCCCCATGGTTGAGGGAAGTGGAACCATATCAATTGGTCACTAAATTTGGAATAAAATATTTTTCAGAGTGATGAGTGTGATTCCAGTGACAGTGAAAGTAGTTTAACCAATATGTTGTCATCTTGAAGCATTGGAAATTCACTTATATATAGTAAAATGACTTCAATCATTGGAAGCTCTCTTCCATAAGCCAACGCAAATTGCAATTCAATATCAAAAATTTTATGCTATTTCTTTTTTACAATGACATTTGATTAACCTCTTCCCATTATGTTTTAAAATATTTGTATATGTTGATCATTTCTAAAAATGTTGCCCAATTTTATCCATATACCAAGTCTAAAGTTTGTAAAGTGGGTTGATATGTTCCTGGTTTGTAGCATTCTTTGTATAAAGTAGCATTCAAACTACCCTCTTACCAACTAATAGCCAATCCTACTTTACCCACTAATCAAGACAGTTGATAACCTTAATTGCATTTCACTATATCTAATAATTTGATCTTCCTGCTCCTTTTAAAATTCAATGTTATTGTTTTTTCTCTCTCCTCGTTTCTTGTCTGTGAAACCTCTAAACATTGTTTCTCATACCGTTCTCGTTTCTCGCTTCTGGTAACATAGGTCGCAATCATGTCATTACCTCAAGCAAACTTTTGCATTTCCCAAAATCTTCAGAAGTAACATCCTATTGAAATTTGTTTCAACATAAGTCAACCATCACATAGAACATCCTTCGAACTCATACACTGTTCCGACCCAAAACACTCCTTGGGTACAAGATTCATTAAAACTATATCAGCATACATGCATTGTAGTTATATTCGTTCCTGTTCTACCACCCCACTTCCAAGCTCATGTCTTTCATTTAACCATTAGAAGCAAATAACTCGGCAATGTGTCCTTTCAGTGGTTTACAATATGCACAAAGGAATTTGTAATCTTCACAACACGAGTTTAGATGATGATGGTAGAATTATTGTGCCAAAGAGGTGCATTCTATATCCCAGTAGGGGGAGATGTGTAACTCCTTCCGTGCTTGTCCTAGAGTTGACACGTGTCCATTTTAAAAAATAATCAAAATATTATAAAAAATAACATGTCGATTATTTAAAACATTTACAAAGACATATATATATATATAAAACTATACAAATTGGATAAATTAAAACTCTTCCTCAACATTTGCATTCTAAAAATGGGTTTGCACTTAGAGAGATTTGATCCCTCTAGGCGCTTGGTAGATCCCTTTAAGATGGATCTATGCTAGTAATGTCTATAGTGTGAACCAGAGAGTTGTATCCTCCAAAACAACATTTTATAAACAAGAAGGCTTCCATTAACCTTGGAATTTGGGATTTGAAGTCTATGGTGAGGGAAAGCTATGCTCTATGGACATTCATACATGGTATATATCTCATATACAATAATGGGTTCAACAGAATGACCCTATGTTACTTCTAAAAAACACCGCTCTCATTAACTTCCAAAACTCCAAGAATGGAATCAAGATAATAATTCATGCGTCGGTGGTTGAACTCAAGAAGACTTCCATACGTTCGATCAGCCACACCAACAAAAATTGCTTCAGTGTCGAGGCTGAATGAAATTCCAGCAACCTCCCAAAAAGATCAATTTCTTGGCTCTTTGTATAATTTTGCCTAGTATCATAGAGATGCAAAAAATCTGTTGGCTCTGCCATGCTATGTTACAAGAAACGAGAAACAGGAAACAGAACAAGAAACGAGAACGATACAAGAAACGAGGTTTAGAGGTTTCGCCTAAAAGAAACGAGGAGAGAGAAAAACAACAAAACTGAATATTCCCAACCATATACCCTATTTTCGGATTTGGATTTAGGACATGATTGTTTCCTATAGTTAACAAAGTAAAGAAACACCAATCTTTTCAATGTCATACATGACTTATAAGCACCTCCTTTGACACCCAATCAATTAAATCTTAAAGAGCAAAATCAACTAAGATTAATCATAGGAACCTACATAGATAGTTACCTAATGAACCAACTACAAATCTTTGAACCCTGACTTACTAGATAGTTACCCAATGAACTGACTATATCCTGCGTGGATGATTTAAACATAAACTTCAATTTTGAATCTGCTTGTTTTATCATTGATAAAAAAGTAGCATACAGATCAAGCATAATCCCATTAATCTTCAAATTCATGAGGTTATGGTCACAAGGGAAACATGAAAGGTGTATAATGGTAATTGGGTAATTAGGATTTTCTACATAATAATCAAGGACTTTACAATAAGAAAATTCTTAGTGCAACAAATACAGGCTAAGTTGAAAGCTTCCTAACATCCCAAAGTCTACAGGTGGTATCCTGATTCCCAGTAGCCAAAATATAACCATCTGGATAATAGGAAGATGCAAAAGAGTAATCCTAATGCCCTCTTAGAGTTCCCACGCTCTACAAAACACCAAACCCAATTATTGAAGTTAAATAGCTCAACAAAAATAGAGACTGGCAGAGACAAGAAGACAAGCAAACAAGCTACATTAAATCATATTCCCTAATGCAAGGAACATCTATTTTCTTGCATCGTGAACTATGCATTTAAGTGACTACTAGGCTTTGATAATTTCAAGTCTTAACTGGCCACTAACCCAACTAGATCAAATTAACTTTACAAGATAACACCTTGGTACTTACGAGGCAGACTCCACCCTACAACTATGCTCATAAATGGTTAGAATGTGTAAAAATACCTTTCCAATCTTGCAGTATGCAAGCAAACAATCTACATTATCTCCAAGAACTGCAACGAGTTTATCGTCTGGACTAACAGAAGTATGATGCAAAATTGACAATGTCCCCTCAGAAACACAATAATGTACAATTGAAATATACATCTATATACACCATTAGACTAAAGACAGAATGAACGAAGCAGTAATATTTCTTTTCCTATGATATCCAGGCCATCATCTTGCAATAAATTCCCATCATATGTTAAGTTTAAACCAGCAGAAACTTCCCTCCCATAAAATCCAGTAATCTTGAAGTAAAATAATATAACACTCACATTTATAGACCAAGGAAAACGGAAGCGCCTAGAGAATAAAATATCTCCAGGTGCAAACCCCTTTTTAGGATGCAAATGTTGAGGAAGAGTTTAAATTTATCCAATTTGTATAGTTTTATATATATGTCATTGTAAATGTTTTAAATAACCCACATGTTATTTTTTATAATATTTTGATTATTTTTTAAAATGGACATGTGTCAACTCTAGGATGAACATGGAAGGAGTTACAAATCTCCCTCTACTGGGCTGTAGAATGCGCCTAATATCTACAGTGTGAACCAGAGAGTTGTATCCACCAAAACAACATTTTATAAACAAGAAGCCTTCCATTAACCTTGGAATTTGGGATTTGAAGCCTATGGTGAGAGAAAGCTCTGCTCTATGGACATTCATACATGGTAGATATCTAATATACAATAATGGGTTCAGCAAAATGACCCCATGTTACTTCTAAAAAACACCTCTCTCATTAACTTCCAAAACTCCAAGAATGGAATCAAGATAATAATTCATGCGTCGGCGGTTGAACTCAAGAAGACTTCCATACGTTCGATCAACTACACTGACAAAAAACGCTTCAGTGTCGGGGTTGAATGAAATTCTAGCAACCTCCCCAAAAAGATCAATTTCTTGGCTCTTTGTATAATTCTGCTTAGTATCATGGAGATGCACAAAATTTGTTGGCTCTGCCATGGCCATAAAGCAACCATCTGATGAAAACCGTATCGATCTTATAGCACCCATTCGACCCTTCAAGACAGCTAGGGAAGTTGAAAGCTTCCTAACATCCCAAAGTATACAAGTGGTATCCTGATTACCAGTAGCCAAAATATAACCATGTGGATACCAAGAAGATGCAAAAGAGTAATCCTAATACCCTCTTAGAGTTCCCATGCACTACAAAACACCAATCTCAATTATTGAAGTCAAACAATGCAACAAATATAGAGACTGGCAGAGACAAGAAAACAAGCAAACAAGCTACATTAAACCATATTCCCTTATGCAAGGCACATCTACTTTCTGGCATTGTGAACTATGCATTTTAGTGAATAGGGTTTGATAATTTCAAATCTTAACTGGCCACTAACCCAACTAGATCAAATTAACTTTACAAGATAACACCTTGGCACTTACGAGACAGACTTTACCCTACAACTATGCTCAGAAATGGTTAGAATGTGTAAAAATACCTTTCCAGTCTTGCAGTCTGCAAGCAAACAATCTACATTATCTCCAAGAACTGCAACGAGTTTACCGTCTGGACTGATAGAAGTATGCTGCAAAGTTGACAATGTCTCCTCAGGAACACGATAATGTACAATTGAAATATACATCTATATACACCATTAGACTGAAGACAGAATGAACGAAACAATAATATTTCTTTTCCTATGATATCCAGGCCATCATCTTTCAATAAATTCCCATCATATGTTAAGTTTAAACTAGCAGAAACTTCCCTCACATAAAATCCAGTAACCTTGAATTAAAATAATATAACACTCACATTTACATACCAAGGAAAACAGAAGCGTTCAAGCACTGTAAATTTGTCTGTGTCAAATACTCATACTGCAGAGTCATTATTTGAAGTCATTAGTCGAGTTGCACCACTATAGAGAACAAGACATGGTCAATGTGTGTAAAATGGGGTACAAAAAGAATCACTCCACAATCATTTTAAACAAATAATGAATATAAACTTGCATTGTTGTAGATCTCTACTGCAATAGTGATAGCATTCTCATCATGGGATATTTTTGTACAGAAGCTCACTCCCGGCCTATTCAAATACTAGAATCAAATAACAACAAATGTAAGCTATGCTCACAGAAAGGATCCATCCACATCAATCTTCAGTTTAAAAAGTATTGATAAACATCACAACCTAGTCAATTCACCTTTAGGCCATTTAGAATTAAAATTTTAAAACTCACCTTGCAAACGAGTTCTCCCTGAAAACCAACAACAACAACTAAATTGTCCTTCACGGACATTGCACTGACCTGGACTCGTGTCAGACCTTGTGGGGATGAACCAGGATGTTTCTCTCAAGTCAAAATCCCCATAAATTAGTAACAAGAAGGAACATATAGTAACACGAGTAAAACAAGTATTCTGAATGCTGCCTACAAATGTTCAGTTACAATTGCTCAAAGATGCAGACAACTCAACAATGCTTCATAGAAAATTTACAAAGACAATCACAAATAGCAAACAATCACATACATTTGGAGGAATTACCTCAGGTGGAACAACATGACCAGCAACATGGAGAACTTCAACCCCTTTCTGTTTCAATGGAGACCAATGCATGATAGAATAATTTTGCATGAGGTAAACATTGTTTGAAAAACGTAATTAAGAGCTGATTGTGTATCTAGTCTTCGTCGGCTCTATCAATATACAATGTCATTCAGTCAGTAAGTTTGCAGCCAATCCGGCGCACGTCAAGTTTGTATTTATGTAACTGCGTTTGTATTCCGCAAGAATTCTTAGGTAGAAATTTATTGCAGTGTTTAATGTATCACAGTAGCTCCAGGTGAAGCAATATTAAGTCATTGGTGATGAAATTCCAATATATAGAAGAAGATAATTGAAGATCAGAGAGAGATGTGTGAGGGAATAAGAGAAGAAGTGAAGAGCTGTGAAGTGTATGAAGAGCCCAAGCTCTGTAAGAAGTGAAAGATCATAGTAAAATCTCATCTCCATGTATTGCGGTCAAGTTGCTCTATTTTGATACGGTAATATATAAGTTCATCGTTTTATGAATTCATTCTCAAGAATGTTGAATGTTGCATGTCGCACATCTTCTCCAGATTTACTTGCGTGAATGTTATTTACATTTACTGGTTGTAAAAGAAATCAATATCTCCAATATTTCACGGTGGTAAAAGTTGTTTATATTTTATTGTAAAGCTTGTTTAAAATTGGGTTATGCGAAGTTAACTTGTGCAAATTTAATCTTCGTGAAGTTAAAGAAGTTTGCGAAGTAAATGTTGTGCCAAGTGCGAAGTTCATTTATGCAAAGTGAAGTATTTCGCGAAGTTAAAGTATGAAATGCGCAGTTGCGAAGTTAATTTGGTAAATGCGCAGTTAATTTCCGCGCAGTTAATCTGTGAAGTAAAGTGTTCGGAAAAAATTAGAAGTTTACTTCGCAAAGTATATGCTAGGAGAAGCGAAGTCCTAAAGTGAAGAAAATGAAAAATATTTATTTACTACGCAGTTCAATCTTTTGACTGCGCGGTGTGCTTTTCCCTTGATCTGGTATCAGAGCGTGGTTTACGGAAAGAAGAAGTTGTATTTACAAAGAGGGAAAAGCAATTAAAGGTTAATAATGGATTCTACTTCTGGTAATTTGCAAACTCGAATCTTTTCAGGAAAAAATGATGAATATTGGTCTCTAACTATGAAAGCTTTGTTTAGAGGTCAAGATGTATGGGAAATAGTCCAGAATGGCTATGTAGAACCAACATATATGGCATCATACAACAATCTCACGCAAGCTGAGAAGGATGTCTTGAAGGAACAGAGGAAGAAAGATGGAAAGGCATTGTTCCACATACATCAAGTGACACATGAATCCATACTCCCAAGAGTAGCAGTAGCAACGTCATCTAAGGAAGCGCGGGACACATTGGAAACTTCCTATCAAGGCTTGAACAAGGTAAGGACTGCGAAAATTCAAATCCTTAGAAGATATTTTGAATCTCTGTCAATGAAAGAAACAAAGTCAGTAGAATCATTTTATACTCGAGTTATTGGTCTGATTAATCAAATAAAGTCTCATGGAGAAAATCTAAGTGACCAAAGAGTTGTTGAAAAAGTTCTTAGAGTTCTTCCAAAGAAATTTGAATTTTTAGTTGTGACCCTGGAGGAAAACAAAGATCTGTCCCAATTTACTATTGATGAGTTGCAAGCCTTATTACTCAATCATGAACATAGAATCAACAGTTCAGATACATCACTAGAAGGTGCGATCGGGATTCGAACAACGTGATGCCTGAGTCGCATCAGGAAAAAAAAATGAATGTGGATTGGTGGCAGGTTGGTGCACCAACAGGAACATAATGCAGAAGCAGGGAGGCTTGTGCCGCAAGTTAGGAGTGGTCTGCGACCAGTGGCAGGGTTGCAACCCGGTCAAATCAGCAATAAATGCCAAAAGTGAAAGCAGTTGATTAATGACGCTTGTTCGAATGATGGGCATTAATGGCAGATTCGGTCGATTGAATGACAGGATCAACGACGGATTTGCGTTATTAATATGGGATTTCGGTTGAGTTAATGCATGATTTAGTGATGATTACGGAGGATTCGGCTGGACACTATAAAAACAGGTAGAAGTTGGTTGGAAGGCACCAAGATTTTAGTTGTTAAGTGCCTGTGCAGAGCTGAAGAGTATTGTTACAGCTTGGCGAGTGCAGTTGTGAGTTGGGAAAGGTTCAATTGAACTTGTAGAGTGCCGTAAGGAGGGAGAAGCTATCAGTTGAGAATGCTAGGTAAGGTAAGCCACGAGAGCTAGAAACAGTTGAGATTAGTAGTGAGGTTGAGTCTCCTTTCACCGGGATTGTAATTGAGGAAGAAGTTGAGTCTGCAGGATACGTCAATCTTGAGGCAGAAGTTGCAAACATGCCGGTGGGGACATTAGTAATCTCCAAGAAGAGTCGAGGGGGTCAGCATTCTGAGTCACCGCAGAGCAAGAGGCAACTTAGATCATCAGCCGCGGTGGTAGGAGAAGATCAGGTGCAGGTAGGGCAGTCCAGTTGCCACGTTGACGAGTCTTCCCCATGGGAGGGACTATCGGCTGTTGACATCCCTGGGTATATCCCTCCCAGTCGGTCGGATGCAACCCTGTGCAAGATGAACCCGAAGCATAAGTATGGCGTGAAGATGTCAACGCTCCCTGCTGGAATGGAGTGCTCTGTTGATATTGGGTCGGCGTTGATGCGCCTATGATACGATGATCATGATATGGTGGCCTACCCAGAAATTGCATCGACCCCATATGTGCCCAGGTCACAACTTACCGCGACGCCGATTCTATAGGATTGGGCACGAGGATTGAAATAGGACGGCTTGTTAGGGCTCATTAACATGCCGCATTTTGGGCGAATGGCAGAAGTTAATGCGTGTGTGCAGTAGCTGCTTGTGTGCTTCCATGGTGGCTCCTTGTGGCTGGACAGAGAAATTCTGGTCACTGTTGATTTGATTTCACACATTACCGGATTTCCTAAAGATGGATTCGATCCGTCGCAGTACTTCCAAGGGAAGGAGAACGACAAAAAGAGGGTGGGACAACTGGTGAAGAAATATGGCTTGGAAACGGATGGTCATGGGTATCGCACCAACAGTATCAATGATAAGGCAGTACTCACCGGCACCAAGATTTTATCCTGCAAGGTGGTCAGGGGTGGTCATCCTAACCAGTGCAACTCAGGGATTGTCGCATGTGCAGTACAATGCGCGGAGGGTGTCCAAATGAACTGGTCCTTGTTTCTATTAAATCAATTGGTGGAGGATGCTATGGTGGTTCAATCAGGTAAGGGTTCATTCACATATAGTTGGCTTCTGCTATTGATTGCATTCATGGCTTGGAAGGAGCCCGACACGTACCAGGGCATGGAAGTTGCAGCTGCAAAAGAGCGGCGGGGTGCGCGCTATCAGAACTTATGGTATGTATGGGAGCCAGAGTGACTCTGGGATTGCCAATTGCTATTCTAGCTCTATTGGGAGATGCTTTGTGATGCAGCGATAAAGGTACTATGGATATCCGAAGAAACTGCGGCCAAGTTTAAGCCGATCATGGAGTTTGCAGTTCGACCGCATGCTATTTATGTGCAAGCAAGGCGTGAGCCCAGTCGACAGTGGTTGCTAACCCCTTACAAGGTAACGACGGAAGAATTGGATTCCATTGTGAATGATTGCCCGTCGAAATGGCGTGAACCTGTGGCATTGGCACATATTGAATTTGTAGAGCCGACGAAGGGTCCAGATGATCGTATATCGGCACAGGACCCGCACAGTCATCATGATTCCGATCAAGAGTCCATTAAAACACTAGCGGATGACGATAGTGACTGCGCCTTGGAAGAGAACAGAATGAAAGGGCACCAAGACCCGGCGACAATTAGTGGGCTGCCCCTGCCAACGGAAGTGCACTTGGGTCGACTTAACAAAGCAATCACTGATGCATCCATCGTAGCAGCTCAAAAGATGACAATGGCGACAGATGAAGGATTCCATGCGCTCACTGTTCGTATGGACTCTTTGTATGACATGGTTTCACGGAGAGAACCGGACGAAGCAGTGGCACCACAAGTTAGCACAATCAGCATCGAGCCGCGGGTCGGGAATTTGGAGATTCCCCCGATTGCGATTGTGACTGAAGATGACGCTGTGAACGCTTTGAGGCAGCAGTTACAGAAAGTGTCCATCAATGTTAACACATTACCGGCACAAGGATTGACAATGATGCAAACAGTTTCTAGCCCAAAAATAGCTGACATAATGCATGAGATCAGTGTTAAGTGCACGAGGATGTAGAAGCATGAGGCCGCTGCACAAGCAGCCATTACGGAGTTGACAACACGGTCCATTGCAGCACAGCAGGCTGTGGATGAGCTTGAGGAAGACATCAAGAAGGAGCGAGCTGAGAAGGCTTGCGAGATTGAAGAGATGAAGAAAGAACAGGACCACCTCATCGCGGAGAAGGCCGATATGTGGGATGATAGTGTCCGTGTAAAGCGGGCCATTGTGGAAGCTTATTAGCATGTGCTAGAGCACACTAAAGGGTTGGATATGCTTCAGCATGCGCAGCAACTGGGGGCTTCTATTGTCTAGTTGTGGCACGAGAATCAGGAGTTGTGAGCTCAGGTGAATCCTGGAACACCACAAGCAGAAGTGGACAACCGCAAACGAGCCATTGAAGAGATAGAAACACAACTGACAGAATTGGAAACCATAGCGACGAAGCTCACAATCGACACAGTGCAATCTTGGGGTCGTATCGTTCAAGATGAATAGGTCGAACAACTGATGAAGGTTCGGCAGGAAGCGGAGGGGTAGTTGGCGACACTCAAAGCGGCGATGTGTGTGATGCCACCTATGGAGCAGGTTCCCAATTCTACAGATTTGAAATATCTCCAGTAGCACATCGCCAAGGCAGATGAGCGACAGAAGAAGCATGTTGCGCACCTGGAGGAGTTCCAAGATGTTGGTGGCTAGTTCATGATGAAGGCTGGCGAAGTTCTCCAAGCAGTACAGGGACATCGTCAACAAGTGGGTGCGAAGCTGATCGACGTCATCGACATCCAGGAGGCATCGACGACATCAAATGAGATGGTCACGACCACCACGTAGCAGTATGACAAATTCAAAGTGAAGACTGAAGAATACACCATGTCCAGTTGACGTGGCTTGAGGGCAAGCCACAAGATTGTGTTGGGGGCCTGTTGGCAGGCGGTTTGGTAAGGAAGAATCACAGCATCGCCGATGCTGCGACACGTCAGAAGAGGTCATGGAAGGAAGAAGGTTGCATTATTTTATGTATTTTTGAGTCGATTGTACCCCAGAATGCGGGTTTTTGGGTCATTGAACCATATGATATGTAATTTGGGGCTAATAGTACCGCAGTAGGTGGGTTTTTGGGTCATTTGGACTGCGTCAGTTATATTTTGGGTCATTTGTCTAAGTGTTGGTTAGGAAGTTGTTAGTAAGTGGACAAGCATTGTAAAGGCGGAATCCTATATATAAACATGAGTTGTAAGTGTTGCATGATCAGATAAGATCGGAAGAGAGTATGATTTTTGGATGTTGATTGTGCGCATCTTTGAGTCTGTATGTGAGATCAAGAGATATTGCTGAGATCTGGTTTTACAGAGATGTTGTATCATGGTTTTTTCTGAAGTAATATCACATGATGGAACTATTTGGTGAAATTCCCTGGGTACCTTTTCTTGTCATGATAATGCATGTTGCGATTCACAATTGATGCTATGATTTCTTGCTGCAGTCGATACTTTAATGTTATACTTGTTGCGATGAATGCTTCTGCTTGATGTTATGAATATGAATGATGTTAAACTTGAATTCATAGATCTGTCTTGAATGTTACGATAAGTTAAGTAAGTGTTGCCGCAACCATCCTCCTTCATTCGGCGGAAACATGGTTCCATCCACTCTCCCTTGATCGCCTAGGGTGAGACCTCATCTGCTCTACAGATGTTGCCAGACAGGGTAAAACCTATCTGGGCCGGTGCTCAGGGAGATCGCGGTGGGTTGGTGTTGACATTTATGGGAACCCTTGTCGACTGGGTTTGAGTCAACAATAACATGTTATTGGTTTCATTGAAACGGTGTTGTTCCATTAGAATCATTTATATGTTTGCAGTAAAAGCGCAGTTTTTTTTGGTATTAGAGTTTTGTGGCAAGCAGTCTATACATAGATGGTCTTTGTACATCTTTACTTAAAGGACAACCTTGAAGATCTGGATGAAGGTGTTTACCCCACCTATGAAAAGTGGCTGCATCACACCCTCCACAGATACCAAGGGAGCATTTAAATTAGGGTGGAAGTAGGGTATGTCAAGGACATATCCTCATGTCAAGACTACCCAAATGCTCCAAGTCCTTCCACTTACTAAATTTTTTAACTTGCTGGGAATTACCATATTTATAAGGCCTGCATAATATATCAACGTTGTTGTATAAAATATTAAAATGTCACTGTTTGATGGTGAAACAGGTTCAAAAACCCTCTAGCAAGCTTCTAACAAGGATAACCAATTTCAAATAATATTTATGGGTCAAATCTGCTTCTCATTTACTCTTATTAAATCTTGAGGATGTTGATGTTACAAGTTTGAAATATTGATCAAATAGGGCCAGAGTAACCATGTTTCGGCATCACAAAGGATCTAGCAAGAAACCAATCCAAAAATTATTTTCAAGCTGAACACACTTTTCAAATGTGGATCTAATGGTATGGCTGCCTGAATAATGCAATAAACTCTTATTGAACTAAGTGACCTCTCAATAATGATTGTTTGACTTTATTAGTAGGTGCCAAGTGATATGATAAACCACAGCTAGACACTTCTCCTTAGTTTGCTGCTGAAAATTCTCCACTTTCAGCTGATCAATATGCTTGAATAAGATCCATTCACCTACATGACTTTGTGTGATTTGCTACAAGTATCTTCTATGAATTTATTCTCCATTATATCCTGGATTATTTATGAAAACATGCTGCAAAATCTGCAGGCTTTTGATGTTGGTACAAGAGCTCAAAATACTTCCCAGAATGACCTTGATACAATCTACATCTACAAGATCCACTCAATCAAAATAAATTACTCAATCTATAAATGAATATGCCTTTTCCTCTGCTAGTGGGTCTCAATCCGATCAATCATCTGGGTGAGGTACTAGCTGTATTTATTTTACTTCATTGTCAACCCAACCTCAAAGACCTAGTTAGCCCAACCTCCCCCAATGCATTTTAATAGTTTGAACACAACATGGGGTCAAAATACATGCCCCAAAATAACACCACAACTGTACAACAAACATTTGTTCTAAACTCCTACATTCTAGAATAAGCTCTAGCCTCCACAAAATCTTGAAGATTTTTAAATTCCAAGTCAAATATTTTCACTTTTCACTATTGTCAACTGCCCAAGGGAGGAAGGGACCTATGGAAGATGAGACATTAATCACAAGTTGCATGTTTCCCATTTGATTAAGGTCCTTGTAACAAAACTCATATATCTCTCCAAAACAAGAAAACACTAATGTTGAGTCCCTAATGTTGAGCCCCAGCTGCTCCAAACACAGTTTGACTCCCTGACACTAATCTTAGTTGAGCAGAATAGGACTTTCTACTTGACAGTTACATTGTATCTAGTAATATTTGCAATCTACGCATTTCAACCTTCCATGTTAGGTAAAGTTTCCTGGGGGTTTCATCTCTGCAAGTCAAAGAACAACTGTGATTCTTCAAATGGGGATCAATGCATTTGGGGCCTCCAAAAAATCCAAACGCATGCTCCCAAGGTACAAAAGATCAAGAAAGAGAAGATGAAACACCTACTTCCAAGATAGTCAATATCCAATATAAGGGGATACGAGCTGACAAGTATAGGAATTCCAAAGTTTAATTGACTTCAACGAAGCAAGTGCAAATCATTTAATCCATGGTCAAGACATACTTTAGAATGTAAAAATATTCTGAATGCACACTTTGAATTCTTCAATGCTCTACAAGATATAAAAACATATAACCAAAAGATAAGAAATGAAATGGCTATGACAACGAAGCGAAAATAGGCCCATCTAAAGCATATTTTCCTTTTGTACTCCACAACCTCCAATCAAAAAGGGATCAGCATAGTCATCAACTAAAAGTTTGAACAATGTAAACCACATGTAACAAATTTTTTGGAAATTGCCAGAAATTGTTCTGCAGTTTTTAGGGCACTGCAAAATGGTTTCCAACAACTAGAAATATTTTGAAACCAGATTCAATGCTATTCAATGTAATTCTTGGATACAAGTTTGCATTTTCTTCATGTTTTCAAACTAGGCATCCATCTTCATTATATGTATATAAAAAATGCCAAGAATTTCCCTTTGTTAGAAAATTTGATGCTGTAATTCCCAGTCTTTGTGATCAATATTGTATGTGCAAGTTTCAAATGGACTCAAAAATTGATATAGAAGTTGACTCCTTTGCAAATACCATAGTAATAGATCCCCCACATGAATCTTGGCAAATATTAAAGAGGCCAAAATATTTGAACAAGCCTAAACTCATCATGTGCATGGTACAATGCTTGCTTCATAGAATGTCCATCAATAATTGAAGCAAAGAAAGATAACAACAGTTTCCAGAATCATGCTGACAAATAGTCTTTCTTGCAGTGGTTCTAGGGTGCACATTGAAAATATATCCATCTTGTGGCACGAGTTATAGAGATTTTATAGGCCTAGCATATCCAATAATTTGTTAAGATTTAAATTTTTCATTTTATAAGCAATTCATTTGAACCTCTAATTCTCGATTCCAATAGAACAGATCTTCATTGGAAAAGGATAGTATTCATTTACATGGCCAAATTCATTACTTATTTATGGGTTTGCTCAATCTTATCATCTAGCTTGCCAACTTAACAATCCTATTCCAAAATATTCATAGAATTAAGATACTAGGTTTCATGCAATGTAAATGTGGGTGAAACAAGGAACACCCAGAGATGGCATTATCTAAACATAATTCTTTTTTACCATATATGTTCCATCATCACATATAAAATAAGGGAAAATACAATAAAGCACATACACAATCACGAGAAAGCAACAACAACTGTTGATAGAATACCATCGAATCACTTTAAAACACTCAGATCGCATGCTCTCCCTCTCATTATTCCTACATACACTCAAAATTTTACTAACTATAATGCAATAGTGAAGCCTAACAAGTGACAAAGTTGGTTATCTTGTCTTTCTATGGAAGGACAATATCCTATTATGAAATTGTGAGCTTCCACTAGAAATTGCCATGGGTAGTTGTTCACTTAAAATCACATTTGTGAGTTCACCTACATGAAGCCACAATTCAGTTGTCTGGATTATCAAAGAAAGATTTCCATGGGTAGTTGGCAAGCACTACAGCTCAGTGGTGCCAGCTCAACGCAATCACATTTTGTGAGCTCACTTAGTGACAATCCAGTTGTCCGAATCCAAGTTATTGCCACAAAAATATTAACAATGTAGTATTTTGATCCACAGTAAGATCTTGGAGCTATAGAGAACCTCACAAAATCGAAATATTTGAAATAACCAGTGAAAAAGCTTGAAAAGGAGACAAATTTACACACAATGTGAACTGAAACTTGGAATTATCAGACTGTCTAACATGTGAAAATGTTTAGAACAGGTTTATATTACATCATAGAGAAATTTGAGAGCCATAGAGAGCCCAAAATGAGTGTACAATGCTAATTGGCCAAATTGGCCTCAATCCCCCCTAGGTGGGTCCAACTTAGTCCTAATCATCCCAAACAGTCACGAATTTTGGTGTGGAGGTGGCTGAGCATTATGGGTCATAAATGAGGCCTAGGCATGTGTGGGTGAGCAAATAGAGGTGTGTGGGAGGTCCAAGGAAGCAATAAATACTCCAAATCTAGCAAAAAATGGGCAAAATCCACCCAAGCGCTCCAAGTCAACAGAGATTCCCCAATTCAAGGAAGGAGATCACTCTAGCATTTAATGAGGGCACACTTATGGACAAAACTGGAGTTTGGGTGAACTGGTTTTCTTGGAAGTGGGTGTGAACACTCTCAAAAGTGGTTATTTGACCAATTAAAGCAACCAAGTCCAAACTATAGTGTAATAAAGCATACATGGCAATACAATTGACTAAGGTTATGAACTATGGTACTAAGTATGGATTACTATTCTAACACCCCCCCTTAACCAGAACTTAGTACAACTCATGAATTTTAAGTGGGAGGCCTTGGCAACAAAGGCTCAAGTCACCTCATTACAAAACAAAAATTTTATTTGTCCATGTAAATTGAGGACAAGAAGGAAAAACTTATGGGATAAAACCTTCCCTCTAAAATGGGCATAGGGCTGAACCTGCAATAAAATTGCAGCAATCACCATCCATCACTCACTCCAAGAAAATCTCTCAAGTGAGTGAAGGTCTTCTCAGTAAAACACTCGGTGAAAATATTAGCAGTTTGCTTGGTGGATGGGCAATACTGCAAGGAAATCACTCTGTCATGCACCAAGCCCCAAAAGTAGTGCATATGGATTTCAATGTGCTTTGTTCTCTGCCTCTGAACTGGATTAGTCGATATCTTGATGTCACTTTGATTTTCCACCCAAATGTTGGTTGGAGAATCAATAGCAACACCAAATTTCCGAAGAATACCTTGCAACCAAACACACTGTGTGGCTGCATTCATTGTTGCCTTGTACTCGGCCTCTGCTGAAGAAAGTTAAATAGTGTGATGTTTCTTACTTGACTAGAAAATGGGACCTTCAGCAAACATGAAAACAAAACCTGAAGTGGACTTTCTATCAATGGAATCTCCAGCCCAATCGGAATCAGAAAATCCAACTAGTTGTAGTGAAGAACCAACTGCATAGTGTACCCCAAAACTCTTTGTTCCTTGGACATATTGAAGGATCTTTTTGGATTCCTTCCAATGAATCTCATGTGGCTGCTGCATATACCTTTCTATAGCACTTACAACATAAGACAAATCATGTCTTGTATGTGTAAGGTACAACAAACTTCCAACTAGTTTCCTGTAGAGTGTGCAATCCACCAATGGAGAGTCATCAAATTCACCTAGTTTTATGCCTGAAAGGAATGGGAACTTGGCTGACTTACATTCAACCATTTTAAACTTCAATAACAGGTCTGAAGCATACTTTGGTTGACTCAGCAATATACCTCTTTCAGTTTTCTCAATTTCCAAACCCAAAAATTTCCTTAGCAATCCTAGGTCACTCATGGAAAATTCACTGTGCAAAGATGCTTTAATTGAGCCAATTTGTTTGTTGCAGCTCCCTGTAATTAAAATATCATCTACATACAGTACAATGACCTGCAAAATATCATCACATTGTTGCAAATATACATTTGGATCAGACTTGCATCGAATGAAACCAATTGAGAGCAAAAAGGCATCCATTTTAGCATACTAAGCCCTTGGGGCTTGCTTGAGTCCATAGAGTGACATCTTCAACCTGCAAACAAGTGAGGGATCCTATTGGAAACCTTCAGGTTTCTGCATATATATCTCATCCTATAGCTTTCCATGTAAGAATGCACTTTTAACATCCATATGGTGAACTTGCCAACCCTTACTAGCTGCCATGGCTAGAGCTAGTCTAATTGAGTCCATCTTTGCAATCGCTGCAAAGGTATCGGTATAATCCGCACCATGGATTTGTGAGTATCCCTTATCCACTAAAATAGCCTTATATTTCAGATTAGAAACATCAGCAACAGGTTTGGTTTGAAAAATCAACTTACATTGCACAAGTTTCCTCTTGGGAGGAAGAGGCACCAAATCCCATGTTTTGTTCTCTTGGAGAGAATGGAATTCTTCTTCCATTGCTGATCTCCACCTTGCATAATGGTAAGCTTCCTGATATGATTTTGGATCAGATCCAATCATCATATAACAGTGATCAGCAAGTGCACTTTCATTTGCAAAGGAAGCATTGATTGTTTGAGATCTAGTCTTCCTAGGCTCTTGGGGATTGCTTGCCAATTCACTTGCAACTTGTATGATTTTTTCAGCCCACTTGGGCCTTGATGGTGACTCATCTACAACAATGTCATCTTCAGCCATGTCATCTTCAGAAATATCAGAAAAATCAGAACTTGAATCATCACTTACTTCATTAAGGTGTCGAGGAGATGAGCATTCCCCCGGTGCAAGCTCAAAATCAGGAATTGGCTCTTCTTCGAATTGCACACTTCTCTCAATGAAATTTTTGAGTGTGGAAGTGTCAAAGAGCTTATAACACTTTGTGTCTTCACCATGACCAGCCATGATACATTCTCTACTCTGTGGCTCCAAAGCCATCCTCTTTTCTGATAGAATTCGAGCCCATTCTCTAGACCCAAAAATCCTGAAATTGGAGACATTTGGTTTTTGGCCAAACCATGCCTCATAGGGTGTTTTACCTTTGACTGATTTGTGAAATGATCTGTTCTGAATGTGTGCAGCACAATTTATGGCTTCAGCCCATATATTAGGGCTTAGATCCCTAGCTTCAATCATGCATGTAGCCATCTCTTTGAAAGACCTATTCTTCCTCTCTGCCACACCATTTTGCTGTGGTGTGTAGGGGATTGAATGTTGCATTTGGATGCCACATTCCTCACAAAGGTGATGAATGTTTTTGTTCACATACTCCTTTCCATTATCAGTCCTAAGGATTTGTATCTTATGCCCACTATGATTCTCCACTAAGGCCTTCCAAATCTTCAATTGCTCAAACACTTCAGATTTTAATTTGAGGAAGTAAACCCAGCAGAATCGAGAGTAGTCATCTATGAATGTGAGTACATACCTTGATCCACCATAGGATGGAGTGGGTAGAGGACCAATGAGATCTGAATGTACCAATCCAAGTGGTTGAGTGGCTCTCCTTGCCACTCCCTTCTCATAGCTTCATTCTGGATGTTTCCCAATCACACAACCAATGCAAGCTCCATTTGAAGATTTGATTCCAGGAAGCCCTTCCACCATCTCATCTTTGTGCAATGTTTGGAGATACTTGTAGTTCATGTGGAAAAATATTTCATGCCATAGCTTAGATGTATCATTGGCATGAGAGTGAAGTGCTTGGTCACTAGAACCAGGGAGGAAATTTGAGAACTTGTACATCCTCTCTTGGTGGTCTGCATACCCAACTGCCAAGACTCGGTTTGAAGAAATTTCTGAGATATCTACCAAATCAGGAGTAAATGTTACTCTCTTGGCTTCTCCTGTATGGGTCATTTGATACGCTGATAACAAATTTTCAGCCAACGAAGGTACATAGAGCACATCATTGAAATAACCATGTTCCAAATCGATCCTACCAATCCCTTTGGTCTGGATCTCAGAGTCATCTCCCATTTGAACTGTTGGGACACTATTCGAATGTATAGAGGAGAAGAGCTCTCTAGATGAAACCATATGCCTAGAAGCCCCTGAATCAATAATGACGGATGAGGAATTAGAAGTACCTGCTACCAAAGCATGACATTTCTCCTTGTTTTCGGGATTTGAGGTGCCATCTTTCTTCTTTGCACCATCTGGGACAGGGATGTTGTTTTTCTCCAGCAGTTGCACCATTGTGTCAATGGTTTTCTTCATGCATGAGCTCTCTGGATGCCATCCCTTGTTGAAATAGGTGCATTTGGTCTTCTCTTTTCCCTTCTTGTCCTTCTGCTTGGAAGGATTCGAACCCCCATCAACAGATTTGGTTTTGTCAAACTTCCTCTTCTCTGGCTACTTCGAACTCTTTTCCTTCTGCTTTCCTTTGGAGGCATTCGAAACACCCATGGCCAAGGATTGATCTTTCGATTTGGTGGTACCCATTTGAACTAGCTTGTCTTGCTCCTGATTAAGACACTCCATGAGGGTTGCTAGTGATGGCATTTTCCAGTTTCGAAGGGTCATTTTGGCAGAATGAAATGTGCTTACAAACACTGAGAATTCTGGCACTAGCTTCGAAAGGATGGACAGTATCAATTGTTCTTCCTTCTTAACAATTCCACATTGTTGCAGCTGCAGCACTAATGAATTAAATTTGGTGAAGAACTTCTGGATGGTTTCAAAATGCGTTGGGCTCAAGCTAATGAGCTCATTTTCAAGTTGATGGCCTCTCAGTTCATCAGTTTTCCCAAAGAGTGATTCAAGCTTCACCCACACTTCATTTGGGGTTGTCAAACTGTCTGTATGAAACAAGAGATCCCTCAAAATGCTCAGGCATAGCAATCCATATGCTTCATCAAGTCGATTGTAGTACTTTGCTTTCTCCACAGTAGAGTTTGGCTCCACTTTTGTGCCCATGGTTACTCTATAGAGACCCTTAGATCTCAGTTTGATGACCATTTCATCCTTCTAATCGAAGAAATTGAAGGAAGTGAGCAAAATTTGGTTAGCTTCCATTTCTGCTAGCATTGATGGTGAGAAAACTGCTAAACAACCTGCAAAAAACACTCAATTTTTATCTGGAAATTCTCTCAAGAATGCAGCTCAATGCTCAATATTGATATGCAACTCACTAAATCCACAAGGATCTGATACCATGTGAGTATTTTGATCCATAGTAAGATCTTGGAGCTATAGAGAACCTCACAAAATTGAAATATTGCAATAACCAGTGAAAAAGCTTGAAAAGGAGACAAATTTACACACAATGTGAACTAAAACTTGGCATTATCAGACTGTCTAACATGTGAAAATGTTTAGAATAGGTTTATATTACATCATAGAGAAATTCGAGAGCCATAGAGAGCCCAAAATGAGTGTACAATGCTAATTGGCCAAATTGGCCTCAATCCCCCCTAGGTGTGTCCAACTCAGTCCTAATCATCCCAAACAGTCACGGATTTTGTTGTGGAGGTGGCTGAAGCATGCTGGGTCATAAATGAGGCCTAAGCATGCGTGGGTGAGCAAATAGAGGTGTGTGGTAGGTCCAAGGAAGCAATAAATGCTCCAAATCTAGCCAAAAATGGGCAAAATCCACCCAAGCGCTCCAAGGCAACAGAGATTCCCCAATTCAAGGAAGGAGATCACTCTAGCATTTAATGATGGTGTACTTGTGGACAAAACTGGATTTTGGGTGAACTGGTTTGCTTGGAAGTGGGCGTGAACACTCTCAAAAGTGGTTATTTGACCAATTAAAGTAACCAAGTCCAAACTATAGTGTAATAAAGCACACATGGCAATAAAATTGACTAAGGTTATGAACTATGGTACTAAGTATGGATAATTGTTCTAACAAACAACAACTAGTATAGTTCCTCATGACAACATCTGTTAGAACTTCCACTAACAGATGCAATGGGTAGTTGGCAAGAATTGTGAATACGTTGGAGACACCTCAATGAAATCACATTTTCTGAATTCACTTACATGAAGCCACAATTCAGTTGCCCAGATCCAATTTATTGCTACAGAAATATTTCCATGGGTAGTTGGCAAGAATTGGAGCTAAGTGGAGACATCTCAATGCATTCACATTGTGAGCTCACTTAGTGACAATCCAATTGTCTGAATCCAATTTATTGCAAGAGAAAGATTAACAATTAGTACATTTCATCACGCCAACATCTCTTAGAAGTTAGAACTTCCACTAATAGATGCAATTGGTAGTTGTAAAGAATTGTGAATAAGTGGAGACAACTCAATAAAATCACATTTTGTAAGTTCACCTACATCAAGCCACAATTCAGTTGTCTGGATCCAATTTATTGCCACAAAAAGATTAACTAGTACAGTTCCTTATGCCAACATCTATTTCGAACATAACTAGCATGTTTCTTTCCTTAACAACAACCCCAATTTCAAATTTCTCCTAATTATATACTAAAAACAATCTAACTAATTTCTCTAACTAACTTGAGGAAGGTGACCCCTTCTGCAAGCCACTGGAATGCAACCACACATGCCACAAGAAAGACACTCAACCAAAGATGAAGAATGAGAGTACTAGATTTTTTGATGGTAGAATCCACAAAAGGTTAAGTAAAAACATACCTGGAGTTTGCAGTGACGAGTCTGGACGTGAATCTTGATTGCAAGATCCATTTGGAGTCTGCACGTGATTGTAAGAGCTGAAAAAACAAAATTCCAGATCTTGGCAATGCCGAATAACCTTAGCAAGAGCCTAGCAACTCCACAATAACGTTTGAAACCCAATTCTGTGAATATATAGGGGCGAAATTGGTCCATTCTGCTGCGATGCCGGATTTTTAATGAATTTCTATAACGAAAAACCTCCATAGTTAAAATCCAGGGGTGATTGGTCTCCATAGTAAAAACCCAATGTAAATCAAGGGCAATTGGTCTCCATAGTAAAAACCCAGTGAAAATCGGGGGCGATTGGTTCGAGTTTTTTTATTTTGAAGAAAAAAATGGACGAAATTTGGATTGTGAACCTCCATTTCCACAAATCGAGGGCGAATGGAGAATTTTACTCGCATTTTCGAGGGAAAAATTTGATTTTCCCATTTTCTTGTAAATATATTGATGGGATATATTTCATTTTACCTTTTCTTGGTAAATAAATTATGGGCTAAAGTTTAATAAGGAAAAAATAGGGTTTAATATAAAATATTCACCCACTAAATTTTTAAAACCTCTTAAAATTCGCCCATGGGCTATAATTCGCCCCTAAAATTATCCCTGAAGAACTGTGGTGACTGTATCTAACTTACTCTCTGCCACGCAGACTGCGAAATCTATGAACCAAAGTTTTAAACCCTAGTTGCTTTGGTGGAATGTAACTCCACTTGGCAACGTCATGGTGCAACACTCAGCAAGAAATAGAACTATCGCTTGTGCTCCAGCTAGCCATGCTGGATCTCACACGAAACTTCCAACTCCCGAGGCATTGCTGCATTAACGTTCCATTGTTGTTGAATTAAATGTTGGAAGTCCCACGATCGTCGATCGTGATCCGGGTCGTCTAGCTTGGGAGTGGTGCATGCATGAGCATCGTTGGTCTTGCTTGTGGCTGTTGGCACCAACTCTACAGGGTACTTCAACAATTTAATGAACTTGTGACTGAGTTCAGAGGTTGCCACTCCTCTAACCGGTATCACCTCGTTACACCAAAACCCTACCTTGCATTCGTTGTTCATTCGACAATTCAACGGGTTCCTTTGAGCTCTTCTTCTCCGATCATGGCATTTGATCCCGAACTAGGGAGGAGGTGCTCTCATAAAGCTCCAACACTTCTGCATGAGGTAGCTACTAGAAGTGTTGCTGGGTACACGTCTTACAGGTAAGAAAGTTCATGGTTTACGCATTTACCCAAAATCTTACTTCGCTGTTTCATTATGAGAATGTTATGCTGTCACAGTTTAACTGACGGCCCGTGGTTTTGTTTTACAGGTATGGTGCAACTCCAGCTTGGACTTCGCGTTGGTTTGACCCCAACGGTAAGTGGTTACACCAACACTAGCTCATTGTCCGATTTACTTTTTACACAGGAACAAGTTACTATCACGACTAACTACCGTAGTTGACACTTCTCAACACAGGCACTATGAGACCATGGGCATGCTAGGTCATTTGATGCTGTCACTCGGACTTGGAACGAATAATCAACTGCAAACGTGTCCAGGTAACTCGACATCCTTGGTCCTTCAGGTGAAACTGCCTCGCTGGTTTTGGATGGGTTACTTAAGACTCTTGATTCTCTGTCTGCTTATGCTACAACAAGGCCTTTGACCGTCCTTGCTGTTGCATGCAACTTTGTTTAGGGGTTGAAGGCTTTCCCCAGCCTATAGGTGAATGTAATGTTAGCCTTGATTTGTATGGAAAACAAACTCTTCATTTCACTGGACCTTGGGTGGCTTGGCCACGCTGGGCATCGCTAGTTGAGCATTGTCTTGTTTTGGTTTCACCCATGAAGGGATTTTAGGGTGGAAAAGAAGAGCGATAGCTATGGACTGTATTATTTTGTGTGTAAATAATGAATGCATTTGAATATGAAACGTTTAAGTATTAGTATGTTTTATTACAGTGTGGAAATGATATGGATGTTCTCGACCTCTGTTTTCCTTTTCTACTAAATGAACAGAGTTATGATGCTAATCATGTTGCATTCATATTTTTACATGTGAAAAGGTTAACTCGTTTGACACCAGCAATGGGATAATACTTGTATCATTTTCGCCCATAATGTCTGTGCATTATTCACTGGGCTCGAAATGGTTAGATGATATGTTACAGCATTAAAATGATTAAATTATTCGTTCCTCAATGCACATATTTATTCGTAGGTTAAACATGGTAACTATGTGCATCGGGTCGCACTCAACTTGCTTCACCGAATCGTTTTGGTATAAACATATATAGTTCAACATCTGTATAATATGCAAATGAACGTTGTTCCATATTAATCCCTGAGCATAACCAAAATGCATAAATGTTTATGGTAGTTGCATTATACGTATATATATTTAGATTCGTTTTTACGGTGTTGTGCTGCTCTGTTTGTTCTTAAACGTGCGGACTATGTAAACATGGAAACATAGCAAGTTTGATGCGAAATGAAATGTTTAACTAGAATGCGTAGAGATGCATACAGTTTACTTTGAATGAATGAACAGTAGATTTTAAACCCTGGTTTGTAAAGCACCTTTAACTCTGTAATTTTTTTATGTATTAATGGGGTTTCAAAACTCAGGGGAGCACGATTTGATTCTGAACGAATATCATGTCCCTAACTCATCCCATAACTAGGGCATCAATTTTTTTAATATGAAACGCCACTGTAAAATGTGTTGCATCTAAAAAATAGAATGCATTCAAAAACTCAATATGTATCCCACGAATTAATAGCAAGTGTATGCAAAAACATAGGAAACCCTATTCGAATAATAAGATGAAGTTTATACATAATGCATACATAGAAATAACTTAGAAAATGATCTTGATTCTCCAATCTAGAATACAAGTTTTTCATATACATATTCACATAAATGTATAACCGGATTTGGAAATAAACATACCTTTAAACATGTAGGAAAATATTCTATTCATCTTTATCCCCTTTTTGGGTTAATCTATAAAAATAGAAATGGCGGTTTATAAATATTTATGGCTTGACATGTAAACCCCTTGGTTTACATGTCTGCCTGATTTGCACAATAATATATATATATAAACACAGTTCTGTCAGTAAGATAGAAATAAAGGTATTCTGTGTAAAATGCATGCATATAACCATAGGTTAGCATGGAAACCATATTTACTCTAGGGTTCCTCTCTCAGGCTTGCAAACCCTGATTTAAACAATATTTCTATCTACTTAAATGCATCAGAGCTATATCCATTCCTACAGCAAACATAAACTATGAATCCTTCAGGCATTTCGACTTAGATCATAACACTATATCATATTACAGAGATCTAAAAATTTAGGGTAGATCTATACTCAGAAATCAGTGTAAATTTATACATATAAACAGATCTGAATATTAATTCATTTAATCAGTACTTCTGGCAATAAACATAAACAAATTCCATTACTGTCCATAAAAATGATTACATAGGTGCAGCAGATAAACTTATCTAAAATCTGATGACCAGTGGGACCAAGAACAAACCTCCTAGCCTTTGACCAACAATATCTCATTGCTTTCAGGTCACCCTTGAGCTGAGTTAACAGTCCCCCAGGTTTAGAGTATATATTTTAAATTACCCTTAACTTGTTCCCCAAGTTATTTAGGATATTTCAGTGGCAGCAAGAAACCCAACATCCAACTCAGTACTCCTGAGCTCCAGGATGCTCCAGGGCCTTTTAAGCCTCAACCATTAAGAGAACCAATTAAACACATCCTATTAAGAGTAAGTGCAGTGCTCCTGCAAGCTTGGGGTAGTTCTCCTACATGCACACAATTAAGTGGCCAAGCCAATACCTAGCTGTATGATTCCTCTTAGTCTGGACCAATTTGGTACTCCCAAATATGTCCTCATTCACTTGTCTTCATTTGTCTCTGGTCATTTTGTTTTTCCCATCTCCCATTTCTCTTGTGCGTTGATGATCATGAGATTGTGAATAAATGAATGAAGTGTTTCAATGAGTTTCACTTTTTATTCTCTTAGGTGTGAAATTTCTCATTTTATGAATTCCTTTATTTCATTAGTCTCTCAAATCTTTTCTTTAGGGTTTGGCATTTTTCTCCAATAATAATTTCTTATTATTATTTTAATTGGCATTTTCCCTCCAACCCATAGGGGACTGTGACTCCCATATCATTTATGTGCTGGTCCACATAGTCATTAGAAATCAATTTATCAGATTTATAATGTCGCCTAAGTAAAATGAAATAATACTTAGCAGAAATATAAAAGGGTTTAGAGTCTAGCATTTGGGGTATTACAGGAATGAATTCTGCATGCATAATGCTTGGGATTTCTTGCTACCTTCTTTTCTAGTAACTTCCATTTTGTTACTTAAATTTTTTTTTAACCACATGATTACTAGGGTAATGGAGAATTGGCCTACAACCTCCCCATTTATCTCTATTATTCCCTGCTTTAACATACATGATTTGTTGGCTTGAAAGTCCGCCAGTTTATTTGATGCTTGCAAAACATGAAAAGTTTTGATTCCCTCAAACTTAGTCACCAGATGTTGCATTCTCCACATGGTTTGACAAAGATGTGATAATCTGCAGTAGGATCTGACAGCTGTAACAATCCTCACACAGAACTCACTCAAGAAGTGCAGAGAAAAAGAGAAGAATGTAGTCAATAATCACTCATGAACACAGAAAATGGAGAATAGCAGTATAATCATACATCAATTGTGAGCTGGCACTATGAATAATGAATACAATACAATAACTGTCAATAGAATTTGAATTAACCAAGAGGTCATTCGAATCATGCTCAAAGTCTAGCTTGGATAACATTGGAGACATCATCCAATCAGTAGTATCAGTCATAAATGGTCAAAGGTCAGTCAAATGAGTCTAACTCAGTCTAACAGAACCATCTAGGAATGAATCAAGGGATGGAGACTCCAAGGAGGGCGCATGAGGCTGTCAGAAGATCAAGTGGCACTCCATAACTAGCTAACTAGGAGCTTCAGGAAGTTAGGATGCGAAATCAGTGGAAGAAGTGCTCAATCAATGCTCTAACTGTTTGTCAGACTCCTAGTAGGTGAGATGAGGCGCTCTAACTGAATGATAACTCCTGGTAGGTGAGAAAAGGTGCACATGTCATGCAGGTGAGTCAAACAGGGCGCATCAGGTAGGTAGGAGGGCTATTGGGGGCTGAAGACAGGCTCTAGGGAGCTGAAATTGGGCTCTAGGTGCTGGGGAGACCACCAAAATGATGATTGGATGCATGCAAATGCATACATGATGACTAGCTGCATGCAAATATGAAAAATGATGGTGAGAATATTCCAACAAAAGAGGATTGATTGAGATGTTGCACTCTCCACATGGTTTGACAAAGAGGATTTTCCTTCGGAAACAATTTCATAGCTACAAAAACGCATTATAATCATAGAATCCCCAACAACAATTATCAAATGACGAATTTGACTTTTTTTGCGAAATGAGGTCCACGCCAAAGAAGAGTTAGAGCCTCGGCCTAATTGTTTGAAGTTTCTCCTAATCCCCATGCAAACTTGAGTTTTTGTTTTCCTCTGGGTCAAATAACACCTGCCACCCCTAACGGTTATTAGAATTCAAATACAAAATTTCTACTTGTTTTATACACTTTCAAATCCTTGAAAATGGAAGGTTAATATGAATTTTAGATTGACACTTCAAAGGGTTTTAAATCTCATGGTGCATGACAGTTTCAAGGTTAATATAGCCCTGTGCTAGTGGCTCTCCCTTGGATAGATTTCAATAAATTAATCCATTCGTAATACAATTTCAGTATTACTTGTTTTATACACTTTCAAATCCTTGAAAATGGCAGGTTAATATGAATTTTAGATTGACACCTCAAAGGGTTTGAAATCTCATGGCGCATGATAGTTTCAGGGTTAATATAGACTTGTGCTAGTGGCTCTCCCTTGGATAGATGTCAATACCCGAATCCATTCCTAATACAATTTCAATATTTTTATGCCCTTCGAAATTAGTATAACCAAAATTTAACTGATTGATTGGATTGGTTGCTTTTTGCAATCAAGAAAATTGGATTGCTAATTCTGTCACTCTTAGTTTAGCAACCATGAAAATTCAATTGGGATTAATAAAATAGAGGCAACAAGTCACAAATGATATTTTCTTTCCTTATTAAAATAGTTATAAAATACTGCCACCTCTCCTGGCAACCAAAGGAATATATATCTTTAGATGATATATCTCAGAATTTGGATTTGATTGCTGATCAACCACTAGCTGATTCTAAAGGACATTGAATTTTTTTAAAAATTTTCTGAGGAACATCTTGTCGAACTGAATTTCAATTTTTTCTGTGAAATTTGTAGAGAAACATCGTTACCAATAAAATTAACATTTAAAATAATAAAAATAAAAACTTGTAATAGATTGTTAAAAAATGAAGATCAACCAGTTGGAACAACAATAAAACCCCAAACAAATTTGGAGCAATAACAAAAAGAAACAATAATAAATATGGAAAAAACTTGTAATAGATTGTTAAAGATGGGAGATTAACCACTAGCTTCATAAACTAGTGAGAAAAACCAGGGGAATTTGGGGGCAATAACCAAAATATTGGAGATCAGAATTGAGAAACCCAAATGACTCTAAAAATGGTTGTTGATATTTTCTATGAAATTTGCATGAGAAATAGATTGTTATAGTTTACAAATGATATTTGCACGAGTAATATATTGTTATAGTTTAGAAGGAAATATTTAGATGCATAAATACTTTAAAAAGGAGCAAAACTCTAATATTAATGTGGTTTTTATAAAAAATATAAAAATAGAAAATAGATAGTCTTCATAAAAGTTATAAAATGCATAATGCATAATATGGTAGAAAAATGAGAAAACTTTAATATTCATCTATAAAAGTAGATGTTTTTATAATGTTTATAAGTGATATATTAATATATTGAAAAAATAACGTAACTTTCATATTTACACAAAATATATTTATGCAGGAAGGTCTTTATAATTATAAAAATGCATAGTATACTTGGAAAAATAACATATATATAAAAGTGGATGTTTATTATACAATATCATAAAAATATAAAAGTAGATGTTTTTATAATGTTTATGTTTATGAGTGAAATATTAATATATTGAAAAAATAACATAACTTTAATATTTGCACAAAAGATATTCATGCAGGAAGGTCTTTATAAATATAAAAATGCATAGTATACTTGGAAAAATAACATATATATAAAAGTGGATGGTTTTTGCTATTTCAAGTTGCGTGGTATTTTGAAAAAATAATGTAACTTTAAAAAGTGAAGTTTTTTTTATAATATTGATTAAAAATGAGTGATATATTGAAAAATAACATAATTTTAAAAATTTATAATATAGTTGGTACATTTGGAAACCGTAAAAGTAATCTTATCTTTATACTAATAATTTTTTAATGATAAATGAAACAAACAAACAAAAATGAAAAGGGTTAGAGTCCAAAAATCTATGATAAATAAAAAAAATAAAGAGTTGAAGGTAGAATTTGGAATCTAATGGTTGATATTATTGAGAATATTAAAAGTCTTTTATGGATCATATTCATAAGAATAATCAATTTTATACAATAAATTAAACAAACAAAGAAAAATTTACAAAATTATGATAAATGAAAAAAAAGGATAAAGAGTTGGAGACAAACTTTAGAATTTTTATCTCTATGAATAGTTATGATGTTTGGAAATATTAAAAGTCTCTTATGAATCATATTTATTAGAAAAAATCAATTTTATATAATAAATGAAACAAATAAAGAAAAATTACAAAAATGTATGATACATAAAATAAATAAGAAAAGTTAAAGAGTTATTGGCCAACTTTGGAATCTTTTATCTATGGATGATTGGTATATTTAGGAATATTAAAAGTTTCTTATGAATCATATTTATACGAAGAATTAATTTTATATGATAAATGAAACAAACAAAGAAAAATTATAAGAGTTGGAGGTGGAGTTTAAAATCCTTATCTCTCTTAATATTATAAGAAATCAAAGATCTATGTTAAATGAAATTAATAAAAATTTCTATGATATTCTTAAAGAATTCAAAGATCTATGATAAATGAAATTAACAAAAATCTCTACAACATTCTTAAAAATGGGTGGGAATAAAAAAAAGATGAGGATTGGCGGTGGAATTTGGAATATTTATTTAAAGATAGGTGATAATGAAATTAACAAATATTTCTATAATAAATGAAATTAAAAAAAATATATAATTCATAAAAATGAGTAGTATATTTAGAAAAGTAACAAAACTAAAAAATCTATATGATAAATGAAATTAAAAAAATTCTATATAATTAATATTCATCCAAAAGCTGATGGATTCATACAAAAATGCTTAGTATTTTTGGAACATTAGAAGTATTGAAGAAAAATATAATAAATGAAATTAACAAAAAAAAGAGAGTGGCGGTGGAGTTTAATATCCTTATCTTTTGGAACACAAGAAGGGTTCAAAAATCTAGGATAAATGAAACTAGCAATTCAAAAATTTTAAGAGCAAGGTAGAGTCTATTTTTAAAAAAAAAATGTGATTTAAAGAATTGAAACATCTATGGATTTTGAAAGCTTCCTAGAGAAATTCTTTGAATGCCCTCACCAAACACTAATTTATGTGGTGGTCTTGATGCATGCCTTCTCCTTAGGACCTTGGTTCGGGGGGGGGGATTGTTTAGTCTAATGCTAAGTATTTTTTGTGGTTTAGTTCTCTTCTCGACCCTCCTCCTCATCCACTCCTCATATTACAAAATTTTTCAAGTTAGTGTCTGTCTTGAAGGTCAAACTCTCATCTCACTTCCAAACACAAAGCTTTGGTTCTTGTTGATCGTGGTTTGGTTGGACATTTTACAGGATTATGGCCACCCCTTAGGGCAATGGAAATTTGTTTGAATAAAAAATGGAAATACCCTTTGGATAGAGATATGCAACATTGTTTTTGTGGGTGAGGATACTATGTATTATGCTTTGAGAAAAAAGAGGATCGAGACCTCATTTTCAGAAGTAGACCTTATTTTATGGGGCCAAGAGGCCTACATCTGAATAGGTCGAGCTTGTATTTTGACTCAGAGAAAGATGTTCATTTTGTTGTTCTAGTATGGGTGAAGCTTCCTCATTTTTCACTCCTTGTTGGAGTGATGAATATATAGCGAATTTTTGAAACTCTTTGGGGCGATACAATGATAAATTAGAGAGAAAACCCCCCATGTTTGCTTGTGCTTCTATCTGTGTCGAGTTAGATTTGGAGAAGGGTTTACGAAAGGCAATAAATATTTCCATGGATGGTCGGAATCACTTTCAAAAATTAGATTATGAACAACTCCCCTTCAAGTGCAAAGGCTATCACGAATATGGGCATTTTGCTTGAAATCTCCCTAAAGCTCATGTATTTTATGGAAGTAATGAAAAATAGGATGGCTGGAAACATGTTAAGAAGGAGAGGAATCTACACCTCCACACTATTCTGCTCCAACTGTGACCTCTCGTGCGCCCTCCTCAAACTAGTTCTAGATCCTATCTCAAATGGGAAAGGAGGAGAAAGAGGACGATAGCCATAAAGAGAATAATACATACACGCTATAGAAAATGAAGCTCCCTTTACATAAATCAGTAATATAAGAAATATGCACCAAGAAAACTATGTATCCCTCCCTTCTGAATTGATTCAAGTGATTCAAGGTCCACATGCTAAGAATCTAGTCACGTCAGGTAGCATTTTGACTAGAACTAAAGCAAGGAAAACCCTCAAGGAAACTACAGAGGAAACAAAGGAAGATAGGCCCATGCAATTTAATAAAATGGGAAGAAAAGTGGCCAAGGAATGGTGAGAAGAACTGGTGGCTAAGGAAAAGTCTTTAAGGATGCAAGGATCGATTGAAAAATCTAAATCCCAGCAAGTCCCTCTAAATAATAGCAAGGAGGAAAAAATGACTCACTGTATATGATCTCCTATGGAAGCATACTTGGTCTCATTTATGTAGATCATTATGTGATGTGTCACCCATGGAGTTTTATTGATATTATCCTCTCTCAAAGTTGACTTTAATGCCTTCATTTCCCCTTTGAGAGTATCCCCATTGTAGTTATGTCTTTTGGTTATCCCTCTTTGTGTCCCTCCCTTGATTTCATCAAGAGTTTCACACATTCTGCTAGGTCAGACATACCTTCATGCTTTGAATAAAGGAAGTTTGAGTCCCCCACTCAGTGACCCATGTATCCCCCTTTTTGATGTCTCACTCCCACTTCTCTTTATTATCCAATGACATCCATTACACTTCCAACAAGGAAACCTCATTGCCTTATTGTTAGTGGGTCTCCCTCTATTGACATCAACACCTGTATTCTAGAGGATAGACCTAAAGGAATCTTGTACCTTGGCTCCATAACCATCATTAATGGGTTACCTTGGATCGAATGAGGGGAGACCTTAATGCCCCTTGGATTGGTTGGTTCTCACATGCTTGAATCCAACTCATTACTGGACCATTGAGAATCGTACATAATGGTAGTTTCTTATCATGTTTGGTTGAAGACCCTAGACACTCTTTTTCCTTTGAAAAAAAGACCTTAGTCACACCTTTTTCCCAAAGACCCGTGACCTTATCCCAAAAGCATAATTTCAGTTATCATTCATCATTTTGTGCTTACCCAAGGGAATTGGTGTCTAAAAATGGACACATAAAATTGACATGGTCGAAATTAACAATGGGTCTAACTTCCAAAAATTTAACCTCTCCACTAAGCAATCAATGGAATAGAGAGCATACACATTGGGTATAGATCTCATTATTAATCACTCTTGTGCCTATAAAAGAATCCCTTATGATCACCATTTGACATCCATTCTTCCATTTGCAAAAATGTTTTCATGCTGTTGAATTCTCTCTATAATGAGAAAGAAACCGTATGCTCCTTTAATCTTTCACCTCATAGGGGATTCTCACTTCACACTTGGCTATATATTTCGGCTACAAGGATACAAATGAACCTTCCCTTGGATCAACTGCAAAGGATCACTACTATCAGTAAATGTTACCAAGGTGTGTATGTATCACTTGATTCTTTATATAATAACAAAACCACATTCTTTCACATGATGCACATTTATTTTGAGGGCTATTTTTTTATTATCTATGTTTGCATGCATGTTTGAGAATGTATATTTCTAGTTTATATTAGATTTATTTTACTTCCCATTCTGATATGCTTCCAAGGACTGCACAACCCCCCTTCGTAGGTGTTTTTGGCATTTGTGTGTGAGAAATCATACACTACAATCATAGAAAAATTAACATCTATAACATATATGTAATCATGCCCGAGGATAATATCAAATTCTAGTGGCCCTTCCATCACTATAACATTAAGGAACATGGTATTCCCACCTAATGAAATATGTAATATAGGAAGGATTCCTAAAGGTTTAGTAGGTCTTCTATCAAAAAATGACAATTGGTTGGTAGTTGAAAGAAGGTTGGGGGAACCCAAATCTTTCCAAGAAGACAAGGATAAAATCTCAATGTACTTAACCCCATAATTTATAGAGAAAAATAACATATTGTAATAAAATGGCAAAGCTGAACATAAAACATAAGATATAAATATATAGAAGAGAAATAAACCTTGTATTAGTGATGTCCAAACAACAAAGAAATGTTCACTTGCCTCTTCGAGGGGGAAACTTCCTATGAATAGAGCTCCAAATAAAATAACAATCCTTGATTACATTACACAACCTTATACTCTACATATAGTGCATCAATATAAAAATCCATAACTACTTCTAGTCCTACTAATATAGAGGGATAACCACCTAGTGGTTCTTAATTAATAAAGATACTCTTTTACATTGAGTAAATATCAACTAAATATTTAATAGGGGTTAGTGAAGGACCCTAACATGCCCCCCCCCCCCCGCCAAAAAAAAAAAAACCTCAAAAGGAAGCATTGTATTCAAGGCTAGAGATGTGGAAACTATTGCAAAATGGATGGCAATTCCCAAGTAGCATCATATGTTTGCATATCCTTCCACTAAATGATAACTTCATGGATAGTGTGCTGGCATAGGAATCAGTCTCAAGAGGCCAAAACTGCTTTTGGTTGGATCCAAATGGATCCTTCTTCATCAAGTTCCAATAAGGTGTTTAGAACATGGAAATTTTGCCCCATGACCTTCTTCAAACAAGAAACATGGAATACTAGTTGAATCTTGGAGTGCAGTGGAAGGGATAATTTGTAACATACCTATCTAATGTGTTGTATAATTTGATATGGACCATAAAAATTTGATTCCAACTTCATATGAACTTTAGTTTTGAGAGATGTCTACTTATAGGGATGGAGACGAAGGAAAACCTAATCCCCTATTTCAAAGAAACATTATGAGTGATGTTGGTATGCCTATTGTTTCAAGTGATTCTAAGCCATAGCCAAAATTTCCTAAAGTGTAGAGAGAATGGATTTGTGACCATGAAACATATTATTCAGTACATGCACCATGGAGGTCCTTGAGATATATGAAACTACCAAAGGTGGTTGTTGGCCATAGACTAATTTGTATGAGGTCATTTTAGTAGCATCATGATAAGTGGTATTTGTAATATCTCAAGATATTAACCTTAAGAATCATTGCTAATTTTTAAATATTTAATTTATTGTTTGAATATAAACATTTATGTGACATTGGAAAATGATACACCATGAAGACTATCTTAATATGGTGTGCTTGTAATTTTTTTTTGTTACATACATTATGCAAATAGCCAAAACTGACTGAGCAGAACCAATATAAACGAGAGACCATGATACCATTAGTATGAAGATAGAGTAGGGTAAGAATTCCATGTATTAATTTAAACCTATTTCCTTTCTTAAAGGAATATAGTGGTCAAAGCATCTTCCTCAAATTTAACCATAACTCCTAGAATATAGTATACCTCTTCCTATTGGCCATAACTCCTAGAATATAGTATACCTCTTCCTATTGGTCATAACTCCTCGAATATTGGATTGATGTATCTCCCTATAATTTAGGCCAAGAAATAATCCTAAAAATAACTTATTCTTGATCCCAAAAGATTCATTCAAATGAGAGAAAAGAGAGGGAATTAGAGGAAAAGGGAAAAAACAAGAGAACAAAGAAAAAAAAGAACACATTAGGGTGACGAACAAGGAGAATGGAGGAAAAGAAAGAATAATGATTTTTCACTATGGAATGTGGCTATGGGAAACACATAACATATGACTGGTTCAAGTTCAATTTGGGTAAGTATCCCGAGTGTAACAACCCTATGTTTTAATCCCATTATAGTTGTCACATCCCCTCCCATCGAACCTACCAGCGAAGGGAACATGAACGACATGTACGGGGTGCTTAAATTCACCCCTAAGGTAATAACACACACAATGGAATTAAACTCTATTAGTGCACACACATCATGCATATACCAACATGCTCATCACACGCATAATAGTAAAAACATGCACAAAAATAAACTCATCTTATGCTATTTGTAGGAATTCAATTCTAACAATTCAAATTGGATCATTTCATTCAATTTGACATAGATGAAAAATCATTCATAATGTATAAATTTGACATAATTAGAATTATCAGTGAACACTTATCTTTAATTGAAATTGTCAAGCAACTGCCTATGGAAGAGCAACATTCCACCCAACCATAGGTCTCTGTCCATCCTATATTAATTCAACTGAGATACCAGCCCCGAGTTGGGCTATGTATCCACTAAGGAGGAACTACTCAAGTTCACTCACAACCTTAGACGCAATCACTCATGCTAAGCCATCATACAATTGGGTTTGTCAAACATGCTGGGAGATAGGGAAGAAGAATGCTGAGCCAACGAGCTCAACTATAGAGCTACATGCATATCAATTGATCTCAGTCAGCCTTGGCACCCACACTACCTACCACACCCAACACAAGGAAGGTCCCCTTCTCTGCTACGCAATCCCTCAGGTGCCCCTTCCCTCCAGTGCTATTCAAGGTGGGCATAGAAAGGTCCAAGATGAAACAACTTGAGAGATTCTTGCCTTCACTGGGTTTATCAAGCAATTCCAACCTCTGATCTCTCTCCCGATTCAATCCACTCTTGTATTTTTTGAATTTTGGCCACGTGACTCTCAATCAAGAAATTCAACTTTCGGGCATCCAAATCTGAGTCTTCCTATGGATTTTTGGGCATTTGACGCTCGCAAATTTGCCCCATGGTTTATGTCTATGGATTCTCCATTGGATTTCGTTGCTCACATTAAATTTTGGCCATTTTTGACACTCTAAATCATGGCTTCTTTCCTAGTTGTGATTTATGCATTTTTTCACTGTTGGGAATGCATAATGGCTAGGAATTGATGTGTGGTTGTTCAACATTGGAATGGGAATGATGGAAAATGAATTCCCATTAGGGAATTAAATTCTGGGTCAAGTAAACTAAGCCCATATCCATCCATATGAATTTTTGAGTTTTTCCATGCTCCATTAAATTCATGGACTGATTTTTCAGTTTCCTCTTACAACATAATTAAATGTTAGTATATCTAATCCAGATACGTTCTCAAGATGACATTTGGAAACAAAGGATTCAATTCCCCAACCCCTCACCTCTCCCTAGTGGATACATACAACCCCCTCATTTTTAGTTGCTTCCATAGCCAACTCTTGGTATTTTATTTGCATTATAAATATTTACATGTTTTTACAATTTCCCATGGCTTTCTAGCACATGGCTCACAAAATATAAAAATGCTTGCATTTTAAATCCAAATATTCACTAGCGGGGCCTTGTCCTTGAGCTCCACGCTAGGAATTTATACATCGCATATGCACAATATTCACATATAAAGCCAATACATTCTAAGTGTCAAAATGGGGGTATTACAATAATGCGGATTTCTTGAGAATAATTATGGAAAGAAACTAGTCTCTCTAGTGTATATTCATCAATCAAATAATACCATGTAGCGAGTAGAAATTGAAAATTGTAAGCCAATGAGAAGAGTTACTACTTACCTAATTGAAGATCAGCTTAGCCAATTTGCATGCATACATTGTCCACCTTTAGTCACTAGCTCCTTTATCATTAACACCAGTTGGGGGGAGAACTCTCACTAGTATAAATTGACAAATAAATTACTACGTGACTAAAAAGTAGTAGTCATGACAGTGTTTTTAAGATAAATATGACTAAATTTGAGCAACACAACAAAAAATGACTAAATTAAATGACTAATTTAGTCATCAGATAAAAAATACAACTAAATAATAAGTGACACAACTAAAAAAGACAAACAATGACTAAAATTTACTAAATAGTTGAATTAGTCCAAACATAATTCATATTCCCTCTAGAGATGATATAATATGACGTCCCATGAACATGTTTAACACTAAGGGACTTATACCCATATGTTATACATATAGCTAGCTAATTATAAGCCAGAAATTGATCAAGCCTCATCCCTTATACTCATATATTATACATATAGCTAGCTAATTATAAGCCAAAACTTGATCAAGCCTCATCCTAGTGGCCAAATGACAAATAAAAATTGCAATTTTAACAATGAAATTTTACAATTTAGTAAATTTTAACAATGCAGATAGATTTGGAGACCCTCATTGTCAAAGAAATATGGGGTCTCTGATTCCATCTGCAGTGTTAAAATTAATTTAAAAAACTATAAAATGACTAAATCTACAGTTTAATAAATTTTAACACCGCACATGGATTCAGAGACCCCCATCCCACAGAGTTAAAATTTACTAAAAAATTGCAAATTTCCATTGTCTAATTCTGTCAAATAACTTACCAGAAACGAAAGAATGCTAATCAAAATTGGTTATGGCTAGTTCTATTAAAACAAACCAATTATATACCCTTCACCCTCTAAATTATGATATGTGCATTCTATCATATAATATAATTTAATATTAATATAATATAATAATATGATATATATAATATTAATATGATATGTTTTTAATATATAAATACATTATATTATATCTAGTATATTAATATAAGTATATAATATAATATATAAATTTATAAGATTAATATAATATAATATATATATGATATGTTTTTAAAAAAATATAAATATATTATCTTAATATATAATATAATAATATTAACTATTTTTAAAAATTCAAATACATGGAGGGAAATAAAAATCAGGGAAAATAAAAATTTGGAGAAATAGAAATTGGAAGAGGGGGAAAATAAATTTTAGGATAAAATATAAATTGGCAGAAGTAAATATTAGGAAAAGTTTTTTCTATGCCAGATTGAATAAATCTGGAATGGCCATCATTGGCATTCAATATACAATTTACTCGACAATGGATCTCCTGGAGTGTCTTGGTTAAAGGTAAGCATATGAATTCAATTTTTTGATGTAGATTTTCTTTGTTGTGGCAAATCTAGGGTTTCTTATTGTTCCAGTGAATAGGTAAGTATATGAATTCAATTTTTTTTATGTAGGGTTTTTGTGTTGTGTGTAATCTAGGGTTTCATATTGTTCCAATGAATAGATTGTTGATGTTAAATGGAAAATTTTACTTGTGAAATTGCAATAAAATCCATGTGCCTTCTACAGAGACTGGCCTCAATACCCAAATTCATTCAATTTTTCATACCCGTCAGGGCTGCTTCGAAGTGTTTTTTGATCCCGTTTTTAATGATGAGGCCATATAATAGTATAGGGGTATTTGGAGGAATGTTTAAAGGTTTGTTTTAGAGGATGAATGAGAATGAAGCCATCAAAGCCTGAATGATTCTCAATGTTGCTTATATACCATGGACTCTTGATTTATATACGTATTTTGATTTGGGATTTGTGGCCAATTTACAGAATGGAAATAAACCATTTTTGCCCACGTGTGGTTGGCCACTTCAACATTGACACACCTAATAAAAAAATGCTTGGCTTGGATGGTATATCCATTCCATTTAGTACCTGAAACATCTCCAATCTTATGGATTTTAATTTCCCTCTTACCTACATCATTGATCCTTTTTCTTAAACGTGTCATATATATATATATATATATATATATATATATATGAAACAAACACCCAATGATCATAGTTAATGATATTGAATTTTATTTGCAGAAAAAAAATTGCCCCTTGACGTTTATCAAGGCAACCAAAGAACTCTGCATAGGTCAGTTGAATCACTCCTCATCTCTCAAACAAGTAGTTTCTTACCCTCTATGAATTTTTTTGGAGGTTGTATTTCGTTGAATTGGAACATCTACATGCAATGAAACTGAAATAGGCTTGCATAAGATTAGTTGATGTGCACCAAACTTGCCCGGACAATATACCAAGTTCAATAAGATTTGTAAATTTTGTTGGCATAAGGGTGAAATTGATTTATTTTGTGTTGTAGGGGAAGCTTAATTCTCTTTGTGATATTTTTGACTCACATGTAACACCATGCTAGCGGGTGCACATAGAACCCAAATTGCTGTCACCACTGAACCGTGCAGCCTTCTAGGGAAGACGGTTAATTGTATCTTCAAGCATCAATTCTTAAATATTACATGGATGAAGATATTAATATCCTTCAAGTTGTATTGGACTTTTCCTCTTCACAAATTGGAATGCTTGCAGCAATTATAACCTACGTTCAAAATTTGGCAGGCATGCTCCGCATGATAAGGTAGTTAACAAAGTATTTTGAAGTATGGGTTGTGTAAATGTTCCATACCGTTGAAGATAGTGCAAAGAACATGGTCACTCACTTGCCAAGATTTTTATACATAGCCTCAAAAGATATCCACATACTTGAATTCTGTTGGACGGCCCTCCACTGGGCAACGGCCCTCCTCCGCCCAGTGGTGGACTATCCCTTTGTAACACAATGGAAGGTGGTGGTATAATAGCGTTCACCTTTATACTCATTCAACTGTTGAGACTGCTCTCCCATTCGATGATGAATTAGCCTCCATTCAAACTCGTCGGAGTTAGGATGGACTTGTCCAAGTCACCTTTTTCCATCTCATGATTAAAGACACACTACTCTTAATGAATCAATCAATTTCACAATAGCAAAAGCATGTAAAGGAAGTCGCTTGGATACTAGTTATTTTCTAGCTCTCGATCGCCATTACAAGTGATGTAGTAAACCTCCTCCACATCAACCCTTGCAATGTATGAAATACAAAGAACGAGGTCGAATTGCTTGACTAACCAAGTCGACTTGTAGAGTTGTGGCCTCTAATCTCCATTCGGCCTTTTCAATGTGTTTAATGCCAAAAATGGGATAAGACCAATTGGTTGAAATCCTGGGTTTAGGGAAGATCTAGCCCAAAAGAAAATTTAAGTTTAAAGGTGTTCCCATGAATATGGGTAACACTTTTTGGCAAGGGTCGAAGGGCACGGGTATGTTGAAATTTTAGCTCGATCAAGATTTTCTTAAGCACTCAATTGAGCTTTCAAATGCTTGATCGAGGGATTAAAAAAGTGCTCGATCGAGCTCTTTTAAAAGTCTCGATCGAAGGTATATAAAACTTTCGATCAAGCTAATTAGCTCGAACGAGAGTTTTATTAACCCTCGATCGAGAGTCGATAGCTTGATCGAGGTTTGCATTTTGAAGGATCGATTGAGCCTAAAGGCCATCGCTAGGGTTTAAAAATGCTCGATCTAGAACTTGCAATCGTTATAAGTATAAAAGAGCAACATACCACGACTAATTCCACCGTCTTTGTTGCATAAAAACACAACCAAAGACTACTATGGAGGGTTCTCTATAGTCATTTATATTAAATTTGGATTGTAGTAATTGGGGTTATAGATGTGACCTATCACATCTATAACCCCAATTACTCTGCGACTAATATTTTCACATAAAATCTAGAGGAAGTTGCGATAGTAATGTTTTTATTTGATTTTTGTTCAAGGTATTTATTATTATTCACAAATGTTTTCTTGTTTAAATTATATTTTATTAAATTTGATCATTCCATAATTTTATATTTGATTTTAATTAAATTCGAAGAGGATTTATGATAAGAACATATGTTTGAATGAGCTCGTAAAAACTTTGATTACAAAATTTAGGGTGCCCTTATTCATGTGCACACACGAATAGGAGCACCCTAATTTTTTTTAATCAATGCTTTTAAAAGCTCGATCGAGCTTTCATTTAACCACACACAAACCCTCGATCGAGATATTTAAAAGTATAGGAAAAAACTTGATTGAGGGTTCTATAAACCTCGATCGAGCTTATAGCTCGACCGAGGGCTTAAAAAATAGACTTATAGCCCCAATTTATGCAAACTTGATTTCACTGACATCTTTGGCAGGCCCAAACCCTACCGTGGGATGCACCTTATGTGGTGGACTTCATACCAATGGATTCGTCAATGAGTCATCTATCCATTGGCATATAATTTACAAGTTTTTGAGTTCATAATATATATATGGATTCGTCAATGAGTCATCTATCCATTGGCATATAATTTACAAGTTTTGGAGTTCATAATATATATATATATATATATATATATATATATAATTTTCTTTTCAAATTTACACTTAAAAACCATGTCCACAACTTCGAATCAATGCAAAGAAAAATCAACAACATAAAAATTACACAAGCAAAAAATTTCAAAAAATATATATGCCCCACATCAATGCGTCCTCTTCAAAAGGGCATTTTGTTTTTCAATTTTTGTAGTTACTAGTGAAAAAAAAGTTTACGTGCACACATGTGTACAAAATGCGATTAAAATCTTAAATGGTCAGTTTCGAAATTAATAAAAAATATAATTTTCCAAAGTTAATTAAAAGAAAATATGTGCGCCTTGGTGCATTTTGTGTAGATTATGTTCATATATATTTTTTTCCAGAAGTTATGCATTTTTCATTAAATTATTTTACATGCACACAAGCCACTTGTTAACTTTTTCTGAAATTTACAAGAACAAACATATCATTAAATCCAATTTTGACAAATTAAATAATATTATTATTTAAAAAAAATATAGGTGGAAAGACAACATAATTCCCTACATTTTTTCGTTTTTGTCACAGGTCGGAATTCACAAAGCATATATGAGTTTTGAGAGATTCAATTTAATAAATTAGTTAAAAATCAAATTTTCATCGTCACTTTTGGCCAAAAAGTGTTACCGATCTTCATTGACTCACCCTTAATTTAAAATCCACAATGGCATTGGCAAGTTAATTTCATGTTGTCAAAACCTGCATACGACAACAAAAAATTCTCAATCCATCTATAAATTTTGATATAGCTAGGTGGCTTGGTCACTGAGCCTTTCTTTGTTAGTGTCCCGCCAAAGGTCTAATTCACTATTTTAGGTAAGTGATGCCCTGCCTACCTCTCATTTCGAAAACGATGAACCTCATATTCGGGCTTAAACAAAATGAAAGGGAAAATAACTGATTATGTTGTGTTGTTCTATTATTTTTTATAAGATTTGTGCATGTATAGATATAGGTACATAAACTAACTAGATATGCAATGAGAAATAAATCAACCATCAAATCATAATGTAATAAATGGATAACATTGATTATTACACAAGAAAATCAGAATGGAAGAGAAAAGAATGATCAAGTTCATTAACTGAATGAGAGGAGATAATTACAATATATAGAGAGACAATTAGAATTAGTTTGGAGGGTAGTTAGAATTATCCATGCCATGTAGATAAGGCTAGGCAGGCTTAATTTAGAGCATATAACCCTAATTAGCCATGCATGCACTCCTAGACTAAGTTAACTTATTAAGGAACTCACTGATCACTCAGTTAACTGAATAATAACATGCATGTTCCTAAAATCACTCAAATGGGGCGCTATTGACTTAACTGGGGCTCTAATGAGAGTTATGGGTTAGTTACTGTTCGGTTAGAACTAATTAGTGGAGCAAATATAGTTCTAACTGAACTCCTCCTTAAATAAAGGGAAAAATCCCCCAAATCATGGAATGCGCCCTCAAATCATGGAAGGCACCCCAAAAACTAGGGTTTTGATTCACGACTAACTCAGTAGGTGGATTTGAGTGTGGTTTGGCCCATTAGACTCATCAAGACATCATCTAGGAGGGTTATTTACTCTAGGATTGGGGGACTTTAGGATATAATACCGCAATATTAAATGTGCGCTCTTTATGGTCTTCTATTATGAGTAACTTATTTTATGATGAATCTATAGGGCCCTTATGTTCCTTCACCACTACTAGATCTTTCTATATGATGTTCATGTAGTGTGAGTATAGAGTTGGATGCTCTTTGACTGAGCCTATAGAAGAAAAACTTTGTTGTGGCTCTTGTGTGCCCAATAGTATTGAAGGGAAGTGTTCTATAGTGATAGGTCGAAGCTTTTCACGTGCTTCTAACTGTCCTGATGTTGTTTCTAATTCATTGGATGAACCTTCTACTTGTGTGTGCTCTACTAGAGTCTAGTCAAAATATGGCCCTTCCTCTATTTTGACCCTCTTGCTTGCTAGTTCTATTTGAGGGTCATCAATGTCCATATATTTGTGGACATTTATAGATTCCCTTTTTGTCCTTACTTCTAGATTTTTTGGAGTATGGATTACTATACGCTGGTATCCTATTTGGCCTTCCTCTGTCCCTGGGGAAGTCTTATTTGTATCATCCTTTAGGGTGGCACTTACTTGCTCCCATGTAATCAAGTTGGCCATCTTCTCCCACTCTGGGTGGGGCCTGTAGTTATAATATGAGTTTTTGTTTTCCATTCTCTTCTTTGATATCACTTGGTGAGGATCATAAGTTAACCATTCCCCTTTGGATAGGTTCAAATGCTTCAAGATTTCCTCCATGTATGACATATCACTTTTATTTTTACCATTAAGGTTCCTGTCTCTTTAGGCAGCTTGAATGTGATAGGGTGATTTTGCTTAACGAAATGCAGTTGATTAGACATGAATCTCTATTTGATGTACTCCAAGTAAAATACTTTGGTGGTCAAGAATGCTGGTAGAAAATATGGTTCCTCCTCAAATCCATAGATTTCGATGATGGTGTGGTTCTCATAAATGAACCAGTCCCCCATTCTAGTGTTAAGGATCAACTGAAACAAGTCCTTGTATACGGAGAAAACCCTTGGTGGTGTCTCATTGTGCATAATAAAGTAGGTGTGTGCATGAATTTGTCTACAAAATTTTGAAAGCCCCGATTCCCTAGATGTTTGAGGAACCTATTTTTCCATCTGTAGGTTGTTATCTATGTCCCTATCTGATCTCTTATGTTTAATCCCAAATATTTCAAGTACATTGTGTTTTGGTACAAGAACATATAGAATAGGTATGATGGATACTTGAAGCATTTCATAATGTCAAAATCTTCGACATGCGAGTGGATACTATCTGCTAGGAACCGACATAGGTCAAACTTGGTAGGAATAACCCCAATTGTTGGAGTGAGGGTGGAAAAAAAACCAAAGAGGGTGTTGTCTACCTCTTCATCATGCTCATACCCTAGTACAACATAGATCGAGGCCAGAGCCTTCTTGGAGTTCTCTATGAAAATGGAATATTTATATGGGGGTGAGTTGGTTGGGGATACCGTACCTTATTTGAGGTGCTTTGACAAGATGTGGTTCCTTTATGAGAGATTTATGGATTGGTATGCAATGGGTATGGAATCGTCATCTAGGGGTTGCATGGTTGGATGGTATGGGAGGAAAATAATTTTGACTAGATCATATTTAGATATGATACAGAGGGATTTGGAGTGGTTGAAGGAGAAGAAAACCCTTTTTTAAGTTGAATAATTAGCATCTCTCAAACTAGTGAATTTAGGGAAGGGGACAGCTTGTGGGAAAACTTCCTAGGTGAGGTTCATTTACCATATGTGATAAGAGTCCTAGCCTGATACATAATTGGTTTCTTCCTTAGCTACTAAGTGTTGTAGGTGTTGGCGCACTTTTACATCGACTAGGGTTCAATAATCCAACATAACACCAACAAACACTAGCATAGATACTGGACCGGAAGTGGTTTTAACCCTTTTGGAAACACCTGTGAAGCAGATGAAGTCTCACCCGAAGTACCTATGGATACTGCAGGAACTAGTTTTCTGCAACACAGCAGGGGAATAGCTCAACAAACCAATTAATTAATAAACAACCCATTACATTAACATATCTACAACATCGACATACCTATATCTTTGACATTCCATTCACTTCGACATAACCCATAAGTTAACCAAAAGTTATAAAACATACATTATACTTCGCATTTGTTGGGTTTCAATTAAGCAGAGTCATGCATTTATTCATTCACATAAATATTAACATAGGAAAGAAACACATATCACATCACACCATTTTTAACATGGAAAACCAAGATGGTAAAAACCACGGAAGCGCTTTGACTTTATTATGAGTCGCAGGAAAATAATAAGCACTTCATGTTTTTGACTTACATATTTCTTCTTGACTTACAAAAGACCTGCGCACACATCCTGCAGATCATGCGACTTGGATATTCAATAAAACTTTGACATACATAGAGTAGTTCTTTAGTGAAAATACAAAAATATACTTGACCACATACACTTCTCTATTCAGTTATCTAACGACCCCAAAATTTCCCTCGTATTGCATATTTATAGGGTGCACACTGTTAGAAAAATAGGATCGCAGAGCAATAACAATAAACAACATGAAAATACAATCATACAAACATATTACAAGAGAGACACCAATATATCGTGGTTCACCCAACATGGGTTACGTCCACACTGAAATTTCCAGTCCTTATTATTATACCATCCAGCAAATGAAGGGATACAACTTGCAGCACATCCGCTGCACTTCCTCTTCACTGTATCACAGTCTCTCGTTTCGATCTCAGAGATATTTACAATGCATAATACTTAATACATCAACCCTAGTCGTATTACAATTTCTTTCTTATAAAGGGGACTACCATGGGAAAATACCACAGGTTACCCAAAACCATGGGCCCGTAAAACAACCCCAAAATTCCTTCGGAGGCTTCGCCCTCGGACCCCAGTGGGGGGAGGCTTCACCCCCCCCACTGGGGTGAGAGTACAGTCCTTTTGCATATCATATAAAGATGGGGTACAAACACGACTGAATAATAATATCTCTGAATCTGGGAGATCGGGCTCCACAACCAACACACACAGCCTGCTCCTCTCCCACTAACCCACTAACAAACTACTCCACTCATTAATGCAAGTGGAAAAAATCTAACCAACTAACCCAACTCTTCCCTTTTGACTTAATCAACATGACTGTTTCTCTTGGTTTCTCGGCCGCTTCGTCGGAGTTGACCACTTCGTCGAACCACTTTTACTTTGTTTTTGTCCACACCAAAACTGTCTCGCCAAAAATGGTACCCAAAATATACTAGGCCCAATAGGCCCCCAACACTCACATGTGGCTCATCCCGAGCCACTTTAAGATTGGTGTATAAGTTCCTGCATCTTCAACAACAATTCCTGGTATACCTTCCTAGTGACTTTGACTGAATGTTGGACTTCTTCCTTTTTCTGGTTGATGTCCTTCACCAGTTCAACAGCAATGTGTTCGCTACTCTGCTCAACAGTTTTCTCAATCGTTTGGGTAATTTATGACTGGATTGAAGTATGCTGACTCCCAATAAATTTAGACACGTTCTTAGCCTCTGACTGGAGCTCTTCTACTCTTTCTGTTTGTTGCCTATGTTGCACCCTCAGTTGGTTAACTTCAATCTGCAATACTTTGTTTTCTGTGTCTCTCCTCGTCTTATCGACTGGTGGCAGAGTCTTTAATTGACCCCACAGACTGTTCATCTTTTCTTCAGCAGCCCCAATTTTGGTGGTAACCTCTTCTAGCTTGACATCCTCAAACAACGCAGCACAAGACTGTGATACCTCCTCATACAACTTCACACATTGAGCCTCCGCTTCCTGAATGCTCTGGAGGGCTCATCGCACCTCTGCTTGTCTCTGCTTTGTTAATTCAGACGAGGTGTTAGGCACCATTTTGGCTTCCAAGTCTTGAATTTTTTTTCTATATCCTGAAATAACAGCTTCTAGATGCTGCAACTTCTCTTTGGATGTCATTTCATCAATTATTTCCACCTCAAGGACTACGCAACATGTTACCTCAACAACCTCCTGAAACTTTTTATTTTCTTGATGAAGTAAGTCCTTGTCCTACTGAAGCTCAAAGACAGATACTTTAATGTCGCCGCTTGATTTTTGTATCCCTTCATAAGGTCCAAGAGTGACCTCTCCCTCCTTTTCATCTCCTGTGCGATGCTCTCTTGTATATTGTGCAACATAAAAAGTGGTAATGCAAAGATCTTCAACTTTGCATACCCCAATTTTGGAACTTGTATACTTGTACTTTCCTTGTCGAAGCTTAGTGCTCTAGGAAAAATATTGACCAAGCCCTCACTCAAAGGTGGTAGAGTTGACTGGTCCTGAACTTCTTCTTATGAAGCTTCAACCTGTGGTGGAGCATCTTGCTGCAGAGTCGAATGCTAATCCTTTTAACAACTTGACAAAGTGTATCCAATATGTTTGTCATGCTGCTGAACAACTGCACCATTTTATCCTCTGCGATCTTTCGATTCTCCTCAAAAACCTCTGTCATCCTATCAAACATAATTTTGACATCATCATTTGTTAATTTCTGGACAGTTATGGATTTATGTGCTTTCTACTTTTTCCTTCCCCCTTGTGTCGATGTGTCGGCCTTGCGCTTCTCTCCTAGACCCGGGTCAGTTGGAGTTTGGCTAGATTATTGGTCCTGATGCTCTGAAGGGGAGCGGGTTTCCTTCATAACCCCCAGCTCCAGTGTTCTGCATATTTTGACTTGTTTTCTGTTGTTTTCTGGAAGTTCCCTCCTATCGTTGACCCTATTGTGATGGGTCTGGTGATATTTTTTTGGTTCGATAGGAACTTGCCACTCCGCTAGCCACTCCAGAATGATGGCATCAACTTCGTCTGTGGCCAACTTGAACCTAGTATTCAGCCATTGCTTATGAGGGTCACGCCTTACTTGAATATATATGTCATGGGTTCCCTCCTTAAACGTCGCAATTCCACGGTACTTTTCCACAACATCCTCATCAATGCATGATATCTGCATCGCATAATACTGCAATGCCTCTAGTTGCATATACAGTGTAGCATTACTCTCCTGTTGCCTGCTCCTAAGGTTATAGTGCCACAAATTCATGTACTGAGAGGCATGACATGGCCTAATTGGTTCCATGCCCTGATATTTCTCTGGATTATCCCACCCTACAAACAAAATCATTAACAAGATCCAGGAATAAGTAAATGGGCTACCATTTTCTTGTGCATCCGCACAATCAGCAAGAAACTCATTGACAAAAACCGTCGTCCAATTCATTTGCATTCCTTGGGGACATTGCTCTACCACAACAATCACAGAAGTGTTAACCTGGTTCGGTCGAACCTTCCTTATAACCGTGGTCGCCAAGGCCTTTGCAGCAAAGCGAAATTCCTGGTCGTTGATGCAGGCTACGTCAAACCCACAGTTGTCGACAAACTATATTTTTCTTTCATCCTAGCCGCTAGTTCCCAGTCTCTTCCTTGCCCACAAAATATTGAGTAGGGTCTATGTAATGCCCCCATTTTAGAGGCTCCTTGATAATTCCCCTAACCCATTCAACCCCTTGGGTTCAAGAAGAAATAAACTAAATTAGCTAGGAATAATATTAGTCCATGGTCATTTAATTTAATTAAATGACACTTTATATAAATGTTATGGTCTTAAAATGTAAATATTTTATTATCATTTAATTTTGTTATGATTGATTAATGCATAGTAGGGCCCAAGAGGGCGCATGGAGCTTAGTTGTCCTTCTAATATGTTTCCAAATTAAAATTAGAAGAAAGAAACACAAAGCAAGGTGTCAGTGAAAAGTAGAAAACTAGAAGAAAAGCGGACCAAAAGCAGAAAAGATGGAAGGCAGCAACAAAAGCAAGGAAACTCAAAAAATCAGGAAAGTAGTAATAAAAGAAGGAAAGTTCTCAAAATCAAAAAAGAAAGAAGCTTCATGATTTGTGCAACTCAAGAAAGATTAGAAACAACCAACTAAAGCTACAAGGTCGAAATTTATCTAAGGATAGCACATTAGTTGAGATAAGGAGGGTCCATGTGAGCTAGCACTTACCAAAAGACTTCTCAAGCATGATTGGTTCAAATTCCTAGAAAGAAGAGCATGAAAGAAGGAAACAACAAGCCAACCGAGGTTAATAAAAGGAGTATGAGAGCCCCATTTCACATCTTTTGATCATTTTTACAATTCGAATTGATGAGCTATGTAGCTTCTCAATTGACTTGGGAGGTGTGCCCCTTGTCACCAGCTGGGAGATGCGACCTTGTTGTCATTGTGCTAGTTAATTGTTCAGCTAGAGTTGAGGAGAATGGAATTCGTCCATTTTCATTGAGTTTATTGCAGTTTTTCTCAGCCATTTTGTAGGCCCATTACGTTCCAGCCAATGTGCCAAGTTCCATTTAATTCAATCTCTCTCTTCTCTCTCTCATTTCTCATGCTACCTTTCCAGTTGGACAAGAAAGCTTAGGGAATTGCACCCTTTCTGTTATGGATGTTGTTCCAATCAACATATGATATGTAATACTTTCCATTTTATTAATACAATAAAGTCCAATACTTCCATGCTACAGGTTACACATTTTTCTTCCAGCTGTAATTGAACCCATGTTATTTCCAATGCATATTTTGATTAGTTTTCAGTATTGAGTTAGCAAACTGAATTATGGGAATCCATTTTCTATTATGTCAGTTGTCTTAGATTCTTGAAAAAAATTGAACTCAATCCCAGCCCTGGTTCATAGTTTTGGGAGGGTTATAGGTTGTTTGGGTCGAATTGAAAGTTAACTTGATGAGTTGTCATTATAGTCTACAAATATTCCTAGCCTTCCAAACTCTACCAGTTTGTCCCCAAATCTTAGTATTATTGCTTTTTTATCTGGTTGGGGTTAAACATAGGCTATCCACCTTTTGATTTCACCCCAATATTGTGGAAAGGATATAGTTTCGTATGCTGGTGTACCGAGGAAGCCTTGGAGTAGACTTCAACGACAGCTGATTTTGAAACATAAATGGTCCCAGTACGTTGTTCAAAGGATTCTTAAGAAAGTTTAGCCCTGTTTTTTGCTGCTAACTCTTGTCCTTACTCTGATCAGATCCAAGAAAGTCTAATTGTGAAGTTTGGGTGGGTTTAGCTGTGCCAGAACTAGTTCATAAATCCTAGTCCAATAACTAGTTTTCAAGTCTTGCAATTATTTTTTATTTAAATTTTTGTGATTTAAAAGCTAATGTTCTCAAAATATTATATGAGTATATTACAGTGGTATTAGAGCACTTTCCTCTACTCCTATGGAAATAAATCTCTCAGTTGAAGAAGATTGTAGACCACATCCTTTGGTAAGGAAGAAATTGCAACTATGAGATTGATTTTCAGTGATGATGATAGGGAATTGGATGCAAGGGAAGAGTGCTTCCCTAATGAATGTGAAATTTACATTGATGGAGGAGTTGAAACCACAAGTGTATTTTTACATGTTTCACATGAGGAGTATGTCTCTTTATGTGACTACTCCTATAGAGATGATAGGTTGCATAGTACACCAATGGATAGACTAGTAGAAAGAAAGGATCCCACTTTGAAGGAGTCTCTCAAGAAACATGATATGACACTCCAAGATCTTGGGAGGAATGTGCAGCAGCTTAAAGAGACCTTAACATAACCATCGGGAATGAGAATTCTCGAGAGATTCTTCTTTGGTTTGTCTCAAAGGAAAGACTCCAAATTTTTTTGTGAAGGAGGTGCTACAAGGAACAATGAATCTACAGTGGAGGATCCGCCTTTAGAGGAGCATGACGAGTGCATAAATCAACATAAATTTGGAATCCATGATGATGAAGAAGCCATAAGACACTTGGAGGAGGATGACAAAGAAGCAAAAGCATCACAAGACCAAGAAAAAGGTGATGAAGTTGTGAACAGTGTGGAAAGAGTTTCCTACTTGATGAGAATTTTTGGATCCTCTTCAGGAAGAGCCTCCAAGAATCTTGATCCTAAGAAAACCAAGGAGGAAGCTTCATCATTTTGCTTGGATAAGAAATATCTAAAGACAAATCAGCCACCAAATGAGAAGATAAGCAATCTTCCAAAATAAGAACCATGTGGTTCCTCTAGTGAATGAATTGAGCAGAAAGAAGAAATCATCATGCTAAGGTATGAAGAAGTCAAGGATGAATGTGATGTTATGGATGCACACCACGAGCAATATGATAATATATTTCAGCCCTTAATGAGCATGAACAAAGCTCTTTCAAATGAAGGTTGTGCAAGGAATGATCTTGATGGGAAAGGACAATGTGCAACATAAGACTCAACAACCAATCATGAGGTTGTTGATAGAATGGGAGAAGGATCTACTGCTAGTTTCTTTGTTGGATATTTCAAGATCAATGCAAAGGATATTGATTCGATTGATGGTGGTGAGACATATTTTGGATCAGACCCAAAAGAAGAACATAATTTAGATTTCCAGTCACCACTTGACCTACCTAGTGAAGCAAATGACAAGCACCCATCAATTGGATGTGAACCAGAAAGTTTGGTGGAAGGAAAGATCATCATAGCTATACCACATGAGGATGAAGACATGATACAAATGTATTGCCACATTTTTTTATTTTTTTTATCACTTTGTTTCATATTGAGATGGAAGCCACTTACAGTGAGAAGGTTGGCATGGTTGAATCCTTTGGTGTGGAGGCTCAAATTTTTGGTGTTAACTATGAAGGCAATAATGGAGATGAATCATTGGAGGAGCATGAGTCACTGCAAGGTGACATCAATGGGAAATGAATATGTATAAAAGAGGTTGTTGCAAGAGATAGTTCCCATGAAGATGAAGATATTGCAGTTGGGAAATATGAACAAGGGTCAAATTCTCAGTCACCACCTGAGCTTCATCATGAAGTTGATCAAAAGAAGGAAGAAGAGAATGTTTTTCCTAAAGAACCACATTTTCTTACAAGGCCTTTGAAGATGAGTGAAGGGAAGATCCATGAGGCCTTGAACATTCTGCATGACACTACTGCATGGGTGTCAAAATCTTGTTGGAGAGCTGCATCAATGGAGGAGCCATCATCCATTGAAGACTTGGAGACCATTCGGAAATCAATGACAGACATCCGAGGTAATTTTTGCATTTGCTTTCTGATAGATATGATTTACTGGAGCTTGTGGATAGGTATCATAGTTATTCATTGGAGCATGAAGAAGAGGTTAACAAGCTCAGTCACATGTTGAAGACCACCCAGGATTATTTGAGCTTAGTTCACTTCAAGAATCTGAGCTTCAAATTGAGCAGCTTGATGAGAAGTTGCAAGGATCACTTTTCACCTCATACATTGTAGACAATCATTCTCATATGGCTGATTACATTCATGGTGTAGAGGAGGGAATTCAGGTGATGGTGGCACATGAAGTACATTCTGATTTGCATGTGCTTGGGGAGTTTGAAGTTAAGAAAGATGAAGGCCAAGCACCTATTCTTTTCCAAATAGATTATGAGTTGCCTCTAGGATATTTTTGTACGGTTTTGGCAGAGGCACATGATCTGTAATGCCCCCATTCAAATAAATCTCAAAAAGAGAAAATTCCACCAATCTACTAGTTTCCTAGGTTGGGGTGGAAACATTAGATTTGGAATAACAAAACTATAAAACCCCAAATGGACATTAGCTTGACCAAATATATTAAATGGGGAATAAATAAATAATTAAGATAGGAAAATAAGGTGGCACTTGGTCATGAGGGCACATTGGAGGTGTGGGGCCCACTTAAGCAAGATTCCCCATGCCACATGACATTCCACTCTCACCCATTCGATTCCTTGGTGGAGTCCACATTATTGGGGAAGTTGGAAGGTCAATGTACTTGGAATGACTCAATGAAGGTCGAATTGGAGTGGAATATTAACTCCCATGGAAGAGGAAGAGGCATTTGAGAGAAATTGAGACACTTGGGCTAGATTCCCTAGCTTCTATGACAACAATGATGAAGATGCTATGACACCTATGACACAAATCAGACCTGATTGCTGAAATATGACATATATGACATGTAAGGGATAAAACTAGCCTCCAAGCGCACAAGGGAGTTAGTACATCCAAAGATTCATCCATTCAAATTGAGTGAAGGAGGACGCTAGGAATGGAGGGACAAGTGGCACACATTGGAATCTCTTCCCAATTCGAGTTGGCATGAAGCTCATGTATGGAATTCGAGCAAAGGAGTTCTTTTGAATTTTATAAAAGTCAAGAACAAAGAAAGAGAGTGGCTTTTGATCATTTCTCATTTTGCATATTGGATAGCATAGCTTGTCTATGCTTGTGGAGTGTTTACTCTACTTGCCTTAGTACCAATTTCGAGGGTGAAAGATTCCCATCCTAATTGAAAATGAGAGAGGCCATTTAAAAATTTAATTTGGAGATACAATGGAGTCATTTGTTGCAGGTTGAATCTACAGGGAAGCTCGTGACATTCTCTTCTTCAACTTGTTTCCACAACCTTTCTCACTTTTCTCTTCATATTTTGGCTCTTGGAGGGAGGTCGCACTTTGTGATATCTTGTTCTATTTAGGGGAGATATTGTGGCCCCATTGATTTGTATTCTGATATATATACTCTGTATTTAATGCTCAGAAGACTCTCAGGTTGAAATACTAAGTGGAACTATGTAAAAATACCAAACAATGCATAAATGGTGCCATTTTCCCTACATCTTGTTGTGAGAGATTGAAGTTGCTTTATTTCGACTTGTATCAGTTCATATCTGTTATTTTTATGATTTATGTAGAGTCATTAATGTGTTGAAGAAGTTTCATATACATTTCATAATCCTTTGGAACATAAATCTCGAATTTGATAGCAAGTGGTGAAGTTTACTAGCATTCCCCCCTATGTGAATACATGTCCACAAACCTCTGATTTATCGGAGTTGCAGAAGCCTTTAGAAACTGATTTATGATGCATTTGGGAGCCCATTGTGTTGGAATAATTAAAACCCACTCTATGTCAATTAATACATTAGAGACATTAATTAATCATTTTATAATTAATTATTGTGTATTTGACTAAATAGTTGGCATATGAGTCATTGTGTGGACCACAAGTCATCTCTGGGGGGACCACAAGCATTCTTGGTGTGGACCACAAGTTTCCTAAGTCACTTGCGTGCATTCCTAATGATTTTGTATAATATTCTGGTGAGAATGGCGCATTCCTACTTTTTACTGCTTTTTACTGCTTTTGGGTGAAAGGTGTAAAGCTACTTGACTAGGGAAAGTGTTTTTTGGACCACTTTCACTCCTTAATGTTTCTTCCTTCAATTTTTGGGATTTAGCATTTTTTTTTCATCATACATCACCTTCAGGTCACTAATTCATAAATTCGTGAGCATTTGGTGTGACTTGGAGAACACACTTGCCACCTAAGGGGATTTTGCATCATTTTAGTAAGTCTACTTTTGTGAGGATCCAAATGGCATCTTTATACATTCAAATATATGATTTAAACATTATATATTTACATCCATTTAATTTCCTAATGTTGGCTGATGTATTTTATTCATGAGAGTTAATACAATTTGTATCTATTGTGATTAATCTTCTGTGTTCTTGACTAGTTGTGTGAGATCTTTGTGAGAGTGTGTAATTTCTTGATCAGATATTGGTGTGAACTGAATGTCACATAGTATCAAATCAATAAAGCTATTCCTTTCTCCTTCTCTTGTCTTGCAGGATCCAACCAGTCTCAAGGAGGGCGCAATAATTCATCCACAAGGCGCATTCTATCATCCAGAAGGCGCAACAAGCAAGCTTTGGACACACCCAAATCACTCCAAAATTAATTTCAGAGATTCCATGGATCAGTCACATGAGATCATCCTCACTCCATTCAATTATTTTGACTGGAAGGCGCAAATGGAGATCATACTGAGGAGCAAAGGTCTCTACAGTGTGACTATGGCAACTGAAGCTGAGCCAACCTCAGCAGTTGAGAAATCAAAGTGGCATAATCGAAGAGAAGAATATTATGGGATGTTGTGTCTCACTACATACAGGGATCTTCTATTCCATCTTGATGGTCTCACCTCTCCCAATTAATTTTTGCTAAAGCTTCAAGAATTGTTCGGGAAGACCGATGAATTAAGAGGCCACCAACTGGATAATGAACTAGTTTCATTGAGTCCACAAAATTTCGATACCCTTCAGGATTTCTTCTCCAGATTCAAATCACTTGTGTTGCAGCTGAAGCAATGTGGTATTGACAAAAAAGATGAGCAATTAGTCTTGTCCATTCTCTCCAAACTTGGCCCCGACTACTCAATCTTTGTTTCGACCTTCCATTCCACAAGGAAGGCAGTTAAAAATTGGAAGAGCCCGACACTTTCAGAATTCATGGAGTCTTTGACACAAGAACAAGACAAATTGGTCTTGATGGGAGCCATTAAAAATTCATCCAAAGACCACTGTTTGAATGTTGGAGATTCAAAGGGTTCGAAAGGGAAGAAGAAGGGCAATTTCAAGAAGCACACTGATCAAAGAAAAGACAAGCAGAAAGTTCATGAGGACTCCTCGAATTTCAAGAGGAATCCAAATAAGAAAAATGAGAGGACAAAGTGCAATTATTGCAGCAAGGGATTTCATCCTGAAAGATCTTGCATGAAGAAAACCATTGACCAAATGGCTCAACTCCTGGAGAAAGCCAACATTCCTCTTCCAGAGAGTGCAAGGAGGAACGATGGAGGACAAAATTCTGATGATAAAGAGAGAGTACATGCACTGATGGAAAGCACATCCAAGCCTACCTCATTCATTATTGAATCCAGAGCTTCAAGACACATGGTGTCTAAAAGTAATTTTTTTACTTCACTTGACTCTTCCAGTGGTCCAAATATTGTATTGGGTGACAATTCTAAAACATCTAGCAAAGGAAAAGGTAGCATAGATCTCGAGTTTGGTTCATTCAATAACGTCTTGTATGTTCCTAGATTTGTTGCAAACCTATTGTCTGTCTATCAGATTCCCACATAGGTATGCCCAAGAAGGTAACCTTTACCCCAAATGATGTTGAGATATCTGAAATGTCAACAGGCCAAATTGTTGCATTAGGCACTGCTGACCATAGCTCTAGAATCTACAAGTTTTCTCATTTTGTGCCATATCCCTCACCTTCTACTCTTTTAACCCATGCCAATGAGTCAAGCAAATTATTGCATGAAATATTTGGCCATCTGAACTATAAAGATCTTTCCCAACTTCATGAGAAAGAAATGGTCATAGGGCTGCCCAATATCAGATTTTCCAAAAGTGTTTGTCAATCTTGCATCCTTAGGAAAACACCCTGAGCATAAGTATGGGAGATCCAAAACTGAGAGAACCTTTGCACCATTGGAGCTTATTCACACTGACATATCAGGTCCATTCCCTCATTAGTATTTGAACCATGCCAACTACATCCTCACTTTCATAGATGACTTTAGCAGGTACTATTGGATTTATTTCATCAAGCTAAAATCTTAAGTTTTTGGTCTATTCAAGCTATTCAAAGCCTCAGTTGAGAACCAGTCTGGTAGACATATAAAAATTATCATATCTGATAATGGTAGTGAGTATATCAAATAATAGTTTCAGCAATTTTTTTCCTCTTTAGGCATTCAGATGCAACACACAGTTCCATATACACCTCAGCAGAATGGGATTGCTGAGAGGAAAAACAGGTCTTTTAAGGAGATGGCCACATGTATGCTTGAGGAAAATTCATTGTCTCCCAAGCTATGGGATGAGGCAATAAATCATGCCACATATATTCAGAACAAAGTGCCACACAAAGCTCTCAAAGGTATCACTCATTTTGAGGCTTGGACAGGGCACAAACTTGATATCTCTCATTTCAGGATTTTTGGCTCAAAGGCTTGGGCTAGGATTCCACTTAAGAAGATGAGGGCTATGCAGCCCCAAATCCAACCATGTATTTTTGTTGGATATTCAAAGGAATCCAAAGGGTATAAGTTTCTGAACATGAGCACTCAAAAATCCTTCATAGAAAGAAGTGTTAAGTTCAAAGAAGAGCCCTCTCAGAATGTTGAAATTGGAGAACCATCTTCACCACCACCTGAAGAAGTAAGTGATGCTGCTATTGAAATTTTTGATTTTTATATTTGTGATGATGGGGACCATTTTATTGCATATTCTAATTCACCAAAAAATCCTAAATGGGATGCTAAGACTTTGCAAGCAGCAGGTGAACTAGTGGGAAATCCTCAGGACATAAGGAGGACTAGATCACAATTTGAGACTGCTCTCAATGTGAATGACCCCTACCTGTCTGAGAGATGTTATATGATGTTGGATTTTGATCCTCAGACATACGAGGAAGCATCACATGACCCAAGATGGAAGGATTCCATGGATGAGGATTTTCAGTCATTGCAAAAGAATGAAACATGGGAGCTAGTCAAGCTCCCCGCAGGAAGAAAATTGGTAAAGTGTAAGTGGATCTACAAAAAAAAATGTGCAGCTAATGGTACAGAAGTGAAATATAAGGCTAGGTTGGTGGAAAATGGCTTCTCCCAAGTCCAAGGCCTTGACTACAATGAGACTTTTGCACCAGTTGCATAGAAGGATTCGATAAGACTAGTTCTGGTAATTTCTGCATCCAAGCACTGGGAAGTGCACCTTATGGATTTCAAGAGTGCATTCCTCCATGGGGATCTTGAGTAGAATATTTATATGCAACATCCAGAAGGGTATACATCAGATACTAACTATGTGTGCAGGTTGAAGAAGTCCTTATATGGGCTTAAGCAAGCCCCCAGGTCTTGGTATGCCAAAATGGACAACTTTCTCTTGTCACAATCTTATGTTCGATGCAAATATGATCATAGTGTTTATATGAAGCTGATTGATGGTTAAATAATGATTATAGTGTTGTATGTTGATGATTTTCTAATCACAGGTAGCTCTACTAATCAAATAGCTTCATTGAAGGCTGCATTGCATCAAGCTTTTTCCATGAGTGACTTGGGAATTCTTAAGCAGTTTTTGGGGCTTGAGATTTCTCAAACAGAGAATGGAACAAAGGTATCTCAGTCCAAATATGAATCTAATCTGTTAAATAAGTTCAAGATGTCTGATTGCAAGCCTTCAAAGACTCCATTCCTTTCAGGAGTTAGAATGGAAGAAGCAGAATCTACACCTTTGGTTGACAGCACCTTGTATAGGCAGCTTGTTGGCAGCTTGCTATACTTGAATCACACTCGACCTGATATTGCTTATGCTGTGAGTGTGGAATCAAGATACATGGAGCAGACACATGATCTCCATTGGAGGACTGAAAAAATAATTTTTCACTATGTGCAAGGCACCAAGACTGATGGGATTCACTATGTTACAGATTCTAGCCTAGATCTTCTTGGCTTTACTGATTCAGATCGGGCTGGTGATAGCCTTGATAGGAAATCCACATCTAGATTTGTATTCATGCTTGGAGGTGGCCCTGTTTTCTGGTCTAACAAGAAATAGAGTGCCATTGCATTATCTTCAGCAGAGGCCGAGTACAGAGGAGCAGTGAATGCTACTACTCAGTGTGTGTGGTTGCAGGGCATTCTTTCAGAGTTTGAGATTGCCTTTAGTACTCCTACTGTCATCTTTTGTGACAATCAGAGTGCTATAAGGGTCTCAAGTGATCTAGTACAGAGACAGAGGACCAAGCATATTGAGATACATATGCACTACATCAGAGGATTAGTGCATGACCAGATCATTGATTTGCAGTATTTCCCAACAAGTGAGCAAATTGCAGACATCTTCACCAAAGATTTTACTGAGAAGACATTTAGCTATATTAGATCACGGATTGGGATGGCTGAACATGTGGTGGAGTGAAGGATTGATCAACAATCCTTCAATTTTGATATGTCCATTTTTTGAGGGAAGGTTTTTCCCATGAGGTTTTCCTTCTATTCTTGTTTTGTGGACCGACAGTATTGTATAGGGTGACCAAGTCTTGTTACTTGACCCTTAGTATTTTCATTTTCTGATATTTAGAACATAAATTCAGACTTATGGGGGGGTGTTGGAATAATTAAATCCCACTCTATGTCAATTAATACATTAGAGACATTAATTAATCATTTTATGATTAATTACTATGTATTTGACTAAATAGTTGGCATATGAGTCATTGTGTGGACCACAAGTCATCTCTGAGGGGACCACAAGCCTTCCTGGTGTGGACCAAAAGTTTCCTAAGTCACTTGGGCGCATTCCTAATGATTTTGGATAAGATTCTGGTGAGAATGGCGCATTCCTACTTTTTACTGCTTTTTACTGCTTTTGGGTGAAAGGTGAAAAGCTAGTTGACTAGGGAAAGTGTTTTTTGGACCACTTTCACTCCTTGATGTTTCTTCCTTCCATTTTTTGGATTTAGTATTTTTTTTCATCATACATCACCTTCAGGTCACTAATTCAGAAATTTGCGAGCCTTTGGTGTGACTTGGAGAACACACTTGCCACCTAAGGGGGTTTTGCATCATTTTAGTAAGTTTACTTTTGTGAGGATCCAAATGGCATCTTTATCCATTCGAATATCTGATGTAAACATTATATATTGACTTCCATTTAATTTCCTAATTTTGGCTGATTTATTTTATTCATGAGAGTTAATACAGTGTGTATCTATTGTGAGTAATTTTCCGTGTTCTTGACTAGTTGCGTGAGATCTTTGTGAGAGTGTGTAATTTCTTGATTAGATATTGGTGTGAACTAAATTTCACAAATTTAAGTCCTTTAACAGTACCATGAATCTTTTCTGAAATTTGGGAAGGATGTACATCATTTGGAAAGCCATCTTTGACCACTACCCTTGGGGGATTTGAACCTCGATTTGACTAGTAAATTGTCATTTCTTTCCCTAATTGTAATTGAATGTTGTAGAAGTATTTTGAGAGTTTCCAAGTAACCATAAGCATAATTTTTATGTCTTAATAACTTCCAAACACATTCAGATCCAATTCGGAAGCATTTGGAGCCATTTGGAATCCTTTGAGTCATTTCTAGTTTAAGGGTTGAATTGGCCCAAAAGTGCAATTTTTCCTAGTTTTTACAAATTCATTAAAAGGGAAACTACATGTGGTATCAAAGCATGGTCCTTGCACCTAATTTGGATGACCATTTATGAGGACAAGAATCCAAATAAATCATCCCCCACCCTTAGAAACTGAAACTGAAAGTGCTTTTGGTGAAGAGGAGGAAGAAGGAGAAGAGGTGTATTTTGTTGAGACTATGGCTAAGGATGAGAAAGGAAATTCTGATATGGAGGATAAAGAGGAGTTTAGGAAATTCATGAAACCTTTTTTTGAATATATGACAAGGAAGATAATGCAAGGATTCGAATTGATGGCTAGTCAAATTGGTAGCAAATTGGCCACAGGAGGCACTAGCAGTTCCTCTAGTGAGGAAAAGAAGACAATGGGTGGAAGCATTTTATCAAGAACATGGCCTCATAATCGAGTTCATGAGTTTCATATCTCAACAAGAGATACCACACCTAAATTTCTTGATTCCAAATAAGATCTCAACACTCCATATGGCATGCAGGAAGTTGTAACAGAATGGAAAAAGCTGAGTGAAGATTGTAGAAGGACCTTACCATTTGATCAATACTTTATTGTTGCAAACAATCTCAAGATGAGAGGAGGTAACATGAATCCTTTTCAAAATAAATAATTGAATTATGCCATAGGTAAAATGCCCCTTCCTACCTTTGATGGTTCATCTCAAAGTTCTGCAAATACTTGGATACAAAAACTAGATGTGTATTTTCAGCCGAATCCAATGATTGAAGAAGATGCTCTTAAAATGGTTATTTTTCATCTTGAGGGAGATGCCAATGATTGGTGGTTCCATGGAATTAAAACCTTGGGACATGATCAGGTTACGACATATGAATAATTTGTTAACAGGGTATTGGAAATATTTGAGCAGGAAGACCCAGAAATGCCTTTCAAAGAACTAGCACAATTGAAGCAAAGTGGAACACCGGATGAGTACATGTTGGAATTTCAAAAATTATCAGTTAAGGTGGATGATATATATATATGGTAAGATTACTATTACTCTTTACTGAAGGTTTGGATGAACCTTTGAAGGGTTAATTTAAGGCCCACAAACCTACTTCATTGAAAGATGCCATGAACTTGGCAAGAGATCTGCAAAATGTGTTATCCAAGAAAGGGTATCCTCCCAAGCCCAACCTTCCTTGCCAGTTCAGATTTGAAAAGAAGCCATGGAAATAGGATTCAATTGGAAATTATAACAAAGAGGGACCAATCAGGGAATAAATCATAAGAAAGAAACTCGGTTACACATGCTTCCAACCATGGGTACCAGGACATAATGTGCTAAGGGGAAAGCACAATTCATTGAAGTATTTTCTGATGATGATGAGTATGAAGGGGGTATTAAGGAAGGAGGACATTTCTCAGCCCAAGAAGAGGGATATAACACAACAGAATAAGGGAAACAAGAAGAAGATCATCCATTACATGGCAAAGGGATACTGGCAGTGCTTTCAGGAATGCCTCGTTTCCACACTATTCGATGCCAAGGAGTGGTACAAGGAAAAAGGGTTTCAGTATTGGTAGATGGAGGAGCCACAAATAAATTTATTGATGCAGCCATGGTGGAGAGGTTAAAGCTACCTATTGTACCATTCGATGGATTCACAATCATCATTCCAGTTCACCATACTATAGAGTGCAAAACATGGATTCCAAAGCTACAACTCACCATAGGTAATTACACATTTTTTTATAGCTTTTATGTGGTTGATGTTGCTGATACTAATGTGTTCTTAGGAGTGCAATGGATATACTCTATAGGGGAACATACAGTGAACTATCAAGTCCCTGAAATGAGATTCAAATATTCGAAAGGAAAACAAAGGGTATTGAGAGGACTGCACACCTATCCGAATCAAGTAGGGTCCTCCCATAGTATTAATTCCACATTGAGGCATTCTCATGGAAGGCCACCTGATAGAGGAGGGACAATTTTGAAGAATTCTAAATTGAAATTTCTTGAGGGAAAGCAATCTTGGGTGGGGAGGGCGGTAATGTTCCCATTCAAATAAATCTCAAAAAGAGAAAATTCCACCAATCTACTAGTTTCCTAGGTTGGGGTGGAAACATTAGATTTGGAATAAGGGAACTATAAAACCCCAAATGGACATTAGATTGACCAAATATATTAAATGGGGAATAAATAAATAATTAATATAGGAAAATAAGGTGGCACTTGGTCATGAGGGCACATTGGAGGTGTGGGGCCCACTTAAGCAAGATTCCCCATGCCACATGGCATTCCACTCTCACCCATTCGAATACTAGATGGAGTCCACATTATTGAGGAAGTTGGAAGGTCAATATACTTGGCATGACTCAATGAAGGTCTAATTGGAGTGGAAGAGTAACTCCCATGGAAGAGGAAGAGGCATTTGAGAGAAATTGAGACACTTAGGCTAGATTCCCTAGCTTCTATGACAACAATGATGAAGATTCTATGACACCTATGACAAGAATCATACCTAATTTCTGACATATGACATATATGACATGTCAGGGATAAAAATAGCCTCCAAGAGGGCGCATAGGGGAGTTAGGGAAGCCAAAGAGTCATCCATTCGAATTGAGTGAAGGAGGAGGCTAGGAATGGAGGGACAAGAGGCACACATTGGAATCTCTTCCAAATTCGAGTTGGTATGAAACTCAGGGATGGAATTAGAGCTAAGGAGGTATTTGGAAGTTTATAAAAGTCAAGAAAAAAGAAGGAGAGTGGATTTTGATCATTTCTCATTTTGCATATTGGAGAGCATAACTTGTCCATGCTTGTGGAGTGTTTACTCTACTTGCCTTAGTAGCAATTTCGAGGGTGAAAGATTCCCATCCTAATTGTCAATTGGAGATGAAATTCATACCTTTCATTTGGAGATAAAATGGATTCATTTTTTTCAGGTTGAAGCTACAGGGAAGCTCGTGACATTCTCTTCTTCAACTTGTTTCCACAACCTTTCTCACTTTTCTCTTCATATGTTGGCTCTTGGAGGGAGGGCACACTTGGTGAGATTTTGTTATCTTTGGGGGAGCTATTGTGGCCCCATTTATTTGTATTCTGATATATATACTCTATATTTAATTCTTAGAATACTCTTGGGTATAAATACCAAGTGGAACTATGCAAAAATACCAAACAATGCATAAATGGTGCCATTTTCCCTACATTTTGTTGTGGAAGGTTGAAGTTGCTTTATTTCGACTTGTACCAGTTAATATCTTTTATGTTTATGATTTATTGAGATTAATTAATGTATTGAAGAATTTTCATATACATTGCATAAGCCTTTGGAACATAAATCTCGAATTTCATAGCAAGTGGTGAAGTTTACTAGCATTTCCCGCTATGTGAAGACATGTCCACAAACCTCTGATTTATGGGAGTTGAATAAGCCTTTAGAAACTGATTGATGATGCATTTGGGAGACCATTGAAGTCCTTTAATAGTACCATGACTCTGTTCTGAAATTTGTTAAAGTCGTACAACATTTGGAAATCCATCTTTGACCACTACCCTTGGGGGATTTGAACCTCGATTTGACTAGTAAATTGCCATATCTTTCCCTGATTATAATTGAATGTTGCAAAAGTATTTTGAGAGTGTCCAAGTATACATCAAACTCATTTTTATGTCTTAATACCTTCCAAACAAATTCAGATCCAATTTGGAAGCATTTGGAATCCTTTGATTCATTACTAGTCTAAGGGTCGAATTGGCCCAAAAGTGAAATTTTTCCTAGTTTTTACAAATTCATTAAAAGGGACACTACATGATCTCACTACAGTTGAACCAACCTCAAGTTTGATGGATGATTGTTGTAGATATTTGGTTCACTATTCTCCATCCCACACATATATGGAAGCCATCACACATAGGGATGAAGATTGGGTGAAGGGATTCTTTCTTTTGGTGCCACATGAGGAGAAGGAGGCTCCCACACTCTTTATTGATTACTTGATGGTTATACCTTGGGTGTTTACAAACTCACCATTCCCTTACTAGTTTGATGAGCAGCAGAAGAGGCATCTATCTAATGTCTCCATCATGCATAGCAGTACATGGGAGTTCCACTTGAACCAGTTAGGTGGAACAAGTATTAGAGTGATGAGTTGTTGCACCAGAGAAATAATGGCACATGGGGAAGCTACAAGATTTCTAGTTGGATCATTAAGATGGAAATTTTATTCATCCACTGATCGGGTGGATAGATATATAAGGGAGTTGAGTACCCCAAGCGGTAAGTTTGTTGTTTGCATAAGTGGAGAGTTTAATGACACATCATTCATCTTTTGTGAGCAGTTGCATGGGAATCTATGGATGTTATGTGATGTCTTAAATATACCTATATGGAAATGGGATTTTCACCTATGTCTTATGGATAGCAATGATTCTAGTCACAGTGCTAGTTTGCACATGGCACATAAGGAGTTTCATACTTGGTTGGACAGACTCACAGAGGTTCGGTTTTGCATTGGGAGTGATAAACTTCCAGTGTGGTGGTGGGATCCTAGTATCCTACATGATGATAGATCCTCCCTGATGGTACTGATATCTAGGAGCATGATGTTGAGCAGTGGGATCCTGACATTCCTTGGAGTATTAGGTTGCCGCCTAAGAAAATGCCATTATATAACATGCATAAGTGGCAGTGGGATCCAGTTATTGATGGATAATTTCAATTTGCATTGATGTATGGAGGAATGAAAAAAAAACAGTGGGACCCTCAGATCATTTTATGAGATCATGTTATAACCAAAGCAATGTAGTAGCAGCATGGTGGCACTTCCATTGAGTTCAGTTGGAATTTGGAATTCCAATGCTTGTCAAGTTCAACTACATATCTTAAATTGCTTGAGGAGAAGCAATATTGGGAGGGGAGGACTGTAATTTCCCCATTTTAGAGGCTCCATGATAATTACCCTAACCCATTCAGCCCCATGGGTTAAATAAGAAATAAAATAAATTAGCTAGGAATAATATTAGTCCATGGTCATTTCATTTAATTAAATGACACTTTATAGAAATGTTATAGTCTTAAAATGTAAATATTTTACTATCATTTAATTTTGTTATGAGTGATTAATGCATAGGAGGGCCCAAGAGGGAGCATGGAGCTTAGTTGGACTTCTAATATGTTTCCAAATTAAAATTAGAATAAATTAGCACAAAGAAAGGTGTCAGTGAAAAGAAGGAAACTAGAAATAAAGCGGAGCAAAAGTAGAAAAGATGGAAGGCAGCAGCAAAACTAGGGAAACTCAGAAAATCAGGAAAGTTCTCAAAAGAAAAAAAGAAAGAAGTTATATGATTTGTGCAAATCAAGAATATTAGAAACAACCAACTAAAGCTACAAGGTTGAAATTTAGCTAAGGATGGCACATTAGTTGAGATAAGGAGGGTCCACATGAGCTATCACTTACCAAAAGACTTCTCAAGCATGATTGGTTCAAGCCAACTGAGGTTAATAAAAGGAGTATGAGAGATCCATTTCACATCTTTTGATCATATTTTCAATTCAAATTGATGAACTTTGTAGCTTCTCAATTGACCTGGGAGGTGTGCTCCTTGTCACCAGCTGGGAGATGCGCCCTGCTGTCATTGTGCTAGTTGATTCTTCAGCTAGATTTGAGGAGAATTGAATACAGCCATTTTCATTAAGTTTATTGCAGGTTTTCTTAGCCATTTTGTAGGCCTAGTACGTTCCAGTCAGTGTTCCAAGTTCCATTTAATTCAAGCTCTGTCTTCTCTCTCTCATTTCTCATGCTACCTTTCCAGTTGGAGGAGAAAGCTTTGGGAATTTAACCCTTTTTGTTATGGATGTTGTTCCAATAAGCATATGCTATGTAATCCTTTCCATTTTATTAATATTCCAATACTTCCATGAAACAGGTTACACATTTTTCTTCCAAGTGTAATTGAACCCATGCTCTTTCCAATGCATATTTTGACTAGTTTTCAGTATTGAGTTAGCAAACTAACTTCTGGGAATCCATTTTCTATTATGTCAGTTGTATTGGATTCTTGAGACAATTTTAAACTCAATACCAGTCCTGGTTCATAGTTTTGGGATGGTTAGAGTTTGTTTGGATCGAATTGAAAGTTAACTAGTTGAGTTGTCATTATAGTCTACAAATCTTCCTAGTCTTCCAAACTCTAACAGTTTGTCCCCAAATATCAGTATTATTGTTGCCTTATATGGTTGGGGTTAAAAAAATTCCAGCCACCTTCTGATTGCACCCTAATCTTGTGGAAAGGATCTAGTTTGGATATGTTGGTGCACCCAGGAATCCTTGGAGTAGACTTCAGCGACAACTGATTTCGAAACATAAATGGTCCCAGTATGTTGTTCAAAGGATTCTTAAGAAATTTTATCCCTATTTTTTGCTTATGAATCTTGTCCTTAATCTTATTAGATCCAAGAATTCCAATTGTGAAGTTTGGATGGGTTTAGCTGTGCCGGAACTAGTTCATAAATCCTAGTCTAATAACTAGTTTTCAAGTCTTGCAATTTTTTCTGATTTAAAGTTTTGTGATTTAATATTATATTCTCAGAATCTAATATGATGATATTATAGTGGTATCAGATCACTTTCCTCTACTCTTTTGGAAATAAATCTCTCAGCTGAAGAAGATTGCAAACCACATCCTTCAGCAAGGAAGAAATTGCAACTATGAGAATGGTTTCTAGTGATGATGATTGGGAATTGGATGCAAGGGAAGAGTGCTTCCCTGATGAATATGAAATTTACATTGATGGAGGAGATGAAACCATAAGTTTATTTTTACATGTTTCACATGAGGAGTATGACTCTTTATGTGACTACTCCTATAGAGATGATAGGTTGCATAGTCCACCAATGGCTAGACTAGTAGAAAGAAAGGATCCCACTTTGAAGGATTCTCTCAAGAAACATGATATGACACTCCAAGATCTTGGGAGGAGTGTGAAACAACTTAAAGAGACCTTAACATCACCATCGAGAATGAGAAGTCTCGAGAGATTCTTCTATCATTTGTCTCAAAGGAAAGACTCCATTTTTTTGTGAAGGGGGTGATACAAGCAACAATGAATCTACAGTGGAGGATAAGCCTTTAGAGGAGAATGAAGAGTGCATAAATTAGTGCCATCACTTGATTCTTAAATTTATCATACGCCTATATTGAAGTTGAGTATTTGTTTATCATAGTGATGGTCATGGATAGGGCCTACACATTTTGATGCGATAACTCACTTTTTGCCTAAGGATGTAAGCCTCTTATAAATTGAAGCAATTGGTATTCAGTAGTCATGTCATTGATCTCCAGGATTATGCATAAAATATTATTTTTCACTCTTGAACATATCCCAAGTTTTTTAGAAACATCAAATAACTCCTTGCAATCCATGACTAATTTTCTGGTCCAAACTTAGATTGCAAAGCTTGTTTCATCTGTATCCAATTTTCAATATCCATAATGTCTTATTATGCTACCAAGTGTTTTGATATATTTCTTAACCAATGATTCATTGTTCCCTTCAATAACATCGCAACAATGTTCACCTTGGTTTTTTCAAAACTTTCATTCATCTACTCCAAGTACTACTTAATGACCAATAGAAGTTCCCCAACAACTTTACATTGTGAGTTCAATAGTAAGGTCGTAAGGTTCTATCTCTTCAATATTGACTCTCGTGGAAATAGCCTTCCTAAAAAAGTTCATGGTGTCCTCTTCAATGCACACCTTCATTTGCATAGACTTCAACAAATCCTCCATTTTTTTAAACCTTTCTTCTAGGCTTCCAAACAACATTGTTGTGTTTTAACACAAAGTTGTCATTTCATGGAACTCAACAACCACAATGCTCTAGGTTTAACCAATTTACTTCAACCTCTATCCCAAAGACTCGGTATTGGAAATGTACTCATCCACCTTCTCTTATTGGATTTGGGTAGCTTCAACCAACTGATCCATTGTTATCTTCAAATTAATAAATATATTTTTAGTTTTTGTAAACTTCACTAAATGACCTTTCTCATTATCTTCACGGAGTAACCTAAGAGGGATTTCTTCTCTTTATAAGTATGGCATTAGTATTAACTCAAAATTAGTCACTTTTTAGAATAATTCTTTGTTTCTTTACCCCTCTCGAATTCTTCCTCTAAGGCTATCACAATCCTTATCCAACAATGCACTTGTTCCACCTAAAACACAAAGAAAATTACCACAATATTTAGTACTCAATACCTTTTGTTCACCAAAAAGGCTTCATGGAAAAAAACATATTGAATGTATTGTTGTTTGGATATTCTAAGGCATAGAACCAAATGGATCAACCACTTTTCATGGAAAACACCTATACCAAGTAGTGGTGAAGAGCATTTTCTTGGATACCAATTATATCCCCACAATCACCCGTAATGTCTTTTCACTTTCATGCCACTCTAAGTCACGCGACACTAAAATGAAACAAACTTGGTGAATTGGTCACCCTAGGTTGCTTGAAACCAAATTGTGCCTTTACACATGAACCAACCTTAAGTTCTTAGGTTTAGTTAGCATCCATACAACTAACTAACAAAAAAGTAAAGTTGCAACCAGCCACACCTTCTAAAGCATCCCAAGTTAATAATATTTAATACTTAATCAATGAATTGAAATCCATCACATCAATACAATAATATTTGGGTGGTGCACAAGCTAGGCATCTTAAACTCTTATAAGAAGAAGATACACCCACATTTTTTCAACAATAATTCTTCTCAACCACCACGATTGTACATTCATACAAATATCACAAATCCCTTTGAAATTCATGGCCACACTAATGTAGAATTACTCCTGTAAAGTGTGCAATTTTATCACCTACATCCTTGGTCTTCTCCAAGTGATTCTTAACATACTCATCTCCCTGAATTTCATCCACTTCTTCACTTGGACACTCTACCCTATGATGTGCCAATCCTACCTTAGCAATTCATCTCACTTGTAGAATTCTACCACTTAGAGATCTACACTTTAGAACTTACTCCAATCTTCGGTTCTATCCTAGGATCAAGTATACCACTTGCCTCCTCTTCTCAAACCTATTATTGGACCCTTTAACTTCTTGAGTAGACTCTAAGTTTCATAACCACCTACACTCTAGATTTGTTTATTAATGTCTCAATCCTAGCCATGATTTCAAATCAATAGACTTAACTCTCCAAGTCACTCTCTTGACTTGAATGAATCAAATCGACCTCTAGTGAATCCATAGTGTCTATAAATTTATATAGTGGAAGGGAACTTGACTACTCCTTGAACGAAGGAGGTTGTTTCCTTTTCATGTATTTGTGTGGACCTATTGTAGGCACAACAGATCCCATGCTTTAGCTAATGCACGGGAGCCCCAAATTTTTAATAAATACAAAGGTATTTGGGTAAGTGTTTCTTTAAACACCAAATTCTTCAGTACTATCCCTGTAATCCTTTACCTTACCTTTGTTTGGCCTGATTGCCACCTTTTTTTCTGATAAATTTTCTAAGTGTTTTGGTATGGAGGAAGCCTTTAATTTTGGGTATTTTGTCTTCTGTTTTCACCATCCCGAAACCCAACGATTCGCGCACCCGAAACCCGAAAGGTGCAGGTTGCGTGATTTTGTTTTTATGCTTTTTGTTTTTTTTTTCAACTCGAAAACTACAGGTTGCGGGTTTTCCCTTCAATAATTTTGGGATATGGCATCCCGAAAACCAAAACACGAAACTCGCCATTGCGTATTTCGGCTTTCGGGAATCCATTTCAAAGTTTTAGTCGTGTTGTTGTTCCCGAAACCCGAAACCCGATTTTTGGGTTGTGCCTTTTGTAAACATATTTTTGCGTTTTCATGGATTAACGTACCGACACCTGAACCTGACATTTCGGGTTGAATCTTTCGGGAATCATTATTTTTGTTAACTTTTGCGGTTTGTGTTACCGAAACCCGACTTTTCGGGTTGCGGCTTTTAGGAACCCAAATAAACCTCGTAAATAAAGCACCCTTCACCAGACCCCGAATCCAGAATCAGGAAATCCCAACCGTTCGTTCATTCTAAATCACACAGTTAGGATTTCATATGGCGAATTCAATAAATAAGGGTTTTTGTATTTTTCTTTTATCATTTTTACAGTTGAAAATTACTGTCATTGCATTCGTAGTTGAATTTTCTTCGTTGCTTTTCGATTTTAGTTTGATTTTGATTTCTTTTATTTACCAGAAACTGTGAATTTCGTCGCCATGTCGAAAAACACCCAGTCTAAGACGGCACAGAGGGATTCTCTTATCAAAGACCCCAATTTCAGTATCCTCTCAGATACCAGTGAAAGGGTCACTGAAACTTACCAGATGGATTGGTCGAAAATCTACGCTATTTTTGACAACGATGACCTTTCCCACATTGAAACAGACATACCCACATATGAGAACATTAGGTCTTCTCAAATTCATGCCATTGTTGCACGACCGACCATTTTACCTTACACTGATGCAGTAAAATGGATAATTGAGAATGCCAATGCTAAAGACTGGTCCTTTAACAATAACACAGGAGCTCAGTTGACTCATTTTCACTAAGATATTTTTATACAAGATTTTTCCCTCAAACCACATGAGCAAACCCTCGCAACCGAGTTTTTAAAGTCCTCGAAAACCCGTTATAATTTTGACGAAATGTTAAAATCATGGATGTACAAGCCTAATGCCTTCGTGCCTAAGGCCGACCACCTCTATTCTATTACTTGGTTTAAGGAACCGTACTCTTTTCTAGCAGCTATGTTGTGTTGGTTGTTTGGTCTACCTAACTATTCTCTGTTCAAGGCCGAGTGGGCCCCTATAACACATCATGTGTTAACCACTGGCGAGTATTTTCCATGGGCCTCCATCCTGTCTTCGGAAATGAAGAACGCCATCCATGCTTACCAGAAAGCGCCTGTACATAAAAAGCCCCATTTCTACTTATCCACATATGTAATTGATGTTTTCTGCATGGATTTCCAGTACCCTAACTTGGGTTGGAACTGGTCTCCTTCAGATCCACCTGTTCACATTTATCATTAAGCGTTGTGGGAAGTAAATTATGTCGCTTCACTCTACGACATCTGTGACCATTTTATGGGTACAATTTATTTTAAGATCTTTAGGCAGGGAGCACCTGCATTCTCAGAAGATGCCAAAGCATTCATCAATACCATTGGAGATTGGTATGTGGGAGAATATTTATCATACATTAGGATCTGGGGAAGTGATACAGTTCACCTTTTACCCAAAATTGTTCCTGATAAGTTGGTCATACAGGAAGTATCATTTCAAACTGTCATTGATGGCATGTACAAGAAACTTACAGGTCCCAAGAAAAAGGGCTGGCCTAAGTTCGCTTTAAATCTTGGACAGTTAGTCATTCCAACCTCCAATTGGGATGCAGTCCTTGGTGAACAGATAATAGCTTTGAGATTAGGGTTTGCTCCCAAGAGGAAGCATGATCCTAAGAAGTTCCTAGATGCACATTTCAAGCAAACACATGTCAAGATATACTATGTGCATGAGCTGATTCCTAATGATTTTATATATCAAGGGGTGGACACATTTTCCCAAGTCCTTGCCAAAGCAAAGAGCCCAGAAGATCAACATAACATTTTACAATATCAGAGGGAAGTCAAAACCAGAGTTTTGAGCTATAGGGCTATGCAGCCAAATCTGATTGAGCAGGTATGAAGGGACAGAGTAGAGAAAGAGGTCCAAAGCTTCTCTTGATCTAACCATTTATGATGGGGACAAAGGAAAAACTCATATGGAGGACCCCCCTTAGGAGAAGCTAACTAAAAGGATAAAAGCCTTGTTGCAGACTTCCCAGCAATCTCAGCAGAAGTTGGCCCAACTCACTTCAATGGTAAACACTTAGATGATGACACCGCCTAGGCTGACGGTGGGCATTCAGTTATCTACTGCACAGGCTCAGAAAGATGATGACCTGGTGTCGACCCAACCTAGCCCAGCAAAGAGGCAAAAGGTCTTGGCTTCTACCTCATAGGTTCCTACAGTTGATATAATTGACTATGATGAGGAAGTGGTTCCACATCCTCCAGTATCGGTGACAAAGGAACCCATGGAAGATTCACAAATTGTCACTGACTTGCTAAACAGCATTGACATGGACCAGTCATTCCCTGAGTAGCCAGTGTTGGAATTCAATGTTTCCCCTGGTGTTTCATCCTCAGCACTTGTGTTTCCATCCATTAAACAACTTTCAGTCACATCTCCAGGAGTGACAATTCCTTTCTCCCTGTCACAATTATATGATGCCCTCATTCCTACCATTGTTCCATCACAACATCATTTGGTCACTTTTTCCATTCCATCGCCCATTAACACAGTTGTCCAATCTCCCATTGATGCTTTACATTCACTTGTATCCACTCTTTTATCCTTTTCTATTGGTGAATTGTCCTCGCTCCCGTCTTCATCATCACCCACAAATGTTGATAGTCAACTTCAATTGTCTGAGACCAATGTTGATAGTCAAGTTCCAGTTTCTAAAGTTTTAGTCTCAGCTCCTTCTCCAACCAAAGTCTCATCAATTTCCCAAACCATCTCACTGCCTTTGATCACCCCTCAAGTCACTTTGCCCATACCTAGTCCAGTTGTCACTTAGACACCCTCTTTGGTTTCAACGGTAAGTACTACTTCTTCCTCTACAAAGTTAGTGAATGAGTATATAGATGATGACATTGTCCCTCTCGGGAATTACTTCTACAACAAGGTTGACAAGGCAGTGGTGAGGAGAACCAGAAAGCGAGGCAAAGGTTAGGATGGGTTAGAAGCAGCTATCCCAGATCATGTGATATGGGCTCCTAGAACAAATGACCCTCAGGTTGAGGCAATAGAGACAGCTACAGCCCTAGGGGCCTTTGGGAAGGAAAATTGGGATTCAGTGCAAGTGTTGAGCAGGGAACTTGATTTGAATAAAGAAGAAATCAAGAAGCTAGAGGAGGAACTGGCTAAGACCAAAGAACAACATGGAACTTATGTAGCTGACCTAGAGAAAACTTGGACAGATAAAGTGCAAGATCTTGAGCAAACGAATGCTACCCTCCATACTGAACATCAACTTGCTCAGGCTCAAAGTTCCACCGATACAGAAAATATTATCGCCTTGGAAAAGAAAATTGAGGATACAACTGCAAGTGCAGCCTCAACAAGTTTCTTTAAATTGTCATCGGAGGAGTTCAAGGACTTGGCTCTTAAGGTAAATCAGGACCACTTTAATTTGCTTGAGAAAATCTAACTTGCCTTAGATGAGATTAAGGAAAATTTTATTTCTTTTTCCAAGATGTCTTCTATTTTAGAAGAGCAGAAAGGGAAAAGACTCCTAGCTACTGAGGCAGAGGAGAAAATTAGTGAATGGCAGGGATACATTAAGATTGTGCCAAAAGATATCCCAATTTTGAACACCTTCCAACTTAAGAAGGTTAAAGCCTCTTTAAACACTTGGCTTGATTTAAATGAAACTGCTCATGATATCATCAAGAAGTCTAAAGGTATCTGCAAAAGATGTTGGTACGTACTTGATAATATCATGGATGCCTTACAGCTCCAACTTATGGACCTGATTTTAGAGGCTTTGCCGCCAAAATGAAAGATTGAAGAGATGGAGCGCAAGTGTGAGGAAGCCGCGCAGAATATCCAGGCCCTTCATGAAGTCAGCATCGATGACGTGGATAGGTCAATCAGAAAACCGCTTGACATGGAAGAAAAAATTCACATCTACCTTCGCACTTGGAACAAGCTGGCTAAACATGACATGGAGAATAATACCTGCAATGCTCAGATAGCTCTAGAATCGGTTAATTTTCCAAATATAGACGAGTTGTTAGAGATTTATGAGAAATGGTAGGATTTTCTCGATTCATAGTCTGATTTGAATTTTTTTAATCCCTACCTATGGGGAATTTCCACCTGCACTCTTTTGTAATTCCCTATTTAAGGAGCAATGCTTCTTGTAGTTAAAGGATGGTAATTTTGGAGTTGCACATAAGCATGAGAAAGGATGGGGATACTATGCTCATCAGAGCTTTTGTAATTTCTGTACAAGACTCTTTTATACAGTAAAGTCATATTTTGATCTATCTCTTGTTATTCCTCAAGTTTATTTGAGAATTACTGATTGTATACTTCAGATTGTCATCTACAGTGAATGTTATCATTTTGCATATATATAATGTATGGATCTATCATATTGGTTTCTCTGTATGATTGATTGATGTTGTGAGGTATTTCATTGAGTTTATTCAATATTAATACTTTCTTTATCGATTTCTGCAAATGATTCGTTGCACATAATAATCATGGTTAATTTTTCAATTGACAGAATGATTACAGATTGATTCTTGAATAGGCTTAAGTACTTGAATTATTGTCTTTTAATTTTCATTAATGAATTGTGGTTTAAGTTAATAAGTAACTCATCAAATACATTTATGTTGAAGGTGGTAATTTACTTGTTCATCATACCTCAAGGTTGATCTACACAATATCAAGCTTTCTTTTTAGAATAGGACTAAATCATATTAGTTTTCCTTTTCTGAAATAGGTTAGCTTAGCTTAGCTTTACCATTTTTACACTCTTGTTTTCCTTGATTGGAAAACTGACCTAATTGGTCGAATCACCAACTCTCAGTGTGCCAGCGGAGGCCGAATATCTGTGGGGGATCACCATACCAAACAGGCTGGGGATAGAATTGCCCTTGCGCAGGGTCTTTCGAAGCCTTTCAGCTTGGGTTTTCTTCCTCTGTTGGGAGCCTTGGAAACATTCCAGCACCTTTGCATCTAACCTGCACTACTGAGGCATCAACAAATGGCACTAGAAGGAGGGGCACTAATACAACATGCCTAAACAAGCTACTAAGAAAACTCCTCCAGCAAGTACTTCAACGGTTCAAACTCGAAGCCAGTCAAGGGCTTCAACCTATGAACAACCGACTGAATTACAACCTATAGTCCTTCTTGTTACCTCTGCCCAAACTATAGTCATACCTGTCACACCTGCGGTACAACAGGAAAATAGAAGAGAGGTTATTATTGTATCACCTACAAGAGGAACCCTCACACTAGAACAGATATTGAAAGCATCCGTCGACAGTGTCATTTGAGCAGAACAACGGATCGTTGACCAAAGAAGACGTGGTATGGCATCTTTGAATTCAGACAATATTTTGCAGACCAACCAACAAGAAGATCAGCAAAATTCCATTCCACAGACCAGTGACCCACAGATCCAACAGACAACTGATCCTAACTCTAAGAATCAACAGACAGTTGATCAACACCCTAAAGATCAAGAGCTGATTGATCAACCAAGTTCTCCTTAATATAATCTTCAGACTCCTTTTCAAGGAGCACGATATCAACCAAAACTTGGAGGTAGTGGACCACCGCCATACCCTCCTTCATCTTCATCACCCTCATCAGATAGCGAACATTCTTCTGGTTCTTCGTCAGAAGAAGAAACACCTATGGCTAGAGAAGTCCAAAACAGACCATGGCTTGACCAAGGTGCAGTATGGGTAGTTGGAGACTAGCATAGATTACCTAAAAACCCTGAGAAATGGTTACCCAAGTTTAACCCAAATGATAAGTCACCTGCACTAGATCACATTAAAACCTTCATGTTGGCTATCAAACTTAGGAGTGTCATTCATGAGGATGTGGTATGTAGACTCTTCCCTTATACCTTTGAAAGGAAGGAAGTTGCATGGTATTTTTCCTTACCATAAAGGTTTATTATTTCTTCGGATGAGTTTGAAAAACTATTCATCCAAAAGTTTGGAGATGACAAAATGCCTTAGGATCTTGTTTTGGAGTTATCCTCCATGAATATCAAAGGAAAGGAAAGAGTTAAAGATTTTAATCAAAGGTTCTCATACCTAAAGAATCGAATTCCCACCAACCTTCTTCCTGCTGAAGAATTGTTGGTGGCCTACTATGAAAAAGGCCTACCTGCACCCATTGCAATATGGGTGAAATGAGCACATAAAGGCACCTTACTTGAAGCATTTGCTGAAGCAATTCAGGTAGAGAAGGACGTGTTCTGCCTAAAAGGTAGCCCTGAAACTGCAGAGGAACAACCTTCCACTTCTAGAAGGAAAACCGATACTGCTCTTAAAACAACTGTTCAAAACAAGGATCCACTTGACATGACTGAGATGAAAAAGTTCATCCAGAAAATGTCAAACGAGATGGTTGATTTGAAAAAGACAAACAATGAAAATCAGAACCAGAATAGAGGTTTTATAAGGCCACCTTTCAGGAGACCTTATCAACCTCCACCAAATCCACCTCCTCCTAATCCAACGGAAGGCCTCACAAATGAAGAAATCTATTCTATTTTCAGAGCCTTAGCAGCAAAATTCCAAAACGCCCCTGAAATTTCCAATGATCAAACCGATCCAGATCCACAATTACCTGAAGGAGAAGAAGAAGAATAGGATCCACAAATCAACACTGTAAGTTACTTCTCAGAACTCCCCATGTGTGAAGAAGAAGAAGAAATTGAGAGTGTGTTCAATGTACAACATCCTTACAACACAAGGTCTATGCCTCAACCCCCTCAGGAACCTTCCTCCTCTACACCAGTTCCTAACAAAGGCAAGACTGTTCCCCAAAAGGACACAGTCATCCTCGAAATGGAGTACAACCTAGTTGAAGATCTTATGAAGAGTTAAAGCAAACATCTCTTTGTTTGAAATGTTGAAAATCCCTTCTATGAGGGATACCTTACCCAAAAGTATGGTAGTCAAACAACCAAGAGAATTCCAAAACAATAACCTTGACTCTTTTACTTAATCTGATGATCAAAAAACTGGCAACAGGAGGACACCTCCTTTCCTGCTTACTTACGATATTTTCAATAGAAATGTACATAACTGCATGATAGATTCGGGTGCCTCATCAAATGTGATGCCTTTGTCTGTTTATAGAAATTTGAATGCCACATGGGAACCTTGCCCCACTCAAATAGTACAGCTTGATAGATCTAAAGTCAGAGTGTTGGGGATACTTAGAAACGTTATGCTTACACTGTCAGCAGATCCTCGGATCCACCAAACAATCAATATTGTCATAGCTGACATCCCAGAAGCATATGGTATGTGGCTCAACAGAGACTGGTCTGGAAAACTGAAAGGCTATTTTTCCACTGACTGGTCTCATTTGTGGTTACCCTATAATGGACAACCTAATAAAATCAAGATCAGTAGGGAGCCCTTCATGAAGCAGACAGTCACAGACTTAAATGACTCAAGTGAACTTGCAGGTTACTTCAACTCACAAATTGAGCATTTTACCTTTGACACCTTCTTTGGGGACCTGCTAGCTGACATTTCACCACAAGAGAATGCACAGAATGAATCTCAAGTAACTCATCTCACCTCTGTTCCTTTCTCAGGAGACAATGTACATAATATTTTTAATGTAAATACAAATTTTAGATTAGATCCTATTTCTTGGACATTATTTTTTGACGGTTCTAAATCCAAAGATGGAGCCGGTGCAGGTTGTGTTCTTATAGACCCAAAAGGAATAAAAACTATGATTGCATGTAGGTTAGAATTTGATTGTACTAACAATATAGCTGAATATGAGGCCCTGGTTCAGGGACTTAAGAAGGCAATCGATATGAAAGTACAAATAATTCAATGCTTTGGTGACTCGAAGATCATTGTGAAACAGGTGAGGAATAATATACACTATCTATCCCCCCACCTGATGAACTATCAAAAATTGGTAAGAGATCTTACCAGCTCTTTCACTACATTCAATATTAATTCAGTTCCTAGATCTCAGAATTTTGATGTTGACTTATTGGAAAATACAGCATCTAGATTGATTCTTCCAAAGGACCTGTCTCCTCAAACGTTCTCAATAGAGCTTATCTACAGGCCTTCCATTATAGACAATGTAACGAGCTGGAAGGTGTTTGAAGATGATCAACAAATTCTTGATTTTCTGATAGCCCAAGATACATTTCAAGACATGGCTATAGATGAGGCTGAACACGAAAATTTACTCTCTGATCCTTCGAATGTCATCCTGAAATCGGTGATCAATTTGGAGAAGTTCTATGATTTGCAAGACAAATTCAGACGCAACACAAACTGCAAAACCCAGAGCTCCTCGCTCAATTATGAGCAAGTCAATTTAGGCACCGAGCAAGAACCCCATTTTATCAATTTAGGAGTTGATTGTACCCCCAAGGAATTCAGAGCCATCATTAAACTTTGTAAAGAATATAAAGATGTCTTTACCTGGACTTATGACTAATTGAAAATGTTTTATACCAGCGTCATGTACCACAACATACCCATGAAACCGGAAGTAAAGCCGTATCAACAGAAGTTACAGAAAATGCACCCTAGCTTAGAACCCTCTGTCAAAAGGGAACTTGAAAAGCTACTAACGGCCTAAATTATCTTCCCTGTTAGGCATACGCAATGGATAGCCAATTTGGTTCCTATCCGTAAAAAAAACGGGTAAATTTGACTGTGTGTCGATTTCAGAAACTTGAATCGAGCTTCTAAAAAAGACAACTATCCTGTTCCACCCATGGAGCAGATTCTACAAAGAGTAGCAGGTTCAGAGATGTTCTCTCTCCTGGACGGTTTTTCGGGATACAACCAAGTCATGGTTTCCCCAGATGACCAATTGAAGACAGCTTTCAGAACCCCTTGGGGTACCTTCGCCTATAGGCGGATGCCTTTCGGATTGATTAATGCAGGAACCACTTTTCAGAGGGCTATGGATATAGCTTTCTGAGGTTTAATGCATGATTCTGTCATAGTTTATCTTGATGATATCACCATTTACTCAAAGAAACGACATGAACATCTTCTCGTTCTGAAACAGGTCTTCGAACATTGAAGGAAGTACGGGATTTCCCTGAACCCGAAGAAATCCATATTTGCGGTGACAGAAGGAAATCTTATGGGCTTCATTGTCTCGAAGGAAGGTATGATAATCGACCCTGAACACACTGACGCAATTTCAAAAATTGGCTTGCCTTGTTCGCACAAAGCAATGCAGTCTTTCTTGGGTAAGATCAACTTTGTACATAGATTTGTACCAAATTTTGCACAGATAGTTAAACCTTTGCAGCATTTAGTTAAAAAGGATGTACAGTTCACCTGGTCATAGGAATAGAAAGATGTTTTTGTTCAAATTTGAAAAGCTATTGCTGAAGCGCTTTCCCTAATGTCCGCGGACCTTGAAAAATATTTCATTTTGTATACCTTTGCTACTAATTTCTCTTATGCAGCTATTTTGACACAGAAGCATGACAATGACGCTGAAATCCCAATATCTTTCATGAGCTCAACGTTCAAAGGAGCAGAGCTTAGTTATTCTCAGATCGACAAGCAGGCCTATGCAAATTATAAGTCTATTAATCATTACAGGCCCTATTTGTTGAAATCCAGAACGAAGGTCATCGTACCTTACTCTTCCATCAGGAATGTGCTTATCCAGAAAGAGTTGGGGGAGAAAAGGGCTCATTGGATGACAACCTTACAGGAGTATGACCTTGAAATCAGGCCAGCCAAAATAATCAAAGGGAAAGGCATTTGTCTTCTTGCCGCTCAATCAAATGATCCTGTACGGCAGCATACTGAATGGGACCAAGAGGAGGATCTCCCAACAGGTTTTGTAAATTTTATTGACACCCCCGACGTCCGAATGGTATGGCCATATCAAATCTTTCTTAAATCATGGGTTTGCTCCTGAAACCCTTGATTTCAAAAAATGCAAGGCTTTAAGATTGAAAGTTGTTCCGTATTAGTTTATTAATGAAGTTCTGTTTAGAAAAAACTATGATGGTGTTTTCCTTAGGTGTTTGGAAAAACATGAAACTGATGATATTCTTTTCCAATTTCATGCAAGACCTGCTGGAGGTCATTTCTCAGGCGAAAAAACGGCTCATAAAATTCTAAGGGTAGGTTATTACTGGCCTACATTGTTTAAGTATGCTTATTCTTATGTAAGGAAGTGCGAACCATGTCAGGAGTGTGCAGGAAAATTCAAGAAGCCTACTTTTCCTTTGCAGCCTATCACTATTCAGTTCCCATTTCAACAATGGGAATTAGACTTTGTTGGACCTATCAATCCTACCTCTTCCCTACAACATTGATACATCCTTACTGCCACTGATTACTTTACCAGATGGGTAGAGGCACTCCCACTCAAAAAGTGTACTGCTAGCCAAGTAATTTCCTTTCTTGACAGTCAAATAGTCACTTTATTTGGTACTCCAGAGTACCTCATCTTTGATAATGCATCTTACTTTTCTTCAATTGACCTGACTGAATATGCCCTTGAAAAGGGGATCAAGTTGAAATTCTCTGCCAATTACAATCCACAGGGTAATGGGTTGGCTGAGTCTTCAAACAAAAACCTGGTAAACATTCTTAAGAAGACTGTAGCCTCTCATCACAGAGATTGGCACACTCAGCTCAATAATGCTCTTTGGGAAGATCGAATCACTCCAAAGGCAGCAATAGGAAACTCCCCTTATTGTTTAGTTTATGGCAAGGAAGCCATTCTTCCTTCTAATCTCACCATCCATTCATTGCAATTATCCCAATCTGTCCAAGAGGATAACTCTTCTCCCCTTCAACACAGAATTGATACCTTGCTCAAACTGGAAGAAGACAGGGATGCAGCTAAGAACAAGTTATATCATCATCAGCAAATGGTGAAAAGATGGTTTGATCATAAATCTTCATCTGACAGGGAGTTTTCTGTTGGAGACTTGGTATTAATATGGGACAAACAACATAAAGACAAGAATGCCTATACCAAGTTTCAACGCCTCTGGCTAGGACCTTTCATTGTTATAGAAAAGATGGGCCCTAGTATTGTTCGAGTACAAACACTGGAAGGAGTTGTGGACACCTATCCAGTGAATGTTTCACTCCTCAAAAAGTATTTTGTTTAATTTGCATGATCCACTTGTACATAGGTTTGGTATGTTGTTTGCTTTCTTTTGTTTGATGATTTTATTTGCTTACAATCTGTTTGAATAACTCTACACTCTTGGCAAATGTCTGAGGATCAGTTTTTCACAGTAATCATCTCAACTGCAGTTTTAGATTTGTCTGTCATGCATAGCTTTTCGACCTATATCAGAATTTGCTTATCATAAGTTAGACGGTTAATAATTACAAGGCTTTGATTGGTACCCTTCCATCCCGGTCATCATCTTATGCATGTCTTTTTTTCTAATTGAGATATGGGGTACAACTGAGTTTTCTTATCTCATGTTTCATGGTTAAAACAGCATATCATAATAACCTGCTCGACTTTATCTGCTCTGGATCCTTTTACAAATTACCTTGATAATAATAATTTTCCTAATCAATGTAAATTACAAGGTGGGGGGTATTAGTTTAAGCTAGCCCATTAGGTTCATAGGTGCTTAGTGGAATGACATCTTCACATCAAGCCACCACACTTGGAAGATGACTCTGAGTTCTATTGAGAGGTGGAATATCCTATCACAGGTCGGTCCATTCATGATCTACAAAGCACTGGTGAGTAACACTACTGATATATGGTTACCAAGCCATGGTAGTGCCTTGTGATTCACACTTCAATAAAAATCTTGTTTGTTCTGAAGGACACTGGTTGTATGTAGGAACAAGGGGGTCTTATCACAAGCCATCCTTGCTATGATCATGGGTCTAATCCTAGACTAAAATTACCATTATATGGTTACCAATCCATGGTAGTTGCTTGCCATTTTACAATTGGAAGACAAGGAGTCTCCTTACCGAGCTCGCTTGTTCAGTCTCCAGATCAGGCTTGTGAATGGCACTGCTAATATCTGATCACCAAGTCAGGGCAGTGGTCCTATATCAACAAGGCGCTACACACTATTTTATGTTTTTTTTAAAAGAAAAAAGGGCATGAAAATAAAATAAAATAAAAATATAAGAAAAGATATGTATATGGAAAAATGAAGCATTGTAAATAAATAAAATTACAATAGATCAAGGTGATCTATAATTAGGACACCCATGAGCAACTCCGAGTTTATCTCCAGGTTCAACACAAGCTGGTTTTACATGATTACGTGAAGGTAAAGAATCCCTGTTGTTCTTTGAACCTCCTTATCAGATTAGCATTATCTTTAACATGATCGGGTATGGGAGTGTACTGATTCTATGATCTTGTTTATTAAACTGTCTCTTTGTGAACATTTTCTAGAAGTTCAGGTTGAAAAGTTTTGTTGACTGACATACTTTCTTTAGTTGATTTATGTTGCAGAGATAACTGGTTCGTCCCAGCCAGTAGCCATTTGTTGTAGGCACAACAGATCCCATGCTTTAGCTAATGCACGGGAGCCCCAAATTTTTAATAAATACAAAGGTATTTGGGTAAGTGTTTCTTTAAACACCAGATTCTTCAGTACTATCCCTGTCATCCTTTACCTTACCTTTGTTTGGCCTGATTGCCACCTTTTTTTCTAATAAATTTTCTAAGTGTTTTGGTATGGAGGAAGCCTTTAATTTTGGGTATTTTGTCTTATGTTTTCACCATCCCGAAACCCGATGGTTCGCGCACCCGAAACCCGAAACCCGAAAGGTGCGGGTTGCGAGATTTCGTTTTTATGATTTTTGTTTTTTTTATCAACCCGAAACCCAACAGCTACGGGTTGCGGTTTTTCCCTTCAATAATTTTGGGATATGGCATCCCGAAAACCGAAACCTGAAACCCGCCATTGCGGCTTTCGGCTTTTGGGAATTCATTTCAAATTTTTAGTCGCATTGTTGTTCCCGAAACTCGAAACCCGACTTTCGGGTTGCGGCTTTCGGAAACATATTTTGCGTTTTCATGGATTATCGTCTCGACACCCAAACCCGACATTTCGGGTTGCGGCTTTCTGGAATCATTATTTTTGCTAAGTTTTGTGGTTTGCGTTCCCGGAACCCGAAACCCGACTTTTCGGATTGCATCTTTCGGGAACCCAAATAAACCTCGTAAATAAAGCACCCTTCACCGGACCTCGAATCCCGAATCGGGCAATCTCAGTCGTTCGTTCATTCTAAATCGCACGGTCAGGATTTGATCTGGTGAATTCAATAAATAAGGGTTTTTCTATTTTTCTTTTATCATTTTTACTGTTGAAAATTACTGTGCTACGCCTGTTTTACTGCGGATTTGTTGCTAACAGCCGTTTTTCACTAGCTTTCCAGTTATTTTAGGTAAGCCTACTGTCATCGCATTCGTAGTTGAATTTTCTTCGTTGCTTTTCGATTTTAGTTTGATTTTGATTTCTTTTATTTACCAGAAAATGTGAATTACGTCGTTATGTCAAAAAACACCCGGTCTAAGATGGCATAGAGGGATTCTCTTATCAAAGACCCCAATTTTGGTATCCTCTCAGATACCAGTGAAAGGGTCACTAAAACTTACAAGATGGATTGGTAAAAAATCTATGCCATTTTTGACAATGATGACCTTTCCCACATTGAAACAGACAGACCCGCATATGAGAAGATCAGGTCTTCTCAAATTCACGCCATTGCTGCACGACCGGCCATTTTACCTTACACTGATGCAGTAAAATGGATAATTGAGAACGCCAATGTTAAAGACCGGTCTTTTAACGATTACACAGGAGCTTAGTTGACTCATTTTCGCTCAGATATTTTTATCCGAGATTTTTCCATCAAACCGCATGAGCAAACCCTCACAACCGAGTTTTTACAATCCTCGAAAACCCGTTATAATTTTGACGAAATGTTAAAATCATGGATGTACAAGCCTAATGCCTTTGTGCCTAAGGCTGACCACCTCTATCCTATTATTTGGTTTAAGGAACCCTACTCTTTGCTAGCAGCTATGTTGTGTCGGTTGTTTGGTCTACCTAACTATTCTCTGTTCAAGGCCGAGTGGGCCCCTATAGCACATCATGTGTTAACCACTGGCGAGTATTTTCCATGGGCCTCCATCCTATCTTCAGAAATGAAGAACGCCATCCATGATTACCAGAAAGTGCCTGTACATAAAAATCCCCATTTCTACTTATCCGCATATGTAATTGATGTTTTCTGCATGGATTTCCAGTACCCTAACTTGGGTTGGAACTGGTCTCCTTCAGATCCACCTGTTCACATTTATCATTAAGCGTTGTGGGAAGGAAATTATGTCCCTTCACTTTACGACATTTGTGACCATTTTATGGGTACAGTTTATTTTAAGATCTTTAGGTAGGGAGCACCTGCATTCTCAGAAGATGCCAAAGCATTCATCAATACCATTGGAGATTGGTATGTGGGAGAATATTTCTCATACATTAGGATCTGGGGAAGTGATACAGTTCACCTTTTACCCAAAATTGTTCCTGATAAGTTGGTCATACATGAAGTATCATTTCAAACTGTCACTAATGGCATGTACAACAAACTTACAGGTCCCAGGAAAAAGGGATGGCCTAAGTTCGCTTTAAATCTTGGACAGTTAGTCATTCCAACCTCCAATTGGGATGCAGTCCTTGGTGAATAGATAATAGCTTTGAGATTAGAGTTTTCTCTGAAGAGGAAGCATGATCCTAATTAGAATTTCCTATATGCACATTTCAAGCAAACACATGTCAAGATAGACTATGTGCATGAGCTGATTCCTGATGATTTTATATATTAAGGGGTGGACACATTTTCCCAAGTCCTTGCCAAAGCAAAGAGCCAGAAAGATCAACATAACATTTTACAATATCAGAGGGAAGTCAAAACCAGAGTTTTGAGCTACAGGGCTATGCAGCTAAATCTGATTGAGTAGGTAAGAAGGGACAGAGTAGAGAAAGAGGTCCAAAGGTTCAAAGCTTCTCTCGAGCTAACCATTTATGATGGGGACAAAGGAAAAAATACTCTGGAGGACCCCCCTCAGGAGAAGCTAACTGAAAGGGTAAAATCCTTGTTGTAGACTTCCCAGCAATCTCAACAGAAGATGGCCCAGCTCACTTCAATGGTAAACACTCAGATGACGACACCCCCTAAGCTAACGGTGGACATTCAGTTATCTACTACACAGGCTCAGGAATATGATGACCTGGTGTCGACCCAACCTATCCCAGCAAAGAGGAAAAAGGTCTTGGCTTCTACCTCACAGGTTCCTACAATTGATATAATTGACTGTGATGAGGATGTGGTTCCACATCCTTTGGTATCGGTGATAGAGGAACCCATGGAAGATTCACAAACTGTCACTGACTTGCTGAACAACATTGACATGGACTAGTCATTCCCTGAGCAACCAGTGTTGGAATTCAATTCTGCCCCTGGTGTGTCATCCTCAGCACTTGTGTTTCCAGCCATTAAACATCTTTCAGTCACATCTCCATGAGTTACAATTCCTTTCTCCCTGTCACAATTATATGATGCCCTCATTCCTACCACTGTTCCATCACAACATCATTTGGTCACTTTTTCCATACCATCGCCCATTGACAGAGCTGTCCAATCTCCCATTGATCCTTTACATTCACTGGTATCCACTCTTTTATCCTTTGCTACTAGTGAATTGTCCTCGCTCCCATCTTCATCATCACCCACAAATGCTGATAGTCAACTCCTATTTTCTGAGACCAATGTTGATAGTCAAGTTCACGTTTCTGAAGTTTTAGTCTCAGCTCCTTCTCCAACCAAAGTCTCATCATTTGCCCAAACCATCTCACTGCCTTTGATCACCCCTCAAGTCACTTTGCCCATACCTAGTCCAGGTGTCACTCAAACACCCTCTTTGGTTTCAACGGTAAGTACTACTTCTTCCTCTACAGAGTTAGTGAATGAGTATACAAATGATGACATTGTCCCTCTCAGGAATTACTTCTACAACAAGGATGGCAAGGCAGTGATGAGGAGAACCAGAAAGCGAGGCAAAGGTCAGGATGGGTTAGAAGCATCTGTCCCAGATCAGGTGATATGGGCTCCTAGAACAAATGACCCTCAAGGTTGAGGCAATAGAGATAGCTGCAGCCCTAGGGGCCTTTGGGAAGGCAAATTGGGATTCAATGCAAGTGTTGAGCAGGGAACTTGATTTGAATAAAGAAGAAATCAAGAAGCTAGAGGAGGAACTAGCTAAGACCAAAGAACAACATGGAACTTATGTAGCTAACCTGGAGAAAACTTAGACAGATAAAGTGCAAGATCTTGAGCAAAAGAATGCTACCCTCCATACTGAACTTCGACTTGCTCAGGCTCAAAGTTCCACTGATACATAAAATATTATCGCCTTGGAAAAGAAAATTGAGGATGCAACTGCAAGTGCAACCTCAACAGGTTTCTTTAAATTGTCATCGGAGGAGTTCAAGGACTTGGCTCTTAAGGTAAATCAGGACCACTTTAAGTTGCTTGAGAAACTCTACCTTGCCTTAGATGAGATTAAGGAAAATTTTATTGCTTTTTCCAAGATGTCTTCTACTTTAGAAGAGCAGAAAGGGAAAAGACTCCTAGCTACTGAGGTAGAGGAGAAAATTAGTGAATGGCAAGGATACATTAAGAATGTGCTAAAATATATCTCGATTTTGAACACCTTCCAACTTAAGAAGGTTAAAGCCTCTTTAAACACTTGGCTTGATTTAAATGAAACTGCTCATGATATCATCAAGAAGTCTAAAGGTATCTGCAAAAGACGCTGGTACGCTGTTCATAATATCATGGACGCCTTACAGCTCCAGCTTATGGACCCTATTTTAGAGGCTCTGCCGCCAAAATGCAAGCTTGAAGAGATGGAGCACAAGTGTGAGGAATCTGCGCAGAAGATCCAGGCCCTTCATGAAGTCAACATCGATGACATGGATAGGTTAATCAGAAAACCGCTTGACACAGAAGGCAAAATTCACATCTACCTTCGCACAAGCTGGCTAAACATGACATGGAGAATAATACCTGCAATGCCCAGATAGCTCTAAAATCGGTTAATTTTCCAAATATAGACGAGTTGTTAGAGATTTATGAGAAATGGCAGTATTTTCTCGATTCATAGTCTGATTTGAATTTTTGTAATCCCTACCTATGGGGAATTTCCACCTGCACTCTTTTGTAATTCCCTATTTAAGGAGCAATGCATCTCGTAGTTAGAGGTTGGTAATTTTGGAGTTACACATCAGCAGGAGAAAGGCTGGGGATACTCTGTTCATCAGAGCTTTTGTAATTTCTGTACAAGACTCTTTTATACAGTAAAGTCATCTTTTGATCTATCTCTTGTTATTCCTCAAGTTTATTTGAGAATTACTTATTGTATACTTCAGATTGTCATCTACAGTGAATGTTATCATTTTGCATATATATAATGTATGGATATATCATATTGGTTTCTCTGTATGACTGATTGATGATGTGAGGTATTTCATTGAGTTTATTCAATATTAATACTTTCTTTATCGAGTTCTACAAATGATTCGTTGCACATAATAATCAGGGTTAATTTTTCAATTGACAGAATGATTACAGATTGATTCTTGAACAGGTTTAAGTACTTGAATTATTGTCTTTTAATTTTCATTAATGAATTGTGGTTTAAGTTAATAAGTAAATCATCAAAGACATTTTTGTTGAAGGTGGTAATTTACTTGTTCATCATACCTCAAGGTTGATCTGCACAATATCAAGCTTTTTTTTTAGAATAGGACTAACTCAGATTAGTTTTCCTTTTCTGAAATAGGTTAGCTTAACTTAGCTTTACCATTTTCACACCCTTGTTTTCCTTGATTGGAAAACTGACCTAATTGGTCGAATCACCAACTCTCATAGTTCCAGCGGAGGCCGAATATCCGTGGGAGATCACCATACCAAACAGGCTGGGGATAGAACAGCCCTTGTGCAGGGTCTTTCGAAGCCTTTCAGCTTGGGTTTTATTCCTCTGTTGGGAGCCTTGGAAACATTCCAACACCTTTGCATCTAACCTGCACAACCGAGGCATCAACAGGACCCAAGACTCCAACATGATCCTTAAGTTTTGCAACCATTTTCTTAATGGGTTAGCACATGAAACACCTCAATACCCAAGCCATCCACCTTGTAATTCATGTGATGGTTCTTCATGTGAAATGCATCTCCCTAGCATTTATGCATTGTGATCCCATTTAAATATTGGACCAATTTATTCCATGGAATTGTCTACAACCTAGGTCGTCCATCATTTTTTTTCTAAGAATAGAAAACTAGTGGTTAGATCCAAGGGAAATAATATAAAAATAATTCTCATGTAAAAAACTCTTGAAGAAGAGTTCAATAATAATAATAATAAAAGAGTTGGTTAGATCCACTAAGGCCAAGTAGGTCGGGCATGCCTAAGTGGATGATTTTTTGTCCAAGGCTTGATCTTATTCCTCAATAATTCACCCTTTAGTAGATCCCACATGTGAATGGTGGCTCCCTTCATGTGATGCACCATCCTCAAGTGTAACAAACTTCCAATGTGTGCATAAAACAAGTGGTTTAACAAGTCTTGTAAGTTGCACAGTGAGTAACAAATTTTGACCAAAGAATAAAATAATATTTTTAAAAAATGAGGCTCTTTGGAACAAGTACTTTCCTTAATCTCCATAACCAATAAGTGTGGTGTGCCCTAAAAAAAGAGCCCATGTGAGTGCTTGCAACCAACTCCTTAAGGTAAGTGTGTCCTCTTCCGTGTGTTTATTTCTAGGTTTAAGCACTTCCACACATGTGGCTTGAAACAAGGAGTTTAAACAACCTCTTAACCCCCTGTTGCAGCTGCAACCCCTTCCCCAAATTTTGAAAATTTGGGGCCCCTCCTTTTATTTTGAGCTCAAATTTTGGACTTTATTTTTTCTTTGAGTTGTCTATATCATCAAATGTTTCTTAAATATGATTCTCATAGAAGATTTTATACTTAGAAATTTATTTGAATTTTATTTTTTCAGAGCAAAATCAAAAGTTACGTCGAAATGGTCGGAGAAAAATTTAAAATGTTGCTGAAACAGTCGGATCAAAATGTGAAGTTGTGCCGAAACGGTCGGAGTAGAATTCACTTTTGTGTCGATGTAATCGAAGCAAAATTCAATTTCCCTCCGAAAAGGTCGGGTTGTGTCTAATTTTGTTTTTCCAATCTGGTCCAGTCTTATTTAGATTTTCCATCGAAGCAGTCATAATTGATTTTGGTTGATCCCCAAAGTACTTTAACACTTAATCTTTTTCTTAAGAGACAAATAGTCCGCTACTATATTACTTTTAGCCCCAAAACGTATCAGGGTCACTTTTGATCTCACTTCGAAAAGGGTTGTCTCAAATAAAGTTTTGGTCCCGATTCCTTTCCGTGTCGGCATAAAATAGATTTCATCATTGAGAAGAGCAGTGGAAGATTGATTTTAGTTCCGAAAAAAGTCGGAATCGAATAAGGTTTAGCTCCAAAATGGTCTCCACATCGGTGTAATTTTGAGTTTGTCCCCTGATAGTTTTGGAATAAGCATTAGTTTGCTTGTCGAGCATATCGACGTAAATCAAAGTATTGATCTGAAACACATCGCAGGGGTTAATTTTAGACTTTCATTGAGTGATTATACAAACGTAAGTGTATTTAAATGTGAAGCCTTATTTACACTTGGTATTTTGAAAAGGTTTTGTCCTTGTGCTTCTTTTTGACCCAGTCGTGAAGTGTTAGGGTTTGAAAGATATTTTAAAAGAGACGAATCCCATTACAAGTTTGTTTCCCACGTTCTCCTGCATATCGCTTTGTTCTTCAAACACGTGGATAAAGAACACCGCCAAGGTATCTGCCAGCTCAAATTCCTACTCAGAAGCACAATCATCATTCCTCCATGTAAGTTCATTTTCTTGTTTTATCTGGTATATTTGTAAAGTGTGGTCGCTGGTGAGCTCCCAATATGGATGCCTAATGAGGGTTGATGTACTAAGAACCTACTTTAATTGTCAACCCGAGGGACGTACAAACTTTAGAGGTGCAGGCACTATCTATTCTCTTATAGGATAATCTTTGTCACGGTTGGGTGTCGGTATCAATGTTTTAAGGGTTTCCTACTCAATACGTAAAACTGTTTATACTAGGGAATTAAATACTGGAAAACAGTAAATCTATTTTAAAGAATTAAAATACTAAAAGAAGTGAATCTGTTTTAAAGAATTAAAAATGCTGAAAGTGAAAGAGATATTCCTATGAATTTACCTAATGCGGAATGGTGAATCTAGACTATGAAAGTGAAATGCCATAACAGATCTATTCTAAATTAAAGAAAGCAAGGTCTGTGATTACTTATGCATAAAACTAGAATTCTAATCTAAATCATTTGAATACCAAAACTAAGTTTGAAATGCAATCATCTCATGCTACACATCCATTATTAAGAAATCAAAGCAATCAACCTCAAGAAGCAATTAATCATGATGGGAAACATTCATAAACCTTAGATCTAAACCATGATTTTTGAAAGCAATGCTAATACATATGGAATCGTTGTTTAAAGTATGCATTGGAAGAAAGCACCTACAGGACTACTGAAACCGTGTTGCTGAACTACATAATGTGTTATAAATTACTACAGAATCAAGACATCATTCAAATGCTTCCATATGCGATATAAATTTTCATCGGTCACCTTTGTTTGGTGTTAATGGTTAGGTTAAGACTGTTATTTTCCTTTCCCTAGCTTTTATCCTCTCAAATTTCAGCATGTTTCAGATGACACCACCGCAGAGGAACTCCAAAAACCTAGCTAGTAGGTCATTTATTTTACAGTTTGGATGGTTAGAGTATTGAGATCACATACGGTTAAGTATTAAAGGAGAAAACTCAAACCATCAATACTTTGAATGTGTAAATAGAACCCCACACAGAAACTCTACGAGCTGTGCAACCTGTCAACTTTGAAGTGTCAATCATTGGTTCCCTACGTTTTTATAGGGAAAGCATATGGAAACCCTAACCTAAGAGTTTTCTCAACAAACAAAAAATTCAAACCATAGATTCCTCACAATTTTGTATAGTAGAACTGGATTGAATCCATAATCTCGATAGAACTATGTAGTATAAACGATTTAAGTGTTGTGATTAACCCTAAAACTATCACCAAAGGAGGCGATTGCTCAAACGATTCTCTTCCAGTCTTCAATATGGTTATTTGCTTGATAAGAGATAATGAATATGAGTTCTTGTTTTCAAAAATGTTTTCATAATAGAAGGTTGTTCAAATTTATATTTGCTTCAGAAGTAGTTTGCATTGAAAACAATTCTATGAATAGTTTGATAGCATATACATTTGGGCTTAGGTGTAGTTTCATTTGATGAATCTGAGTAAAAATGAAAATTTCCTATAAATAAATATCGTACTCAGTATCCTATTTGAAGAACTCATGTTATCATTCTCTTAAATCTATATGGTCATGTTATAAATGGAACCAATGTCACTCTTTGATGCTGCTATTATGTCTCAGGACTCAGATCTGTCTAGAAGGATCTCTAAGTGCAATGTCAAGGTGGTCGAATTAGATTCATGTATCGAGGTGGTCTCGAAATCCACCATGGTAACTCAGTTTGAAGACACAAAGGCTACCATAGGAATAGTCCTTGAATATAAATGGGGTGAACTCTATCACCGTATAAGGGATCAGAATGTACCAAATGCAACCATAGAAGAGTATGTGATCTACCAGAATATCAAGAGGTTCGATCTCCATAAGGATGCTACATGACTGGAGTTGTTCCCATGTTCTGAAGTAATCGGGTGGATTCTGGCGCATGTAGATGCAAAATTTAGTATCATTTAGGGAGCTAATGGAAATGGATTTGCTTCGTTTCAACCTGCACATATAAGCAAAGCATATAAATTACTAGATCCCAAGGTATTCTTGACAGACGATTGGGTTAAGAGTGTAAATATAGATCACTTGGAATATGCAAAGAAAATGATTCTCCCAAGAAAACAGTTGCGACAAAGTTCTAATGGAGAGCATGAAACCAAGAATTTGAGGACTCCATTCAGGGTCGCCACGATGCTTCTATGTAGAATATACGGGAAAGCAAATGGAAATGTCTACAAACTAAGTTGGGTTCCATTGTTATACCATGTCACAACATACGGTATTATTTTCAACTGGGCAGACATCATCTCAGAAAATATGGCGCACGCCACATTAAATTCACAGGAAGGGATAAAACCGAAGAAATCTGAATTTTACATGTCGTCATACTTGATTCATTGTATCCTCATCAGAAATCCATTCTTTAAGCTAGGATGTTAATGGGTTCCATAGGAGACTCCAATTTATGTGGCCTACCATATCATGTGGGAACATAAACATGTTGGTTTTTACAAGTTGATTGTGAGGAAATCCTGATGCCTCTACACCAATTTTTATTTTGTTTTCTCCATGCCCTTTGACTTGTTGGGCGAGCCTTTGGTCTGAGAAACCACAACCCAGTGGCATTAAGCCATCAAAATTACTCAAGGATCGCACCCGCCCTAGGCCACACCAACCCATAGCATGGTTGGATTTAGATGTCACCTCCCAGGAGTATTGGGTTTTGATCTTGGGTTGCCTTGCAGAACGAGGCCTGTCTTAACAGTTTTCTCTATCAGAACTTGACGATGCCTATATACCAATTGATTTTCGATGAAGGACTGAATTGTATGTCAAATGTAGCATTAGAAGTTATCAATGAATATAGAGATTATTATTTCACTCCAGAAGGCACCTATCTATGAATGTACAGTGGCACAGAGAGCCCCTCTTTGATGCCCAAGTATGTTACATAATACATCATTTTGAAGGAAACAGTAAGGCAAGTGTATGTAAATGGCGTTAGACACTTTTTGAACGAGCACAAGAAAGATTCATATCCACCGCTCCCATTTGTAGTTGGAGCCTACAAGTTTACTAAATTCAAAGGAGATGAAATTTTTGTAAAGGAATTAGAAGCTTACCATTTCAGAGAGAGAAAATATTTGTTAGAAATGATAGTCAACAAAAGGTTTCTAATCATTTCCTATATTGTAAAATCAATTTTGAGTATATTGATCATTTCTTAAACGATGAATATTTATACCGAAGAGCAAAGAACATTGTGGATTTGAACAAGAGGTTCAACAAGAAGATGAAAGCAAGCTCTATCAAGACAAAGGAATACTTGTAGGATGCAAGACGAAAGAAAGCTAAAGCAGAAGCTCTGGTAGCAGAAAAGGCCAAGAAGCTGCAAGGGGAGGATCTAGCTAGGTAGAAAGAAGAAATAAGAAAGAGAAAAGAAGAAGTTGCAGAGGCAAAGAGGAAAGAAGAACAAGAAAAGGTAGACACAATAGAAATTGAACAAGAAGAAAAGTGCTTGGAAGTGGAAGCATTGCAGAATAAAATAGAAGAAGAAGAAAAAGTCAAGAAAGTTGTGGAAGAAAGAAATTGCAGGAGGAGAGTGGGAAGCAAGATATGGAGATATATAATCCCACTAATATTGGTGATGAAGTTCATCTTATGAGAGGCCATCTCCCCTTGGATGAGCTTGGACTCACGCCATTTACACCGTCTAAGAATCACTCATTCGCAAAATTTGAGACGATAATTTTTCACCAAAAGAGAAATACCATTATGAAAAGAATAGAGAAAAGATTGAAGACAGCCACACAACCAAACATCATGACTATACAGGAAAGTACAGTGGTGGAAGGCACACATAAGGACCCGTAATTCATAGCGTCCATTAATGTTGCTGCTGCTCAAGCAAATGCCTATAATAGTGACAAATTGATTGAATATCTAGAAAGGAGAAAGGCCAAGATGATCAAGCTAAAGGAAAATTTGGTACAAGCTCACAGTGAAGAAATAGAGATGAGAATACAACAGGATGCCCTGGAATAAGAAAAGGAAAAGGTATTTCAGGATATTCAAAGTCTCAAGGATGAAAAGGATTCATTGAATGTACAACTGGTCATCATGGAAGGTGAAAAAGCTAATTTCCATACTCGGATAAGAGAGTTAGAAGACAGGGAAACTTAGCTAGATTAGTGAGTTGAGTCACTCAAAATTGAAAAGGAATCTTTGCAAGCTCAGATATCTGAGTTAACTAGAGAAAAGGAATCCTTGGTAGAACAACTTAAATATGCTCAAGCACAAAAACATGACCTGACGCCATTTTATGAGCACACTTGCGAATTCCAAGAACAATTGTTTCGCTCTTAGGGATTGCTTATTGAGCAAATTTATGAGTTAAATGAAATGATCGCTAGATTGAAGCAGATCTCTGCAAAAGCTTCAACTATAAAAAATAAATGAGTAGGGACCTATGATAAAATGAAGAAGCTAATTACCTAGAAGGGAAGAGCCAAGGAGATCCCTGCACATTTTCCAAAGAGGACCACTATTGAGTTAAAATTGGACATAGCACTCTTATAGAGTTTTCGGAAGGCAGAAAAGAAGATACATAATGAAGTACAAAAGTCAATCACAAAGTGTGGAGATATTTATCGAATCATTTACAAAGCATTTGAGAGATTTCATATTCTACCTCCTAAGGCCATTGACGAGTTGACACCAAAAGAACAACATATAGCAGAATTAAGGAATAGTCTGGACGAAGATGTTGCTTACATAATAAATCTAGACTCACTCACTACATAAGATCTTCAACAACATATTGGGCAAGTTACTATGAATGCCTATTTTTTAGGAGAAGGTCACAAAGATGCAACAAAGGGACAGGTTGATATAGTTAAAGAGTTATCTGCACATGAAATGGCTATGAAATTATTAGAGCCCCAACAACTAAACGTAATATCTTATGAAAGTGATATTTGGGATAATTATATCCAAAGTCAGGAGAATAAACAATCTAATTGATGCAATATTGTAATTTTATTTTATTTTAGCTATTTTTGAGTGCAACCACATAAGGACAAAATGGTGGGAAACCAAGAGTTTGGGATGGAATATGAAGTGATGAGTTATGTAAAGACAAATTTTGTAATTATAAATAGCGTAGTATAGATGAGAAAGGGACTTTTCGCTGGTGTAATAGTGAACTAGTACCATTTTGTAAGAGGATTATTTTTTTGCTAATGAGAAATAACTATTTTGCTGGATGAAGGCTTACATAGATTGTTGCATGGAATTACATGAATGAATGTGCATAATTACTTCTTCATTTTGCTCATCTATCTGTTGTAAGATATTTCCTATTCTATTGGATTACTCTAATGTATATGAATTATTTTACTGCTTTCAATTATAAAATGCAATTTTTTGTATGATTTTGAGTAATGAATGAATTAATGTTATGCCAAAGATATCTTAGGTAATTATACTATGATTGTGAATACATTTCTTTCAATAGCTAACTGTTGAAGTTGTAATAAACAATTCCAGTCATTACTCAAACTTTAATTCCACTCCTTGCAAGTATAGGCTAGATTAGATAGGTTAAAGTTATGTATTTTCGTATCTTAGTTTTAGCTGATTGGTAAGGCAGATTGGTAATACGAGAGGTAAGAACCTGCGCATCACTTCGAGAGGCTTATGTATACCATTCAAACTTGGTTTAGATAGGATCATGCACAATTAGAATTATAACATGTACATTTACATATATTTCTTAACAATAATTTAAACAGTGGATCGGGCTGTAACCAATAAAATCAACTAAAGTATATCTTATGGTAGCTGGATCGTAAACTAGACGGATTCCCCAACTCAAACAGTGAATAGTATAATTGGGTCTTTTCATTGGGGAGAATCCCTACAGCCGATGCAAGGATTTTTCTAGGCATCAACACCACCTTTGACCAATAAGATGATATTTTGAGCTTCAATGAAAGAGTTTTCTCCCCGTCAAGAAATGATTTTTTATGATTTTTTATGATTATTTTCGCAATTAACGGGAGAGTGTTCCATGGAATCTAGAAATATTTGCATGCATTGGTCATCTTCCAAGTGTGAACAAGGTCAAAAGAGCTAGGTATCTTTAGCACTTGTTGGAATGTGTAATTTTAATTTTGGAAGTGTCATGATATCTAGTGTGATGTTGTAAGATATTATGATGTCATCTCTAGCAAAGGAAGGCATAATTCTCTCTATCTTATGTAAAATTAGTTATCCCACATGCATCATGGAGTAATATTCTTATTATTACCATTCATTATATAAGGAGATGTAAAATCATATATCCCACATGTATTATGGGATGTAAATCTTTCATACCTCTAGCTATATAATAGAGGTGAAGGAGAGCCTTTCGGCTATGTTGTAAAATTATTGTGAACAATATAGTAAAACTATGATATGCATATGTGGGTGGAGCTCAAGTGTAAGATTGGATATTTCTGAAGAATAAAGAAGATCATACCTTCTCATGGATGTTTCCCCATCCCGGGTTTTACCATGTATATATGGTGTACTATCTTTTTTTCTCTTGTCCCTCTCTTACTATTTGATTATTTGATGCTTGTATGGATGGGAGGCGAGACTAGTTGATTCATTCTATTGATTTACATGTTAGTACATGTATTGTTGTATTCTTATGCATACTTCTTAATATTCTAACATCACTAATACTCCATATGTCATAGCCCCAATGAAATAAAAGTCAATCATCCATCAAAGCATTTCACATTAAAGTCTCCTTAGGTTAGCACCCCAAATGAGTTTAATAATCATGACATGACAAATTTTCTCATGTTTGAAATGTCTCCATATCCCCTAGGGAATTCCAACTAGGAGGCCCCAAACCTTACTCTCCATGCAATACTCTTCAATTAAATGTGCATAAAGGATAATTGTGCCTAGCGTCCCCCTCATAAGTTATTATTCAATTAATTCAAAGTGTAAACCATAGGTAATTTGGTCAGTTAGTGTGATAAAATTATTTTCCTTGATTAACTTTAATCGATCACATTAAAACCTCAAAAACCTAAGGTAAAACACTTTGATTTATCCATTACTTCAAAATTACAATTATTAACACTTCAAAACTTAGGGAAATCCTAAGTTGATGGGTTCCCAATACATTAAATAATTAAGCATTAATTAATTACATTAATACCTTAGTCATCACTCCTTTTAATTATCAATTAGAGGGAGTACATCATCATAATATGAGAAATTTTACTTGTTAGGCACATCATACTCGTCAATTTAATACCATAAAGATATGGAGAGGCATTAACCCACCCTAGCCAACCACCATGGTCATTGCTCAACCATGAAGAAGCATCATCTCTAAGCAGGAACACAAGTGCACCACATACTCATCCAACTATCTAGCCATGAAATCCTACAAGCTTGATATTTGTGAATTTTCACAAGTGATGTGACAAAATCACAATGTAGAAAAATGATGTAATAGGTATATATAAAGGTCATGTAATCATTGTTGAGAGGAACATGTGATTTGGATATATGAATGTATTGGGGTATTTGGAAGATATTTTCTTATTCTTTAAGGATTTATTATGTAACTCGTCTCTCTTAACTATCTTTGAGTTATTCTCCACATTACATTTGCTATACATTGTGTGTACTCTACTATATTATGCTATCTTATGTAATTGTTGCATAACATTTGGTATCAAAGCAATAAGGTTGAAGAAGTCCTAAATACCAATGAAGTAAATCATAAATTCAATATAGAATTAAAGGATGTAATTTGATGGATGACATCATATTGAAGCTTCAAAAAGAAAAGGAAGACAAAATTCTAGAAGGTCACTAGGAAATACTTAAAGAAGTAGATATCTAGCTTGAGGATGTACATGTCAAATATGAGGGTATTATCTCAAAGGCCAGAGTAATCAAATACCAAGCACAAAGGATAGAGGGTGGCATTGTCTCTGAAAAGAATATTGATGATATGGGTGTTGAGAATGAAGGGAAACTATCAAATGTGAAACCATATTGACACCATCATTCCAAGAAAGTTTTCAAGAAAGACAAGAAGATCTACATTGACACTACCAAGGAAGAAGATAAAATAATATACAATATTCATGGAACATGGAATCACAAAGCCTTTATTTGACAAGATATTATCAAAGACCATAACTACAACAAATTGGAGAAGCCACATGTAACACCCCATTTTTTACCCCAGTATGTAAAAAATGCAAATATTGATGAAAGGGCTACAAAGAGGATATGTATGGTCCAGAATGACCAAGCCATGTAAAATTGTACATTTTCACTCATTAATATAGAATCCATGACCACTGCAGGCTAAAGGGTAAAAGAAGAGATGGGTGTAACATACTCACAATACTCTATTTATAACTAAGCATATGGGGTGTAAATTTCTCCACTGAATTAAACCAATTGAGTTGGTTTCATGAATTATAAACAAGTACGCCCTCATCAAACTACAAAATGATTTTTTTAATACATGTGACGGTTAGGATTTATAACTAGTAGAAGGCATGCATTGGATCTAATATTATTTTTACCATACATTTATAAACAATAGAGAATATTCATTAAATAATACTTTTCTTATCAATGTTTTCTATGGTAACTTTTATGATAATACTATATCCTTTGTCTCATTCTAACTTCATCCTCTTTGCGATCCAATATCTTAAAGAATATAATGGTTTACCTTGATGGTCAGTGGATTTACTTTCCATATTTTCAATAATATCTAAACAAGGTTGGACCACCATTTTTAGATTATACAAGTAACACTTATAGTTATGAGACTAAGCTTCATATCCATTAATTACAACACATTGTAAAGGAAGAATCCATTACCATTGAATAACATTCCCTATATCAATTAAACTCATTTATAACATAGATCCTAGTTTATCATTGTAGTATGCTCGAACACCTATAATTTATCTTAACATTGTCAACGTTATTCACCAAGTATGTACTAGAAAACATTATGACTATATCTACTTGGTTAAAGATTTTTAAAAAAACTTAACCCAACTTTAGAAGCATTGTAACTATTGGTAATAATTTATCATCATGAAAATATCTTCACATAAGATATCAAATCTTCCATTTTAAAGTCATTGATTACTCCCTTCATATGAGTCTAAAATAATACCATACCTAAGGTTTCCACACCTTTTAATGAAAGGTATCCATACAACCTGTGAAAATCAGATCACATCCAAGAACTCTCCAAGAAATTACACTCTCTCATATGAAAAATCTCACGCAACTGGTCAAAGGCACAAAACTAATGCACAAAAATGGATTTATGTATTACTTCTCATTAATAATAATTACATCAGCCAACATATGAATGTTGTAGGCTGTTATTAAATAAAATTACAGCAATAATTCAAATGGCTAAAGATGACAAAAGAATCTCCTAATCATCAGACCTTCTAAAACTGCCCATCCCCCCTAGGTGGCAAGTTGGCTTTCCAAAACTGCTCAAAAGCTCACGAATTCTCTAATTAGTGAGCTGGAGGTTAAATATAGCCAAAATAGATGCCAAATACGAGATTTGAGTGGAATTGGTGTTAAGGAAATTTTTTGGTGAGAAAAACACTTTCCTAGGTTGACTAGCTTTTCCCTATGGGGGAAAAAGCAGTAAAAGCGGCAGCTTTCTTCACAAATTCGCCCTCCTTCCTAAATCTTATCTAGAAATGTTTAAGAATGCGCCCAAGTGGCCTAGGTGACTTGTAGATCACACCTTGAATGGAATCTTATCCTCCATGTTGCCTTGTGGACCACACAATGTCAATTTCCTCAATTATTACATAGAATTAACCAACAAGTGATTAATTAATGCATCTTATGTAATTAAATAAATGGTAGGAAGGCTTAATTATTCCAACACCCCCTCTTAAGTCTGACTTAAATGATCTAAATATCAGAATATATAAAAAAAAATGCTAAGGGCCCAGTAACAAGACTTGGTCACCCCATACAAAATATTATTGGTCCACAAAACAAGGATAGAAGGAAAACCTCATGGGAAAAACCTTCCCTTAAAACATGGACATATCAAAATTGAAAGGTTGTTGATCAACTCTTCACTCCAACACATGTCCAACCATCCCAAGCAGTGATCTAAGATAGCTGAATGTCTTCTCTGTGAAATCCTTGGTGAAGATATCTGCAGTTTGCTCACCTGTGGAGCAATACTACAAATCTATGATCTGGTCATGCAATAGGCCTCTGATGTAGTGCATATGAATCTCTATGTTCTTGGTCCTCTGCCTCTGTACTGGATCACATGAAACTCTAATGGCATTCTGGTTGTCACAATAAATGACAGTAGGAGTACTGAAAGAAATCTCAAACTCAGACAAAATCCCCTGCAACCAGACACACTGTGTAGCAGCATTCACTGCTCCTCTGTACTCTGCCTCCGCCGAAGATAGTGCTATGGAATTCTGTTTATTGCTAGACCAACAAACAGGGCCACCTCCAAGCATGAAAACAAATCCTGATGTGGATTTCCTGTCAAGGCTATCACCAGCCCAATCCGAATCTGTGAAACCCAAGAGATCTAAGCTCGAATCTGCCACATAGTGAATCCCATCACTCTTTGTGCCCTACACATAATGAAGGATTCTTTTTGCAGCCCTCCAATGTAACTCATGTGGCTGCTCCATGTATCTAGATGCCACACTCACAGCATATGCAAGATCTGGACGAGTGTGAGTCAAGTAGAGTAAGCTACCAATCAACTATCTGTAGAGTGTACTGTCAAAGAGCGGTGTAGATTATGCTTCTTCCATTCTGACTCCAGAAAGGAATGGAGTCTTAGAATGCTTGCAATCAGACATCTTAAACTTCTTCAACAGATCAGAAGCATACTTTGACTGACATACCTTGGTTCCTTCTTTTGTTTGTGAAATTTCAAGCCCCAAAAATTGCTTGAGAATTCCCAAGTCACTCATGGAGAATGCTTGGTGCATTGCGGTCTTAAGTGATGCTATTTGTTCAGTGCTATCACCTTTGCTCAGCAAATCATCAACATACAACACTATTAACATAATAAAACCATCATCAAACTTCATATAGACATTTGGTTCATATTTACACCGAACATAGGATTGTGACAACAAAAAACTGTCCATCTTCACATACCAAGCCCTGGGGGCTTGCTTGAGTCCATACAAAGATTTTTTCAACCTGCAAACGAGGTTTGAATCTGATGTGTACTCCTGTGGCTGTTGCATATATATCTCTTCTTCAAGTTCCCCATGCAAGAAATCACTTTTCACATCCATGCGATGTACTTCCCACCGCTTGGAAGCTGCCACTGCCAAAACTAGTCTAATGGAGTCCTCCTGATCTACCGGTGCAAATGTTTCATTATAATCAAGTCCTTGGACCTGAGAATACCCCTTTTCTACCAGCCTTTCTTTGTACTTAATGGTTGTACCGTCCGCTGCACATTTAGTCTTATAAATCCATTTGCATCTTACCAACTTTTTGCCTGCAGGGAGCTTGACTAGCTCCCAAGTTTCATTCTTCTGCAGTGACTGAAACTCCTCATCCATACCAATCTGCCATCTAGGATCATGTGAGGCATCCTCATATGTTTTTGGATCAGAATCTATAATCATATAGCACTTCTCAGAAAGATAAGGATCATTCACATTGAGAGCAGTCTCAAACTGTGATCTAGTCCTTCTTTGGTCCTAAGGGTTGCCTGCTAGTTCACCTGCTGCTTGCAAAGTTTTTGCAACCCACTTAGGCCTTGTAGGTGAGTTAGCATCTGCAATAAATTGATCCTCATCATCAGAAATATCAGAATCAAAAATATCAAGAACATCACTTACTTCTTCTTCAGTCGGCGGTGAAGATGAATCTCCAATTTCTGCGCTCTGAGAGGGCTCTTCCTCAAACTGCACACTTCTTTCGATGAATGCTTTATGAGTTGTCATGTTCAGCAACTTATAAGATTTGGAGTCCTCTTAATATCCCACAAACAAACATGGTTTGCTTTGGGACTGCATAGCCCTCCTCTTCTCAATCGGAATCCTAGCCCAAGCCTTTGAACCAAAAATCCTGAAATGAGAGATATCCGGTTTGTTACCTGTCCAAGCCTCGAAAGGAGTGATACCTTTGAGAGCTTTGTGTGGCACTCTATTCTGAATATAGGTGGCACAATTTATTGCTTCAGCCCATAGATTAGGAGACAAACCTTTTGCATCAAGCATGCATGTGGCCATCTCCTTAAGAGATCTATTCTTCCTCTCAGCAACCCCATTTTGCTGAGGAGTATATGGAACTGTATGTTGCATCTATATGCCCGATGAAGCACAAAATTGCTGAAAATCTGATTTCACGTACTCACCACCATTATCAGATCTTAACACTTTAATATGTCTACTAGGCTGATTCTCAACTGAGGCTTTGAATAGCTTGAATAACCCAAAAACTTCTGATTTGAGCTTGATGAAATAAACCCAACAATACCTGCTGAAATCATCTATGAATGTGAGAATATATTTTGCTGAATTCAATGACTCATGAGGGAATTGAATTGACATATCAGTGTGTATAAGTTCCAATGGTGCAGTGGTTCTCTCAGTGGTAGATCTCCCATGCTTGTGCTCAGGTTGTTTTCCTAGGATGCAGGATTGACAGACACCTTTGGAAAATTTGATATTGGGCAGCCCTATAACCATCTCTTTCTCATGAAGTTGGGAAAGGTATTTGTAGTTTAGGTGGCCAAATATTTCATGCCATAGCTTGCTGGACTCATTGGCATGGGTTAATAGAGCAGAAGGTGAGGAGTTTGGCACAAAATGAGAGAACTTGTAGATTCTAGAATAGTGGTCAGCAGTACCAAATGCAATAATTTTTCCTATTGAAATTTCTGCTATCTCAACATCATTGGGGGTAAAGGTTACTCTCTTGGGAAGCCCTATATGGGTCATCTAATAGACTAACAGTAGGTTTGCAGCAAGTCCAGGGACATATAAAACATTATTGAATGACCCAAACTCGAGATCTATGCTACCTTTGCCTTTGCTAGAAGTTTCACAATTGTCTCCCAATACAATATTTGGACCATTGGAAGAGTCAAGTGAAGTAAAATACTTACTTGCAGACACCATGTATCTTGAAGCACTGGAATCAATGATGAATGATGAAGATTGGGAAGTGCTAGCCATCAATGCATGAACTCTCTCTTTATCATCGGAATTTGATCCTCCATCCTTCCTTCTTGCGCTCTCTAAGAGAGGGATGTTGGCTTTCTCCAATGCCTGAGTTAATTGGTCGATGGTCTTCTTCATACAAGAGATTTCGGGATGAAATCCCTTGCTGCAATAAGTGCGCTTTGTCCTCTAATTATTCTTGTTCTGATTCTTTTTGAAGTTTGATGGCTCTCCATTAAAATTCTGCTTATCTTTCCGCTCACCGGTGGGCTTCTTGAAGTTGCTCTTCTTCTTGCCTTTCGAATTCCTTAAGTCTCCAACATTTAGACAATGGTCTTTGGATGCATTTTTAATGGCTCCCATTAAGACTAGCTTGTCTTGTTCTTTATTTAATGACTCCATGAATTCTGAAAGTGACAGGCTCTTCCAATTTTTAATTGCTTTCTGGGTGGAATGGAAGGTGGAAACAAAAATTGAATAGTCCGAACCAAGCTTGGAGAGAATGGCCAAAACTAATTGCTCATCTTTCTTGTCTATTCCACATTGCTGCTGCAATACAAGAGACTTGAATTTGGAGAAGAAGTCTTGTAGATTATCGAAATTTTGCCGACTCAAAGAGACTAGCTCGTTATCCAATTGGTGGCCTCTCAATTCATCAGTTTTACCAAACAATTATTGAAGTTTCAGCCATACTTCATTGGGTGAAGTGAGGCCATGAAGATGAAATAAGAGTTCTCTAGATGTAGTGAGGCATAACATCCCATAGGCTTCATCCCTTCGATTATGCCATTTAGATTTCTCCACTGCTGAGGTTGGCTCAGCTTCTGTTGCCATGGTCACCCTATAGAGCCCTTTGCTCCTCAGTAGAATCTCCATCTGTGCTTTCCAATCAAATTAATTGAAAGGAGTGAGGATGATCTACTGTGTATGATCCATTTCTGCAACTGATAACACTTTTGGACTGAAATTATAACACTTTTGTATTCCAAAATGCGCCCTGCAGAGAATAGAATTCACCCGGTGAATTGATCAATGCGCCCTTCCTGAGATTGTTGGATCATGCAAGACAATCAATAGATGAAAGGAATAGCTTGATGGCTCTGATACCATGTGAAAATCAGATCACATCCAAGAACTCTCCAAGAAACTACACTCTCTCATATGAAAAATATCACACAACTGGTCAAAGGCACAAAAATAATGCACAAGAATGGATTTATGTATTACTTCTCATGAATAATAATTACATCAGCCAACATATGAATGTTTTAGGATGTTATTAAATAACATTACAGCAATAATTCGAATGGCTAAATATGCCAAAAGAATCTCCTAATCATCAGACTTTCTAAAACTGCCCATCCCCCCCTAGGTGGCAAGTTGGCTTTCCAAAACTGATCAAAAGCTAACGAATTCTCTAATTAGTGAGATGAAGGTGAAATATAGCCAAAATGGATGCCAAATACGAGATTTTAGTGGAATTGGTGTTAAGGAAAGTTTTTGGTGAGAAAAACACTTTCCTAGGTTGACTAGCTTTTCCCTATGGGGGAAAAAGCAGTAAAAGCAGCAGCTTTCTTCACAAATGCGCCCTCCTTCCTAAATATTATCCATAAATGTTTAGGAATGCTCCCAAGTGGCATAGGTGACTTGTGTATCACACCTTGAATGGAATATTATCCTCCATGTTGCCTTGTGGACCACACAATGGCAATTTCCTCAATTATTACATAGAATTAACCAACAAGTGATTAATTAATGCATCTTATGTAATTAAATAAATGGTAGGAAGGCTTAATTATTCCAACACAACCTTCACATCTAACATACTTACTAACAACCTACCATTTAGTACTTATCAACAAGTTTATGCACAGGGTTAATCATCAAAAACATATACATGTAACCTTTATAATTCTTAAGTTCACTCTCCAATATTATACTTTAAATCCTCACATAGCTGCTAAATATTATTGAGTCATAACAAGAAAACATTTCCTTACCAACATTATAATTTCATGTGCAAATAAAATCAACCATAATGAATGGACATAAGACATTTGCAAATAGATCTCTAGACACCGTGAATAATATTAATATATCAGTGTAGGACACCTATCCGAATAAAGTAGACAGATGTGACTGCAGACATGACTGCAACTTTCCACCCAACCAACTGATCCCTGTCTGATGTATGCTTTCCCACCGAGAGACCACCCCCGAGCTGGGCAAGAATCCACTAGGATAGAGATCACTTCGCTGAGGATTTTCTTACTCTCTTAATATGATAATCTAAGGCTATAACCTTAGCAACACGATACGTTATATCTCTTGCATAGGTGATTTTAATCAATTACAATTAAATCATAATGCTTACAGGGCTATGGTTCATATCACAATGTATTTAATTAAATACTCAATCTGAATCCCAAGGCTACACCCTCACTAGCCAACCCATCTTTTATGTAATGTCAATTATACTTAAAATACGATTATCTAGCAATGAAACCGACACTTATTCTTTCACTGCCTAACCGGTAATGAGTCTACATAATTAATATTACCATGAGAGACTTTACCTAAGGGTTGTACCTTCCATGGTTTCACCCTTGTGGATATGTTAGAAATCAATTAACAATTATGCATAAATAGTTATCAGAGCCAAAGGGTTAGTTATCAGAGCCAAAGGGTTATGCCCTACTAGCTTTCTCGATAGTCAAATAAAAATAGTATTATAAAAATAAGCATTTAACAGCCAAAAGGTTGTGCCCTCATAAGGAGATCACACTTGATCTTCTATATATACAATCATATGTAAATAATAGCCGTATAAGAGAGAAATTAGGCATATGCCCTTGCACAGACTCAAGCAAGCACAACAATTACAAATAATAACTAAAAAAAAGTAACAATAGCTTGGGGTTGCACCCAAGACTGTTGCACCCTTCATAGTTCAAGCAAGCACAACATTTACCAACAAAAAGGATAACCAAGATCCCACGAAGGATAACCACTCGTAAATCAATCCAGTACAAAAATAGTTTAACAATAGATGCAAAACAGTCAACACCAAGAGGCCAACGCCCTTCCTAAGTTTAGATGCAATGAAGAACAATTCCATCCTCCCCAAAGAAAAATAGAAACCCCCCTTTTAAAGGCTTGTAAATAGTAATAGAAGAAAATATTTCAAGGATATCATGGGAGATCATGTTGTAACAACCCAAAGGAGGATCCAAGTAAAATCGCCCCTCCCCCCTTTAATTAATTAAAATAAACAAGCTTAAAGAAAAAAAACAAAACATTAATCCGAGCTCAACAAGAATATCTTGCCATTAATGGCTAGCAGAACTCAACAAGAACTTGGCACAACCAATAGCAGAGTGTAATGAACTCCACAAATCACACGAGCATGTCCCCTCAACTCCACAAATCATGGGAGGATGTCCCCTCTGCTATAGGCGCACTTCCCCTCGATGTAGATGTTTATGGTGTGTGATAACTGGCACTCAAATCGCCCCTTGTCGACGATGGAAAATTTTCTGGCGAGGCACACTTCCACCCCTTCTCGTTATTTTTTTTGGAATTTCGACGATCTGGGTCGTCTTAAAATGGGCCAAAGCCCCTAGGGGCACAGTTCTATGGCATAGTTCCGCAGTAAATGGGGTGGAACTACGATTCCATCGGTTTTTATAACCGGATCTAGGGAACAAATCGCCAGAAAAGCGAGATGATTTGAGTGCCAGTTATCCCACGCCGATGTGTATCAATTCCAAATACTTAATAAATGCAGTTTGTCACGTACCCACCCATTTATCCAATACAAGGCGGGGAACATGATGCCAAATTCGGGGCTTTCACATGATCTCAGCCCATTCGTTAGATTCATATAATTAAAATATGAGTGTGCAGATGTAAAACAAATCAATTATGCAAAGCGGAATTAAAACAACATCCACACACAATTCATGCTCATCTAACATAACAAAATAATCATTAATTAAACATTTCAAAAGTAAATACATAGACAGAAAAACACTTATCTTCATTGGGCAATTGTCCCAAACAACTAGCTATGTCGCTGCAATGTTCCACCCAACCATAGGCCAGTTGTGTTCATCAATCTCTCAACACAACTGCCACCCCCGAGCTGGGCATGATTCTTACAAGGAAAAGGGGACATTCAAGCTCATGCACAGCCCAATTAACCATTTCATCTGAGTCAAGCCAGTCCAGAGCTGGGTTTATCAGGCTACATTTGAACCTTGGATGCTTTCTCTCAAGCTCAAGCCAAAACAATGGAGTCCCATAACCCATACCCCAACATACTCTTTTCTCACACAGCAAGCACAATCATTGGGAATGGATACACATTTAACAATGGGATTTACAAAACAGGATCCATGGGTTCATCTCCAAATCGTGGCTCACTAAATCAGACTGTGGGAAGGGAAATTCATCCCCAAGGAGCAATCCAATTTCTCCCCCATGCTATGAGCATTTCAAATGGCCCAAAACGGCCCCATTGAAACCCCAAATCGATCTGTTCTCTTCCCCATTGGTCACCAAAGCAAAAACGCCCTTCCCATCTTGCAAGATGAAGGGGAACACAGAAAACCCAGGGAGGAAAACGCCCAGGCAGCTAGAGTTGCGTGAGAGAGCAAGGCAATGGTGAATAATAGCTTAGAGAGCAATTTCGTGGCTCTTTTCTTGCCCAAGGAGACAAACTCGATTTTCCATGAAGGGTGGCTTGCCCATACCCGAATTTGGACAACCATACCTCTCCATTCCCAAGGCATTAACTACCTCAAGCAACTCTTGAATGATTGGGTACAAAATTCAACATGGGTAGTTGAGGGTTTGATGGTTCTCTCATTGACACTTGGCTTGGCCTGATTGGTTCCAAGGGTTTGAATATTTCCCTCCTAATTCCTTGTAAAATCATGCCCCCATCTCTTGTTGCATTGCATAGCTAGTTGTGAGTATTTTATTAAAATGCATATTTACATGATGTTTGAATTTCCAATGTGCATTACTAGCACGCAAACCATATGCATCAATAAATCGATGGCGAGGCCTTAGCCTTGAGCTCCTCACCATGATTTTTATAACAATATTACATCGTTTACATTTTAATGCAATATGGTCAAGGTGGGCACGTGACATTCCCCTCCCCTTGGAATAACACCGTCCTCGGTGTTCCAATACCTCATAATATATACCCACTTTACACATGCCTCAAAATTCACAACTGGTGGCAGGTCTGTCCTGCGTTTCATCTCTTTACTTTGAACTTTCAGGATCAAGTCCTCTAGCTTCCACAAGCTTCTCCTGCTAGCTTTGGTCTTCCAGCTCTACAGGTGGGCATTGCTCCAGAGCAATCCCTTCCCTTTATTCACCTTCTAGCTGATCTACAAGTCTAGAATTTCATGGATGCCATCTTTCTTTCTGTCCTGGTAGCTAATTAAGGAAGATTTCCAGCCAAAACAAATAGCTTTCAATGTCTCTCATGTGAGACTCATCATGGCAATTCCTGTTAGGACAAGCATAACACAATGTTGAAATTAGTCAATTATTTTCCCAATTGACATGGAACGTCCATGCTTTACTCATGAGACTTCCACACATTTCATGCTTTCCCAATATACACATGAACTCATTCATGTTCATCCTTTCACCGGAAAATAACCATTTCAGCATTCACAATTCATTTCAAGCAATTAAACACAATTTGTTTTCATTTATGACATGCACTCAACAGTCTTTTGTTTCTGAGATGTATCAGTCAAAAGGAAAGAGAAGAGTAAGAGTTTCCCCCTCTTAGTCTTGTTCCAATCCGGAGCCACACCATCACTTGTGGTTCTATGCTCCTTAGCCTCTTTCACTTCAACGTGAATGCTTGGTGTGCCATTTCTTGGCTATGACATTTTAGTTTCTAAGGTCTGTCTAATGTTTTTCAACTAGGGAACCCTTCCCTGTTGTTGCTTACAAAACCTTTGGCTACTAGGACCCACATAGTTCCACTAGCACCATCTTTCATTATTGCTCATACTGAGCTCTTTAGGACAGTCATATGTCCACATGCATCCTCCATATGCTTTCATAGTCCTTGCTTCCAGCAATACCTACACTCAAGCATTGAATTAATTCACATGTTTAGTGTATTTTCATAGGGTTTATCTCTAGACAATAGTTTGAGAAAATCATAATCAAATCATATACACACGTATATTCATAAGCAAGAATTTGCAAGATAACCAAATACTTATCTGTATCGGATGTCTTCACTTTATTCCACGGGATCCTTCTTTGCTTTCCAAGCATTGGATTTCCCGTGGATACAATAACGAATGTTGGGACAGCACGCAGGCTACTCCACAACCATTCAAATAGGCAATGCCAGGCCAGTACGTCGACTGGTTTTTATCAATTAATTAGAGAATGTTTGGCCAGCACACCGGCTGCTCCACAACCTCAAGTGGTTAATGTTCCCACCAACTATTCTCTGAATTTACCAAGAATTTTATAGCACCCAACCAATTACTCTCTGGCTTTACCAAGAATTTTATAGCACCCAACCAGTTACTCTATGGCTTTACCAAGAATTTTTATAACGCCCAACCAGTTACTCTCTATCTTTACCAAGCATTTATAGCTTCAACCAGTTACTCTCTGGGTTTACCAAGAATTTATAGTTCTTTCAGGGTCCTTGCTTCCTGTAATGGCCAAGGTTTCCAACAAAGAAACAACAGTGTATTAGTTTGGTTGTCATAAGACTTATACCTGAAATCTTCATTATTCCAAACAAGAAATAAATGAAAATGAATACTTATATGTATTGTGCATTTTCCTTGCTACTCCACAGGTTTCCTTCTCTGCTTTCCAAGCCTTGGATCACCTGTGGGGTGGATGCTTGGCCAGCACACATGCTGCTCCACAACATCATCCGAATAGGCAATGCCAAGCCAGTGCGCCGACTGGGTTTATCAGGCATCCCAAAAATCAGTATGCTAAGCCAGTACGCCGACTAGGTTTATCAAGCATTTCAAAAATCAGTATGCTAAGCCAGTACGCCGACTGGGTTTATCAAGCATTTCAAAAATCAGTATGCTAAGCCAGTACGCCGACTGGGTTTATCAAGCATTTCAAAAATCAGTATATGCTAAGCCAGTACGCCGATTGGGTTTATCAAGCATTTCAAAAATTAGTATGCTAAACCAGTACGCCGACTGGGTTTATCAAGCATACGACAACCATTTCCAAGCCAATTCTCTGACTAGGTTTGTCAGGAAATAAAACCCTTCACCAATACCTCCACAACATCCAAATAACCAATTCCAAGCCAGTACACCGACTGGGTTTGTTAGGCATTCAACAACCCTTCTCCACAACATCTAAATAACCAATGCCAAGCCAATACACCTACTAGGTTTATCAGGCAATGAGAACAACATAATATGATTATGTGGCTCCTTCTCTTATGTAAACCAGTGGTTCCCTCCAGGAACTCCATAGGTAACTCACTTGACTGCAGGCTAGCATGGCCCCACAATACCCACTCACAATACACAAGGATGATACCCCTTTTCTGCAACACAGCTCCTCGGGCCTATCCGTCTCTTCTAGTGTCCTTTAGTGTGAGCGTAGAAAGGTTACCACTGCCCATACAGTCCTCTTGAGCACCCTTTCCTCACTTTTCCTCTTACGTGCAACATCAAATTGCATCTCCATTTTACAAATGTATCTTTTCTTTATTGGCGAAGAATGGGGGATCCCTTCTCTGAGTCAACAGTCCTTCGGGTTGCCACCCCAATATTTTCACGTTCCTTAACCCACACATGCCTTCTTGGCATAATTTTACTATCTCACTCACATGCTTTACCAACATGCATTTCAGCTGAGACATTATCAACGTTTACAATGGCGTTTCACCCGAAACCCATTTCCGAATCATGGGATCCTTCCCATCTAGTTTGGCTTCTGCAGGCCATCACACATGGTCTTCCTGCAATGTGTCATCCTGGCACACTTATCAAATAGCCAAACAATCAGCAACATTTAACAATAATTTCAAATCTGATTGCTTCATAACCAATCAATGGCATTAATAATTAAATTCAATCATGAATTTACAATTCTGTCTCCTACATAAATTGATTTGCTTAGCAATGAGGCTATCCTCATATTGTTTGGCTCTCGTAAGTGGTATCACTCTATCCATTATGGTTTCACCCTTGCTACCATACATGAACATCCACCTACAACATGTCCTCCTGACACAATTCTATATAAGCCAAATAGTCATTAGCAATTATAAGCAATTCTCAGATCCGAAATTTGTAAATCTATTTTCCTACAGAAATTAGATTTGCAACTATGAGACTATTGTCATAAACTTAAACCAGACAATTTTCAGATTTGTTTTATGCATAAATTACAACCATGAGAACCTTCTCATAACCTTTCGCTTCTGCACATGGTAGATCCTGGTCTTTACTATGGACTTATCCTCATTGCCATCCGCAAGACCTTTCTACCTAAAAACTGAAATTTCAATAAGCCAAACACGTTGTGAGTATGTATGCATATACTCTCTTCATTGCTACAATAGTCACTGAAGTGATCTCAGAATTAAAACGCTCAATAATTCAAACACTTTCAGATGTTAACATTTTAAATGCAATGAAATATATACATCTCTATATATGCATTAAAAATTGCAAGACACAGTCACACTATCCATGCAATTTAGATAAACAGTATATACTCATTACTTCACATTTCATGCAATTTTGTCCTTCCAACAGAGCACTTCTTGGTATCCCATCAACATGTCTACCTTCTATATTCAATCATTCTTCTGCATTCACATCAGCTCATTAAATAGATCACCATTTCGTGCATAACCACGAGATTGTACAAAATATTTTTAATGCACATCCCCTCAATGCAACCTTGCATTAATTCATGAATATTATGCCTTCAAACATATTATGGCCTAACCATTCATATGGCATGTACTACCATAACATGACTATAGGTCTTTACTTTCTTTGGTTATTTAAACCTCTAATCCATCATACACAATGGCATGTTATAATTTCATATGAATGCATCGAGGTTTCTAAGAAACTATAGGGTGTAAGGCTCACTGCCTTCACTTACCCACACCTTACCATACTTGGTAGGTTGACATTCACATTCAAGCACTCAATACCACATGTAGACAAAATCAACATAGTATAAACATAGTTGAAGGGATCTTACCAAATCCTCTTTCAACATCCATGCATTTAAGCACAAATAACCATTACCTGCATGGTTGTTATTAACATCGCTTGATGTTACCTGATCAGTTGGCCTCTTACCAAGGCTACTCCGTCCTTTTGCCAACATCATGATCACAGATTTGTTGCACCATCCTCTCTTCATAAGGTTGTATGCAACAATCATCATCCACCTCCTTAGCCATGCTTCGGTTGTCTTTGGTCCTACAACCAATGTGAACATGACTAATTATTAGCAACCACAATAATTATCTTAAGTGGCTCATTGCATATGTAAAACCTCACTATTTTACCAATATGCAATATCATACTCATGCATAAGCAATTCACATGCACTATGCAATGGCTCTTTAATCGTTCCCACTAATTCGTATGCATTACGCTCTTGCATTTACAACAACCCTATGCCATAATTTTCAGTATATAAAACTCAGGAATTATAAATACAATAGCAAGAGAGGAGTGAAGGAATTCTCCCTTTCCAATTCCTCATTATGACATGGAGTTCCTCCTCCACATCATAGCTGATCATTTTCTTGGCTTTCCTACCAAGCATACAAGCAATCATTAGCTATGATCTCTTCACGAATTAGCAATTCAGTATATACATATGTATATAACATTCACTATGCAATTCCTATGCTATAAACAAAAATAATTTAAGGTGAGGAATTTCCCTTTCATCCTCCATAATGGGTATTACAACCCATTACTCTTACTGAGGATTCCACAACCTTCTATGCAATTCTTGCTCTTCATCCCAAGAATGCATTTCACACTTTCAACGACTATCTTCCGGGGGACGATGGGGGTCAAGGGGGCTTGCCCCCTTGTGTAAATCCTTCAATTTCGCGCAATCTAGCGCACAAGTTCCATGGCATTTTTCAAATTTCGGCGCTTGAAAAATCTCTCTAAAAAATGGCTGAAATTCCTTGTTTCGGAGCAACTCAGCGAGTTCTTCCGACCTGTTTCGGGCCAACTCGCCGAGTTCTTCCGGTTGAAGACTCGGTTTTTCCTTCCGATCCGTTGTGAACCAACTTGCCGAGTCCTTCTGTCGTTGCTGGGCGACTTGTCGAGTTCTTCCGAAATTTTCTCTTGGATGCCGAAAAATACGTAGAAAAATCTTCCGCCATTTCGGACCACCTTGCTGAGTTCTCCCGTTGTTTCGGAGCAACTCGCCGAGTTCTCCTGCTGTTTCGGAGCAACTCGCCAAGTTCTTCCAAAATTTTCTCTTGGACGCCGAAAAATACTTAGAAAAACCTTCCGCCGTTTCAGACCACCTTGCTGAGTTCTCCCACTGTTTCGGAGCAACTCGCCGAGTTCTCCCGCTGTTTCGGAGCAACTCGCCAAGTTCTTCCGAAATTTCTTCTTTGACACCGAAAACACTTAGAAATTTTTTCGGACCAACTTGCCGAGTCCTTCCACAGTTGCGGGGTGACTTGCCAAGTTCTTCCGATCGAACTCAGCTTTTCCTTCCGAAATTTTTCCATCTTTCCGCTGAACTTATTGATTTGTTTTGCCGCGTTGCGGAATGAATCGCTAAGTTCTTCCGCAGTTGCGGACGAACTTGCCAAGTTCCTCCACCGGCACAGTTTTGGCAGAAACTCATAGACACTTAGAAAAAATTTGAAAATTTGAAAATTTGAAAAAAAAAAATTTTAACTATCAATGCTGAGCAGGAAGCATACTTACCTATGTAACTATGATAGGTAGTCCATAAAGGCCCAATGCTGCAACCAGTAGCTCTGATACCATTTGTCATGTACCCACCCATTTATCCAATGCAAGGCGGGGAACATGATGCCAAATTCGGGTCTTTCACATGATCTCGGCCCATTCGTTAGATTCATATAATTAAAATATGAGTGTGCAAATGTAAAACAAATCAATTATGCACAGTGGAATTAAAACAACATCCACACACAATTCATGCTCATCCATCATAACAAAATAATCATTAATTAAACATTTCAGAAGTAAATACATAGACAGAAAAACACTTATCTTCATTTGGCAATTGTCCCAAACAACTAGCTATGTCGTTGCAACGTTCCACCCAACCATATGCCAGTTGTGTTCATCAATCTCTCAACACAACTGCCAACCCCGAGTTGGGCATGATTCTTACAAGGAAAAGGGGACATTCAAGCTCATGCACAGCCCAATTAACCATTTCATCTAAGCCAATCCAGTCCAGAGCTGGGTTTATCAGGCTACATTTGAACCTTGGATGCTTTCTCTCAAGATCAAGCCAAAACAATGGAGACCCATAACCCATACCCCAACATACTCTTTTCTCACACAACAAACACAATCATTGGGAATGGATACACATTTAACAATGGGATTTACAAAACAGGATCGATGGGTTCATCTCCAAATCGTGGCTCACTAAATCAGACTGTGGGAAGGGAAATTCATCCCCAAGGAGCAATCCAATTTCTCCCCCATGCTATGAGCATTTCAAATGGCACAAAACGGCCCCATTGAAACCCCAAATCGATATGTTCTCTTCCCCATTGGTCACCAAAGCAAAAACGCCCTTCCCATCCTGCAAGATGAAAGGGAACACAGAAAACCAAGGGAGGAAAACGCCCAGGCAGCTAGAGCTGCATGAGAGAGTAAGGAAATGGTGAATAATAGCTTAGAGAGAAATTTCATGGCTCTTTTCTTGCCCAAGGAGACAAACACGATTTTCCATGAAGGGTGGCTTGCCCATACCCGAATTTGGACAGCCATACCTCTCCATTCCCAAGGCATCAACTACCTCAAGCAACTCTTGAATGATTGGGTACAAAAGTCAACATGGGTAGTTGAGGGTTTGACGGTTCTCTCATTGACACTTGGCTTGACCTGATTGGTTCCAAGGGTTTGAATATTTCCCTCCCAATTCCTTGTAAAATCATGCCCCCATCTCTTGTTGCATTGCATAGCTAGTTGTGGGTATTTTATTAAAATGCATATTTACATGATGTTTGAATTTCCAATGTGCATTACTAGCATGCAAACCATATGCATCAATAAATCGATGGCGGGGCCTTGGCCTTGAGCTCCTCACCATGATTTTTATAACAATATTACATCGTTTACATTTTAATGCAATAGGGTCAAGGTGGGGACGTGACACAGTTCGTTGATCTCTTGTGGGGAGCCCGCTCCTTCTTAACGGTTAATAATGGGGTTTTCCCTTTTTGTCAAGTTTATAAAAACTTAAAGGTTAGTTGGGGATTTTATTGTATATATATATATATATAAGAACATATTTTATAGTTATCTATTTGATAACTAAATGCCATAAATTAAAAGGATAATATTATGTAATTCTTTTATTATACTCAACCAGTTTCCATTAGTAATATATATATATATATATATATATATATATATACATATTCTTGGGTTTACATATAACGCAGTTGTAGAATGGGAGCAGTATATAAAAATATTAAACTCTATCGAATGTAGACTGACAGAGGTCAATGATAAACTATTGTGGAGTCACAATGCTACAACAAGTACAATGACAGCAAAAGTTGCATATAAGACTATTATAAACAGCCTGTGTATTTATCCTGAAAATTGGTGGTTTAAATTGCTTTGGAAATGGGAAATTACTTTAAAGATTAAATGTTTCATGTGGCATGCCCTCAGGGGATTACTGAAGACTTGGGACAGTCTTTTAAAGAAACGGTGGATGGGGCCTAGTGTTTTCTACTTCTGTTTTAAATTTTTTGAATATGTTCTTCATTTGTTCATAGAATGTGACTTTGCCATAATTGTATGGAACATGGTCACAAAGTCTTTAGGTATTGAGCTGCTTTGGGGTGTTGGAACGTTTGATAAAAGTGCATATAGATGGAATAAGGACTGTAAAGCTTACCCTTACTTACCAGTTGTCATCTCTTGGCACATATGGTTAAACAGGAATGAAATCTTCTTCGACAATGGAGTTCCAAGGTTGATTCATACTTACAGCAGGATTATTAGGATGATTAAAGAGAAATGCTCGGTTCTGAAGAAGAATAAGGAGAAAAAGGATTTTTCCTTTACTTTTGATTACCACAATCCAGTGGCTTTCTTTGATGGGGCTGCACAAGATGGATTATGTGTAGTGGGAGGTGTTATCTTTTTAAGTAAGGGTCACTATTATAGTCTCAAAATGTTTGGAGGTTAGGGGTCAAATACCAAGGGTGAGATGCTAGTATTGTGGTGTGTTCTCACTGTTGCAAATTCCTTTGGTCTTCGAGAGTTGAAAGTGTTCGGGGACTCCCGTGTTACTATAAAATGGGCACTTAAAGAATACAATTTTAATATCATCTCTCTTTACCAATGGTGGAGCAGAAAAAGAGAAAAAGTTAACCTCTTCAGTGATTAATTTTGAACATATTTATCAACAAAACAATACATTGGCAGACAAACTGACAAAAGAAGCATTCACAGGAGAATAAGGTGTTGACTACTGGGAGGAGATGTTGGATTCGCAGATTTCAGAAGCTGGAGCGGTCAGAATTTTTGAGCTCTAAAAATCTCTATTACTGGAAACTTTTTGGTCTGTGTATATCTAATTTTCTGATTTTTGCCACTGCTGAAACTGTGTCTTTTTTGTCATGTTGGGGACAGCCTTGTGCTTAAGACTATAAGTTTGTTTTAAGACTTAGTATTTTGTACTATTTGATTCATAATTTGAATACCAATAGTATGGTTTTTTTTCGCCGAAAAAAAATAAAAATAAAAAAAATATATATATATATATATATATATATACCCCTTTCTTATAAAAGGATTTAGACTCTCCTTAGTATTAAGGGTGTCCTTCTCAAACTGATTACTAGTTATAGTAATTATGGGTCAAACATCCTTTGGCCTTTGTTAAGATTATAATAATATTAGATAGAATCAAAGTAGCTCGTTATTTTCCCGTAAGTAGATAGAAATCATTTTGTTATTTTGTTTATGTTTGATCCCATTTAGGTCATCACTTACAGGATTTCAATTCAACAAGTGAACATTATCAGTTCACTTTTCTTCCATTGCCCAAGGCACCAAAATGATATATGTCATTAGTAACTAGATTCCCATCACTTCCTATCTAGTCGACCTCTCTCCCCTAGTGGATTCATGCCCCCATCGTTAAGTCGTGTCATATCTATAGTCTCCTAAGTCTAAAAATTAACAATTACAACTTAGGAAATAAATAACAAAACTCAGATAGTTTACTGGTGGGGCCTAGGCCTTGAGCCCCTCACCAGAAACAAGTACATAGTTACATTTTCAATTTACAAAAGAGTAGGGGGCAAAGAGGGATGCTACATGTGGGACTATCATTCCACAAGGGGGAGAGTGATTATTCTAAGCCTAGTATTAAACTGGAAAAGGTGTCCAACCCCAAGTGTGCCACTTGTCCAACTCTCCTTAGAAAAGGGGGAAAAATGTTCAACCCTGTGTGTGCCAAGTGGGTATTTCTTATCAACCTTGGGGCCACTTGGATAGTCTCAACCATGTATATAAATAGTGAGAGATAGCCCATTCTTCCATCATTCCTTCCTGTTGGAGACAATCATTTTGCTTCCAGACCTTAACTATTGGCATCAGAACCATCGTCACTCGTACTACCATCACCGTACCACCATCACTCTATTTCACACTGAGAACCATATGGAGAACAATAGAATTCCACAGAGTTCTGGCACGAAGCGTTCCCGACCAACTTGTGCTAGAGCCCTGTAAGGGAATTGGGATAACAAACCCGAGGGACTATTATCTCAGAGAAGGGAGCCCAAGGTATTGTTAAATCAGAGAAGGGATCCCCATTCCTTGGGTTGTGCAGGCCGAGAGGAAAGGAGTGCTAGAGGATTGGGATAGTTGTAGATAGAGAACCCAACACCTTCTTGTGGATTGATAGTCCCAACTCGGGGGTGGTATTTCAAAGAAAGATATGGCTTGAAAGAGTTTACAGCTGGGTGGAACATCCTTGGTTTGTAGATACTTGGTTGCATTTTCTTTTTTTAAGTAAGAACAACATTATATTATCTCAGAAAAATAAATACATAACAGAGTATGAGGGCCATGAAAGAGACACTCTAATAGCTCAAACCTTAGGCTTTCAAGAGAGATTGACACTTATACATATTACAAAAATGGATTCCTAATATAGTAAGAAAAACTGATAGCTCTATACATGTCCAACAATTGATAGAAGACCAGTAACAAAATCGAAAGTAGAGAAGTAAAGCTAACATAAAAACTAAGAGTTGTCACGAATATTCCGATGCCCAATTTCCTAATTGGGATCTCCATCCTGCACAATTATGGTATCGTGTTTGACAATATCCATCCATGGAGAACCCGAACCATGACCTGAGAGGATCGAGAGAATAGAAGAAATTTTCTTGTCCATTAATTCCAATATGAAGGAAACATCTTCCATATGACAGAGGTGTTCAAAATACATACCGCATGGGGCATGCACCAAAGGCGAATTGTCCTTAGAATTCAAATGCAAAACCTCATAGAAATGAGCACAAAAGATCTTACCCGAACATAATTATGGAGGTAGAATACTAGATTGAGGCTGAGGTGGTGTCATGTGATCCCCAAAGCCAAGCGAGTTTCCCACTTCGTTGAACCATTCCACTAAACAATACCATTCATTTTCCTTCTAGACAGCCTGAGACATCCCCTCGTCCTTCAAAAGATCCATGTCCCTTGAAGACAACTGCTCGCTTGAAATAATAGACAAGGGATGAGAATGTGAAGCTGCCCGAGCCTTAGGATGACCACCATGCCCATGATGAGAGCGTCCCCTAAGCCTAAGAATAGGCATGCTCCATAACCAGAGCTGAGCAAACCCAATGTCCCGCAACTCCTCAAATAACTTGACAATGTCTTCAAGAGGATGACCAGAGTTCCCACAAGTAATAAGCCCCCCAAGCCATAATTTCCCCGTCAAATTCATAGCTGAAGTACACCAAAAACCAGGTGACAAGATCCTTAGCAGGTAAGAAATCATATCCTTTGCATGTGAATTTAAGGCCATCCACTGCGAACCAGTGCAAAATCGTTGGGAAGGACACCACAATAAACACCCAAACCATGTGATATGATAGAGTGCTTGCATAGTCATAAGGTGGCACATAAAACCAGGGAAGGGACATATTAAATACATTCTCCAACCCATCCTAGCCTTTCTCCATGTGGACCTGATCATGCACCGCATGTCACCCCATCTGGGGATAGATCCACCTGTTTGGAAAGCAAAATGCAATCTCGAAAGATCGGGTTTCCCTCATCAAGACAGTCCAAATCATTTAAATGTTAGTTTATTCCTATATTGGCAAGCTTGTTGGAAATATTGTTTGCATCCCATTTAACATGTGAGGGGATTAGAACCATGTTCAGGGAGAGAAGTGATTGCAAGAGATCCATATGAGCCAACAATCTCCAACCAGGGAAGACCTTTCCAGGTCTTGTGCCATTGATTAACTTGGATAGAAGATTCAAAACAACTTGAGAGTCACCTTTGATGATGAGTTGAGATTTATCATGAGCAATATCCATTTGGATGCCCTAGATGAGGGCCCATAATTATGCCACATTGTTGGAATCAAAATAAATTGACCCTGCGATAATGTGAAAAATTATTCCTTAGTCATTTTTGAACACCACTCCGAATCCAACAAGACCAGGATTCCCCTTGGAGGCCCCATCGAAGTTCTGTTAATTTTTAGATAATTTCATTCAATATTATCTAGGATCACTAAGAGAATAACAAGAACAGCATAACAATCACAAGATACAATGGACACAAAGCATTTCACCGGGGAAAACCAAGAAGGTGAAAAAACCCCACAACTTCCTCAGAGATAGAATGAGCACCAATACAAAGGCCACAAAGATCAAACCCCAAAATATAGATGTCTCCAGCAGCTACTCCTCCTGCACTTGTGTGCACTCCTCTCTATCAACTATGCTAGTTGGATGAGTGAGTGAATGAGTAAAATGAGAGAGACACATTCTCTATTTATACAACAACTTAACCTGCCTTTAACCCTAATTGGGTCGACTTCCTAAGGAAGCCTAATAACCCATCCATATGAATCATACAGGGCCGACCCCACCAAGGTGTTCTAATAACCCATCAAATATAAGTTACGACACTTACAATGTAACTTGCGACACTTGCAAATACAAATGAAGACACTTCCAGTCGTAGGAATAATACATCTCTGTTGGGGATACAATAAATTACAAACATAATATACAAGTGAATATATTCCGAAGTTACAAATACATCAACACTCCCTATTAACTAGGAAGGTATTCTCTTGACACGGGTCATCAATTCATATCGGCACAAGTCTTCAATTCTGGAGCTAGATCATCGTCACAGGATCATGGAGCATCATCGTCACTGTTGTTGTACTCGTCATCTTGATCACTGGTGCTGTCTCTCAATTCTTCTCATCATAGGAAGTTCTACAGAGCCAACCCTTTTTCATGCTGGATGTAGGCCTAGCCTCCTATAGGTCTTCATCATCTCTGCGAGCAGCCTGACAGAGGTGGAATCTCAAGACTGATTATGTGCCTCTGTAAAACCTGACAAAAGAGCATCCCAGGATCCTTTATGTGCCTTAGCATGACCGGCAAGATTTCCTAGGACTGAATTACATGCAGCCTTCACAAAACCTTTAAAGAGCATCTTAGGATCCTTTATGTGCCTAGCAAGACCGGCAAGATCTCTAAAGACCATCCCAAGACTGATTACGAGCTTACTGCTCAGCCTATCGTATCTCTCGGGACTGATTACATGTGAACAGGAAAAACCTTAAAAGAGCATCTTGCGACCTGCAAGATCTCTAAAGAACATCCCAGTACTTTTACGTGCCTAGCACAACCTATCAGATCTCCATGACTGATTGCATGCCTACCTCGCAAAACCTCGAAAGAGCATCCTAGGACTGTTTACGAGCTTACTGCTCAACCTATCGGATCTCCCAGGAAGCTATTATATGCTACTGGACAACCTACCACATATCCACGACCTCGAAGTATCATCCTGATACTCATGATCAACCTGATCATCCTTGCACGGAGCATCATCCTGATGCTCATGATCATACTGCTCAACATCATACAATGCATCATCCTGATGCACATCATCATCAAATGATCATCCTGATCATTTTCATATATAGCATCATCCTGATGCATATCATCATCACATGATCATCCTGATCATCATCATATATAGCATCATCCTGATTCATATCATCATCACGTGATCATCTGGAGCATCGTCCTGATGCTCATCACACAAAAATTACAACACAGCCATGGGAAGGATCCTCCTACCACCATGCTTGGAATGGCTCCTGCAAATGTGTCCCATCACTTCCTCCTCGAAGTATCTTCTATCTGAAGAACCAAGCCTCTCTCTGAAGTACTCAAACTTCACTCTGGCTAGTGGTTTGGTCAACACATCTGCAATCTGCTCATCCGTCGCAACATACAGGAGATTCACTGCTCCTCTCTACACCATATCCCTGATATAGTGATACTTGATCTCGATGTGCTTCGACCTGTCATGGAACATCGGGTTCTCAAACAACTTCACACAACTCTGGTTGTCACAGAAGATACAAGTAGCATCCAACTGGAGATCAAATAAATTTAACAATAGCTTCCTTATCCATACTGCCTCACAATTAGTCGAACAAGCTGCGACATACTCTACTTCGGTTGTACTCAGTGCTACGCAGGATTGCTTCCTGCCAAACTCAGAGATCACACCTGATCCCATACTGAAGCAGCACCCTGAAGTGCTCTTCCTATCTGTAGCACTGCCTACCCAATCTGAATCAACATAACCCTCCAAATTAAACTTTTGATTCGCATCATACTTGAGCCCATAATCAACTGTACACTTCAGGTACCTCAGAATATGCTTTACAGCAATCAAGTGAACATGTCTAGGATTCGTCAGGAACTGGCTCAAGGTGTTCACAGCAAAGAAAATATTTGGTCTCATGTTCATCAAGTACATCAAGGACCCAATCATCTGATGATACATCGTGGCATCAACCAACTCTGATGAAGCATCACTCAATAGCTTCAAGTTCGATGCCATAGGTGTGGCCATGGCCTTGCATTCCATCATCCCGAACCGCTTCAAGATCTCTACTGCATATTTCCCTTATCCAAGGAAGATTCCATCTGCACTCTGCCACACCTTCATACCTAGAAATTAATGCATCATACCCAAGTCCTTCATCTTGAACTTGGAAGTAAGCTTCATCTTCATGTCGGTAATCAACCTATCTTCACCTGTCACAAACAGGTCATCCACATACAGTAGGAGTATCACTGGATTTCCTTCCTTAACTTTGTAGTAAAGGTTGGAATCCGCTTTACTCTTGGTAAATCCCAAACTGGATAGGAAGTTGTCTATCATGTCGTCCCATGTCCTGGGTACTTGCTTCAAGCCATACAAGGATTTATTTAACTTGCACACATATGACTCCCTGTCATGTGTCTCAAAATCGAGTGGCTGCTCCACATACACTTCCTCTTCGACTACACCATTCAAGAAAGCTGTCTTGACATCCATCTGGTGTATCTTCCATTTCATTACTGCAGCTAGAGCAAGTATTGTTCTGATGGAAGTGTATCTGGCTACAGGTGCAAAAGTCTCTTCATAATCTATCCTTTCTTTCTAGGAGAAGCCACGAGCCACAAACCTTTCCTTTTATTTCTCTATGCTACCATCTGCAGCATGCTTGATCTTATAGATCCACTTGGAAGTCACAACAGAATTCCCTTTTTGCCTTGGTACCACATCCCAAACATCATTCTTCATGATCGATTGGTATTCCTCGACAATGGAATCCTTCCATTCTTTCTTTTTTGTTGCTTCTTCATAACTGGAAGGTTCTTTGTTCATTATGTCACAGAGTAAGGAAACATATATGGTGTGTGACCTTGTCCTTTTTCTTTCTCTGTGTTCCTCTTTTGGAATACCATACCTTTCTGCATCTTGGATGAGCTCTCTAGCCCATGCTGGTTTCCTCTTGTGATATTTCTTCTCACAAGGTGGATCTACAAGTTCTTATGGATTTTCTATTTCACGATCCTCTTCTGGAATTACTTTGTTCATGGTTTTGTCTTGTATTCTGGGTACCCTTGGTTCTTCATTATCTTCAATAGGTGTCTTCCTTGATTTGATGTATGCTGAGTCTTCATCAAAATTCACATTCCTGCTGATGTCAATCTTCTTGAACCCTGGAAAGTAGATTATGTATGCCTTTGAGATTTCACTGTAACCCACAAATATACCCTTCTTTCCTGAAGGATCTAGCTTTGTCCTCTTTTCTTTTGGAATGTGTGTGTATACTAGACAGCCAAATACCCTGAGATGGCTAACTTATGGTTTCTTACCCGAGAAAACTTCTTCTGGTGTTTTGTTGTCAAGTATCTTGTGAGATGTTATGTTATGTACATATACAATTGTCCTTGCTGCTTCTGCCCATAAATGCATAGGAAGATCTTGGTCATGAATCATTGTTCTATTCTTCCTTTCTGCAACCCCATTCTGTTGTGGATTGTGAGTGGTCAACTCCCTCTTAATCCCTGAAACATTGCATAACTTCTTGAAGTATCCTGAAGTGAACTCCCCGCCATTGTCGGATCTAAAAGTCTTGATCTTCTTTCAGTTTGGTTTTCTATCAAGGCTTTGAATTCCTTGAACTTATCAAACACTTCATCTTTATTCTTCAAGAAATAAACCCCAAGTCTTCCTAGAGAAGTCATCAATGAAGTAAACATAATATACATACCCACTCAGAGAACTGGAAGACATTAGACCGCATACATCGGAGTGGATAATCTCCAAGATTCCTTTTGCCTTGCTTTCACTGCTTGGAAATGCCTTCTTTGTGTTTTTTTCCTTTCGCACATCCTTTGCAAACACCTTCATGCTTTGACTGGATTTCAAGAAGACCTTCTACTGCTTTGCTTGCAATTGGTAATGCTCTATAGTGCACATGTGAAATCCTTCTATGCCAAAGTTCACTTGGCTCCATGGATTCATGTACCATGGCATGTTCAGGTTGTCCCTTCAATTTGTACAATCCTCACTCTTTCTCTCCAATCACTACTACATCATCTATCATCTTACCTTTTGGCCACATAAGTACTTGGCCATCCACAAATGCAACTCTCATCCCTTTTGCATCCAAAGATGATATGGAGAGAAGATTCTTTTTGGGTCCAGGTACACATAGAAAATCTTTCATTTTTAAATACTTCCCAGAGTCTAACTTGTAGGAGGCTTCACCACTTCCTTTTATAGGGTATTGATATTCATCCCCAAATTTCACCTTGTGAGGTGACTCATGTTCAGATAGGTCCATAAGAGATTCTTTAAATCCCTTCATATGTGTAACAGTACCTATGAGAGCAGAGATTAGAACATATTCTTCGTCACTTGAAGAGTCTTCACTTTCTACCTTAGTCTTCTTCCTGGGAGGTTCATCATCCTCAGCAACATGAGCATGATATCTCCTCTTCTTGTTGTTCTTCTTTTTGTTGTTGAAGTCTTTTCTTCTCTTGGGACATTCTAAGGAAAAGTGTCCCTTCTCATTACATGTGAAGAATCTCATATATTTCTTCTCTCTTTGATGGTGGTGAGAAAATTTCTTGTGATGAGGTTGCTCCCTCTTGAACTTACTTCTCTTGGTGTGTGCTGTGAGAGCTTGATCTTCATTTCCCATCTTTTCTTCTCGGGCCACAAGTCTAGCTTCTTCTTGTGAACATTCCTCCCACAGTCTACTGAAAGAGATCAATTTCTTTCTTGCACATATACCTGTTGAAATATTGTAACTTCTAAGAATATTATATTTGTACTTTATTATTCCGGAGATGTTTCATTCCTATGTGAAGACCTTATTGTATATCCGGAGATGTTTATTCCTCTATCGGAATGTGGTAACTTGGGTTATTAGACTTCCCTAGTGGGGGTCAGCCCTGTATGTGTTATGTGGGTCAAAGGGTTATTAGACCACCCTAGAGGGGTCGGCCCAGTCAGTTGTAATGGGGTGTTTAACCCAATGGTTAAATTTGGGGCCGACCTAGTTAGTGTAAAGTCGTGTCAGAGTTGTGTATAAATAGAGGAGGTGTGTTCCTCATTTATACACACACTACACTCACTTGTGAATAGCGCATAGGTGAGGGAGAGGTCTTCTATGGAGGAGAAGGAGCTCATGTCTATGGTTTGAATCTTTGTATTTTCTGGTCATCTATATTGAGGAAGCTTTGTTGGTTTTTCTACCCCATGAGGGTTTCCCAGGATAAATCTGTGTCTCTTGTGTTTATGCAGTGCTTGTTGTTCTTTCAGTGATCCTGTATATGTTATTGTTGTGAAATGAAATGAAATGCTGATATTTTCTGTCTTAGCATATTGAATCTTAACATGGTATCAGAGCAAACCTGAAGGAAGGCAATGTATGGCACTTACGACACTTGCTTCACTTGCGACAATTTGAAGGTTAGGGTTTTGTATAGCAAAAACCAATAATCGTGGAACTTTCACTATAAATCCATTTTGGAGAAGGTTCAGGATCTGAAACCTTTACAGGTTGTAGATAACATCCCCATGTACCTTTTTTCCAAAGGAAACCCTCATATTCGTTGTACTTTGTGAGTTATGATTAGTACACATTAGGGATTCTGCCTCTTCCAGATCTCAGTCATAATCAGGTGACCTAGGAAAAAAGGTCATAACTTAGGCTAGGAAGCTCCAAATGAAATTTCATAAAAAGTGACAGGTAGTGCATGGACTTTAATATCTCAGGTAACGTTTTCAGAGGCCTAAGTTGAACCAATGACACGTGGCACACCGTACAAGTTTGCTCTCTTGTTTTATCCCATAAACAGGTTACGTTGCGACAATTGGCATAAATCTCTCTCAGAGAATCCAATTGAGGTCAGACCTCTGGGGTTGGAAAGAAGATAGGTTGGGATACCACAGGAAGAAGTTTTAGACCCTTTGGATTTGTAATTTCAGAGTTACACCAGAAACAATCAGGTGCATATTTTTGTCAAAACAGATTTGGATTTTGAGCACCTTCATTCTTGAATCGTCACTACTGTGGAAAATTAGGGTTTCGGAGAAAGTTGGAATTTTTGGAAGAGGATTCCATGGCTGAATGCTACTCATCAAAATCGAAATTTAGAGACCAAGATCAAATTTTTTGGTTGGATAGAAGACCGGGCTTGATCAAACCCCAGTTCAGGATTTTGATCGGAAAGGTGGAAAATTAGGGCTTCTGCAAAAGTTGGAATTTTTTAAGTCTGTGACCACGGCTGGAAGCTCCTCAAAAAAATAAGAGTTTAGAGCTTTGGATCGAACCTTTTGATTGGCCAAAAGGGTGGGCTTCATCAAACCCTAGTTCGGGATCCTGTCCAGAAGATCCAGAAGTTTCAAAGGCAATTTTGAGGGGTCAAATTTTGGAGATTTCAAAATTGAAGTATGCTAGTTTGATCAACTCATCAAGGCACATATTTCCATCCATTCAGAAGTGTGAAAGTCAAAGTTTGAATTTTTAGGGTTTCTCTAACAAACCCTAATCGAGCTCCAGATCCAGTTCCAGGGGGATATGAGACTAAGGCCTTGCATAGGAAGACTACAAGAAATCTCGACAGGTATGACTTATGAATATACAGGTATGTTTTGAAATCTAATTCTTGATTAAGTTCATAATATGGTTGTCTTCATATTATTTAGGTTAGTACAATCTTGATTAATGTAAAAGTATGAATGCATGAGAATGATTGAAGACATTCTTTGATCAAGGTTATATGATTGTACTAATGCACCTGTGGTATTGTATGAGGATGATGTTGTCTGCTAACAAAAGACAGGTACATCAAGAAAGACAAATCAAGTTCTATGACCATGATGACATAAAGAGAAAGACTTATCCATAGTCTTTAGAAGCTCTACTTACGAGGTATGTATGATTTATTTCTACTATGCTTAACTTATGAGGTATGCAGGTTACTATCACAAGGTCTCTAAATCGTTGAAGAGACTAAAGATATTGTTTGGGTATGTTAGAAATAAATAATCATGTATCTAATCCAGGTATGTCTTCCTATGTTAGAATCCTACTTTGTGCTAGGATCTTAGATACCCATGTATTGAATGATCATGACCATACATATTCAAGATTATTTAGAATTATAATGTTTTGATAATATTGAGATTATACTAATTAATGTATGTTTGTGTATGAGATCATGAGGATGACACTAGTGCACACTTGAGTATGCACAATGGTACAGAATGAATAGAAGTTCAAAAGACATATAGAAGATCAAGCGGGAGGAAACCACACAAACATAAAAGATAAGTATTTGAGTTGTTATTTGAATCTCTGAAATAGTAAATGATATTGCTTGTAATGGTTGTATGCATATTTGTATTTCTAGAATATATCATGCTGAGTGTAAACACTCATATAGCATTGAACAGTATACTACTAATATGCATATGATTGATAAGTTGGACAAACATTCCATTGTTGATTGTCTAGAATGAAACCTCTTTGCTGACATGCTGAGAGTTGTGCATGCTCTCGATACGATGTTATGGTAGAGATGGAAGGAATCTAGATAGCCACTGTATGCATACAGGATATGGAAAAGTGTTGTGCCAAAGTATTGGTCAAGATTGTTGCATAACTATGAAAATCATATTTGTATGCATAATAGGTTATCATGTCAACATGATTTGATGATTATGAAGTATTACTAATCATGTAATTAACTTTGATTTGCAGGAAAGATCATGAAGAATGATGAACACTGAACAAGTGATGGATGAAGACTTACAAATCAAACATACTATAGAAAGCTCGTGGCTAGAAGATTCTCTTAGAAAGAGAAAGAGGATCATGACGAGATGTTTACTCCAAGTAAGACCATTCTCTTAATGGTGTAATTGAAGAAGAAGTGTGAATCGAGAAAACTCCCAGGATTCAATTGAAGAAAGCTTTGTACGGGTACCCACGATCGATAGTCATTTGATGAGCTTAATGATCACCATGGGTGATGCGGATTTCAACCTTTGCTACAAGGTTGAAAATGGTTTCTATATACAGATGACATTCTTCTCTTAGATGGATGTAAGAAGGAACTCACCACAGAGTTCGAATGATCTTGAGGCCCATATCAGTAGACCCATCTGACGGGAGATGGCATGGATAGATATGCAAAAGATCACTCAATGCATAGTGTAGATGATGTTCAGTCACAGAAGGAGAGCTGATAGCTTCTTGAAAAGCTTGGGCTTTGCCAAAAGTAAAGCTGATCCTAAACTTTACCTTAAGGTTATGGATGATACTATTATTGTATGTGGATGATCTCTTTCTGACAGGGAATGAGAAACAGATCATGGAAAGAAAGAAGAAGCTACAGAATTTGAGGTGAAAGATCTCGGATTGATGCATTACTTCCTAAGTCTGGAAGTATGGAATGGCTCAAAAGGAATCTTTCTCAACCAGGGAAAGTATGTTATGGAAATCCTGAAAAGATTTGATATGTTGGAATGTACAACCATGGCCACTCCCATGGATTCCAACTTGAAGCTATTAAGTGGATGACTCATCAGAGTTAGTGGATATGACTCTATACAGACAAATTATTGGGTCATTGATGTATTTAACAAATACCAGTCCATACATATGCTTTGCCGTGAATACCTTGAGTCAGTATCTAGTGGAACCTAGACGAGTTCACCTCATTGCTGCCAAGCATGTGATGAGGTACCTAAAGAGTACGATAGAATTTGGTCTATTTTATCTTGGAGATCATGGTTTCAGATTGTATGGCTACACAGATGTTGATTTGGCAGGAAGTGTATCAGACAGGAAGAGCACATTGGGAGGATGTTATTGTCTTGGATCTACCATGATCTCGTGGTTTAGCAGGAAGCAGTCTAGTGTGGCTCTCAGCACAACCGAAGCGAAATATATAGTTGCTTGCTCTGCTAATTGTGAAACAATATGGCTTCAGAATTTATTATCTGGTTTATTTGACTTAGAGATGGAACCCACTGAGATCCTGTGTGACAACCAGATTTGTATCAAGATGACAGAGAACCCAGTGTTCCATGATAAGTCAAAGCACATAGAGATCCAATATTTATATATATGGGATATGGTGCAGAAAGGAGCTATCAAGCTCGAGTATGTAAGCATTGACGAACAAGTTGCTGAAGGACAAGCTTGGTGTAGTTCAGAAGGACCCTCCTCGAAAGGGGGAGTGATATGATCGCCGATGATGAGATTGCCTGCATCGACAGTGAGGTCGATGATGTGGATACCTATATTGTGCCGACAGTGAGGTTGGTGAATGGTCCTTAGATAGGGTCTAAGTTGATGAGGGGATTGCATCATCCTTGAACACATGTTCTAAAAGGATCCATAGACATATGTCTCTGAGAAAGAAGAGGGATTGCATCATCCTTGAACACATGTTCTAAAAGGATCCGTAGACATATGTCTCCGAGAATGTGGTCCCTAGTGGACGAGAGGGGATTGTATCTTGCCCGGACTTTGGTCCCAGAATTGATCCGTAGACAGATGTCTCCGAGAACGAAGTCCTTAGTGGATAGCTGGGGATTGCATCTTCCTCGGACTTCAGTCCCAGAATTGATCCGTAGAAATATGTCTCCGAGAATGAAGTCCTTAGTGGAAAGTTGGGGATTGCATCATCCCAGAATCTCTTGGTTCAAAATGTACATGATAGGACTACATCGTCCCTGGACCTTTGGTTCAAAAGGTATGTGAGAGGAATGCATCATCCCTGAACATTTGGTTCAAAATGTACGTGATAGGACTGCATCGTTCCTAGAAATTTGGTTCAAAAGGTACGTGAGAGGACTGCATCGTCCCGGAACATTTGGTTCAAAAGGTACATGATAGGACTGCATCATCCCTGGACCCTTGGTTCAAAATATACGTGATGGGATTGCATCGTCCCTAGACATGAGACTTGTCTTAAAGTGATAAGGAATGATCCTCCTGGAAGTTGATCTGGATTGCATCGTCCATAGACATGAGACTTGTCTTAAAGTGATAAGGAATGATCCTCCTGGAAGTTGATCTGGATTGCATCGTCCATAGACATGAGACTTGTCTTAAAGTGATAAGGAATGATCCTCCTGGAAGTTGATCTGGATTGCATCATCCATAGACATGAGACTTGTCTTAAAGTGATAAGGAATGATCCTCCTGGAAGTTGATCTGGATTGCATCGTCCATAGACATGAGACTTGTCTTAAAGTGATAAGGAATGATCCTCCTAGAAGTTGATCTGGATTGCATCGTCCATAGACATGAGACTTGTCTTAAAGTGATAAGGATTGATAATCCTGGAAGTTGATCTGGATTGCATCATCCATGGACCTATGTCCTAAAGAGAGCGGGATTGATCATCCTGTAACTTGATCTGGATTGTATCATCCATGGACCTATGTCCTAAAGAGAGTGGGATTGATCATCCTGTAACTTGATATGGATTGTATCATCCATGGACCTATGTCCTAAAGAGAGCGGGATTGATCATCCTGTAACTTGATCTGGATTGCATCATACATGAACCTATGTCCTAAAGAGAGCGGGATTGATCATCCTGTAACTTGATCTGGATTGTATCATCCATGGACCTATGTCCTAAAGAGAGCGGGATTGATCATCCTGTAATTGGATCGTGTGTATTATAGAGTATGCTACTATGAAGATGTTGTAGATCGAGATGATCCAGATGCTTTAGATCAAGATGATCCAGATGTTGATCGTATGATGACGATGCTAATGATCGTGTGATGATGATGATGCTGATCGTATGATGACGATGCTGATGATCGTGTGATGATGATGATGATGATGATCGTATGATGATGATGCTGATGATCGTGTGATGATGATGATGTTGATCGTATGCTAACAATGTTGATGATCATGTGATGACGATGCTGCTTATCATGATCGAGAGATCTAGATGATGCTGAGGATCTGATAATGATGATGTTGTAGCTGTTCGAGTGTTGCAGAAGATGAAGACTCGGTACTGAAGATGTTGATGTTCCAGTATTGAAGATGTTCCAGTAACTGCTTGAGTTACTGATGATGTCAAGAAAGCTTCCAATGATTTATGGATGTATCATGTATGATGTTGATGGCTCCTTGCTCCTGCAGATGTTGTTATAATATCCTTCTCATTAAGGGGGAGTGTTGAAATATTGTAACTTCTAAGAATATTATATTTGTACTTTATTATTCTGGAGATGTTTCATTTCTCTGTGAATACCTTATTGTATATCCGGAGATGTTTATTCCTCCATCGGAATGTGGTAACTTGGGTTATTAGACTTCCCTAGTGGGGGTCGGCCCTGTATGTGTTAGGTGGGTCAAAGGGTTATTAGACCACCCTAGAGGGGTCGGCCCAGTCAGTTGTAATGGGGTGTTTAACCCAGTGGTTAAAGTTGGGGCCGACCTAGTTAGTGTACAGTCATGTCGGAGTTGTGTATAAATAGAGGAGGTGTGTTCCTCATTTATACACTCACTTGTGAATAGCGCATAGGTGAGGGAGAGGTCTGCTATGGAGGAGAAGGAGCTCATGTCTATGGTTTGCATCTTTGTATTTGTTGGTCATCTATATTGAGGAAGCTTTGTTGGGTTTTCTACCCCATGAGGGTTTCCCAGGATAAATCTGTGTCTCTTGTGTTTATGATGTGCTTGTTGTTCTTTCAGTGATCCTGTATATGCTATTGTTGTGAAATGAAATGCAATGCTGATATTTTTTGTCTTAGCATATTGAATCTTAACAATACCTTGGATGAAGGAGTCCCATGCCCTAGGTAGGTCATTCAATGTGGTCATCACAATTTCTCCATTCTCCACTACTTCATCCACAGCTTCAAGTTGTTCTTTGATTTGAGAGACCTTAGTAAAGTAGGATTAGATGGTCTCTCCATTATGGATCTTTACCCCTTTCAATTAGTTCTGCAGTGTCATCTTCTGATTTATATTCTTTCCTTCAAACAACTTGGTCAAGGAGTCAAACATCTCCTTAGGTGTCTTTAGGGAAGACACATGGGGTATGAGATGGTCTTTGATAGAATCAACAATTATTCTCTTGGCCTTGACCAATTTCTTCTTGTGTAAGGCCTTAGCCTCATCTCCCTCTGGAACTGGAACCTCTTCACTTATGTAGGTGTCCAATTCATTTTCTTCTAAGATTAACCCAATCCTATACTTCCATGCTCAGAAGTTATCAGCCCCTTCAAGCTTATCCTCAAGATTGGTGTGGTGATACATGAATGAGAAACTCAAATGGAAATAAAATATTTAGGTCTTACCACTTGATTTGCTGAAACTGGATCTGGGGTTGGATTAGGGTTTGTCAGAGAAACCCTAAAAATTCAAACTTTGAATTTCAAACTTCCGATTGGATGGAAAGATGCGCCTTGCTGAGCTGATCAAGCTGATATACTTCAATTTTGAAATCTCCAAGATTTGACCCCTCAAAATTGACTTTGAAACTTTCGGATCTATAGTTTTTGGTTTTCTAGTTTTCTGGTCAAAATCCTGAACTAGGGTTTGATAGAGCTCGGGGTTCTGCCCAACCAAAAAGGTTGATCTTGGTTTCTAAACTTCAATTTTTCTTAGGAGCATCTAGCCGTGGTCTCAAATTCCAAAAATTCAGACTTTCTCCGAAACCCTAACTTCCCGCAGCAGTGACAGGCCAAAAACTGAAAATTCTCATAATTGAATTTTGTCTCGACAGAAAGACGCGCCCTTGCTAGGAGAGTCAATCTAGCCTCATGCCTTTGATGAAATGTGGAGAGAAACCCAAAAATTAAAAATCCCTAGCTTCCGCAGCTGCACAGTGTCTTCTTCTTAGTACCGCTCTGATACCATGTTAATTTTTCGATAATTTCATTCAATATTATCTAGGATCACTAAGAGAATAACAAGCACAACATAACAATCACAAGAGACAATGGACACAAAGCATTTCACCGGGGAAAACCAAGAAGGTGAAAAAACCCCACAACTTCCTCAGAGATAGAATGAGCACCAATACAAAGATCACAAAGATCAAACCCCAAAAGATAGATGTCTCCAGCAGCTGCTCCTCCTCCACTTGTGCGCACTCCTCTCTCTCAACTATGCGAGTTGGATGAGTGAGTGAATGAGTAAAATGAGAGAGACACACTCTCTATTTATACAACAACTTAACTTGCCTTTAACCCTAATTGGGCCGACTTCCTAAGGAAGCCTAATAACCCATCCATATGACTCATACAGGGGCAACCCCACCAAGGTGGTCTAATAACCCATCAAATATAAGTTACGACACTTACAATGTAACTTGCGATACTTGCAAATACAAATGACGACACTTCCAATCGAAGGAACAACACATCTCCGTTGGGGATACAATAAAGTACAAACATAATATACAAGTGAATATCTTCCGAAGTTACAAATACATCAACAAGTTCAACTTGATGAAACCATAAGGGGGAAGCTGCCATTTGAAGGGGCTTCTCAAGTATGGATATCTGAACTTCAGAACAATGGTATTTTCAAAAGGGGAACATAACCAAATTTTCCTTAAGATACAGTGTTCCTCCACTGAGCATTTAAGATCATATGATGTCCATTTTTCAGTTTTGATGGCTTCAAGAATCCATTCTTTGATCTTATTCCATATGACACGGACATCATTCTGGTGAGATTGAAAAAATATTCTATTGTGTTCCTTCTAGATGTGCCACAATGACAAGCTTGGGAGAAGCTACCAGATACAGTTAACGACAGGGTTGTTAAAAGAAGATGATATCTAGCCTGAAAGAGTGGAGAGAATACTATCTCTGTAGCGTTTTGTAGTTCGCATAACTTCAGCCAACATATCCTCGATTCGAGAACTATAGGTGCAATGGTTTAAAAGGTGTTCCATGGATTCCTTTGAGTCATGGCATAGATAACATAACAAAGGTCCAATGAAACCATGTTTACAAATATTGTCCCATGTGAGAATGTTGTTGCGAGTAGTCATCCAAAGAAATGTGCTTATCTTAGGCCATAGCTTCCATCCCCATATATGTTTCCATAAGTTGAATTTTTCCAGCAAGTGAAAGCAAGCTTGCAGGGAATACGCTTCTTTTGTAGAAAAGGTTCCAATGGGGAGATGCTCCCAGTGAAGTATATTCGGTCCCTATTTGATCCTAATATTTTGAGTGGCCAGAGAATCATGCCAAACCGAGAGATCAATATCCATCGAATTGGATAGTTCTTCCTGTGTGGTTTTCCAATATCTCCAGATATTGTGACTGCTTTGCTCACTCCAAAATTTGTTCACCATAGAATTGACGTCAAGAGGGATGTTATCCATGAGGGTGTTGAGGTTGGGTTGCAACATGAGAGGGGGAAACTATTTCCAGGAGTTCGACCAAAAGTGGGCAGCCTCACCATCTCGGATCTCCCATAAAGCATGATCCTAAATATGCTCCATGTTGGCATGCGCAGCGTTACAAATAAGAGAGCCAATCTTGTTTTCATTCCAGCAGATTAAATTTTGATCATCCAGGTGCATAGAGTATTTAACTCTCCAGAGTTTGGCCCAAATATCAGTTGATGTTTTTATCCATCTCCACCAAATTTTTGCACTGAGAACTTGATTGAAAGTTTGGGGGTCCCATAAACCAAGACCTCCTGCATATTTGGGTCTACATATTTTTTTCTAGCTGATAAGCACCCATTTTCTAGTATTACTACATCCTTGCCAAAGAAATTTTCGTTGCAAATTTCTAACATCTTTGATGATACGCTTGGGGGTGCAAGAGCCAAAAAAAGGTAAATTGGAATGTCCTAGAGAACAAACTTAATAAAAAAAAGATGTACTGGAGGATTTAGCGAGCGAAAGGTCCAAAGAGAGAAAATATTCTAAAGGGAAACCAAGAGATGATCCCAAGAGCTATTGTGTAGAGCATTGTCGATAAGGGGGATGACAAGGTCTTTGGAAGGAAGGAAATCCTAGATTCTGACAATGAAATTGTGGACCACTCTTGAGGTGTTGAAGAAGAAGATATGGGATTTGGAAGCATTAATGGAAGTTCCTGAGGCTTCACATAAATCATGAAGGATATCCTGAATACGTCTAGCTTCATTAGCAGTAGGAGTGTTCATCATGAGGGTATCATCTACAAACTGTCTATGCAAAAGAGAGGGATTAATCCAATGGATTGGGAGTCCCTTAAGAGAGCCATCATTAATAGAAGAAGTAATGTAGCGACTCAAACCCTCAGCCATAATAATGAAAAGAAAGGGGGACAAAGGATATCCTTAGCAAATTCCTCTGGAGGGGGAGAAAGGAGTGGAAGGGGTACCATTAACTAGGATGGAGAAAAAGGCTGAAGAAGTGAGGTTCAAAATCCAAGAGATCCAAGTAGGATTGAATCCAAAAGCGGGAAGTAGGGGAATGCATATACTACCATCTAAGTTTTTCAAAGTCTTTATAAAGGTCATGTTTGATAAGCATATCATGGATTTTGTGGGTTTTTAGAGAGTGTATGGCCTCATGATCAAGATTACACTATTTAAAAATTTTCAGCCTTCAACATAACCCGATTGCTCATGCAAAATGATAAAAGGGAGAATAGGATTGAGACAAATAGCAATTACCTTGGTCATGATATTGTAGATGACATTGCACATAGCAATGGTTCTAAAATGCTTGTGGTACTGCACGTTTTCTTCCTTTGGAATCAAAGTAAGAAAGGTAGCATTAAGAGCTGGTAAGACGATTCCAGAGTGCCTTGAGTCCTCCACCAATCACCAAACTTCCTCACGAATCATATCCCAATAGAAGTGAAAGAAGTCTGTGGTAAATCCATCCGGCCCTGGATATTTTCCCATCGTCATTTCCTTTATTGCATTATCCACTTCTGTATGAGATATAGGATGCAGAAGAGCCTCATTATGCTCATCGTTGACCAGAGAGGGGATGTGCCTAATCAAATTAGAGATAGCTTCTGACCTGTCAGGGTGTTGCACCTACAACCCTTTCCCCAATTTTGTGCAAAATTAGGGCCCCTTCCTATCTTTGAGCTCAACTTTTAACTTTATTTTGTTTCTTATTTTCCTCTTTCATCAATAAAATTCCTTGAAGCTTGGTTGTTTATAGAAAAATTGACACTTCCAAAAAAAATTATTTCCGACTGTTTCAGTGACTTACCATAACTGCAGTGAAATGATTGGATCAAAATCTGGTTCTGTATCGAAATGATCGGATCATATCCATTTCTTCTCCAAAACATCGAATCATAATCCAATTTCACAACGAAACGGTCGGGTGCATTTTCGGTTTAACGCTGAAATGACAAAGCAATTTCAGTTTTGTAGCAAAACGGTTGGATGCATTTTTGGGTTATCACCGGTATTGTGAATCATTGAGGTTGTTTAATTAAAATCATGGAATGAGTTAGAGAAATCCCAAGTTTGGCATCGAATTATCACAAGTTTGGTTCTTTCGCTTAACTTAGAAGTTTTCTCAGAAATTGTGTTATTTCACTAGAACTTTGAATGTGTATCCGAAACACGTCATAGTCCTTTCATATTATGATCCAAAATGGTTGGATCAATGAAAGTTTTGCTCCCGAACCCTTTTCATAACAACTAAATTCTTTAACATCGCCAAGCTATACCAAGTCGCATCAGGGTAGAATTAGTTTTATTACCGAGACATGTCGGGGTAAAATTGGTTTTAGCATCGAAATTATCAATATAAAACTCGTTTTCACTCCGAAATACGTTGACGAAGTTCTTGTTCTAGCTCCGAAAAGCTTTGATGCAAAGGTATTTTGTCAATGTTTGGTTGTTTTGACCTTTAAAATGCGATTTTTTTCTAAGGATGAGGGAATTCTTAACACATGTTTAACTCATAGCCGCAGAATCCCTTTGACCAAGACCTTAAGTTTTAGGGTTTGGAGTTGCTTATATTGAAGAAACCCCAATACGAGCTTGTCATTAGATTCTTGAATGTCATTTCTTGCTCAATATACTTGGACGAAGAACCCTTCCAGGTCAGCTACTAGCTCAACTACGCAGTTGTCGTATATCCAGGTAAGTAATCATTGTCCCTATCTATATTAATGTTGCACTTGTCATTTAGGGATCAAGAGTTATGGGATAATATTTGATTGGTTAGATTGAGCCGTTCTTTTTCAAGATTAAATAAAACACGTTAAAATCCCTAGATATATGTGTATGACTATCCGAACATGTGTAGGAATAACATCCTAAACCCTAACTATTTCATTGCATACTATTCGTCGAGGCCATAAGGACCCACATATTTCCATTTTCGACTAGTCCAAATGTATTTTCTTGAGAAGGTAGTGTAATACAAATCTAAATCCTTTCACCCGTTCTCCGAACACGGTTTTTTTCGCTTAAACGAGTTTGAACCCTAGCCGGCGGAGTCTTCCTCAACATGATTCAACCAGATATTTTCGATAAGACCCTAGTTATCCATCCTTTGCATTTGTGAATGATGCAAGTATGGTTGAAACCCCGACTTTGATAAGTCCACTTAGTTTAAATGGTTGGATATTGGTGCTTAATGTCCATTCGTAAGCAAGGGAGGCGTCGTTCGACCTGGACTCTTATTAATTGATCTTCAATATGGTCATCTGCTCAAAGGATGCTAAACCTAACTCATAGACTTGCTTTCAAATACATGCATATTAGATATGCCTTTAAGTTCTCATTTACAGCTTTGTCTCATAGGTGGTTTTGCTAAGAATAGTGTTATGGACTTGATGCTAGTATTGGTCTTCTATTCATAGTTTAGTACAATTGGTATATCTGGTTGAAGAAGAATAAAAATGTTCTATTAGAAAATAGCATGATCAGTTTATTCATTTTTTCATGTGATCATTCTTTTAGATATAAATCTACTTAGTTGTGTTATCAATGGATCCCATGCAACCCAATGATGTTGGTTTTATGTCACAGGATTCAGATATGTCTAAAAGGAGTTCCAAGTGTAATTCCAGGTTAGTGGAATCATATTCTGATGTGGAGATGATCCTAGAGACAACCTTGTAGGTCTAGTTCGAGGATGCAAAATCTACCATGGGGATAGCCCCAAAATTTAAGTGGGGCGAGCTCTACTACCTCATCAGAGATCAAAACATTCCTGATGCAATTATAGAGGAAATCCTGATATATCAAAATATCAATAAGTTTGCTCTTCATAAAGCTGCTACACGCCTAGAACTATTTCCATTATCAGAAGTAATTGGATGGATTTTGCCACATGTAGATGTGAAATCTAGGATCACTGCGGGTGCTAATGGAAATGGTTTCGCTTTATTTCAACCTTCGCATATAAGAAAAGCATACAAACTCCCAGCACCTAAGGTCCTTTTAACAAATGATTAGGTAAACAGCTTGAATATTGAACACTCGGAATGTACAATAAAGATGTTGATCCTAGGTAAACAATTGAGACAAAGGACCAGTGGAGAATATGATACCAAGAACCTTAGAACTCCATTCAAGGTTGTTTATATGCTTTTATGTAGAATATATGGAAGAACCAATGCAATCATTTACAAGATCAATTAGATTCCACTATTGTATCATGTCGCGATGCAAGACACTGTATTTAACTAGGATGACATTATTTCAGAAAATATGATGCAAGCCATAAAAGATGCTCAGGAGGGAATCAAGTAAAAGAAAGTTGAATTTTACATGTCCACTTATCTGATTGATTGCATTCTTGTCATTAACCCTTTTCCAAAGCTGGGATGCAAGTGGATTTCAAGTGAAGCTCCAATATATGTGGCCTATCAAATTATGTGGTCCCATAAGCATACAAGATTCTACAAGCATATTTGTGAATAATTCTTGATGTCCTTATATAAGTTTATTTTTAACGAAGAACCAAATTCCATGTCTGATGAAGCACTCGCGGTGATCAGTGAATATGGAGACTACTACTTCACTCCCGAAGGCACATATATATGCATGTACTGACGTATAAAGAGCCCCTCACCGATGCCTAAATATGTTACAGATTACATCATCTTAAAGGAGGAAGTGAGGCAGGTATTAATCAATGGTGTCGAACATTTCCTGAATGAACACATGAAAGCCTCATGGCCACTAGTCCCACTTGTGGTTGGGGCATATAAGTTTAACAAATTCAAAGAAGCAAAAGAATATGTGCAAGAACTGGATGCTTATCACTTTGGGGAAAATATTTTTGTCAGAAATGACAGCCAGCAGAAGGTGGCTATGCATTGCTTATCACACAAGATTAACTTTGAGTACAAGGATCATTTTTTAAGGATGAAGAGATGTATAAGAGAGAAAAGAATCTCACAGATTTAAACAAGATATTTGGTAAGAAAGCATAAGCAAGTTCCAATAAAATGAAATAAAACTTAGAATAAGTAGCAAGAAATAAAGCTAATGAAGAAGCTTTGGCAGCTGAAAATGCAAAGAAGATGCAAGAAGAGGAGATAGCCAAGAAGAAATAAGAAGAGTGACAAAAGGAAGAAAGAGTTGAAGAGACAAGAAGAAAAGTAGAGCAGAAAAAAGTAGACAAAGTGGTTGCAGAACAGGAGGAGAAGAGGTTACAAGAAGAAGCAATGAAGAAGAAAAATGAAGAACAAGAGCAGATCAAGAAAGTTGTGGAAGCACAAAAATTGCAGGAAGAGAGTGGGAAGCAAGACATGGAAGAAGATAATCCTACTGATACTAATACTGGGGTACCTCTTACAAGATGTCATCTTCCTTTGGTTGAGCTAGGACTTACGCCATTTACACCATCAAAGAAACACTTAGTTGCCAAGATTGATACAATAGTTTTTTATCCAAACAGAAAGACCATCATGAAAAGAACAGAAAAGAGGTTGAAGGTGTCACAACAATCAGATATCATCATTGTACAAGAAGTCACAGTATTGGAAGGCACAAACAAGGACCCTAAATTCATAGCATTAGCGAATGTTGCTGCTGCACAAGCTAATGCGGATAATATCGACAAAATAATTGTGGGTGTGAAAAGAAGTAAAGCTAAAGTGATTAAGCTAAAAGACAATTTGGTGCAGGCCAGAAGTCAAGAAATTGAAATGAGAAGATAGCGTGATACTTTAGAAATGGAGGAAAAAAAACTTGTAGACTGTCCAAAATTTTGAGGATGAAAAATACTCTTTAAATGTGCAAGTAGCGATGATGGAGGGAGAGAAAAATTATCTTCAAGATCAAATAAGTGCATTACAGGAAAACAAGGCCCAGTTAGAATAGCAAGTTGAGGCTCTTACAATAGAAAAGGGATATTTACAAGCTCAAGTGGCATAGCTAACCAGAGAAAAGGATTCCTTAATGGAATAGATGAACTCTGCTCAAGAACAAAAACAAGATCTAGCACCGTTCTACGAGTGTGCTTCTGAGTTGCAGCAATAGTTGTTTCACCCACAAGAATTGCTCACTAAGAAAACATACAAGTTGCAGGGAATGGTAACTAGATTGAAGCAAATTTCTAAAGAGGATTCAACTACAAGGAAGAAGTTAACATGAACTTATGATGAAATGAATAAGTTAATTTCCCGTAAGAAGAAAGCTAAGGAAATTCCTCTGCATCCTCCAAAAAGGACTACTGTTGAACTAAAATTAGACATAGAACTCTTGGATAGTTACCAAAAGGCGGAGAAGAAGTTGCAGAATGAGGTATGGGATTCTATCACAAAGTGTGGAGATATTCACCAAAACATTTACAGGGAATTTGAGAAGTGTCATATGCCACCTCCTGGTGCCATTGAAGAGCTAGTACCAAAGGAGAAGCGCTTAGAAGGATTGAGAACTATCATGAATAAAGATATTGCTTCCATTAAAAGTCTAGACACACTAAGTGCAGAAGATATCCAACAACGTATTAGGCAAGCTACCATGAACGCCTTTCACTTAGGAAATGGTCACAATGCGGCAACAAAAGGGTTAAATGCTATAGTTAAAGATTTACCTTTCCATGAAGTTGCCTTGAAATTATTAGAGCCTCAACAACTAAATGTAATATCTTATGAGAGTGGTCTTTGGAATTATTATATCCAAAGTCAAGAAAACGCACAATCCAATTGATGAAATATTGTATTTTATTTTACTATTTTGGTTATTTATGTTGTATCCACAAAAGGACAAAATTGTGGAAAACAAAAGGCTTTAGAAAATATGAAGTGATAGGTCACCCAAGGCTGAATTTGTAAATATAAATAGAAGAGACTAGATAAGAAAGGGGCTTTTGGCTTGTGAAAGATTGGGCTAGTCTCATATTGTAAGAAACTATTTCCTTCTAATGAGAAAAGACATTTTGTTGGGTGAATGTGTACATGGAATGTTGCATGGAAATATGTGAATGAATGTGTAGAATTATTTATTCTTTTTGTTCATCAATATGTTGTAAGATCTTTCCTCTTCTATTGGATTATTCTAATGGTTTGTGAATCACCTTACTGTTTATGAATATGAAATGCAATTTTATGTGTATTTATGAGTAATGAATGAATGAATTCCATATCAAAGCTATCTTTGTGTTGATATTATCCTGTAACTATTAATATATTTCTTTCAACAGCTAACTTCTAAAGTTGTAACAAGCAGCTACACTCATTATTCTCTTTTCAATTTAGCTCCTTGCAAGAATAGATTAGATTAGATAGATTAAAACTATGCATTTTGGTAGGTTAGGCTTGGTTGATTGGTAGGATAGGGGTGGTAAGATGAGAGGTAAGAACCTGCACATCACCTTATGAGGCCTCTGTATACCTATCAAACAAGTGTAGGTAGGAGCATGCATATTTAGAAGTAGGAATTGGTATTTGCATACATAATAATAAAACTTAAATGGTGGATCGGGTCGTAACCGATAAACTCATAACTATAGCATATCCTATGTAGCCATACCGTAAATTGGACAGGTTCCCTACTCCAAACAGTGAATAGTCTAATTGGGACTTTTCATTGGGGATAACCCCTACTTTCGACGCAAGGATTTTTCTAGGCGTCAACATGCGACAAGGCTCAAAGAGAAGAGTTTGGTAGTAGGAGACTAGTTCTCGTTCAATATCTGAGTGGAAAGTAAGAATCTTCCCATTCTCATTCTAGAGCTTGAAGATACGATTAACATGCCTACGCTAAATGACCGATCTGTGAAAATATTTGGTGTTTCTCTCCCCTTCCTTGATCCATTGCACCCTTGATTTTTTCTTCCATGGGATCTCCTCTTGCGCATTTCTTTCGGCTAGTTGCTGCTTGATCATGGATTCCTCAATTTTGAGCTAATCCGAAATCCTATGTTCAATTATTTCCATCTGAATCTCCTTGAGGCGTTGTTCCAGAGAGCGCTAAGCTTCGAAGATGTTACCAAAAGACTCCTCGTTCCATTTTCTGAGTCGTTGCTTCAGGAATTTGAGATTTTACTAGAATCTGTGCATAAGGGAACCTTCAATATCCGGAGCATCCTCCCACAATTGGTGAATTTTCTCATTTAATTCTAGGTGGGAAAGACAAAACTTCTCAAATCGAAAAGGCCGACAGCAAGGTGAACCTGAAATATCCAGCCAAAGATGGATTGGCCAATTGTCTAAACCAGTAGTTGGAAGGATTGAAGCCTCCATAGGAATTACCTTCATCATAAGGGAATCATAAACCGTAAATATATCAAGACGATAGGTAATGTTTTGATTTCCAAATCTTTGATTGGACCAAGTGAAAACCCCATTGGTCTTTTCCAGGTCGATAAGGAAAAGGCAGGTAATGAGGGATTGGAAGTCAAGATTGTCTTAATCTAATCAGCGAAGACCTCCACGCTTCTCCTCCAAAGAGGTAATAATGTTTAAATCCCCCCAAGGATCCAGCATTTCCCCTGTATGATTTCCTGAAGTCGCTCGATATCAACTAGGAAGTCAATTTTTTCCTGCATTGAAGTTGGGCCATAAGCATTGGTAATGACGCCTTCTTGATTTGAGCCAATGATCCTAAATTTGGTTGAGAGAGTCCATCGGGTGGAAAACATATTGATTGTCAAGACTGTCATAGGGTTCCATAGGAGGGCTAACCCAGCAGAGGATCAACGAGAATCAAATATTACAAAATTTCCATTATTCCAACATTTTGAAAGGATGGAATTAACCTTTTTGTCTGCACATTTAGTTTCTTGAAGAAATAGGATGTCAGGGTTTCCCTCGATAATATATTTCCAAAGGAGACGATGTTTTCTCCTTCCATTCAATCCTCTTGGGTAAAATTACGGATGTATCATGGCCCAATTGGCATTGTGAGGTCACTGGGTGTGTGACACCACAACAAAAACACATGGAATCAAACGAAATAAAATTGTATGAAAACCAACTGTCAATAAAAAAGAATCAAATTTGGATGGATGGAACATCATTAATGGAAACAATAAACCAAGGATATAAGGAAATCATATTACTTGGTTTCATCACATGTAAATCCATGAATTGCAAAGCTTTGAAAACAAATCTTTTTGAAGAAGGGTACTATTTTATGACCAAGGGGGGTATATATGGGATTAAATGTATATTATATGACCCAAATTGGGGCATATATGAGGTTAAATGTATATGTAATAGTGGTTGACATATTGAAGGACACACTTATGTAATGTGGATAGGTATATATAGAGATCATGTAGTCATTATTGAGAGGAACATGTGAATTGGATATATAAATGTATTGGGGAATTTGGAGGAGGTTCTCCCATTTTTAAGGAGTTATTGTGTAACTCATCTCTTTTATCTATCTTGGATTTGTTCTCCATGTTACATTCGTTGTACATTATGTGTGCTCTACTATATTATGCTATCTTAAGTAATTTTTTCATAACAACTATAGGATTTGCAAGCCCGAAGTAAATTTCAACAAACTAGATACTACAAATGGATGGGGTTTTTACAACAATTTACTCTTATCATCAAGTATAAGAAGGGAAGCATTAATATACTAGCATGCATGCTCTCAAGGCTACCCACATCCAAGATCGTAACTTTGGGGACTCTTATGCACATGGAGCGTTTCACCCAGAAGCATACAAAGAATCATACATAGAAGATGAGGACTTTAAAGAGGTGGTTTAGAAGCTACAAGGCCAACTTCGTATAGAAGAAGGTGATGGTAATGCTAACTATTATCTCCAAACTGGGTTTCTCTACAAGCTAGATAATTTATGTGTTCCTAAAGGTGAAATATTGAGTCTTATTAGAGATACTCACACATCCAAAGTTGCAAGGCATTTTGGTGTTGGGAAGATAGTAACTTATAGAGGTATTTGTATTGACCCAAAATGCAACAAGATGTAGCTAGGTTAATTAGGGGATGCATACTTTGTTGTACCCTCAAAACCACTAATAGGGAGCAAGGGTTATATTACCCCTTACATGTACCTACTAGACCATGGGAGAGCATCTCCATGTATTTCATGGAAGGTTTTCTAAGAACCAATAAGGGACATGATTATCTATTTGTGGTGGTTGAAAATTTAGTAAGGTGTGCATTATCGTGCCTTATTAAAATATCATCAAGGGACAATACACAACAAACATGTCATTTGAAAAGGTATGGGTGCACTTTCGGATAACTAGACTATGAGATGTATATATATATATGATATGAATGCTAGAATAAGCAAATATCCCCTCAAGGATGAGGAAGAATGATGAACATTTAGTATTTTGAAATTCTGTATACTTATGTTGTACTGAAGAATATTGAAAAATCTCGTACAAGTTGTACAATGTGTAGGTTATAAGGAAAAAGGAGCTTGCAGAAATTGGAAAATATAAAGATGATCAAAGCATGAGAACAAAGGAAAGAGGAGGCGGTGGTTGGATGCAAAGGACAAACCAATGAACACCAAGGACGGTGTTATCTTTAAGGAGTGGAGTGTGTAACATCCCTCCAATTTGACCCTAATTATTATTATTATTTTTGTAAAATAATTATAATTATGTAAATAGGCCATGGTGAGGATCTCAAGGCCAAGGCCCCACCAGTGGTCCTCGATTTAGTGTCATGATTATAAGTCTCAGTTAAGACTACAAAATTAAGAAAAGAAAATGCGACTAAACGATAAACGACCCAACCCATCCAAAAGAAAAGATGAGATGGCAGACAAGCCATGAGATCGAGTCTTCTAATGACTAGGGTACTTGAAGATGATAATATGTTTTTCATCAAATGACTTAAATACTTAGGGCGCCATCCAAATAAAGTTTAGCCCTAAGTAGAAAACCTAAAATATTATAGTTAAACAGTAAACTTATGCGGCTTCGACCTAATTCTACGCATCAACCTACCATCCTAAAGGGCAAATCTAACGGTTGTTATAACAATTGGGTGACTTACGGCAAAGACCTAAGTAACCAGTCTTATGATCAATGATGAAGCCATATGACATTAAGATACTTTGACCTAAATTACCCTAATCCTATAGACCTTTTATATATATATATATATATATATATATATATATAGCGAGAGAAGATCAAGCCCTGTTAGGTTTGGATAATATTTATATTCCAGTATGGTGAAAAGAAAGCTTGGTAACTTGATCGAAATTATTAACACCTGCTATGTATTATTTAATTATCACTACAATGCCTTTAGTTATCTCTACGATTTGGAGTCTCATCGATTTGGGTTTCAGCGTGTTGACTTCACATCCTTTTCTGCATACTAAGTTTTATGCTATCTACGTATCTAAGTACCTTTTATCCATGTATTCAAATTAGTTTCTGAATTTTCTTATTTGAAAGAAAAACCCTACGTGTTTCTGATTTATGTATGTAAGTAATTCCTGCCCATGTATCCACGGCTTTATTTTTTTGGTTTTTAATCGTCTCTGCAAAAATGCTTATAAAAACTATTAGATTCATTTATATGGAGATAGGGAAGGATCCTAGTAGGACCGACCTATTGTTTGAATTCTTTTATGGTGAACAGTGTGTGTGGTGTGTACTTCCTGCATTGTAACAAATGCCTCTTGAAATGGAATCCTCATAAGTAAAGAGGGGAATGTTCTTGTTTCAATCAAAGTGTGAGAGTATAATAACATTGTTAGCATAAACCTTATGGGGTAAGTAAAATTGTTGCCATGGGTTGTTGTACAATTGTGACATGAGGTCAGTGGGAAAGGGCATGGTCTTTTGCCTAATTACTAAATAATTTATTTGGATCTCAGCCATAGTTATGACGCGAGCTTTCTAGATCTTTGTAGTCAACATAACATGTCCTAGAAGATGCTCTCTAAGAGAGAAGCACCAAGAATGATGGAAAATTGCAAACAACTGAGTTTTCCTTTTTGTAACACTTCACTTGATTCGATAATTATAATAAAAGATGCACACACTTTTTTTGGAGTAGCCCGTGTACGGGTGAACCACGTTACTCTTGGTCCCCTATGTTTTCTTATGGTGTTCCTCATGGTGTCCATACGTATGAGTACTTAATTCTTTCTTAAAATGTTAATGATTACCTTGAGGTGTAATGCCATTATGTTCTCCTTATTATTATGCTAATGTGGTTATCATTGATGATGTTCTCCTAGTTCGATTAACTGATAAAAGATGTACATGTGCATTTCATCCATTATGTCTATGATAACTTTCTTTATATACAGGCGAATGTACCTTTATTTTGCGTCATTAATTGCTTTATAGGATTGATCATGGAGATATGTTTAAATGTCGTTTTTATTTTAATGGTGATTTAAAATGCCAAAAATATATACTTCCGCGTAGTAGTTATGAGTAAATAGACCTTTTTGAAGGATTTTAAATTTTTATGAAATTCGGGTTTGTGACACAATAGAAGATCTTGGAGCAACCATATAAGCCACAATGTCCATGGCAACTCCATAATGAGTGCACTTTATTTGTATTTGTATTTCATAACCGAGAACAAAAAAGCAAGGCATGGGCCTCATCTACTAGTTGGGTTTTTCCAAGGTACATCTTGTGTTCATTGTTTGGATGGTGTGTAATTTCCTTAACTTAATTTATTTCAATTTCAATTTATTTCATTATTTTGTGCACTAAGCTAGTAATATTGAATATGAATCTAAAGTAAAACACGACATAATAAGAGATTATAGAATATTGTAAGATTTGGTGTAATATACTACTCCACTGGAATATCCATGACAATTTACAGATAAAAAACCACCAATTTTGTTAAAGAGATTGCATATATACAATCCTCAACCTTTAATCTTGGATGCAAAGATCATTAATGCCACAACATTGTTAAGGATATGTGCCTCTATGAATGATCTTGTTTATACTCAGATTTCCACATATCCATTGAACCCATTAGTTGTGTACCCAGGTTTCCATGACTCTCCCATTAAAGTGACCATGTACTTAGGATTATGTGGGTCAAAGCTCAACTTGGACCATTCTCCATTTCATAGGATCTACTATAGCTTCAAAATTTAACCTCAACAATCGTCAACCACCACAACCAACTAGTTCCAAGTTGGGTTTGGTGGCTATTCAACTTCAAACAATGGTTTTATAGTAGGTAGGTATCTTACTACAACATCCTAAAACTACATGTATTTATCAAACACAATTGGCCATTTATTTGTAGTGTATGCTACCTTTTAGAAAAATGTGATAGTTATTTTCATAGCTTCTTCAACTAATAGTTCTCCCTTGAAGATAGCTACAAGTTTAGTGTCAATGCACTACTCAGTGTTCTTTGAAATTATGAAGTAGTCATGCACTTTTTAGTAGACTTCATGTAAAGTGTTCTACAAAGACTTGTTTTGATTGTCTAGAGCATCTAGTTGGGGCACAAGTGAAATGTCAGTTTCATTTTCCCCTCTTTGTGGTGTGTGTGGCTTCTTCATAGGATTCATTGTATTATTTGAGGGAAAGATGTATTTCTTCATCAATAGATTTATCTTCGGTGCAATAATTGTCGTATGGTTCTGCAATTTTCTCCACAAGGTGCGACTTTTACTTGCCAGCCAATCCAACATATTCAACTTGTTTTGTGCCTTGTCAAGCACAATTCCAACTAGATCTAATGCAACCCTTTTCGCATATGCCTTACCTTCTAAGTAGTTCCAAGCCACTATAATACCTATTATGCATTTGTCTTTGTCCTTCTACAATACTTGGCATCATCATCTTTTTTCCCTAGCTTGTCATCTACACTTATTTCCATGGCTTGCAATCATCAAGTTTGTGCCGCCCTTCACAAAAAGGTTGTGACGCTTGTTCCACAAGCTCTCTTGTGTCTTTGTGAAGCATCCATATTGGTCTCCATCTTTAACATCAATTGATATGGAACTAAAAAAACTATAGGCTGAAAAATAACAACAGAGTTATTAGTTCATTGCTAGTAGTCCCTTCTTTTACTTACAAGCACTTTCTTTATATAGGTATATGGAGTAGGAGTATTCTAAATGTTATAAGTTGGATGTTTTCCAACCATTGCCGATGGAATACAACAATACAATATTTGGTCAAATTGCAATTTTTAATGTTGAAATTGCATTTTTGATTTTATAAATGGATTTAGTACTCTCAAATGCCCCTATTGTATCTAGATTGTGCAATCTCAACCATTGATACCTACAATTCCAACAACTCTTCTAAACTCTTAACCATATTTTGAACAAAAATTATCAAAAAAATATGAATTAAAAAATCCAAATTGTAGCATATTTAGACTACTATCATGTAATAGATATGTCATGTTTGATTGTCTTCCTTTATAAAAAATCCAAAATCCAAATTGTAACATGTTTAGACTACTATTATGGAATCTCTCTCTCTCTCTCTCTCTCTCTGATGTTTTCCTATACCACCTATGTCTAAATCTACTCGAAATTAATGTACATCTAATCATGTTCATTCTCGACTTTGTTCACTCTACTCTCATATGATTTCCTGTACCACATATGTCTAAATCTACTCGAAATTAATGTACATCTAATCATGTTCATTCTCGACTTTGTTCACTTTGTCCTTAAAATAAGGGTATGCAATTACAAGTCCAAAATATAGTCATCTCTACACAATACATAATTGTAACTGTAATATTTATATGCTATGCATATCTTTAATTATTAACACATTATTAATTAAGTTTATATTATTTATAATATTGAAATTGATCTCTTCTATACGAACTTTAATTGATTTGTCTTGTTACAGGTTGACAACAAAGTTACCACCTTAAAAAAAAATATAAAAGTAAATAAATAAACTCTAATTAATTAACAAGTAAAACTTTTCATAAAATCAACTCATTTATTTTTATATTAATTATCATTTATGGGTAGTTCAAATAATCACATAATGTCATATTATTGTTTTTCCTTCTTGGCTCAACCTAATCTATAACACGTCTCCTCCCACCAAGGGCAACCTCAACTACCACATCTCCTCCCACTAAGAAAGTGTTCTTTTTAAAAAAAAAAAAAATTAGGAGGGCCCTTGTTTGTGAGATTCGATTTAGTGTAGTTAATCGTCAACCAAAAGGTACATGGAAATATCAAAACGTGGAAGGGATTCCTTACTCTCTTTTCAATTTACTCTAAACTTATTTAGCTACTTTTAGACGTTGAGTTCGTTTAGATGATTGATTATTGATTGTCTCCTCTAGCCTTAACCCTGACACACTTATTTAGTTCGAATGGTGGTGAGAAGGAGTATTATTTTTTATTTTATTTTTTAAGCTAATTCCAATGTTCATAATTGACGTGTTGAGTTTTTAATAAGTAAATTGTTGTAATAGTTTTAAGTCTTATGTTGACACAACTTCAAACTTTTTCAAAATTTAGTTTACCATAACTTCAAACTTTTTCAAAATTTAGTTTACCATAGATTCTATCTTCTAAATAAAGGGAATAGATTCTATCTTCTAAATAAAGGGAAGTGTTCGATAGGTTTTTCCAATATATGTATGTTATTAAAAAAATAGAATAAATTATCACGTTTTTAGGCTTAGATGTCTTTGAAACATTTTTTTTGTCAGCAAATTGTGTTTTGGTATTGGGTCCTTCTACTATCAAGGTTTGGTATTCTTCCACATTGGTATTCTTCCACATTTTAGATAGACGAATTTTGTAATTCGGTAAGAGGTTGTTGCATTTCTACTCTTATGCAATGGAAAACAACATGTCATAATATAATAGTCTTCTTCAACGATAGTTCCCACTTTCCAAACACAATTTTATCATAAATTACTTTGCTCTTATCAACATAATGTAAATTTGAATGAAGATTATGGATACCATCTCACTTGTCTTTGATTATAAACATACGGAAAACATCACCATTAACTTAAAGAAATGTATGGCTTTAGTATTATCAATTTTACAAGAAGGGTTTCCATTCTTATTATATTGAGTGTTGTTCCATAGTAGAGAAGATTATTAGGAGTAAGATATTAAATCATAATAGAGGAAATATAATATCTTGGAGCAACCATATAGGCCACAACCTTCATGACAACTCCATCATGAGTGCATTTTCTTTATATTGGAATTTCATAATTGAGAAGAAAAAAGAAAGGCATAGGTCTCGTTTGGGTTTTCCCCTATTGAGTTTTTTCAAGGTACACCTTGTGTTCATTGTGTGGAAGGTGTGTAATTTCCTTAACTTATTTTATTTCAATTTCAATTTATTTTAGTATTTTGTGCACTAAGCTAGTAATATTAAATTTGAATCTAAAGTAAAACATTGCAGAATATAGTAAGATCTATTGTGACAAACTACTTCAATGGAATGTCCATGATAGTTTACAGATCAAAAACCACCAATTTTGTTAAATATATTACATATATATAAGCCCCAAATCGTGGTTACATAAGATTCTAGAATAAATATGAAAAGTACAACTATTATCCCCCCAACTAAGATTATTCAGTGCCTTTAACCCTGGATGCAAAGATAATTAGTGCCACAACAATTTTAAGGATATGTGCCTTTATGAATGGTCTTGTGCGTACTCAAACTTCTACATATCCATTGAACCCATTAGTTGTGTACCCAATTTCCATGACTCTCCCATTACGTGGGTCAAAGCTCAACTTGGACCATTCTCCATTTCATAAGATCTACCATTGCTTCAAAATTTAACCATTACAACCAACTAGTTCCAAGTTGGGTTTGGTGGCTATTCAACATCAAACAAGGGCTCTTACTAGAACATCCCAAAACTACATGTATTTATCAAACACAATTGACCATGTATTTGTATTGTATGCTACCTTCTAGAAAAATGTGATAATTATTTCATCAGTAGCTTCTTCAACTAATAGTTTTTCCTTGAAGATAGCTACAAGTTTAGTGCCAATGCATTACTTAGTGTTCTTTGAAATTATGAAGTACTCATGTGCAATTTTTGGTGGACTTCATCTAAAGTGTTCTACAGTGACTTCTTTTGATTGTCTAGAGCATCTAGTTGGGGACATGACACTTGCCACTTTAATTTTCCCCTCTTTTGTAGTGTCGATGGCTTCTTCATAGGATTTATTGTATTATTCGTGATAAGGATATTTCTTCATCAATAGATTTATCTTGTGGTCATATAATTGCTTTATGGTCCTACAATTCTGTTCATAATGTGTGACTTTTACTTGCCAGTTAGTCTAGCATCTTCAACTTATTTTCTTCCTTGTCAAGCATAGTTCCAACAAGATTTGCAATCTTCTTCTCATGTGCCTTATCTTTTGAGTAGTTCCAAGCCATTACACTACCTATTCCACATTTACCTCTTTCCTTCTACAACACTTGTCAACCTCCTCTTTTTTCCCTTGCTTATCATCTACACTTGTTTACTTGGCTTGCAAGCATCAAGTTTGTGCCAACCTTCACAAAAGGGTTGTGACCTTGGTGACTACATTGCTCTCCTCGAAAGCAGTGTATTTAGCATCACTAGTTTCCTACCAAGTTTCAAGGAAGTATCCTTCTAGTTGGCTTCAAATTGTTGCAATCACATCACTTACTGCATATTCCCAAACTCTTGTATCCGACACTTGTTCATGAGCTCTCTTATGTCTTTTGGAAGCATCCATATTAGTTTGCATCTTTAGCATCCATTGATATGGTATTGAACAACCTAAAGGTACACAAATAATAAGAGAGTTATTATTTCATTGTTAATAATCCCTTCTTTTACTTAGAATCACTTTCTTTATATAGGCATATGGAATAGGAGTAATCTAAACGTCATATGATTTTGACATTTTTTTACAGTCGTCAACAAAATCTAATGATACCATCTTTCAAATTGTAGTTTTTTATTGTTTAAATTGCATTTTTGAATGAATTAATAGATTTGGCACCCTCAAACAACCCTATTGTACCTAGATTGTCAATCTCAACCACTAGTATCTACAATTCCAACAACTCTTTTGAACTCTTAACTAGATTTTGAACAAAAATTATCAAAAAATGTGACGAGAAAAAATCCAAATCATAGCATGTTTAGACTACTACCATGGAATAGGGATGTCATGTTTGGTTGTCTTCCTTTATATATATATATATAAATCCCTAACTAGAAGTTATACTATTTACTCTCATGTGGTTCTCGTACCATCCATGCTTAGATCTACTCAAAATTAATGTGCCTTTAATCGCATTCATTGTCGACTTTGTCCAATTTGTCCTCAAATCAAGGGTTTGCAATTACAAGTGCAAAAAATAGTCATCCCAAAAGTACTTGTGCTTTATACACAACTTTAATTATTATCACATTATTAATTAAATTCATATTATTTATAATATCAACAATTATCTCTTCTATACAAACTTTAATTAATTGTTTTATTTTCCTTATCAATCAATAACAAAGTTATGATAAATTATACCACTTAAAAAAATTATAAAATTAAATAAATATACTTAAAAATATATATATATATATAATTAATATAATTATGTTAGTGGTGTATCTCCAAATAATCACATAATGTCATACTATTGTTTTACCATTCTAGGCTCTTGACCTAATCAACCACGTCTTCTCCCATCAAAGGCAACCTCATCTACACATTTGCTCCCACTAAGAAAATGTTTTTTAAGGAGGACCCTATTTGTGAGATTTGATTTAGTGTAGTTAATTGTCAACCAATATGAACAAAGATACATGGAAAGAACAAAAGTGGAAGGAATTCCTTACTCTTTTAGCAATTTACTCAGTAACCTTCTTTACCTACTTTAGAGGTTGAGTTCATTTCAAGATTATTGATTGTCTCCACTAACCTTGACCTTGGATACACCTCTTGGGTTTCCATCCACCTAGAGGCCCACAAGAGCGTCTTCTTAAACTAGCTTACACGTTGAGTTCATTTAAAGCGTATCAATTGTCCCCTCTAGCTTTAACCTTGTACACACCTCTTAGGTCTACCCATAAACCCAGTTCATCTTCTTGGTTTCAAAGGTTATAACCTAGATCATCTTCTTGGTTTCAAAGGTTATAAGGGCACTTTGCTACCAAAAGTCCAATAAAAGGTTGGTGATTAACATTGAAACACGAGTAAACTTATGTTTTTTTAAGAAAGGCACATATGCCAATATTTTCCACTTATCCATTTGTTTTATGCTATGATAAGATAAGATGTGGGTTCGTTTTTTAATGTTCAAATCTTAGTTTTTTTTACGTTTATAATGTAAAAATATGAAAAAGTTAAAAGGTGTGAATCGGATTTTGGTTATTTTTTTATTTTTATGATTTAATAATATGAAAAAGTTAAAAGGTGTGAATCAGATTTTGGTTTATTTTAATGTTTATGATATAATAATATGAAAAATTAAAAGGTGTGAATCAGATTTAGTTTGAATGGTGGTGAGTAGTATTATTTTTTATCTAGTTTCAATTTTTGTAAGTGACATGTGTTGAACTTTTAATAAGTATATTGTTATAATGGTTTTGAGTACTAGGTTGACAAAGCTTCAAGTTTTTATAAACTTTAGTTCACCATGGGTTTCATCATCGAAATGAAGGGAAGTGCTCGATGAGTTTTTCCAAGATGTGTATTTCATGAAAAATAAAATAAAATGACATAATTATAAGCTTAGATGTCTTTAGAACAATTTTTGTGTCAGTGAATTGTGTTTTGGTATTGGGTCCTTGTATTATCAGGATTTGGTATTCTTCCACATTTTAGCTAGAAGAATTTTGTGCTTGGGTAACAGGTCGTTGCATTTCTACTCTTATGCAATGTAAAACAACATATCATAATCTAATAATTTTCTTCAACAATAGTTCCCACTTTCCAAACACAATTTTATCACAAATTGCTTTGCTCCAATAAACATAAATGTATATTCTAACGAAGATTATGGACAACATCTCACTTGTCTCTCAGTATAAACATATATAATCACCAATAACTCAAAGAAATTTATGGTTTTAGTATTATCAATTTTACAACAAGATTTAAAAAAAAAACAAAGTCAACCTCTTAAGGAAACCATTAAACACTTTCCCTCATTTCGAAGATGATACAACTGGTAAACCATATACTGTATGGTTGAAGATCGATAAAAAAATATACTCATTAAAATTGCAATATATTATTGATGAAAATTGATCAATATAACATTCCTCCACTTAACCACTCAAACTAAACCCAATTAACTACACAAAAATACACATTTATTAAAATTCAAACCTAATTTATTTACATAATAATACTTCATCTCACCCTCCACACAACAACCCAACAAACATATTAGCAAACAAAAATTAAATTCATTATAAATTTTCCCACATTTAACTTACCCTAAAGCTACTTTTACTCTTTCGATTTTGCATGTGTACCATGTTATCTGTTTTCATGAAGTTCATTGAGCACAAATACATCTTACCCCATTTCTACCAACTTACCTCGGTAGGCCAAGCTACTTTTTCTCTTTCACTTTTGCATGCAAATGTGTGCTATGGTATATTGTCATAAAGTTTATTGATTAGAAACTCCTCTCACCCCACTTCCACCTTCTCGGATGCTAGAAAGAGACAAACCTACCTTAGTCTCTAAGCAAAGTTACACCATACACATCTCCTATTATTTCTACCCACTTACCTCGGTAAGCCAAGCTACTTTTTCTCTTTCACTGTTGCATGCAAATGTGTGCCATATCATATTGTCATAAAGTTGATTGAATAGAAATTCATCTCACCCCAATGTCTAGGAAGAGACTACCCTACCTTACTGTCTAAGCAAAGTTACAACATACACTTCTGGTATTCGTACAACATACACTTCTGGTATTCGTGAGTGACAGTAACCATGTGATGGGCCCCTTTGGTGGCCAAATAATTCAATTGATGCCTTGTGTTATTCCAAACACAAGTTCTCATAGATAGAGTACTGGATCCTTTTTGGTACAAAGGATCATATTGTCCACTCTTGAAGAACACATTCATTCTACAAATTCCTATGTAAACCCTTTTCCATAATAAGACAAAATTATCTTCTTTGAAACCATGGCTTAATACTAAAATTGTCCTACACATTGCTTTATGAACATCATAACCATTTATTCGTATATCAAGAGTGGTAAGGAACATGTAAAGACAACTAGTGCAACTTGTAGTGGGGGCCTAACTCACATAAAGACAAGCATGTCTACAACTTGTAGTGGGGGCCACACACAAACAAAGACAAGCATGTCTACATCTTCGATGGTTATCTTTACCTTTACATCAAGGTTTTGAAAAGGATGGAATGCAATAATATGTGGTCTACAACTTTTTAAGTTGCTTACCCCCCACGCTAAGTCTTGTGTGGTTCACCTAATAACCTAAGAATATCACTCCAAAAGTGTACTCGTTGATTCCATGTTGTTTTCTTTTTCTTCATCCTGGTTATGAATGTGGCCAACAAGATTATCTTGTACTTACAAACTCTGTGGTTGTGTAAGATGTGTAAAGATCAAATGGAATCTCATGATTTGTAGCATAAACCAATGAATATAGAGTTAAAAGGGCCCACATAAAGCCTCAAAAGTCATGTTGCTCAGTTTCAACTATATGACCTAATTTGATATGTCTATAGTAGCTTATTTAATGTTTTATCCTACCTTCCCGGTTAGATTGATATGTCTATGTGATCCATATCAAAGCACGTAGAGAAAGTGGCTCCTCAAAGAACCAATAGGCATTTATCCCTTTCTTTCACTTTCAAAAGTGATTATAATTAAAGTTGAGAGTGAAAGTATAGTTTTGCAATTTTGCACAACACCATACCTTAGCCCCACCTTCTAGAAATAATAAAAAAGGGTGTGCATCCAAGCATGTTATGTCCCTATACCTTTTTATCTCTAAGGGACCACTGTATAACATCAATGCCAACAATTCCAATTAGTAACAATCCAACTACTTGTCTAGCTCAGAGTAGAACAATAGATTAGAAGTTGTCAAGTGTTTGTTAATTTGCAATTCAAGTTCGATTCTCGGGGATTATATTAGTCTATTTCATGGTGTCAATTCCATGTTAAATCAAGTTTATAGTTATGGTTGTAGGAGTGGATCCTTCAACTTAAGATATATCGTGATTTGTAGTTGTCAATCTCCCTACAACTGCAACTTGTGAAGCTCACGCAATCAATCTTTTTAAAAGTTGTTAAGTGTAATTTAAGTTCAACCATTGGACATCATATCAATCCACCTCATAATATCAATTCTAACAGAAGTGGTTGTAAGAGTTCATCACTTAAGCTAAGACATATCATGATTTGTACTAGTCAATTCCCCTACTATATAAAAAAACACAATCCAACTACTTTGGTATACTTTCACCAAGAATACAATTGCCATGTTTGGTATAGCGTTGGTTAGATACAAATCCTTTACTTCGAAGGGGTTTAGTAGGAATATGAATATGAGGATTGGTAAATTTTACAAAGTTAAAAGGAATAAAGGGAGTATTACATTTTAAGAAATGTTATTTTTTATAATTTTATAATTGCATTTATGAATTAATAATTTTTGGATTTGCATTCTTGTGAATTAATAGGTTTTTATTAGTATGTTGATATTTTTGAAATTATATTTTATTAGGGTTTATAAATAATGTAATATTTTTACTGGATATTTTATTCATTATTATTTATAAAAGTTAAAAAAAGTATATATATACTTTTATAAATAACTTAATGTATAAAGTGGTTTATTATTTTACAAATATGAAACATTAATTTGATGTTAACTTGATTATATTTTTAAATTATATTATTTTAGTTATTGAAATATTATTTTTATTGATGATAGTGGTGATTTTTAATGTTTATTAAAACTAAATTTGATTGATCAAAATTTAATAAAAACTTGATTTGTTTTAAAATATTATTTCTTTGCTAAAAAAACTTAAAAGAAAATATCCCTAACTCAACATAATTTTGAGGAGTACAAATTTTCAATAATAAAAACAATAAAAATATCTAATAAACAAATAAATTATAAATAATATATAAAAACAATAATTTTCATTTAACTAATTAATCCATAATTAAATTATTAAAATATATAAATTATATTTAATTATTATAAAAATATAATTTATATCCACCTAATCTAATTCATAATTTAATTAATTATAGTAATTTAAAATAATAATAATAATTAAAAAAATGAAATTCCATCCACATACATCTTATCCAAATTCGATCCACATATAACATAGCTTGTTCTTATCCAAACTTCGACGCACATAAAGAAATAGATAAAGCAAGGATTTTTAGAAATTCAATTTCATGCTCGAGATCATGTGTGCTCTTCTATAGCCTCACCTAACCATAGATATATATTATTGTAAAAACAATTGAAAAAATAAGATTAAATTAAAAATATTTGTATATAAAAAATAAAAAGTTTATAATCTAAACATTTTATTAATATAATTTTAACATTTGTAAAATTTACAGTATATTAAAATAATTTATTTATTTATGGTTGATAAGGGAATAGATTTCCACTTTTACATGATACTTTTACGTTTTAAGTAGTTAATTTGTTTCTTAAATTTTAAGAAAATTAAATCTTAATGGATGAATACTATTTTAAAATCATATTAAAAAACTAAAAAAGAGTTTTTAACCTACCATTAATATCTACTAGATATACAATATCTCATTTTATCATAACTTGAACTATCCAAAAAATCATACATTATGGAGAAGCACTTAGCTTTTAATGCATGAAATTTAGATATTAATTAATCATAATCATTAATCTAGCACAACCACTTAACTTGTGGCTATTGAACATCTATAAGTTAAGTGCTATGAATAAGTATCTTTTATTTTTAGTTAAACGGTTTGTTTGCCACAAACTGTCGTTATCCATACATCATACATGGGCTAAGAGTTATCTATGCATGGACAACCAATTTTTTTTTTTTTCAGAAGAAAAAAAGCATACTATTGTTATTCATAAGAGAATAAAATAATACATCGATAGGCTTATGTCTTTTATATAAGACTATTTCAACATTTGCAAGAGTTCATATGGTTCGTATCATGAATCCAAAGTTTCAAAATCAACTATATCTACCAAAAATTATTTTGTCCTTCTCTATTATGATTATACAAAACATTTCTAGAGAATTAATCATAGAACCATAAAGTGCCCGAGTCACATATGGGATGCATCAACTACCAATTATTATTTTATATATATATATATATATATATATATATATATATTAATAATTGTTTATTTTGAATTTGGAACTACTATCATATAATCAATTTGGACACATTTGTCCCATAATCGTGCAATCTAGGAAAATAATATGTACTAGTCCACCACAAATTCTAAGATATAAACACCTATGGGTGTAACTAGCATAGCCATTTAACTTGTGGCCAGTGAACACCAATAGGTCACAAGTTAAGTGCCATGAACACCTTATCTATTACTTGTTCTCCATGCTTAGTTGTAATCTCTCGTTGTCTATGCCTCAAGTTGTCTATCACTATCTTTATCCATGCATGAGCTACAAGTTATCCATGCATCAACCACCATTGATTTTTTATATTTTTTTTTTTTATAATTGTTTATTTTGAATTTTGAAATACAACCATAAAAGCAATCTAGACAATATACTTGTAACATTCTTCTTCAATCTAAAAAAATCATAAATAATAATCTATCCCAAATTCTAAAATATATACACCTATCAATATAATTAAATTAATATATATTATAATAATGATAATCATCCTATTTTAAAAATTTAAAAAAAAATATATATATATATATATATAAACGTAAAAGAAAAACAAAACAAACCCACTCAAATTTTTTTAGTTAAGTCCAATTATGCTAAGTCCAACGTTTACTACTTGATAATGCATAGAATGTCCTCTAAAAAATGGGCTCTAAAGTTAAACATAATAATTTTTTTTCATTGTATTTAAAGAATTTAAAAGTAAGATAAAACAACTTGATATCATTTATTTTTTAATAATAATAACAAATACTTTTCCACTAACTACGGCTATTGAAAAAAATGGAAAAACAAATTAATTAATCAACATGAAAAAATACTTTACATGTAGTGATAACTATAGGTGTTTAAAAAATTAAAGATATAAATTAATTAAATAAATAATAAATTAGAATATAGTTCAATTATGGTATCCATACATTGTCCCGACGAATATGCCACGCCCGACGTGGCCATCACCATTCTTCAATCTTCACGTGACGAGTGTTGGAAATGCAACAGCTACCTGCCAATCTTCACGTGCCACGTGGTTCGAGGAGAACCGGCAGCTGCCCGTTAGACACAAGGCACGTGTACGTAAGAAGCCGCCACTACGCGTGCTAGATCGTCAACAGCGGCGCGGTCCGCACTGCGTCAGATGACGCACTTGTCGGGAAAAGTTTAACGGCACCTTAGAAAAATATTCCGGCAGGAAACACGTCACTCGAATCTGCCTGCTTCTGCTGTCCGGACGGGAATTTTCAGTCGAGAAGTAATTAGGCATAAATAATTTATTATGAATGTTTTAACTATGCATGAAGGATAATCACTGCTTTCGTCGTGTCTGTGGAATTGTATATAAATCAGGCTGGGGGCAAAGGGAGGAGTCGTAGAGAGAGTGAGGCAATTGGTGTAAGCATTTTGATGTTTGGCGAAGCAACCCCCTTTTTCTCAGTTGTTCCCGCTTCTTTGGATCCCCTTCTCTAATTCATTCGATTTTCTCGACGGCACCGTATTTTTAATTTGGGAGCCTTGGAGCTCTATTTTCTTTTTCTTTTTCCAACAATCCAGAAGCTAGAAGTATTTTAGATCCAGATTGATTTGTTGCTTTACATTTTTTGTTTTCTTTCTAAATAGGCACTCTGCAAATTTGTGTTGGTTTTTTTTTTGTAGTTAGATCATTTTAGAACTAGATGCTGCATAGATAATTTACAGGCTGCATCAATTAGGTTATTAGAGGCTTATTCAGGGCCTCTGTTAGGGAAGAGGGGTATTTTTTTAAAACCTCATCCCAGTTTTTTTCCCTTTTTTATTCTGTTGTCCATTCCTTTTGGCAAGATTTTTATCCTTGCCTTGAATTGGGCCTATTTTGGGTTTCATAGGGTTGCGTTGTTGTTTGATCTTGAATTTTTACATGGATCGACAACGCCTCTGTACTAACATGGCAGCAACGGTGGATTTAATCACTGATCCTCTTAGTAACGAGGGCCCCGATAAACAAGAGTTTATATTTCCAACTTCTCTTCGTCACCAGAATTTGGGGTTTCCCAATGCAAGTATGCAGGAGATGCTCGAGGAATCTGCATCCAGCTCGTCTTCTCCTTCTAATGGAGATGCGAGGTTGGAGGGTTTGGATGCCTTGCCATAGCTTAAGAATGTCACAGGCCTCTGCGGCCTCTGGAAATTCTGAAGTCTTGTGTTCTTCATCATCGATTTTCCCCAACTTACCATCTAATGGCTTCGGCCACTCTGATGGGCTGGCATGGGCCCGAGTTTTCAAGGCAGAACCAGTGCAACGGAGAATCCATTGGATCAGCCATGGTTTTTTATGACTTGTTACAGTACAGCAGATTCAGCAACTACAGCAGCAGCTTCAATGGCAACAACAGCAATCAGCAGCGGCGTCAATCCACCATATGGGTCGTAACCCTCTGGGTCCCCGAGCTCAACCTATGAAAACTGCACGGCAGTGGGCCTGTCGAAGCCGGCCAAGCTTTACAGAGGCGTGAGGCAGCGCCACTGGGGGTAATGGGTTGCAGAGATCAGGTTACCCAGAAACAGAACCAGGCTATGGCTGGGGACCTTTGATACAGCAGAGGAAGCGGCCATGGCTTATGACAAGGCTGCTTACAGGCTGAGGGGGTGAGTATGCCAGGCTCAATTTTCCTCACCTCAAACGCCATCTGGAAATGAATTCCTTCGCCCCCTGGACTGGGAATTCTGTGCTGCCATCAGCTGTTGATGCCAAGCTTGCAAGCAATTTGCCAGAGCTTGAAACAACAACCATGGAAAGCATGTCCAAGACTGAAGAATCAGAAGAAATTTCATGTTCATATGAGAATTCAGGTTTCCCTGGGGTTGGTGGGGGATGAAGATGCGAAGAAGAATGATGTTGTGTCTGTCAAGTCTGAGACTTCGGAGTCTGATAGTAGTGATGATTCCACCATTACTGCATTGAATTCAGCTGGTGAATCGGAATCTCCTTCGGCCACCAAGTCGGAGACACAGGCAGAGACAGAAACGGATACTTTGTGTAGCATGCCATCCTTCTCGGCCTCCTCGATATGGGCAGATCTTGACGATTATTGGCTCAGTATTCCTTCTCTGGACATGGACATTAACTGGGATATGCTCCCCCAATAATTGTTGTTGGTTGTAATAGTGTAAAGTTAGCATTCAGTTATTGCAATTTTTAGTAAGACGAACTGTACTTACACATGTTGTTGGCAGATTGATAAAAATAAATAAAATCCTGATGTGTAATTTTTCATTTCTTTGTCAATATGAATTTAATTTTGGTGAGTTACTTAAAAAGAATAATTTTCTTTTAAATTTATGTATGGCAATTTTGTATCATTAGCCATTTTTTTTCCTCCAAATTTCACAGAACGCATAAATTATCAAACTTAAAACTAAATCACATACCCGCCAAACTTAAATACACTTCCTCTCTTTTCTTACAGAGCACCCAACTCTATATTACGTTACCCTAGGAAAATTAATTTCATGCAGAATAGCACTTGCGATGTTCTCTTTTCAAACAGTGAGTAATGGTGATTGAGGACTCAGGCGAGCAAACTTATTTTTCTCTGTTCTCTTTGTATCTACCTCTACTTCCAAGTCCAACATCAATTAACATGTTTTTTCATATAGAGATTTCATTTATACACTCATTTCATTGTATACCTGTCTTTGTCATTGTAGTTCTGTTCCAGTGTATATCTGTCTTTGTGTTCGTCATTGCAGTTCTGTTCCAGTGTGGTTTCTGGTTAATCTTTGTATAGGATCACAGGTTGTCATTCCCTTTTCTTAGTATGAAGGTTTATGGAGTGATTAATCATTGTATTAAAGCTTATAGAATTTTACTATGTTGGAATTTAAGCATTCCTAAATTCCAACCCAATGAAATTCCAACAACTTTAATAAATTTCCTAACTCCAACCCAATAAAATTCCCAGCAGTTTTAATAAAATTCCCTTTCTTACCGATCATTGCCCCCTGAGCACTTTCCCTTTGAGGCAATCTCCTCTTTCAGTACTCAACGACCTACATCTACCCCTCATTGACTACCCTCCTGCTAATCATTATCCTTTGTTTTGCTGGCTTGGTGCCCACCTTCAGTTTCCCTGAGGCAATTTCTTCTTTCAATACTCAACGACCTGGATCTACCCCTCACTGACTACCCTCCTGCTCATCATTATCCTGTGCTTTGCTGGGTTGGTGCCCACCTTGATTTCTTCCCTTTTTGAGATTAGTTGGTTGCTACAGAGACCATGGACGAAAGTATCGGACAAATACCCTCCGTCGATGCCTCTAGACAGTCTATAGGCACTCTTTTTAAATGCTGTGCGCTGAGATTTTCAGCATATCTATCTTCCTATCTTATGTGGCACGGTCTTGGAATAATATCTATGCCTCCACTCTTCTTACATTGCCATCTTGAATAGGAGAATTGGATATTATAAAGCCCTGTGGTTGGGCTTTCCTCCAAAGCATTTTACTCTCCTCATTCATTGTTATCTGGGGCTAAGAGGGGTTTCGGCTTCCATAGATACTCACCTGTTGGCTTTCTGGTAGTCTTCTCATGCACTGCTATTTTTGTATATAAGGAACTTTGTTGTATGGTAAGCTTTATGTATTGAGCAGCGTAACATTAAATGAATGCAAAAGTATTGAATCTGAAATTCTTCAAATTGTTTTATGAATTCTGTGAAGCCTTTCTATGTGGCCAACTCCTTTAATCAGTGTGTAGCAAGCAACTTCATTCTTATACCTATGTATAATCCTGCTTGCCGTATTCATAGCAGCAATCAGCATTCTCACATCTTTTTTTAGTGTATTCAGTAGAAGATTCTCAGGTTGTATCTTTACCTTTTTAACTTTTAAGATGACAAACCATTTAATGAAGTAAGTTAATCTTGTAGCAAATGGTTCTTAGTTTAAAATGACAAACCATTTAATGGAGTAAGTTAATCTTGTAGCAAATGGTTTTTAGTTTCATCTTTTTACTCTAAATATGACAAGTTATTTAATAGAATAAGTTAATTTTATAGCAAATGGTTATTAGTTTTTTTGGTCAGTAAAGGACTTTTAGTTTCTGGTCAGGTTTCTTCTATAATTCCAGCAGGATTTTTGGCCAATGTTGGAATTACTAGTTTTAATCAGTAAAATTACAATATGGAGTTGTTCCAATGAAAATGGATTCTAGGAATTCATCTGCAGTGTCAGAATTTGTAAAATTACCTAATTTTGTAATCAAAATCATAATCTTTCATTGCTGAATTCTGTCATATAACCTGGAGGAGAGGGGAGTTTACTCCAAAGAGTAGATGACTCTTTCATTTAACTCACTATATAGTAGCTGTTCACGTTCAAGTTTTGAATATATGGAACCATGGCAAATCTCCATTACGCATTATCTCACCAAAATGTATATTGGTCTTTCGTTTCTCAAATTTCAACAGCTATAGTTAGAAAGCCTGAAAGGACAGAACAGTCTATTGTCAAAGATTCTCACAAACCCGGGACTTCTGGTCTAGCTCAGTTTGCATATCCCCATGTCCTTGGGTGAGGAGAAGCGAGCTTGTTCCTCGGCACTCCAATGACTATTCCAGGAAAACATTCTGTATATCATCTTGCAGTGGTTATTGTCTGTGTTAAAGGATGAACAAGAGCCACGAGGTGGCAATGTCCCCGCAGTTGCTAATAGCAATAACAACTATTGCTATAAGAGAAAAGCTATAGAAATATGATACTCTTGCCACAAAATTATAGCAAGGAAAAATTTCTTTTGAGATAAAACGAATTAGCCATTGAGCCTCAAGTTTTCAATACTCCTATGAAAATTCCAAATGTGGTATCTCTGAAACTGAGATGGGTAGCAGAGGGAATAAGTGACATTGTTTCCACCCATACTAATGATTGCCACGATCTAAGGTTTTTGCCTTTGGTTCTGCGATAACACCTACTCAAGCTCTTAGATCTTTTTATCCAAATCGGCTGGATATTTGGCCATGTGGAAGTGTGTTTTCTCTAAATTTTCCACTGCCTGTTCACAACCTTATTGACTAGCTCCTCGTTGTCACCGGTTGCTAACAATAAACATAAGTACAATTATTCAGAAACAAATGTGCATGTGTCTCTTTGTCAAGGCTATATCAGCACAATACTGAAAACATATAGTAATACAACATTTGCATTGGTTATGGCTATCCACGAATACTAATAAACAAACTAATATACTCAATAGATAATACCATTTGGGTTTAGAGGTCATTTTTAGAGACAAGATGATTAGAATATGACCTTTAAAAAAATGTAATTAATAGAAATTAAAAATTATTATAATTTGTATATAAATCAAAGTAAAATAATATATTAAAATAAAGTTGTCAAACGTAGACACAACTAAAACAATTTTTATTTTTAAAGATTAAAAAAACAATACATCCTTTTTGGTATGAATGAGGCTCTTATGAAAAAAAATGTATATTTTGTCATTAATATATATATTTTGCCTCCATCCATTTTTTTCGATTTATGCACCAAGTAATGAACATTTAAAGGCATGAATTGAATTACAATGATTGTCAATAAATTTGTGATACACTTTGCATTTGTACTAAAAGAAGGATATTTGCATACCATTGCATCTGTTGAACACTAGGTTATTGAGGGATATTAAATATCCTTTCGATTGTTGGGTTTAAAGAGGAAGATCATTACTAAACCATGGGAATATCGTTTGCATACTTGTGTCAACATGTTAACAAAATGTTATGGACACCATTACATGAAATAGTATAGCGTACCCTACTTGCCATGACATTCTCATAAAGAAAGATGCCATGAATTAGCACAAATGGATGCCACTAAGATTTTTTATTTACCAGATCATAGAGATTCTGGTTGGTTTCAGTAGTTTGTTCCAAAAAAGATGAGCAACTACGAGAGTGTATTTAAAGAATGTTGCATGTTCATATTGATACAGGTTTAATGTCACCATTGATATTATTAAAAAATATTGCTCACGTCACTTCAAATTGACAGAGAGAGAGACCGATTTTAATGCAATAGATTATGTTCTTCAGCAAAATGACTGCCAACTTGCAGGAACCCTATGCATAATAAATTATCATGAGTTCTACAGGTCAACTAGGGAACTATAATAATAATAAGTAAGTTACCTTAGGCAAAAATAATAAACAAGTTACCGCATTACTTCAACCTATGTTCAGTAAGAAACTGCTTCATTTTCCAGCTAAATGATAGAAGATCGCTGTCAAAATTGAAAATGTAATTAGTGTTCGATTAACTAAACATATACTCGAACTATCGGTGAACTATAGCTTTGGAACGTCACCGACGGTGTAGCTGAGAGAGTTTTAACTCAAGTTGAGTTAAAACTATATTAATCATTGCAGTGGCCGAGATATAGTTGACAGATCAAGGTATGGCGGGGCCACATATCAATGCTAGCTACATTCATGAGAAAATCCACAATATCAAATGTTGAGTATGCGTCTGCAACGAAAGGGGAAAACATTGAAATTGAGCATCCGAAACAAATGTTGGCAGTCAACAGAAGGCTTATCCATTCATTTACTCAGGACATCTGCATTTATTCGAGTGGTTTCAGGACCACACTATCTATTGTGTTCAATTGATTAGAAATAGTAACAAGGGTTCTTATGCGTTAGTTGACGCAGTCCCTGTTGTGACACTAAGCAAAGTAATAAAAGAACATAGCAATGTAGTTAGCAGTGGTGGAGTTTATTGCTCCTTTGAAATAGCAGAAATATAATTAATGAATTGATATGCTAGAAGCGGAGACAAGTGACTGGCTTGCTACTAGAATGGAATACAGGACTTACAATTTGATCCACTATTCAGTATTGACAGAAATGGAGTTTATGAATTTTGTTATTATGCTTTTTATTTGTGAAGTTGAAGATATGCCACTGCTACAGTGTGCCATTTGTTAAGCCAACTGATTTTTTTATCGCAATTCCAAGCATTAGTCACGCCACTCACATTTGAGCTCGGTCGCGTGCCTACTGCTAATAAGTTGTACTAGAAGTACATTGTCTATCTTTCAATGCTGGCGGGCAAGGGTGTCCCGTCATAGTATTAACTCTGCTACCGGCTTCCCTAACTGGAATATCTAGGTGGTGACTAATGTGGCTTGCAACCTGTGATGAAAAATGGTGAGTGTTTTCGCAATGCTGAGCTATGCTATCAAATAAGTTGGAAATTCTGCTAGCTGGACTTCGTCGTAGAAAAGAATAATGAATGTGATATTAATGTATTCAGCACCTCGTAAGCAGTTGTGCTATAATGTCAAAATCTTCGTTGTTGATGTTATATCCCCTTGGGTTTTGGTGCTTTAAAAACTCTAATCCTGCACTACGTATTCATGGAGGGATGGGCTAGGGTTATACACACTTATTGGAGTATGAAATATTTATGCTTATCACATTAATAGTTCTATTAGCATTGCATGCCATTCATAAGCGGATCCCATGAGACCTGTGACTAATCTATTCGAAGAAGGTTAGGTGCATAAACTCAATGAGGACTATATATGATCTTTTTTTATAGCCAGGATATGCCAGAATGCTACCCAGTAGTATTGACTATTCAACATGCAGAATACCCTTTGGCCAATAGAGGGAACAAATCATGGCATATTTCTCAACATTGGATTGCACTTAAATAAAATTAGATTGCAATTAAACAATGTAGAACCACGAGAATTGTCAAGCAAAATCAACGTAGGTTGGAGTCTCGTTATCAAGTGGTGGAAGCAAATCAATCTGAATGATCTGTGGGATCTGCAAAATAAGCTGGTTTTAAATTGCATTCAATGCACCACGTGCTGGAGTAACATGACCGGAGGCCACATATTCAACTATCCCACAATTACGTTAAATTTACAATATGTATTCAACACAATAGACAAGACACAATAAAGAAGTTAATTAGATGTGCAGCAGTTTGTCAGAACCCTTGTTGCACGAATGAAACCTGTTTGTCAGAACCCTTGCCAGATGGTTGAATGTTGACGTCACCTCACCACCTGTCCTTGGGGCACAAAATCCCAGATTGGCATCAGAGATAAATGCGTTTTTAAATAAATTTTAAATAGCCATTAATTATCTATGACACAGTTTTCGCCGCCGAAACAGGAAGGGGAAATTTATAATCTTAGATACAAATTAATAGGTTTGCATGATATATATATATAATTCCTTTCGGGGACATAATAATAAGAAACAGATTATGGTAGAAAGAAGCACAGGGAGCAAAAACAGGAAGCGATTACCGACGCTGACGTTATCAACGCTTATCCAATGAAACCTTAACAAATTAGCACTGTTTAAAAAAAATTTATAAATAATTTTTTTTCCAACTATTTACAAATAACCCAAAACCATAGTATGGAGGAAAAATTTATAGCCATAGGTGCAAACTAGGTGCAAATTAATAGGGTCTGCATGAAATATATAATATCCCCTTCGGGGACATAATAATGAACACATCATGATAGGGAGAAACATATTTAATTTGCAAAAGAAAGGAACATATTGCTATGTAGGAAATATTATACTATATATGTAAATCTGTGGGAAGCATATTTGTCTACTTAGCAAATGACAAAAAACTATGGAAATGTTAATCATAGAAAGTTCTAGTGTATTTTTTATATTGTCTAAAGCCATTACATGAGCAGGAAAGACAACTCTTTGATAGTTTGATAAAGCAGAGGACAAAAAAGGAATAAGTCCAACACGCTGAGTTTTGTCAACAAACCAGAGGACAAAAAAAGGCAATAAGTCTAACAAACTGCAGTTGTACTTTTGCATGAGCAAATGGATCTTTGCATTTTTTTTTTTTGTTGCAAAAAAGCTATGTAATATCAACTCTCGTATTGATTGTAGTCCCAGTGCCATTGTGGTAGTTTTTTATTGTTGTTGCACCTGCCAATAGCATTCAAGCTGTAGCCAGAATAATTGGGAAAGAGTAGCAAGACTGCAACTATTTCTAAAGACTAGATACTATTTGGACTATGATGTTGTAATTACTTATAGTTTATCTCAAATCGTGGAGCTTCAAAGCAACAAATCTGTAGGAACAATTTAGCAAGAGGAAAAATCCTATGAAGAGTAACAAATTATTCTATTAGGTTATGTAATAAATTACCGGAAATTATTTTGTAATACAGCTGTTATCAATAATTAGAGTATTAAGCTACTGAAACTAGCATTTCATCAAATGTTCGTATTTAAATCGACACTATTTAAATCATGCGATTCTATCATTAGATTTTCGAACTTTGCAACAGATAGTCAAAGTCAAACGTGAAGCAAAACCTTGTGAAAATTGTTTAAGCAAAAACTGAGTAGGAAAAGTTCATAAATTGAAAAATGATTATATGTTAAACTAGACATATACCAAATGTTTTGAAGCTGCAAACTATCAATGTAAACTGAAGAAATGGCAAAGTGTTTGTGTTTGTAGCTAATGCAATTGAATACAATTTTCAAAACATAGTTTGCAGAGGCCGGCAATATTATTTGCAGTACTGTAATTGTCAATGATTATGATTAGACTATATGAATACATGTTGTTTCATCGAAAACCATAAATGAAGTATAATGATCTAGAATCTAGGAATCCATAAATTCAAAGCACTGTGACAATGCTATATTGGTCATGATACTTATTGTTTAAATGGATTTCAAATTTCAGGATCATAATCAAATTGCTGAAAAAAATTAGCCAATGCAAACTTCAATCTAATAACATGACAAAAGAACATAGTGGCCCGAATCTGTTTGACATATTACATATTAGTATTACAACCTAACTTTCACTGACATAAACTTCAATTTGATAACATGACAAAAGGACACAGTGGCCTGGATTTGTTTGACATATTACACACTAGTATTACAACGTGACTTTTACTGCCATAAAATGTGGTTTTCACTCCTATATCAATAGCTAATTTCATAAAGGATGGCTTTTTGCTATTGATAAGTGTCTAAGATCTTTCTAGATGGCTACAATGGTGAATTTATTTAGCAAGCAGAATATATCACGATTTCAATAATATACACTTTATTATTTCTGGTTGACTTTTATTGGCATAAAAATAGCTTTTATTATTCTTAAGTGTCTAAGATCTTTATAGATCACTACGCAAGATCTTTTTAGATCACTAAGATGGAATTAGGAATTCGATCTTAGTGATCTTACTAAGATATTACATAGTGATTTACGAAGATCCTAGACACTTAAGTCCAGAAACAGCGATGAAACTTGATGGGTCAAATGTTTGTCATGAATCAATTTAACAGTTAAATACACTTAATTTCACTCTTTAGAAACTTGAACTCTTCATAACAGAAAATAGATTTGTGTACCTAGAAGTCAATTTCTTTTCAAGTTGATGATTCTGTTATCCAGGGCCAATGTAAATAGTCCTTGCTGGGAAAACTTTCGAAGATTGAAAACTGTTGATGATATGTTTTTTGAGTATTCTTCAAATGAAATATTTGTTACTTCTAGACAATAGTCTTTTAGCTGTGGGTTGCGCAGTGTGCATTCTATCAGCCCATCATTTGTGTCCAAATTGCATTCTAGATTATGCTCATATATAATTTGCATTTCTTTTTTGCAAAATGCACAGACCACACAGCTCTGAATCAATGGTTGTTTACATTGAGCACAAATGCATCGGTACGGAGGTGCAAATGGATTTTTTGCTCTGAGTATTCTGTGTATCTGTCAAAGTCACACGACAAATGACCATAGAAAATGCATATAATATCAGCCTATTTTTACATAGAAGTATGTTAGTATTTCTTTTTATTTAAACAATAATTAAATTTAGATTCAAAGCACTATTACTAATTACAATGTTAATGGGCAATGTAGCCATTGGCTAACTGTCGTTAGTCAAAAGGGTGAAAGCAAAGAGACATTGCAAAAACAATCCCTGGAAACTGATGAATAAGAATGTTGTGAACAGAGTTGCAGGTTTGAATTTAAAATTTGTTGCAATGTAAACAGTGTTCTGAAGCATTCCTAGGAAGAGAATAAATTGTACTTTCCCAGTATGCAATAAATATTGTATAGGCAAAGAGTATTTTCATTTAATTGAGATACAATGTTGTATTCTCATAATTTTCCTTCAGACATCGAGAGTACAGACACACAATGTAGTTTTTGCGAGAAGCAAAATATCCAAATCTCCAATGGCGTTGCAAATGCAATTTTGAGGAGTTAAACAAATATAAAACCTGTCTTGTGGCACTCTAAGCATCATGGATCCATCTTCCGATCACAAAAATCTAGTCATGCTACTGTCATGTTATTTGCCATTAATAGTTTTAGATGATGTAAATAACATGAATTAATTGGATGCAGTTTTGGTAGTTAAAAGCCTTGTTTGCAAAGAGAGCTTGATATTGATTAGATCTCGAGATGAAAATATTCTCACAAGTTGGGGAGTGGAAACGTCATCGATTTATAAAACAATTGGCCTCAATTCACAATACTCCCGAGAGCTCTTGTGCTCACATGCCTTCAAACAATTTTTCCCAATCATACTATTTGAATCTTTGCATAAATTCTTAAAAGCTTGTGATCGATTGCCTTTATTTTTAAAAGTATTTGGGGTGCTTGTCTATGGCAAAAATGACATGCCTTATTGGGAACACCAATTGGATAGGCTTAAACATATGATTCGAAATAAGACTCAAAGAAAATTTAAAATTAGTTATGATGTGCTCAAATAAATCTAACAACTAAACTGCTTTTATAGAAAACCAAATACTCTTGTCTGAATGGCCAAAAGAGCTTAAAATCCATAGGTTTAAGCAACATGTGCTTCTTTGCAAAATCTATACCATTTTTTATGATAATACTCTCAAGAGACCACAAGAATTTAGAAAAGTTTTTCACTGAAGCCTATTATAATTAACAAAGTCAATGCTACTAGACAATGAACAAGAGACGAAAAAAGAGAAGAAGGTGTTAATCAATGAAACTATTTTGCACCAAAGTAGATTGTGTTTTTGTTTTTCTTTGTCCATAAAATGAGAAAGAAACAATTTTTCAACGTACCTGTGTCTTTGAATCAATGATTGGCAGCAAATTTTGAATTGCATAATCATCATTAAGAGGGTCAATAAAGGTAGCTGCACAGGTCCGGAGCATGTGGCTTCCTTTAGTGTCATTTTGGACAATGTTTTTAAACATATAGAATGGAGAATTATCAAATGCAAGTTGTTCTTGAATTTGCAAGAGCAGTTCTTTGAAGCCTTCACCGGCCTGTAACTGCAATAGTAGAAGACAGTAGTCAATGAGCATAGGTTGCAATTAGAAATCGTTAAAGCTATTTGTGTTTGTTTTTTTTTCTATTTTCTTGTTTATATAAAAGAGTGGAAATTTTATTTAACTTTAAAAAATAGCAACTTCAAAAGAACATTAGCTATGCAAATGGCATATTTACTGTTGCATGGTCGTTTGTCGTTCCACCGTCTTTGATATACAAGTCGAATTGCTTGTTGTTGTATTCACATGCAACAACAATTGCTTCGATAGAGCCAACAGAGTAGGAGTCGTTTGATGACAACAAATCAGAAATTGTCATATCTGGAGCTAGCTTTCTCATTTTGCAAACTCGATCAATTGTCTGAATTATTGTATGTGGGAATATGACTATTGAATACTTGGCATCGCCTCTGTCATATTGGCCTTTTTTCTTGAGGCCAAATCGAGTGATTCTTAGACTTTTTTTGGTTGAGAAATAGCTGCCAAAACGTTTGATCAAGTTGTCACTTATTCCAGCAGTGATTGTCATTAGCCCATCTCTATCAACAAAGTCTGCATGCAGTATCTGTGCAGGCCCATATACAGCCAAGATGTCTCCTTCAAAAACAATTTTCGGTGTTATTGTGCATAGCTCTATAATAGTAGCTGCTTCTAAAGGTGTTTCTTTGAACCTGCTATTGTTATAGTTAGAGAACAAGCCCAGGGAGAAAATTATCAGCAATCAATAGTAGAAAAGTTGAAACTTGGATAAGTTTGAGAATGAGAAAATACTTGTCAATGCAATAGTTATATTCTGTTGTTTTGTGTGCTAGAAAATCATAAAAGAAGATGGAGAAGTTTCGTGTATTAAAAATGATGTAAAAAGCAATTAGAACCAAAATAATTGCATACCTTTTTGGACTTTCGGCAGTTGACGTTGTTCCCATTGCCGGGTTGTTTGGTGCTGATGTTGCTTTTGTTGTGTTGTGCATAGCCAATGAACTATCTTCCATTATTTTGCAATTTTGGGTTTGAGTTTGAAAAGCTGCACATGCGAGAAGGATTAAGCAAATCAGATGTAACTAAGATTGTTAATTAGTGTAAAGAGTAGAAGAGATTTATAACAAATGGGAAATATGGGAAAAACAGACAGCATAAAAACAAAGAAGCAAAAAAAAAAAACAAATGTCTATAATTCTTTGACTGGATTTTCGACGTATGCATAGCGCAAAGTCTATGTAGTGTCAAGAATTTCAATTAAACAAGCGCTGAAAACTATTTACAGCTAGATATCGAACAAATTTTGATCTAAAATTATTTTGAACATAAGAATTTGTTATTAAAACATTTTATGTCGCCTATATATGGTCTGCATTATTATAAAATGGAGATAGCACATGCATATTTTTTATAAAGAGTGTCTACATATGTTGTGGCATAATTGCTAATTTTTTAGATCTGAACTGTGGACAAAATAAAGTGTAAACAACTTTCAACAGCAAAAAATAATCAAGATTTGACATCACAAAATAGATTATAAAAATATGAGAAAGTCCAACAAAATTTAAACTCATAGCTATGACATCAATGTTGTAGATGCCGAAAGCTGATCTAAACCTAGCTCACTATGAATAGGAAAAAACCAAATTGTTGTAGTTTAAAGTGCATGAAAGTTGCAGGGGAAAGAATAGTACCTGGTTTTGATTTTGTGCAAATATGCTATCATGAATCCGTTCATAGATAGGAAGACAATAAAATTAGATAATGCAAAATTGAATAGACTATGCATTTTAATCAAAGATCAATATGAATGTTGAATAGTGATCAGTCCAATAAGCATCTGAAATATTGAAAACAATATCTCTGTGTTTCAGATTTGTCCAAAAGTGATCAAGCATTGAACCGGTGTTTGTTGTTGCTTTTGTTGTTTTTAGTGTCAAGCCTTTCATTTGCATAAACAATTGCAGTTTTCTTTTCAATGTTGTTTCTCACAACATGTCAATGTTCAGGTCACCAGCTACTAGGATTTGAGTGGCTGGTGTGCAACTTGACAAAACGCAACTCAATATATGAAAGAGATCATCAAGCACACCACACGGTCTATTGTAAATGTTCACTACTTTCAATACACTGGAACCTAATTCTAGATCTACGCAAATTGCTTCAGTGAATTTTTCTGTATAGTTTTTAGAGTTGATAATGGCAATGTTTTTTTAATCAATGTAAGGATTCCATGCACTGAAAATGCTGAGAAGAAATTGTATTTCTCTATCATTGTTGTTTCTTTGATAAGTGTGTGCATGTGAGTTTCTTGCAAACATAGAATGTCTGCTTGCATAAGTTCATGATCATTTAGAACATCGTCATAGTGCAAAAGCAAGCTGCGTGTGTTTAGCGATGAAATGAGTAATTGTCCAGCGTTTGGCATTGAATGCAGACCATATTCAAATTGCAAACTTGCTTGTGTTTTTAATCTATCTATTTCAGTGGTGACTTTTGGACAAGCTATAAAATTTTCTTGTTCCAATTTGTTTAAAAGATAAAGACAATCCATATCTCTGACACGCGAGAGCGCAGTGTAAACAAGGCCATGTCTCTTAATTCCTTTTGGGTCAAATGCCAATCTGTTCATTGTCAATCCTTGTGCTCTATGAATTGTCCTTGCACATGCCAACTGAATTGGGAATTGTGCTCGCATAACATTGATTTTATTTTCAACTTTTGTTTGTATCACAATCCTTTTGATTGGTGTCCAATTGGACTTTACGGCAGGTGTATAAAGATGTTGCATCGTTGCACGTTGCTTGTCTCCAACTTTTGGATCTGCAAACTCAATCCAAACAATATCATGGTTTGTTTGGGTATAGTGTTTAAACACACCTTCTGCACCATTAACCAATCCATCCTCAGTTGAGTAGTTGCCTCCAACTAGTTCAATAAGCATATCCTTTTTTACTACTATCATAGAGGGAAGTTGCAATGTCTTTTGTCTATGGTCATTTTTTTCAATTGAATCAATTTTGCTATCATGTGCTACAAGTGTGAATGTTTCTGTTTGCATAGCTGATAACATTTTTGAGTTATGTTGTTGAACATCCTTATTACTATGGAAAAGATAAGGAAATGTTGCATCTGCTGGTGGTTGTTTGTAGCAATGTTGGTTTAAGTAATCTATATCATCAAATGTTTGAGAGCATGTTCTAATTCTATTCAAAATCGATATGAATGTTTGATCTCTTTGACGTACAACTGTTGTAAGTTCATAGCATTTTATGGCATCGAACCAAAATGTGTAAGGAAATGTCTGTTGTTGGAATCTTGGTTGTTCAAAAATCCAAGAATCATGAATGGGTTGTGCTTGACACAAATCACCACAGAATATGACATCAAGGTTTCCAAATGCTTTGGTTGGTGTGTGCATTATTTCACGTAGTCGTTTGTCAATGTTGTACAACATCCGAGACCCTATTAAAGAGACTTCATCAATCAACATTACTCGAAGTTGTTCACAATCTTTTGTCAGAAGATCTAGGGTGTTTGAATTTAGTGGAAGCATATTTGTACTTAATGGCAGTCTAAAGGCAGAGTGGACTGTAATGCCACCTGCATTATATGCTGCTTTTCCAGTAAATGCAACAATAAGACCTTTTTTCTTTAAAGGATCACTACCAATTTCTTTGTCATAGTAATGTAGGAGACGATCATCAATAGCTTTTGCGGTGTAAGTTTTACCTGTTCCTGCGCCTCCTGTCAGGAACAAGCGAATTGGAGTGAGAGGATTGTTTTTTTTCCTTGCAATAACTTCTTTCACAATTGATTGTTTTTGAGTATTTAGGTTTCTTCGAATTGCATGGTATTCATGCATGTCCAAAAGAAACGGCTTTTCTGTCAAGTTGCACACAATCCCAGGTTTTGGTGCACTGGGCATAGTTTTGCGCATTAGATCATGTTGAATGTCATATTGTTCTAATCCAGACATAGTTGTTGTTTTGTCTGTTGTTACAGGAGGCATAGTTATGTCTTGCAATTCAATTGTTTCAACGACATTATCAAGGTCACCCCACTTTGTTGTTGTTGATGCCATGAACTTTTGTTCTACAATGTCTATTTGTTCTTTGAATGTGGCATATGCGTCAGACCATGTTTTGAAATTGCTCTTTAGCAGATTGCAATTGTTTCTATATGGCATAAAAAGCATGATCTTTTCTCGAAAGAAATTCTCAGGGTCTTTTTGTTTGTTGTAGCGAATAGATCGTATGATACATGGTCTATTTCTTTTTCTTGTAATTGAGTGTATACAAGAATAGAAAGATGCATATTCTGCCAAGGAAATGTTTTCAAGCTCAACAGGGCATGCAATGTATTTGTCCAAAATTGATGGACAAATAATGTCATCAGAGTCATCTGGTTCTTTTTCCAAGAGTGATGGTTTTTTCAAGACAATTATTTTTTTGTCGTCTGGAGCAGTGTTAATGAAAATAGTCTTCCTAGAGGATGAATGTAGAGGCAATGAGAGTATGATATGTACTGCTTGTCTAGTAGACATTTGTTGCATGTTCAGAAGCACATTTACAAGCTTACGTATCGTTTCAATCTTTCTGTCATTCTCAATAAGACATTGTTCTTTGATGTTTTTGAATGCATTTGTCATGGATCTATCAAATTTGGTGATGTAAGAGCTTACATATGTTGTTGTAGCGTAAGCATTTAAGATATATTGTGCATCTATATTTGCCTGCCATAACTCTGGTATCGCTTTTGCAAATGAATTAATCCAAATGTCAGCAGCATCTCTTTTTAGTATTAGTGTAGAACGACAAAGCAAAGACCTCAACAGCGAAATGTATTCATCTCTGGTAAGGCCTAGCTCTAGAAGCAATTGTGCAAATGACGTGTTTTTAGAATATTCTTTATGTTCAATAAGAGCGAATACTTTTTTTGCTCTTTGAATGATATCATTTGAAGCATTTTCCAGTGGCTCTAAAATGATGGTATTATCCATAGGAGGCAATGGGAAATTGAATCTGCATGTGGAATGTCGATGTTTTCTCCATGTTTTTGTGTGACGATGTGTTTGAATTTGAATAAGATTTTGATCAAGTAAAGACGAGTCTGTGGATATATAGCGATCAACAAAAGTAGTAATCTCCTCGTTTGAGTTTTTTCCATAGACAGGTGCATTTTTAATCCAAATTAGTCCATGTTCATGCTCATTTCCTCTTTGTTGAAATTCGGTCGTAAAGAAGAAATCTTGTATTTTTCCAAATAATGTGTTGTTTTTTAACATAAGAGACTTTAGTGCTGCTATTTTGTGTCTATAGTAGCGAGTACAAAGCACTGGATGTCTTCTTATTAACGTGTCAATATTTTCTTCCAACGCACTGTCTTGCAAGTCTCCCAAATGTTTTTCCTCAATTTGTTTCAATGCATTGCATAAAGGTGCCCAAAGGTGTTCAGCACTTGTAAACGTTAGAAAGAACGTAGGAGGACCAAGCTGTCGAATCATTGCAAATAGATCTTTTTTCATATTTTCAAAGTAATCAGGTGATGTTCTGATTGCTTTCGATGTACGAAACCCAATTGGAGATTGGAGTATCTTTACAAGATTGTCTTTTGACTTGACATCTTTTGCCAATATTTTTTTGTCCTTTAACTCTCCCATGCGAATTGATATCCAAGCAGTGTTTTTTACCTGTTTTATTATGACTTTAATCACTTTGAAGAAAATGTCTGTGCCATGTGTTTCAAAGTCTGTACTTTCATGCTGTAGCTCCCACTATGATACTTGTTGATAAGAAAAGCGATCAAAAATTTCATTGGGTCGATTGAATCCGTAGAAAAGTTGAGGAAAGTTTAGCTCTTCAAAGTATTTGTCTTGGAAAATGCTCAATGGTCGGAAGCTCTCAGAAGGTGCAATTTCTATGATTTTATTGTGTAAGTCATCTACTAGATGTGTTTCTCCATATCCATGTATCAATGTTTCTGTTGTTTGTTGAGTATTTGATTCTTGTTTGGCTGTTTCATTAAATACTTTTTCCCAACTAGTATTGATTACAATGCCTTCAATTTTATAAAGTTCGGTTTTGCATAAATCATTTAGCGCAGTCATAATGATCTTTGGCCGAATATTTCCAGATAGATATGCGTTTTTGTATTCCAATTTTCGCTTTAGCATAACTGCAACGGTCAAATTGTCATCTAGACTTCTAGGCAATGCTATTTGAACTCTATCCAAGTTTGCAGGCACATTGATAATTGAGCCAGTTAGCCCAATTTGTGGTCTTTTATAACCAAGCTGTCTTATTTGTGCAAAAGCTATTCTTGGTGATACCAATTGTTCTTCCAAAGGAGTTAGTACAGCTACAAATGGCAATATGTTATTGCGGCAGATTCATGTAGGCGATGCAAACGTAGACAATTTCCCATTAGCAATTGCTTTCTTGCAAGGTCTACAAATTTGAACAAGTACCATTGGACATGTCACAGCTTCTGTATTTGCTAGAGTTTCGAAGGATAATTTAATTGTCTTGTTCATACAACAAATGTCTTTTTTAAAATGCAGTTGCTTACAAACAGAACATGCATGAATAGGTGTGTCTTGAATAGCTTTTAAGTATGTAACAACTGTTTTCTTTGCCTTTGTAGATTCTTTTTTCTTTTGACGAATGTCCATTCCTTGTCTACGCAGATTGTGTTTCAACAAGCACAAGTTTTTTTGCGTATTGCCATCAATGCATGTTTGCATGCTGGTTTTGGTTTCTGAAAATTGCTCAGCAATGCAACAACTGTTTTTTTCTATGTTTGCTATCTTTTGTTTTTGTCTCTTTGCTTTAATTGCATCTATGTATATTGGTTTGTTTAAGGATCCCTTGTTAATGTTCTTCTCTACAATTTTTTCTGTCGTTATTGTCTGTTTGCTCTTTTCAAAATTATCCATTGCAATTGCAGTAGACGTATTTCTGTTGCAATCAAGCGGAAAGGGCATTTTATTTTCATAGTGTTCTTGTAACAACGGTTGGAAATGCGAATGCATTTTATCTATTACATGTTGCATTAGGCATAGAACTTTCGACGATCTATTTGTTGCATGGAATACGGCAATATTTTCTTGCAAATTATTGCTCCATAGATGTATATTAGCGTTTAGCAACTCACATAACCATTGAAGGGCAAATCGATCTCCTTCTATGTGACCAATGATATATGGCTCTGCCAAATGGACAATATAGGTTCTCCATCCAGAAACAAGAGATGTATCTGCTAATGTGTTTTTATCAAGATATATGTCCAAGCATTGTATTGCTCTAATATCGTTTGAAGCAATAGAGTTATAAAAAGTTTGCGCAATTGCTTTTCTAACACTTTGTCCATCAGCGAACAGTGTCAATTTAGAGATTGATTCAAACAAGGAGTCATGGCAATTGCCTCGAAGTTGAAATGACGTTTCAACTTCGTTATATACACATTGATTTACATATGCGCTTTGAGAAAGCATATCAGTCGCTTTTCTTTTGGCTTGCATTGTTTTATACGACAACAATGGTTCGAAGTGGCCAGAAGCTGGTGTGTGGTCATGGAACAATATATTGTAGCAATATTCAAATCCCTCAAAATTGAAATGAAGGTATTTTGTTCCTTTTGTTAATGACCAAACAGCGACTGGAACATTCAACCATTTTGAAAACCACTTGATGCAAAATATATCACCCCATAGTCCATATACACTTTGAACATCTGGTTGTGAAGCAGATTGCGACATGCGATTGAGATATTCATTGACATTTCCTATGCTATGCAATTCTAGCAAGTAGTCAACTGTCAATTCTGTGCGCATTGATAACAATGCAGAGGGATCTTTTTTATCTAGACAAACACGGAAATGATTCACAATCCCTTTCCTTATCTCTATTGATGTATATCGGAAATGCAATAATACTGCAAATGCATCAAACAGGCAATTTCCTGGCTCATAGTGGAAATTGTCTAGTCGAAACAGATTGCTTGTAGCCAAAGCCTCATCAATTTGTTGCCAATTAGAATATTTGATCCCAAGACCATTTGCTCTTAAAACATAGTCGCTTTTACTTTTGTCTTTTCGCATATTTCCTACAAAGACATGTGCAACAGCATATATTTTTTTGCCTTTTTTTGTTGTTCTTTTTCTATTCCCCCAGTCGTCTATACAGGAAAACCTGCAAGCAAGTGAAGAGAAGTAGATCCTAAGGAAAAGAAAAGAAGCAAAGGGCATGGTTTTTTCTCAAACCATAATGTTATAAACATTGTAAATTGTTGTTGCCATTGAAAATAACCAAAGCAAAGGAAACAACATATTCACAACTAAATTTTTTCAAATGAAATGTATTTTGCCCTCCTAGTAGAATAGGAAAAAACGGCATGTCGATTGCTAAGTTGAAATTATCAAATATCCAAGATTTGATATCAATGCAAAAAGTCTTAATGTGCACAATATTAACTGGTTTATTGTTATTATATATATAATAATTAAAAAGAACATCTATAACTATAACTAAATTTTCAAACTTTTAATCATAATAATATGATGATGCCAAGTTGCCGAGACCAAACACTTAATCCATTTGCTCTTAAAAGAATCAATATAAGATTAGAAACTCTATTCATGAATCATATCCATGTCTCCATTCAGATACATTTCACAAGCAAAAGCATGTGTGCTTTGCAATGAATGGAATTGAAGGAACATAGCGAACGAGGAAAATACCTGTTCCTGAGAAGGTTGAGATCTGGCTTTGCTAGCTATCATTGACAGAGATGATGCGAAGTAAGCCTCCAAACAAGCACAAAATAGAAAAAGCTTTCCTGCAATGTTTCCATACAGCCGATAAAATATAAGTTAGGGCACATGTACATCATCTTACATAATATATTTATTGGATAAGCCTAGTTTAAAATGATCTTTGAAAGGTGAAATCAAGGTATATTTTTATTTTTTGGAAAGCAAAATATTGGAAACTATAATTTTGCCAAGTCAAAATTTAGAAGATTAAACAATGTAGTGCTTTATATGACAGAAAGAAAGAAATGAATTGTTTAGCACAAATAAGTTTTGATGCTATAGTTCAGAACTCATGTCTAATAAAACTATATGAGAGCTTGATGAAAAATCTTTGAAAAATAGACAATGTGAATTAAACAATGGCTATCAAATAATGTTATAGCTATGTGGATATTCTCAATGTCATGAATGTATGGTATTGCAAATATATATATCCATGTTCAGCACACATGAATACCTCTATAGCACCCAAACTATGCAATTTCCACAACTAATATATGTTATTCTAACATTTTTTAAAGATTTCCAACTAATGTCTTACAAAATAAAAGAAAAAAATATGCTTATGTATAAAAAACTATTTTTTTATGATAAGTAATTGGAAGTAAAAATTAAATCTGGTAACTATGGCAAAAATTTGTTATAAGTTAGGCAAATTCAATTCTGATCAGGGTTTACTTGATGTCAAAGCCATAACTCACTTCCATCTGGATTTTTGTTGAATCCTCAAAGCCATAACTCATGGGAGTTTTGATGCCAATGTTGCTAAGTAATAGGGGCAATGCCTAAGAGGGTAAAGTACAAAAGAAATAAAAAGATGGACGCAAAGTTCAATGAGACTCTTGTAGAAGCATATGAGACTCTTTGAAACCAAACAACATTGATTATTAAAGTAAAAAAAAAAAGAAATGTTGTTCATGTTTGATACAAAGGCATGTCTTTTTAATAACATACCTATGTATTATGATTATCCTATTTATCCTTGTATATTATTACTACGACAATATTATTATTTACCTTCTCTTACTATGTTTAAATATAATTTGGACATTACATAAGAATATATATTCTTAATATTAAATAAAAAATGATAAAACTAGATGCCAAAGCATGGGAAAAGAAACAAATTTAAGATCTATTATTATCTAAACAATTTAAATTTTCAAGTAAACGCAATTTGATTCTGAAAATCTGAACTTCTTGTTTTACAAAGTGATACAATGCCGAAATAAAACCATTTTTCAACACTTCAAAGTTTCAAAAATATGATGCTTAACTTTTGCCTAGATTATTGCTTCCCCTTTGTACTGATTCTGGAAAATTTTGTTATTCCTCTCGCGCTAGATCTCCCATAGAAGAAACTCTGAGAATAGTTGCCAGTCTTGATTCAAATAACTAGTGTGAAAGGCAATGTCTCCCCAATCTATGATTTTTTTGCTTGGGTTACTCTTAATTTTTGACGTTTGCTGGAAAATCATGGCAGCTTGGTCCCAAAGCTTCAACACAAAAAGACAAAGATCAAAGAGATGATCAAGAGTTTCCTTATGCTATATGCATAAAAAGATTGAGATGGACCTTCGAAGGGACTAGGATAAAAGGCATATGGTAGACAGTGATAAGGTGTCTAGGGCTAAGGTAAGGAATCATAGCTGTCTTTTCTAAGATTCCTAAAAAGGCATAAGAAGGGATATGTCACTACTAAAATTCATTCAAAATTGGTATAGGGAGAACAAGTGCTAGGCCTCCCTTCTATAGGTGGGTAAAGGCATTTCGTAAACATTTGACTTCATAAAAGGGTTGAGACTCAATCAATTAGGATGAGAGCAGTAAGTGAAAGTATGATAGAATAGGTGCATAACTACGAGATTTAAGTATGAAAAAAAAGTGTAGGTCTATTTCTAAGCAGTCTAGTGGATTCTAATTACTTAATTGTAGATTGGCAAGGGTTGGCCGAACCAACTTGACCAAGGAAAAATAGCCATAGTAAGTTGTACAAAAGAAGCATCTGTTAAATGAAAACAAGCATTATTTCAAGAACTACGTATATAAAAGCCAAGAATGAAAACTAATAACTAAGTTTGGTGAGACAGTGCATGTAAAGAAACACTTTGTTCATTCTCTTTACTAACTTAAAGCTTTGCTTCTCACTTTCGTGCCTCACCGCTTTAGATCTGGGCCTTTTCTATATGTTATTTATCTATGAACACTTTTCTATTTATATATGTAATATCGAGCGGGGTTTAGAGATCTTCTTTGTCTATCTTCCTTGGATTGATTCACTATGTACCTGGACTTCAAGAGATTTGATCGGGGTGGCCACTTAGAACATCGCCATTTACCGTTGCTTGTGGGAATATCTTTCTTTATGTTCTAACCTATATAAACAATCTAGTGGTTTAACCATCGTTTGTATACTGGCTCACTTATAATACTTAATTATTGGACAGGCCTTTGGCAAGCACTTTGAATGATATGTTGAGCAATTAACAGTGATTATAGCATCAATTTGTTATCACCTATATGTTTGGTGACAACTATTCTTATGGACAATACATGGGCATGCACAGTATAATAGCAAATTGCTACGAACCACCAAACATTTTATAGGTGCATATCATGGCAACCAGCAAGCTTTTCCTAGCATCATGTGTTGTGATTGCAACATAGGTAAATAGTCCTTTAATCCATGTAGTAGAGCGTAGTAGTCCTCTTATCCTTATTATCACCAATATAAAATATTGACTCTGCCTACTACATTAGATTCTTTATCATGCCTACAATATAAATGCAATTGTTGCCAAGCCGGGCAGGCTCTCACTTTCCAACCAGCCCCCAAATCGACAGTGTTTCAGAGCTATATTCCATCAAGTAGCAACGTTCATATAAGAAACTAAAATTTAATTTTAATAAATATACATGACATTGCATTTTATTATTTTCATCATAGCATCTCTTTCACTATTCCCTTTTTTGCTTTATCATGTTTACTTTACTTTCTATTAATTTTATTTTTCATGCTAGCGTTTCTTCATATCCCATGAAGCAATTGCTAGTGTATAAGTGCGAAGACTTAAAGTTTCACTTCTTTTTAGCTCGTTTTATAAGTACAAGAACTTAAAGTTTTATTTCTCTCTACCTTGTTTTAATTTAGTAATCTTAGTGCAATGCCTTTGTCTAAATAAATGCTTTTTCCTTTAACATAATAATGGGTGGCATATTAATTCGTATGCACCTTTAATAAAAATATTATATTCAACAAAAATTACGAACATTTGTTATGATTGTAGATGTTGATCAACTATTATTGTCATTGCATTTCATTAATCTATGCTTAGGTCATTGAAAACAATAACAATGTTGAGGTACAACATTGGTTTCCAATGTTTTTATGGGTTATGTTATAAATTCATGAGATATTTTTACACCCAAAGAAAACAATGACCCACTACTATTGGATTTGTGAATCAAGGTTGGAGGCCTCATGTTGTCAAACAAATGCACATATGCAGACTTCGTGTTCAAGGTTGTTGACTCGTGGTTCTTTTCTTTTTCTGAATAAAGTAAATATCTCCATGCTTGTATGACTAAAATATTTATATGGTTACATCCAAGATAATATCCTTTTTTAAAATGATGACCCAGCATTTGCTAGAGGGCTACATCCACTAAGAAATTTCCAAGCCCTATTATTCCGGAAAATTAAGGTCTGACTAGCATTAAAATCATTGCATAGCCAAAGTCAGTTCCCAAGGAGCTGATGCCACAAAGCGATATTTGAACCCGGTTGGGGAGAACAACAACATTCCTCTGAACCACCCAAGCCAGATTCAATTGTCTATCGTTATACATTCTACCAAGCCAAGGGATAAATTATAATCAACACTTGCTATTCCGGAAAATTAAGATCTGACTAGCATTAAAATGATTACATTGTCAAAATCGGCTTCTAAGGGGCAAGTGTTGCAAAGCATGATTTGAACCTGGGTGGGGAGAACAACAACATTCCTCCCAACTACTTGATCTACACCCAATTGACTATCCTTGTAGATTCCTTCAAGCCAAGCGATAAATGATAATCAATTTCCCAATAGGTTGTTCACACATAGAAATGAATTTTTTAATTAAATGCAATGAAAAAGACAAACAATGCAAAGGCAAAATCCATCAACCTCACAGACAGGGGATTTTCCCAACAAACATATGTTGAATTGGGGACGGTATAAGCAAGATTAGAGTATTCAACATTATCTTTTTTCTAAATTTTGAATTAAAATTTATTTATAGGTGCCAAAGATGTTGTCAAGGCATATTTAAGTATATGGCATTGCAAGGAGACTAGCCATCAAATAGCTTAAAAATCGAAATACAGGGCTTTGAAACTATGGTTATATAAACCTTTTCGGTCCAATAACATAGCCTATCGCACAAGTATAAAAAACGTTGCGCAAAGAGACTATTAAATTGCAATAGGTGAAAATACAAAGGCAAAACCAGCAGTGCAAACCATCAAACATTGTACATTTAAAAAATTGCTCTAGAGCATAAAAACCGAAGCCGAATAGTACTCATAAATTGTACACAGGAAATCATGGCCGCCATAAAATAGTAGAAATCGATACCACCCATATACATATTATAAGCGAGTTCAAAGCCAAAATTTCCCTTGATACTTACAACAACAACCTATGTAAAAACACAAAATTTGAATCACTTGAAGAGGAGTGGCACCCCCCGCAATTTCAAGCGTTGGTTTTAACAAAGACACAAATGATGAAGTTTGTAGCATTGAGGCGACAAGAGATCCAAGCATCCATCCTAGGAACATACAAAGTGTCTAGGCATTCATCCTATGATGATTTGTCACAAATCATTTCAAAGTCCAGCAATTACCACGAAACTTCTCATAGAGACAATGAGCACAACCCTGTCACATTCAAGCAAAACTAGCGAATCAATGTCTGTATCAGATAAAAGTATATTTTTTCCTAAATATATTTTTAACAATTGAACCGAAACCATCGGCATAGACAACCTAGAAAAAAGGAGGATAAATATTGCAACAACAACTATGAATGTATCCATTGAATATAATCAAATTGAACTAATGTAAACACATGTCGTGTATGCATGCCAAAGCGCTAATCAAATAGCAATGCTTCCGTGCATGTGCTACGTTTGGCTGTCGAAGCTACCTTTGTTATTGAGTGTCTAAAATCTTGGGCGCATTCTACCAATGCACTTACACTATCCATAATGGAAAAGTTATAAACAATTAACCTTGTCTTGCATGCACACGCTAATTTGCCAGGTTATATGGCAGCTGTAAGCACAAAGCAAGAGCGGTATATCTTGTTGGCACCTGTTTCTTTTTAATCGTTGTGTCGGAAAAGTTATAAACAATTAACCTTGTCTTGCATGCAGACGCTAGTTTGCCAGGTTATATGACAGCCGTAAGAACATAGTATGAGCAGTATATCTTGTTAGCACCTGTTTCTTTTTAATCGTTGCGACAGATTTTTGTTCCAGGATTGTTTGAAGAGAAAGCATACTTGCGAGTCAATGTCTTCGAACGTAAATGTATCTTGGAAGCAGCCATTCTCTCCATGGCCGGCAATGACAATTACATTATTGAGAGGTGAATCAAGTAACCACCAAGTTCAGAGTGCAGACTGCGGAGAGAGCTCAAATACTGAGGAGAGAATCCAGCAAATCTTAGACTATCAACATTTTTTTGAACAATGGACTGAACATGGCATTCTATTATGCTTATTGCACAGACTATTTGCCACTTTTGAGGTCATCTAGGTGCACAAAGGGGGAAGAACATCTGCATTATGATAAAACTATGTTGCCATGAATTTGCCAGAAACTCTGCATCTGAAAATGGACAGCGTTAAAGCTTTTCGGTTTATATAATTTGACTCAAGGTTTAAGCTAAGAAACTTAAGAAATCGAAGGAGCCTGGAGGATGGGTGCAGCCACAGCAGATATGTTCAAAAATTCAATTGATGATTAGCCTTGCTGCACGGGACGAAAACATGAATTTAAAATGGACAATAGCAGAATTAGAGGCTGCGGTAAATCTTGAACCATTCTTTACACCGCTCTGAGCCATAACTGGACCTGACGAGCAGGAAGGGGAGGGAGCCAAGAAATCCAACATGCTACTAATAAATCCGTGAAAAAGAAGCAAGCCCGAGAGTTTATATATAGTGCCAGAAATCCTATGGGCATAAATATCAAAGACAACTAATTTATTGTTTTATTTTGCGGTGTGCTATAACACTTGATTTTCATTTTGGAGGGTAAAGAATATCTCTAACAGCTATCTAGATTTATGTTCTTCCGGGTTCTGGTAAGAGATTTCTTATGCATATGCTATATTTTCCATTTTCCTCTAGATAAAAGGTTCTTTTTTCTCTTACACTAGTTCAAGCCTAGTGAAAGCGACAGCGTTTTAGTAATGGACTTCCTCTGCACAAGTAAGCTCTTTCTTTTATCACCTGTATACTGTGCATGTTCTAGTTTAACATCCATACATTCGTAAAACATCAAATTACAAAACGTAGGTCAAAACAATTTTCTGTCAATATTTATTATTATTATTAAATTTTCTCTCAATATTTATTATTATTATTTTTAAAATTTGAACAATACTTGCTATCATTATTTTTTTTTTTAATCTTTGAACCGTGATTTGAAAATTGGAAAAAACTAAAATAGGTTTACATTGCTATAAAAAAATTCAAATTTTATCTCCAATCAAACCAGCGATATTTAATTTCGCGATTTTAAGGGTGCCGGATGCAGAATGTATACGTATCTGCATAGTGCAGGCAGGTGCTGTTAATTGAAGGTTGCCTGGCACAGTATTGATTGATTATATTAAACGTATTTCTCCATGCAAGCACTCTCTTTAATTCCAATTCCAAAGCATCTCTTGGATTTGCCAACCAGGGCCAGGGCCTGTATCTAGCTATCCAAAATCTGCAGGAATTGGAAGTTTGCTCTGTCTGTCCACGTGTTTAAATTTCCTTCCTGGAGAAACAAGGTGGAGCGAGATAGCAGTTGTCAGAGCCTTTGATTTTTCAGCAATTGGCCTCTCTATCAAATGGTCGGTATTTTGCCTTTGCTTATTTTTCTTTTGAATGCTTAGAAGTTCTTCGTTTTTTCTTCTTGTCTGCTTTGTTTTTAGCGTTTCTTTAGTATATTTGAAATGCTTTCAAAATTTCGAACGTTTTATGCCATGGGGGCGGTTTTCCAAAAGATTTTAATATTCGGAGTTTGTAGAAGGTTTAGCCTTTAATTTGACGTCGGAGGGCAGGATTCTAGGCATTCTGCACTAAATTTTTTTACCATTATGCAGTCAATTCTCGGTGAACTATACTGGGCATTATGCGCTGAACTCTCTGTGAACTATACTGGGCATTATGCGGTGAACCCTCGATGAACTATGCTGGGCATTATGCGGCGAAAGCTTGGGTGAAATGATCTCTCTGTGAAACCTTCGGTGACTAGTAACTATTCTGGGCATTCTGGGGTGAACCCTTTGGTGATTGGTAACTATTTTGGGTAAGAAATGAACACGGTGAACAACCACCTATCTTAGTCTAGAGATCGCGTTTAAGGTAGACCACAGCGAATTCTTTATCTTACACAGCGAAGCAGCCACAAGCTGCTTAGTTTTAAGCAACCTTCGGACAATATTCTCTGCCCTTGACTCGTGCCAAAGGATAGGTTTTTAAATAACTTCTATATCATCAGGAAATCGACTCCAATTGGATTACCGCACAGACTGCTTTGAGAAGGGTCGCAACTATCTTCCATCAACCATTTTTGAATTTTATTAAGCAGCTGACCAGAACTACTCATTGGTTTAAGCCATTTCATTCTTAGGATAGATTATACACCTAAAGTATTACAGCCAGCAAACCAAGCTTTCTATACTTCCTCTTAGGATAGATTATACACCTAAAGAATTACAGCCAGCAAAGCAAGGTTTTTATACTTCCAATGAGGAAGAAACAACCCATTATAGGCTTTCAATCTTCACATAGACACCCTGAACAAAGCAAAGAAGAAGAATCCATTTGGGCATTCTAGGATGAAATTACATCTTTGCCTCTGATGAAAACTCGCAGGCATATTATGTGTATATAATGACTGATATGTTCGGACCAGTGTTTTGGTTAACAAAAAACACCTTGTAGAGGTTCTACTCGGAGCCATTTAATTTTTAAATGAAGTTTATTCTTCTAATGGATTTTAACCAGAAGCCCTTGTCGGCCTCTTCCCTCAAATTCGCTCATGCAAAATGAATTCTAAGGAAGGAGGTCTCGAAGAAAGTCTAGTAGAACGTTAGGGTTAGTCCAAGTACCAAGAACGTCATATCTCTACGATGAGGATTTAGCCAGCGAAGCTTAGGAGTTCATTTTCATCTACCACATTAATTTGCTTTTAATCATTGTCAGCAACGATGAATCAAGTTTGCCAACACTGATCCAGCTTGCCAATAAGCGATCTAGCGATGACTTATTCTCATCAAGACTAAGAGGGCTCGGCGTATCAGGTCTTGCCCACCAAAAATACTATCAACTTAAACCGAACAGACCATGTGATTATAGGCACAAGAGCTTCTCAGCATGGTCGTATTTATGGAAACTTTAATATTCAAATCTTTTGATAGTTTGCCTACTAACGAATGTCTGGCTGGGTATCAGAACTTAATCATTTTGACGATGTTAGTACATAAGCCATATATTGAGAGTCATGATAGTTAAAGTCTAATAATAGTTCGACATCATCATCATCATTTTAGCGTTATTACATTTTCCTAAGATAACCTATGTGTGAATTTGAAACGATACCATACGGCTGCACCCTTCAGCAATTTAATCACGGACAGGAGAGTTAAGAACCGGCCCAACGACCGATACTCTCATCCTTTTGTCAACATCTTAAACCAAAATTTAAAGGTTTTAGTGTCATTTAGATACATTTAAATGTCCATTATAGTTTGAGCTCATCCTCTTCCACAAACGACCGATTGATAGAACAAAACAACAGAGCTTGATATTAATTGGTGATTTCTAACTTATCCATGACAAGGAAGACGCTTATCATTCAAATTTCATGTAAAAAAAGGAACTATTCCATTAGAAGCAGACTTATAGTTAAAACTACAATATGTAAACCGTTATTCATACTATTCATTTTTCATCAGAAATGTCGGAGGTTGAACCTCGTAGGCAGTATCATAAAATGCTGCGAACACAAGAATAGCACACAGATAGGGCAACGCAGATTGAGAATAATGTTCTCTTCACATGCCATACTGGCTACCAACAAAAACAACTAAAACTGTCTCCCAACACCTTTGACGAAAGTCTCAGCTAAGCCAGACTTACAACCAGCAGAGTCAGCATAGGAACCTCCGAGGCTTACCGATTTGAATGCTTGTTCCACTGCTACTGCAAAGAAGAAAACCAGAGACATCGTTTTACCTGCCACAAGTATAGGATTTTGCTTAAACCATTGAAGAAGTTAAAACGTGAAAGCAAACACATTCAAACTGATATCTTTAACCTACTGAAAACCGGATCAAGACCTGACAACTTACATTGTTGAAAGTAGACTTCGAACCAAAAGCCAAAACCTTTCTGCAACTGACGAGAACCAAGTTGTAAGCTTGGATCAAGAACAACATCAGAGTGGTTCGACTCTGAGAGCCACGATGGAGACCTGAATCACAGGTTATAGGTTCAAATCACGGAGGAAAAACGCCACTTCTGAATCTGAAACCTAATACATCGCAGGCCTGTCGACCAATCCTTCAAACCACTCCCAAACACGAAAGAAACAATGCCATCAATAAACAACCTCGATGAATACGCAGTGGAGGATTAGGATTTTTAAAGCGCCAAAACCCAAGGCAATATAACATCAACGACGAAGATTTTGACATTATAGCACAACTGCTTACGAGGTACTGAGCACATTAATATTACATTTATTATTTCTTTCTACCATGAAGTCCAGCTAGGAGAATTTCCAAGCTATTTGATAGCACAGCTCGGCATTGCGAAGACACTCACAATTTTTCATCACAGGTTACAAGCCACATTAATAACCACCTAGATATTCCACTTAGGAAAGCCGATAGCAGAGTTAATACTATGACAGCACACCCTTGCCCCCCAGCATTGAACCATTAAGATCTTAATAATTATCTGGTCCTTACTGTTGTTTGTCACTTCTGCTACTTGTCGGGTTATTATTATATATAAACAGGTTAGAGTTTGAAACCTCTATGCAGCATCAACTAATTATCAACAAATGTTGAAGTTGTTTTATGATAACCATAACTATCGTGTTGTTTCACATCTTATAATAATAAAAACATTTCCCTAAGGCAACCTATGTCTGAATTTGAAACAACACCATACGGCTATACCCTTCAGGAATTTAATCACTGATAGTAGAGTTAAGAACCGGCCAAATGACCGATACCCTCATTCTTTTGTCAACATGTCAAACCGAAATTTAAAGCTTTTAGTGCCATTTAGATACATTTAAGCGTCCATTACTGTTTGGGCTCATCCGCTTCCACAAACGACCGATTGATAGAAGAAAACGACAGAGCTTGACATTAATTGATGATTTTTAAGTTATCCACGAGAAGGAAGACACTTATCATTCAAATTTCATGTAAAACAAGAAACCATTTTAGTAGAACCAGATTTATAGTTAAAAACTACGATATTAAAACCGTTATTCATAGTATTCAGTTTTCATCACAAATTCCAGAGGGTGAACCTCGCAGGCAATATCGCAAAATGTTGCAAATACAAGAATAGAACACAGATAGGACAACGCAGATTGAGAATCACGTTGTCTTCACATGCCATACTGGCCATCAACAAAAACATCTAAAACTATTTCCCAACACCTTTGACGAAAGTCTCGGCTAAGCCAGACTTAGAACCAGCAAAGTCACCATAGGAACCTCCGAGACTTACCGATTTGAATGCTTGTTCCACTACTAGTGCAAAGGAGAAAACCACATACATCGTTTTATGTCATGTCCCAAATTTGGTATTGGATCAAAATGGCCTAATCACATTGGCCCTATTCATTAGAGTTTGTCAAATTGATGCTAAAGGTCAAATAATTGCCAAGGAGGAAAATTACTAGTTTCCTAGGTTTGGGGTGGAAGCTTTGGGATTTGGAATAATGGGGATAATAAATGATGTTTGAACATTAGAATGGCATAAATATTTAATAAAGGAGATAAATAAATATATACAAGTGAAAATAAAAGTGGCATTTCATCATGAAGACACATGGAGGAAGTGGGACCCACATATGGCTAGATTTCCCCACTACACTTGGCATCATTCTCTCACCAATTCAAATTCAAGGTGAATGGTAACATACTTGGGGGAGTACAAAAGGTATTATTCATTTCATTACTCATCCAAGGTCGAAATATAGAGGAAGAGTAACTCCCATGGAAGAGGAAGAGGCAATTTGGATCTAGTGAGACACTTGGGCTAGATTCCCTAGCTCTATGACAACAATGATGAAGATGTTATGACACCTATGACACAAATCAGACCTGAAGGCTGACATATGACATATATGACATGTCAGGGCTAAAAATAGACTCCAAGAGGGCGCTCAAGGGTGTTAGGGCAGCTAAGATGCTTCCACATGTGATTTGGTGGAAGTGGGAGACTAGGAATTGTTGTACAAGTGGCGTTCTTTGGAATCTCTTCCCAACTTGAGTTGGCATGAGTCTCTTGGAAGGAATTCGACCCATGGAGGACATTAGAAGTTTATAAATGTCAATAACAAAGAATGAAACCAGCTTTTGATCATTTGTAGAATTTGCAATTGCATTTGTGAAGAGGGAGAGCTAGTGGATGACTAGTTTCTTGCCTTAGCCAATTTCGAGGGTGAAAGATTCCCATCCAAGTTGGCAATTGGAAAGGCCATTCAGACCTTTCATTTGGAGCTTTAATGGAGTCTTTATTTGCAGGTGTAAGCTATAGGGCAGCTCATGGTTTCTTCTATTGCAACTCGCTCCTTCAACCATTTCCAGTTTTGATGGCATATTCTTGATCCTTGAGGGAGGGCGTTTTTGGTGAGCTATTGTACTCTTTGGGGGAGCTTATAATGCCCCATTTCTTTTGTAATATGAAGTAAATACTCTGTTCTTCATCTCCAGAAAGTTTCAGGTCGAAATTCCAAGTAGAAATGTATAAATCTCATTTTTAATGGAAAAACAATGCCATTTCCCCACTACCTTGTTGTGAACCAATGTATTGATGATGATTTCGAATGAATGGATGATTCTATGATGCATTTGTGATTAATGGACTGCCATGGATGTATTTTACAAGTTTCATGTACTGTACTTGAGCATTTGAAGTATTTTTACTCGGTTTAATTGCATTGGGAGAAGAAATAGTGCCATTTCCCCAAGGGTCGAATTGGTGATTTTTGCAGTTGAATGGGAGAGGGTGAGAACAGTTGTAATAAACCATTAATGGTGCATATGAGACCTTAATAACATAATTAACACATTACATACCTCTGTTCATAAATTTGAGTGGGTTTGGAGGCATTTGGGAAGCCATTTTCAGTACTTACATTAGGGGGATTTGAACCCCAAATTACTAGTAAAATTGCATACTTGGTCCAGAATATTAAGAGAGTTTGCAGAGGTATTTTGGTGGCCATATGTTATCCCTGAACATCATATTCAATCCCTAATATCATTAATACACCTTCCTTGAAGATTTGAAGGCATTTGGAGTCAATTTGAGACCTAGAGACCAATACTAGTCAAAGGGAAATCACTAGTAAAGTTACCTACATTGACCAGAATTGAAAGAGTATTTGCAGAAGTGTTTTAAAGGTACAAAGGCATCCCTGAAACACATATTTATGTTCTAATATCATTCATATACCTTCTCAGAAGATTTGGGATCATTTGGGGCAAATTTGGGACCTAGAGATCGAAACTAGTCAAAGGTCGAACCAAGGAAAAAAGTGGAAAATTGCAATTTTAATAAAATTCCTAACAAGGGACATTACAGTGGTATCAGAGCATGGTCCTTGCACCTGTGTATTAGGTACATACATTCAAGAATAATTGGCAGCCATTTCTTACTATTATGATGAATCCTATGAGTACAATTCTTATGATGAATATGCAGATGCTTATGAGCAATATGAAGCAGAATGTGAATGGTATGAGGAAAAGGTGCCATCATGCAACACTTCTTACAATTTCAAGAGAAATGAAGATTATTCTTATGACTTTAAATCTGATGAATATGAATGTGTCACACCAACCAAGGATAATTCTATGAGTGAGTTCCAAAGATGGAGAGCAAATTATAAAACCTTGCCCCAGCAATATCAAAAATATCAAGAATATCTTGCTTCGAGCAAAAATACACAAAATGCCATGTCTTTTGAGTACTATGCTGAACATGTTTTTGAAAATAGGCCCAAAAATGAAGATGTGGAGTTAGTGAAGAAAGGTTTATGCCCTTCTTGTAAGAACCCTTGGAGCGAGTATCATATATGTGTGCATGAAATGATGTCCTCTTTGATGAGAGCTTTTGAGATTTATTCAAGAAGAGATTCCAAATGTACCGATCCTAAGGAAAACAAGGGGAAAAATGAATCAGCTTGCTTGAAGGAGAAAAATGAAGAGACATCACAAGAGCATGAAGAAGATTCTATTGAAAATATGGAAGATCATTTCGAGACACCTTCTAGCTTATACATGAACCAAAGAGCATCTACTGATGGATGTTTAAACTATGAAGGAGTACCTACTGATGGGTGCTCACACCTCTATGTTGGTGACATAGAGATCACTTTTGAAAGTGTTGCTGCAAGACCAAGTTCCATTAAGCATGATAATGAAGACCTTGTAGCAGTTGAAGAAGAACCAAGATCAACTTCCCCATCACCACTTGAGCTTCATGAAGTTGGTCCAAGCAAAAATGAAGAAGATGAGGAGGTTCATTTGCAAGAGCCTCATTTTCTTGAAGGGTCCTTAAAGATGAATGAAAAGAAGATACAAGATTCCCTCAACATTCTCCATGAGACTCAAGCATTGGTGTCAAATTCTTGTTGGAGAGCTACTTCATTGGAGGAAACATCCTTCCCTGAAGATATGGAGAAGATTCAAAAAGCAATGTGCCACATCAAAGGTAATTTCATGTCTTTGCTTTTTGATAGAAACCATTTGTTTGAGCTTAATGAATTGTTACATGATGCATACTTGAAGAATAATGAGGATATTCATAAGCTCACAATTCAAAATGAGCAACTTCTTGAAAAGTTGCAAGATACTTGTTTTTCCTCCTATGTTTCAGATTGTCAAATGGTAGATTGTTTGGAGGATTCTCATGACATGGTGGATCATGAGAAATGTGAAAATTTGAATGTTCTTGATGTGTTTGGAAATGAACTTGAAGAGATCCAAACACTTGATGTGGTGGAAGAAGAATTTGAATTGCCTATTGATGAAGGTTGTGCAATTTTTAAAGAAGAGCATGATTCATCTACATTGGAACCAAACTATGACAAAGAGTTCACACTTTTGAAGGAGCTGCATGATACTACCCATATGGATCCTCCCCATGATGAAACTTCTGTACTTTTTGATCATTTGGGTGATTTGGTTCATTCTCCTACATCCTACAATTCCATGTTTTGCAACATTAGTCTCAATGAAGTATGGGTGAAAGGGTTCTTTTTGATGGTGCCACATGAGGAGTATGATATGGTTGGAGCACATTCTTATTCACATTTGCAGCAGCATACTTTATTACTTTATGATGATGCACATCTACATGGATGCACCTATGATATGCATTTGAGTCACTTGAAGACTCATGGTTTTTCTTGCTCAACACTTGATTCATTTGATGTTGGAGGAACTTCATCCAACACTTGGGTGAATAGATTTATGATTGGAGAACATTTTTGTTGGAAGCCACATACTTTGTTATATCTTTATGATGATCACATTCAGGGATGTATGGGTGAGACTTCTTTGAGTCATTTGAAGTCTCCTTGTTTTTTCTGCTCATTATTTGGTTCAGATTTTAGTGGAGATTTTTCATTCACTTCTTGGATGAAAGAATACATGGCTGAATATTTTGATGCATATCACATCCTTTTGGAGCAGCTTTATAGTACATGGGATCCTCACCTATGTCATTGGAGCAGATTTGATTGGTCACTTGAAGCTTGTATGCACTTGGAAAACGGTGGTCTACTTGCTTGGAGGTATAAGCACTTTCATGATCCTTTGATGAAGCACCTCCTTGATATTAATTTTCATTATGTAGTTATGTACTTTGATGATATATATTTTGTACTCATGATGTTTGGAAGAATGCATACAAGAAAATGGGATCCAGGAATCCTCTTATATGATGGTATGGGTTGGAGAGCACTCTTAATTGTTCGGGTGCAATACAAGCAATGGGACCCTGGAATAATTTTTATCTCATTGGTTTCAAATTTTTTGGGGAAACAAGCAGTATGGGAGATGGATTTTCCCACTTAATAAAGCGATTTTTATCAGAGTAGTGCAGCAGCAAGCATGTTGGTTCCTCTCTAAAATCTTCATGGAAACTCAAAGACTCAAGGTTGGGCAATTCAATGGCAACTTCAAAGAATTATACAGAAAGCAGGTTTTTCAACACCCATGTTTAAAATTGCTTGAGGACAAGCAATATTGGGAAGGGAGGATTTGTCATGTCCCAAATTTGGTATTGGATCAAAATGGCCTAATCACATTGGCCCTATTCATTAGAGTTTGTCAAATTGATGCTAAAGGTCAAATAATTGCCAAGGAGGAAAATTACTAGTTTCCTAGGTTTGGGGTGGAAGCTTTGGGATTTGGAATAATGGGGATAATAAATGATGTTTGAACATTAGAATGGCATAAATATTTAATAAAGGAGATAAATAAATATATACAAGTGAAAATCAAAGTGGCATTTCATCATGAAGACACATGGAGGAAGTGGGACCCACATATGGCTAGATTTCCCCACTACACTTGGCATCATTCTCTCACCAATTCGAATTCAAGGTGAATGGTAACATACTTGGGGGAGTCCAAAAGGTATTATTCATTTCATTACTCATCCAAGGTCGAAATATAGAGGAAGAGTAACTCCCATGGAAGAGGAAGAGGCAATTTGGAGCTAGTGAGACACTTGGGCTAGATTCCCTAGCTCTATGACAACAATGATGAAGATGTTATGACACCTATGACACAAATCAGACCTGAAGGCTGACATATGACATATATGACATGTCAGGGCTAAAAATAGACTCCAAGAGGGCGCTCAAGGGTGTTAGGGCAGCTAAGATGCTTCCACATGTGATTTGGTGGAAGTGGGAGACTAGAAATTGTTGTACAAGTGGCGTTCTTTGGAATCTCTTCCCAACTTGAGTTGGCATGAGTCTCTTGGAAGGAATTCGACCCATGGAGGAAATTAGAAGTTTATAAATTTCAATAACAAAGAATGAAACCAGCTTTTGATCATTTGTAGAATTTGCAATTGCATTTGTGAAGAGGGAGAGCTAGTGGATGACTAGTTTCTTGCCTTAGCCAATTTCGAGGGTGAAAGATTCCCATCCAAGTTGGCAATTGGAAAGGCCATTCAGACCTTTCATTTGGAGCTTTAATGGATTCTTTATTTGTAGGTGTAAGCTATAGGGCAGCTCATGGTTTCTTCTATTGCAACTCGCTCCTTCAACCATTTCCAGTTTTGATGGCATATTCTTGATCCTTGAGGGAGGGCGTTTTTGGTGAGCTATTGTACTCTTTGGGGGAGCTTATAATGCCCCATTTCTTTTGTAATATGAAGTAAATACTCTGTTCTTCATCTCCAGAAAGTTTCAGGTCGAAATTCCAAGTAGAAATGTATAAATCTCATTTTTAATGGAAAAACAATGCCATTTCCCCACTACCTTGTTGTGAACCAATGTATTGATGATGATTTCGAATGAATGGATGATTCTATGATGCATTTGTGATTAATGGACTGCCATGGATGTATTTTACAAGTTTCATGTACTGTACTTGAGCATTTGAAGTATTTTTACTCGGTTTAATTGCATTGGGAGAAGAAATAGTGCCATTTCCCCAAGGGTCGAATTGGTGATTTTTGCAGTTGAATGGGAGAGGGTGAGAACAGTTGTAATAAACCATTAATGGTGCATATGAGACCTTAATAACATAATTAACACATTACATACCTCTGTTCATAAATTTGAGTGGGTTTGGAGGCATTTGGGAAGCCATTTTCAGTACTTACATTAGGGGGATTTGAACCCCAAATTACTAGTAAAATTGCATACTTGGTCCAGAATCTTAAGAGAGTTTGCAGAGGTATTTTGGTGGCCATATGTTATCCCTGAACATCATATTCAATCCCTAATATCATTAATACACCTTCCTTGAAGATTTGAAGGCATTTGGAGTCAATTTGAGACCTAGAGACCAATACTAGTCAAAGGGAAATCACTAGTAAAGTTACCTACATTGACCAGAATTGAAAGAGTATTTGCAGAAGTGTTTTAAAGGTACAAAGGCATCCCTGAAACACATATTTATGTTCTAATATCATTCATATACCTTCTCAGAAGATTTGGGATCATTTGGGGCAAATTTGGGACCTAGAGATCGAAACTAGTCAAAGGTCGAACCAAGGAAAAAAGTGGAAAATTGCAATTTTAATAACCACCTGTCGCGTTAGACTTGTTCCATTTTCGTATGATAACCATAACCATCACATTGTGCAGAAAGTGCCGAAGACATTTCCCGGCGCAAAAAACTAGACAAGCTTATATGCCACGCGTTGCTACGCCCACCACCTGTTATTTACACTAAGCAGCAACTAAGCCTTAACTCGGATGACGCACCTTCCGCTGGCAAAACAAGAAGCGATTACCGAGGCTGACGTTATCAGCTCTAATCCAATGAAACGTTAACAAATTAGCACTATTTAAAAATTTATATAAATAATTTTTTTTCCAACTATTTACAAATAACCCAAAACCATAGTATGGAGGAAAAATTTATAGCCATAGGCACCAAACTAGGTGCAAATTAATAGGGTCTTGATGAAATATATAATATCCCCTACGGGGACATAATAATTTGGAAACAGTATCTGCTTTAAAGGGGCACAGAAATGTCTTCTCCCTTATCCTCTTCCATGGGATCCCACCAGAACAGCTGAAGAGCGACCGATTATTTTATCTATCAATTCATCTTGTCTAATATTTTTGGAAATATGATTGATACTATTCTCTATCAATTCATCTTCTAAACATTTTTGGAAATATGAACATTTATATCACCCTCCATTAACCATGTTCTATGGGTTTTCAGGGAATAATAGCTTTTCGCTGGACATTCTATCTATCGCCAGCTGTATGGCTACTCCATTTGTATGCAAGCAATCCAGAGTATTGGGATGACACTTATGAATAGAGGGGCTCTCAGGTATCAATAGCACCCTGAATGAGGCTAAGAGACTAATCTATAGAATTTTTAATTCCCCAATTAGTCCATATAAATTTCTGCTCTCATCTAAAAATTAAAAACTAAATAAATCAAAACAATAGGCATTACAAATTTACACAGGCTTACATTATTCAATTATATCCTTTCGAGTGATAGATTTTTTATGCTTGAGCTTTAAGAATCCCTTCTAGGCATGTGTCAATCTACGGAGCAACATGGCATTTTAGTATTGTACAGTACTGGTTAAGGAAAGTGTCATTCTGCTAAAGCAACATGGTACCTTAGTATGGTATAACATTATGAATGTAAAGAGTTTCATTTTAAATATTATTTAAATATACATAAGTGTGTTACCTTAGTGTGGTATAACATTAGGAAGGCAAAGAGCTTCCTTTTAAGTATTATTTAAATATACATAATGGGGAGAGACCCAAAAAAAATTGAAATATTAGATGGATATATATGTTAATTTATTTTATAAATACTTTAAAGTAATGGTATGCTTATTTTTATATTATTACTTTTTTATTTTTTATTTTTCATTATGAATTATAAACAATATATAAGTGATGCATTTCACTTACATTTTGCTGTATCCAATGTCCATGTGTGGTTTAATGGTTGAGATTGGGTGTTCCCGTGCAAACAATCTAGTCCATATCTTAATGGTTGTAGAGTCCTTTGTGTGTGTGTGAGGAAGGTGTTCAACCTCTAGGAATTGAGTTTCCTCCAAAGTCAAAGAGATTTAACACATTCGACATGCCTAATTGGTTAAGTGGGTTGGGTTTCCTCCAAAGTCAAAGAGATTTAATGGGATGAATGAGGGATCATCCATCCCATTTGTTGTATTGGGAACCTAGTAAGTTAGGTTTATTATTAAATAAAAGAGCTCACTTAATAACTCTCTTGACTTAGTCCTATGTGTCCAGACGGCTTATAAACCTATAAAGGCTATCAAGTCTTCATTTAATGACAAGTTAGTATTTTGGCCTTCTCATTCATATTGTGTTATTGTTAGTTCTGATTATTTTTAGTCTATTAGTTTGAGAGGTGAGGCTCAAAGAACCATCTTTGAGCCTCACCCCTCCTATTGCATATCATTTAACACATTCGACATGCCTAATTGGTTAAGTGGATCCTAATAGGATACTTTATCCTTATAAATATCATTTTTTAGAATAAGTTTTGTATACTTAAGTAGGTATAACAATTAAGAACATTTGTGTCATGCTTAGAGGTCACAAATTCGAATCCAAAGAGGGGTAGAGTATGTGCACCTCCATAGACTAATTGGTGAAATCACTGCATGGAGGGGATTTCTTGTCCCACCGAAAATCACAAACAAGGGGGTCTAATATATCAATTTGGCCATTGGGTAGCTTGTGACCTTAAAATTGTAAATTTTCTGTGTATTTGCAGCTTGCTGGTTTATGCCAAGTTTTCAGTGTTTTTCATCCCCAGCCGGTTTTCAATTGGCTGGAAATTACTTATGAAATTTTCAGAACAATAAACACGCTGTAAATTCACATTAATAGGCAGAAAATTAAATTTAACATGCACGCCATAAAAATTTCAGACTCAGAAATTTTTGGCCAAATAAGCCCTGGAAAAACCCCCACGGGGAAAACTAGTCAGAGAAAGAGAAAGATTTATTTCTTCAGCAGAAAAATTTAGTACAATAATTTTTCAGTCAAAGATGTACTTATCTCAACCACCCAAAGTCACCCAGAAATCTGCCTTGATTTCTGTGCCAACCTGCAACTCAAAACTGAACTAAGTGTCTTGATTTCTATGCCACAAATCTGTCTCGATTTCTGTGCCAAAACAACACCTCGAAAGCTATTCCAAACATCTTGAAATTCGTGCAGCAGGACTACCTCGAAAACTGTGCAGAAAGTACAACTATACGGATGCCTCAAAAATTGTGCAGAAAAGTACAACTGTACGGACTCCTCGAAAACTGTGTAGAAAGTACAATTGTACGGATGCATCTGAAACTGTGCATAAAGTACGCCTGTACTGACGCCTCAAAAACTGTGCAGAAAGTATGACTGTACAGACGCCTCGAAAACTGTGCAGAAAGTACAGCTGTACTGATGCCTTGGGAAATGTGCCTATAATAAATGTTGGAAACCTCCTCGATTCCTGTGTTGGAAAACCTCTCCTTGGAAATCATGCTACTCTCTCTTCTCTTCTCTTTTCTTCACTTGAATCTCTCAAAAGTGAAGTGAAATGCCTCCCTCAATGCTTTTTGTTCAAACCCTAGGGTTTTCTAAATCCAATGGGTGAGATTGACTTAGATCAATGGTTGAAATTAAATGCTCCATTTATTTCTCATAAATTATTAATTTCACCCACACACTTAAATTGAACAAAAAGTGACTTTGAGTTTATAAAGTCTCATTAAGTGCTTTTAATGTGAGGGTCACGCTTTTCCCCCTTTCTAAGTGACTTAGGCAAATGTCACTTGGGGAACACTTCCCTAGGTACAAAAACTAACACTTTCTCTTACCAAGGAAGGTGTTCTGCACCACTCCCAACTTGTCTCTGAAGAAGACAAACTTTCCCCTCCCCAAAGATTTTGTCAGGATATCTGCTACCTGCTCATCAGTGGAAATATACTACAACTCAACTGCTCCTCTTTGGACGTAGTCACGGATGAAATGCTACCTAATCTCAATGTGCTTTGACCTGTCATGGAACACCGGATTCTTAAAGAGCTAAATGCAACTCTGATTGTCACAATAGATTACCGTACGTCTAAGCTCCTGGTCAAATAAATCTACCAACAACTTGTGAAGCCACAATGCCTTGCAAATAGCCTAACTGGCTGCCATATACTCAGCCTCGGCAGAACTCAATGCAACGGACTTATGTTTCCGACTGAACCACGACACTGCTGCCGATCCCAAACTAAAACAACAACCGGAAGTGCTCTTCCAATCCCTCACACAACCTGCCCAGTCTGAATCTGTGAAACCAACCAAACTGACTCCACCCGAACCCCTGTAGTCCAAACCATAGTCCACTGTACCTGCTAGGTATCTCAGCTCATGTTTTGTGGCAGTCCAGTGTACACTCTTAGGATCCACCATGAACTGGCTAAGAGTGTTCACCGCAAAACACAAGTCTAGCCTGGTGTTGACCAGATACATCAACGATCCAATGAGCTGACGGTAAAGCGTAGGATCCACCAACTTACCCTCAAAAGCATGAAGTTGCTTCCAGTTGGTGATCATAGGTGTAGACATCGGCCTGCAGTCCTCCATCCGAAATCTCCTCAGAATATCAACTGCATACTTCCCCTGTCCTAGGAAAATATGTCCAGGCTCCTGCCAAACCTCCATCCCCAGATAGTAATGCATCAACCCAATGTCGGTCATCTCGTACTCCGCTGCAAGGTCTCTCTTGCAATGTGCAATGAGACACTCATCCCCTGTGATAAATAAGTCATCAACATATAACAAAAGAATGAGAGGATCTCCACCAACCACAATGTATTATAGGTTGGGATCAACCTCACTCTTTTGAAAACCCATCGATGTCAAGTATGTATCAATCCTGGAGTACCAAGCTCTAGGAGCTTGCTTCACTCCATACAAGGCTTTCCTCAGCGTGCACACATGAGAATCCCTCCCATGAATCTCGAATCCTTGTGGCTTCTCTAAGTACACCTCCTCCTGCAGAAGACCATTGAGAAATGTTGTCTTCACATCCATCTGGTGGATCTTCCAACCCATCTCTGCTACTATAGAAATCGCTGCTCTGATGGAAGAATACCGAGCAACTGGCGCAAAAGTCTCATCATAGTCAACTCCCTCAACCTGTGAAAACCCTCAAGCCACAAACCGAGCCTTGTACTTCTCCACACTGCCATCTGTAGCATGCTTTATCTTATAAATCCACTTGGAAGTCACAACTAACTTCCCCTCAGGTCTCGGCACTATCTCCCAAGCATCATTCTTCATGATGGAATGGTACTCTTCCATCATGGCATCTCTCCATACCTGATGCTGAGAAGCCTCCTTAAATGTGGATGGCTCAGAGTCACAAAGACTCACAACAAGAGCCATACCCAACCTGTCTGGCATCACTACTGTCCTGATCTCCTCCTGGGGTCTACCAAATGCCTCTTCTTCCTTCAAGGTGTCTTGAAGCCATTTGGGCTTCCTCTTCCTTGAAGGATCCTCCTATACTGGTCTATCCTCATCTGAAGAACTCCTAGAAGCAGAATGTCCAACACCCCGAGGACCAGTGACTGATGAACCAGTCCCTGGAGAACTTGTAACCTAAGAACCAAAACCTGTGCATGTACTTGTCCCTGAAGTACCTGTCACCTGAACCACTGAACCTGTAGAAGTTGTGCCTATACTCTATGATCTAGTCACGCTGGAAACCTGTGGACCTGATACCTGTATCGAAGAAGCCTGTTTAAACTGAGGTGTGGAAGCTAGTGGCTCCCTTTGCTCTAACTCCCTGAACTTCCTGAAGGCTCTCTCCTCATCAAACTTCACTTCCCGCCTCACTACAACTCTCTTCTGGCCAGGAATGTAAATCCGATAAGCCTTCGAAGACTCATCATATCCCATAAAGATGATTGTCTCTGCAGTGGGCTCAAACTTCGCCCTCTTCTCAAAAGGGACGTGAGAGTACGTCAAAGAACCAAATATGTGGAAGTGGCTCACCTCAGGCTTCTTGCCTGTGTACATCTCCTCAGGAGTCTTCCTCCCCAAAGTTCGGTGAGGACTCTTGTTCTGCAGATAAACTATAATGCTGCATGCCTCTGCCCATAGAAAGAACGGTAACCCCTGATCATGGAGCATCGCTCTTGGTGCTCCCACAATCGACATGTTCTTCCTCTCTGCTACTCCATTCTGCTCAGGAGTGTAGGGAACTGTCAGCTATCTCTGTATACCCTCCTGTTTGCAAAAAGCATCGAACTCCTTGGAGGTATACTCACCCCCATTGTCCGATCTCAACATCTGAATCTTCCTCCCTGCCTACTTCTCCACAAGGGCTTTGAACCCTTGGAAGACACTCAAAACTAAGGGTGACTTCTTGCTCCTCAAGAAGTAGATCCAGGTCTTCCTGGAGTAGTTATCAATGAATATGATATAGTACTCAAAACCAGTCAATGAGACTGATGACACAGGACTACAAATATCATAATGGATCAAGTCAAGCACTCCTGCTACTATGGTGTCACTACTTGGAAAAGTAGTCTTGGTGTACTTTCCTAAAGCACACCCCATGCACTCTGCTCAATGTTGAACTCGGGTAAACCTGTAACCATGCTCCTTAACAATATCAGAGCTGGGTGATGTAGGTGGGCCATCCTCCGATGCCATAGCTCACATAGCTCACTAATGCTGCTGTGTGCTAGAGCGTGCTGCGGCCGAAACAAGAGCTTGTATAGCTTTCCACATCTAACCCCAATGTCCATGGAGGTAGATACTCCTGTAATCCTGAGGAATACCTGTACTCTCCCATATCATAAACACACCCCAAGACCCCTGTCCTCAATGGTGGAAATTGATACAAGGTTCTTCTTCAGCCCAGGGACATATAACACATCCCTCAGAGTCATGGGACTCATAGACTCCCTTTGAAATGTAATAGTCCCCCGACCAACTGCTCTAACAATGGTATCATCACCTAGTACAACCTCCACATCCGTACCTATCTGTGATAGCTCGGAGAACATCTCTCGAGCTCCTGTCATGTGGCTCGAAGCTCTATTGTCAATATAATAAGTACTAGTGGTGGATGGAACTGTCTAATGGCCTTCCAACAATGAATGCTCCATCTCCATATCCACATCTGTGTTGGTGGCTAAAGAGGCTCTCTCTCTCTCAATATGTCCAGCACATAGGGAAAACTCCCTTTGAAACCTATCTCCAATGTCATCAACCTCCGCTGAAGCTGCAATCTGCTGTCCCTTCTTCTTCTTCTTGTTTGGACACTGTGAATCATAGTGCCCAAACATCTGACAACCATAACACTTGATTTTACTCAAGTCTTACTTCTGCCCACTCTGCTGTTGCTGTTGCTGCTTGGCCCCACCCTTGTTGGGACCCTTCTTCTTCTTCCCCTTTGTTGTCAAAGCCACGTTCTCCTCATCTACCCCACCCTATGATGAACTGCCCTGTACGAGACCTCTCCCGGTCTCCTCCTGCATAAAGTCATCCCACAGTCTTTCCCAAGAAGGTAGGTTCTCTTTGCCCACTATAGCCTGCACAAATGCACCTCAGGGCTTGGAAGCCCCATTCACTGTTGTGCGCACAAGCTCAATAGCAGTAACCACCTTCCCAACTGCTGCTAGCTCATCTCTAACTGCAGATATCCTGGTAAGGTATGTTGTCACTCCCTCTCCTCCATTCATCTTTATACTCTTCAGTTTCTCCTTGAGAGCCATCTTCCGGTTCTCATTGGTACTCTCATACAAACGGGTCAAAGCAGTCCACATCAAATGTGCCCTTACCTTGCCTGAAATGTGAGGGATGATATGATCTTTAACTGCATCTAGGATTATTCTTCTAGCCTTACAGTCCTTCTTGTTGAAGGTTGATAATGTTGTTGCATCTCTGGTAGCAGGAATCTGAACAGGGTTTGTTGTAGTATTCCTGACCACCTCCTCCCATAGTTCATTCTCCTCTAATGTTAGCAAAATCCTAGCCTTCCATGGCACAAAGTTACCTGTCCCATCTAGCCTATCCTCCAACCTAAGTCCCGTAGCCATCTATACTTCAACCCAACAAAGTGTTGTTCACTAACAGAAGAAAATTTCTGAATTTACTGAGTTCTGGAAATTTCTGTGTCTGCAAAATACTACTGTTTTCTGCCCCCAAGCTCTAATACCATGTAAATTTTCTGTGTATTTGTAGCTCGCTGATTTATGCCAAGTTTTCAGTGCTTTTCATCCCCAACCGGTTTTGCATTGGCTGGAAATTACTTATGAAATTTTCAGAACAATAAACATGCTGTAAATTCACATTAACATGCAGAAAATTAAATTTAACATGCACGCCATAAAAATTTCAAATTCAGAAATTTTTGGCCAAATAAGCCCTGGAAAAACCCACACGGGGAAAACTAGTCAGAGATAGAGAGAGATTCATTTCTTCAGCAAAAAAATTCAGTACAATAATTTTTCAGTCAAAGATGTACTTATCTCAACCACCCAAAGTCACCCAGAAATATGCCTTGATTTATGTGCCAACCTGCAACTCAAAACTGAACCAACTGTCTCGATTTCTGTGCCACAAATCTGTCTCGATTTCTGTGCAAAAACAACACCTCGAAAGTTGTGCCAAACTTCTTGAAATTCGTGCAGCAGGACTGCCTCGAAAACTATGCAGAAAGTACGACTATACGGATGCCTCAAAAACTGTGCAGAAAAGTACAATTGTACAAACTGTACGAACACCTCGAAACTGTGCAAAAGTACGACTGTAGTGACGCCTCGAAAACTGTGCAGAAAATACGATCGTACTGACACCTCGAAAACTATGCAGAAAGTATGGTTGTACAGACTGTACACACGCCTCAAAAACTGTGCAGAAAGTACGACTGTACGCACGCCTCGAAAACTGTGCAGAAAGTATGATTGTACTGATGCCTTGGGAAATGTGCCTGTAATAAATGTTGGAAACCTCCTCGATTCTTGTGTTGGAAAACCTCTCCTTGGAAATCGTGTTGCTCTCTCTTCTCTTCTCTTTTCTTCACTTGAATCTCTCAAAAGTGAAGTGAAATGCCTCCCTCAATGCATTTTGTTCAAACCCTAGGGTTTTCTAATTCCAATGGTTGAGATTGACTTAGATCAATGGTTGAAATTAAATGCTCCATTTATTTCTCATAAATTTTAATTTCACTCACCCACTTAAATTTATCAAAAAGTGACTTTGAGTTTATAAAGTCTCATTAAGTGCTTTTAATGTGAGGGTCACCATTTCCCCCCTTTCTAACTGACTTAGGCAATTGTCACTTGGGGAACACTTCCCTAGGTACAAAAACTAACAAAAATTAAATTATTATTATTATAAAACAATTTCCGATAGATATATGTTATTGTCAATGTTAAACTGAATCAAACATTCATAACACACCTAACCAAATACTATGTAGCGGAATGGACATTGCTTCTCTTGATGCAATAAGGAATAAGAAGCACTCTTAAATGCAAAGAAAAAAGCGATTAGAATATTAAATGCAAAGTAAGAAGCGATAAGAATACTAAATGCAGAGAAAAAAGTGATAATATTTGAGTATGCGATCGTTGAAATTTTCTTAACATCCACAACAAGCATCTTTTGATTGAAACTTGAATGCTTACCTCATTCTCTCAAAGTTTTTAAAATGAAGAAACAAAACTAACATAACCATCCAAAATACACTTACAACACATTTTCAATAATGAATATGGTGTCATTATACAAAAACACTAGCAAACCTATCATGAAGAGGCAAAATAAGTAAACTTAAGTCCCTCCTAATAACAACCATATAACACCATGCAACATAGATACAACTCTATAATGAATTTGTTTTCAACATTATGAACACATTAGAAAACTTCCAAAACACTTAATTGATTCAAAGTTTAAAGGCACTTACCATTTATAATACTTTTCTTTGAGTATAATTTTTATTAAATTTTTCTTATAAATAATCAGCCAAATAAAACATAATAATATTGCTTCCAAGAAATTGAAATTATGTTTAATTTTAAAAATGTAAACAATTTCTAATAATTTTGTTTTATGTAACCAAGAAAATCACCCTCCAATAACAATCAGTTTATAAAGAATAAAACATATTATAATTTTTTTTTCATATGAATCAGGAAGATATCATTTCTCCTCTACCTACTGGACTTAAACTTTAAAAACATATTCTTTTATACATCGATAATAAAATATTATTTTCCATAACCTGGAATGGATGTTTTTAACTTAAATGGGAAGTTGAGGTTCCAATACTAACAAAGTGGGTTTCTAAGTAACAAGTCCCTACCTTAAATTCTTGTATTCAAAGTTTGTGTAGAAGCAACAGCTAGGAGCAAGCTCTCAATGACGTGGTCTTAAGTTATTGTATTCAAAGTTTGTGCAGAAGCAATAGCTAGGAGCAACCTCTCAATGACGTGGTCATAGATATTAGAGCTATGAAAAACATCAAATTTAACAGAAGCAACGCGTACCTAGATGGATGTGAGCAGAGGCCAGCTCTAGATCGACGAAGCCCATAAACTAAATTCACCAGCTTTGCTATGTCTGTTAGGCTTCAACTGGACTACGCTTTACTTGAAGAAGCCATGAGAGTGTGTGACTGACTGCTTTAGTGGAAGTCTCCAATGGTTAAAGCTTCTAAACATTTGAATTTTTGTCAATGTTGTTTACAAATCCTTCATTGCAAAATTATAGATAGTTAGAAAATAAAATTAAAGTTAAAATAGAAATATTGTAAAATTAAAGTTGAAATGAGAAATAGGTTAAATGCCAGCTGGGTTTCAATGAATTCTCAGATGACTTGTTTTATGACATCTCTCGGCTATTTTATAGCTTATACAATTGATCTCTTAATGGATTATCTACAATAGAAAGCATCATAATCTAAACAACATGGGAGAAAAGGCAACGATCCTATACATGTAGACTTGATTATAGGATCCCATGTAGACTTGATTATATGTTTGCACAACTTGGCGTTATCGTATACATGATTATATATCAAGAATCAAAGGCAGCAACCAGTAGTTGAATCAAACTAGCGTAACCAGTAGTGGAGCTGTCAATCTACTCAAGTCAGACAAGCACCTAATTCTAATCAATTTATATCTTGCAACGTGGAGATCCTGTGGTTGGCGTGAAGAACAATCTTGATAGTTTGGTGTTTATAAAAGAATCATCTAATCCAGAGTAAATGTGACAAGTTCAAGTGAGTGCAGATAGCCCATTATTGGTGCCGAGACTGATTTATCCATCCTTTGAAGCTGGCTATTTTCAGATTTATGTTTTTCAGTCATAGTGAAGTTCTAGCCTAGCCTTTCATGACAACAATGGCAGAAAAATTATAAGACAACCATTAAACTAAAAAATGAGATCATATCAGATACGTATATTTAGGGTTTTTTATTTTTTTTGGCAGTTCTGTCTGCAGTTCAGGGCAGAACAGCTAAGGTTGTTGATCTCGATGACAGTAAGCACAATTCCATCCTAAAAGCCTTGTCTGTTATTGAATTCTATGATGATGTTTCATTGGCTTGATATTTGGTAGGGTACATTGTGCTTATTGCTGGCTTTTCAACAAGGAGTACTTAAACTTGAATATTTTGTGGTACAGGTCGTAGTGTTGAAGGTGTCCCTCCATTGCCAGGGTTGTTGGAAAAGTGAGCAAACACATTTCAAAGATGGAATGTAAGAAGAATTGGACTTGCATGATGCCTTCTGGTAAAATAAAAAAATTCAGTATTTTTATGTTTTTCATAAATAGCACGCTGTAGATGATGCCAAATTCTTTGTCTTTGCACACATAATAGATCAACAATCCAACACCAAGGTCAAGTCGAACAGTTTGAGTGACCCCAGAATCAAATTTAGAATCCATTGTTTTGAGCTACGAGACTTGGTCCAATGCTTCATGACATGACCATGGTGTTGGATCATATAGAAAAAAGTGAATATACAAGGCTTGATCTGATCATCTTGTGGTTGTCTATGTATATTAGGAGTTTTTTAAACCAAACTCATACGATAAAGTCAAGAAGAAACTTAGGATATCATGATATTGGAAACATGCCCGCCTCGAGAAGAGGCCAAATAAGAGGTTGAATTTGCTAATTGGTAGAAAAAAAGTTTTTTTGCAGTATGACTGGTTGACAAAAACAGTGAAGATTAAAAACCAAATAAGAGGTTCAATATGATAACTGGTAGAAAAAAAGCTTTTGCAATATGACTGGTTGACAAAAACAGTGGAGATTAAAAACTTAGGATTAATGTCTTGGGTTATATACCGTCTTAATGCAGGAAACGACAAGCCCATTACAATAGTCCCTGCGAGACCGAAGGGTAGGGACTAATAAAGGAGAAGGATTAACATTAGATTCTACTATTGATGTACAATAATGTGCCTATCAGATTGTGCATGTGCTTGGTGACATGAACTTGTGAAGTATACAGCTTCATATTTGCAATGTTAAGGCATTTATGTGATCGGCCTCTCAGGAGAAAGAAACAAAGATTGTGTCTCGAACTTTGTGATGAAAACAAAGAAAATTGTTGGATTATAAATTAATTTGAATTATATAATTAGTTTTTTCAATGCATTGCAAAATTTATCTTTTCAATAAAACACTAATTTAGAAAGTTTAAGGTGGGAAAATATTATATATAAAATGATTAAAAAAAGTAGATTAAGTATATATATATATATATGAATGATTACTAGGAATGCACCTTGATGGGGGATAATGACATTGTTGGAACATATATGGAGTGTGGAGAGGACTTATGAGGAAGTTGGAAGTTGATTATTTGGTCGATTCTTTAGAAGAAGTATCCATTTTGGTTAAGGAGAACTTTGCAATAAGGGTGGACGAAAGTCTAGGTAATAAATATTTTTTTGAAGGAGAGTTGTTAAAGCCTAAGGTACAAACCCTTGCTAGACAAGTGGAAGGTTCTATTAATAGAGTTTTTGATTTATCACAAAGTGATGTCAGGTTAGACATTTCTTGGATTTTCAATAGGATAAGGATCAAGGATCCAATGAAAGAGTGTAAAAGAACACTTGAGGGGAATGGACCTTCATTCATCCCCCAAAAAATGGAATCTTGTGATGCTTTTATTGTCAACAAGGTTTGTAACTTCAACATTAAAGGAGCTATTTCAAGTTATGCAGAGGGAGGGTTTTTTAAAGCAAGATCGAAGGAGGTAGAGATGAATTTGGGTAATTTATGTATTGGAACACTTGATTTGAGATTTGAAGAAGGTTTTGTAGGAAGCAATGTATAAATAGGGGAAATATGGGGGATTTCACATGATGTCCATGTTGCAATGTCTACAAGGAAACCATCGACAAACAAGAAGTATATAAAGGTAAATGAGACCAACATAAATTTGGTAGGCTTAAAGAAGAGATATAGTGAGGAAGTCTCTCCCCAATAGATTCAACGGGAAACAATTCTTGAAGTAGTGGGTTGGACAATGGGTTGAGTGTGTATGGCGTCCAATGTTGGGATACACCTTGACCTTCCATTACATGGTAAAATGTGGGCTAGGGTTTTGATTCTAAAAAATAGATGGTATTTGGGCCATTGTTTCTTCATTGAGGAAATGGGAGTGAGGTTTCAATCTTATAAGAGAGGTAAGTTTTACTCAACCCATTTGGGTTAAAATCCCTGGATTTCCCTTAGAATTATGGTCTTTAAATATTTTAAAGGAGATAGAGAATGCTCTAGGTGCCTTTATAGATCTTGATGACAATGTTTTGTGAAGCCTTAATTGGAAAATATCTCAAATCCTTATAGCTTTGGAATGAGATCAAGATCACCTAAGGTAGTCGAAAAAACAATTGGATGGTGGAATTATTGTTAATCCTTTGACTATGTCAAAGTGCACTTCCATTGTGTTCCCTTTCACACGTGGACATAAGAGGGTTTAGATGAAAAAATATCACTTTTTTAAAGAGAGACGACTCTACATAACACTAAAGGTCATTAGTCTGAAGGAAAATTTGTCATTTTGAAAGGCAAGGAAGAGGGTTCAAGAAAAAGTAAGTATTGCAGGGAAGAATACCTTGCTTCTTTAGAACGGAATTTGATGACAAATTGTGAAGTTAACTCAAGAAGATCTAAACCATTCAATTAGTAAATGGAAAATGAAATAGATCCATAGGTTTTTGAAGTAGAAGCACATAACATTGAGATAGTAAGTGGAAGTGCTCCAGATCCTAAAGTGTTAAGATTTAATATGCTAAGACAGAAAAATAACAGCATTACATTCCATTTCACAATAATAGCATATACAGGATCACTGAAGAAACGACAAGCATAGCATAAACACAAGAGACAAAGATTTATCCTGGGAAACCCTCATGGGGTAGAAAACCCAGTAAAGCTTCCTCAATATAGATGATCAGCAATATACAAAGATGCAAACCAAAGACATGATCTCCTCCTCCACCATAACAGACCTCTCCTCCACAAGTGCGCCTTTCTCAAGTGAGTGAGTCAAATGAGGAATACACCTCCTCTATTTATACACTACTCTGACATATCTTTCACACAAGTACATGTAGGCTCGTATTTAACCAATGGGTTAAATACCCCACTACAACTAACTGGGCCGACCCCTCTAGGGTGGTCTAATAACCCTTTGACCCACATAACACATACAGGGCCGACCTCCACTAGGGAAGTCTAATAACCCGAGTTACCACATTCTGACGGAGGAATAAACATCTCCGGATATACAATAAGATCTTTACGGAGGAATGAAACATCTCCGGAATAATAAAGTACAATTATAATATTCTTTGAAGTTACAATATCTCAACACTCCCCCTTAACGAGAAGGATATTATAACAGCATCTGCACAAGCAAGGAGTCATCAACATCATACATGATACATCTATAAATCATTGGAAGCTTTCTCAACATCATCAGTAACTCAACCAGTTACTGGAACATCTTCAATATTGGAACATCCACATCTTCAGTACTGAGTCTTTATCTTCTGTAGTACTCAAACAGCTACAGCAACATCAATATCTGAATCCTCACGATCATCAGCATCGTCATCTCACGATCATCAGCATCGTCATCACACGATCATCAGCATCGTCATCACACGATCATCAGCATCCTCATCTCACGATCATCAGCATCGTCATCACACGATCATGAGCATCGTCATATCACGATCATCAGCATCGTTATCACACGATCATCAGCATCGTCATCACACGATCATCAGCATCGTCATCACACGATCATCAGCATCGTCATCTCACGATCATCAGCATCGTCATCAATACAGGTATCCATAACAATACAAGTATCCATATCATTAGTACAAGTATTCATGCCAATACAAGGATACATATCATCAATACAAGTATCCATACTGATACAAGTAACCATATCATCAATACAAGTATCCTACCGATACAAGTAACCACATCATCAATACAAGTATCCTACCGATACAAGTAACCACATCATAATAAAAAATCACTTTCTCGGAGACCATTCGTCTACAGATCAATTCAGGGACCAAAGTCTGGGGATGATACAATCCCCACTTCTTGGAGACCACACGTCTACGGATAAATTCAGGGACCGAAGTCTAGGGATGATACAATCCCCACTTCTCGGAGACCACACGTCTACGGATCAATTCAGGGACCGAAGTCCGGAGATGTTACAATCCCCACTTCTCGGAGACCACACGTCTACGGATCAATTCATGGACCGAAGTTCGGGGATGATACAACCCCCACTTCTCGGAGACCACACGTCTACGGATCAATTCAGGGACCAAGGTCCAGGGATGATACAATCCCTATCTGTCCACTAAGGACTTCATTTTCGGAGACCACACGTCTACGGATCAATTCAGGGACCAATGTCCAGGGATGATACAATCCCTATCTGTCCACTAAGGACTTCATTTTCGGAGACCACACGTCTACGGATCACTTCAAGGAACCAATGTCCAGGGATGGTACAATCCCTATCTGTCCACTAAGGACTTCATTCTCGGAGACCATACGTCTACGGATCACTTCAAGGAACCAATGTCCAGGGATGATACAATCCCTATCTGTCCACTAAGGACTTCATTCTCGGAGACCATACGTCTACGGATCAATTCAAGGAACCAATGTCCAAGGATGATACAATCCCTATCTGTCCACTAAGGACTTCATTCTCGGAGACCATACGTCTACGGATCAATTCAAGGAACCAATGTCCAGGGATGATACAATCCCTATCTGTCCACTAAGGACTTCATTCTCGGAGACCATACGTCTACGGATCAATTCAAGGAACCAATGTCCAGGGATGATACAATCCCTATCTGTCCACTAAGGACTTCATTCTCGGAGACCATACGTCTACGGATCAATTCAAGGAACCAATGTCCAGGGATGATACAATCCCTATCTGTCCACTAAGGACTTCATTCTCGGAGACCATACATCTACGGCTCTCTTGAGGATGATGCAATCCTATCATGTCCACCTTAGACCCTGTCTAAGGATCATCCACCAACCTCTCTGTCGGCATCACCAATATAGGTATTCACATCATCGACCTCACTGTCGATGCAGGTAATCTCATCATAAGTGATCACATCACTCCCCCTTTCGAGGAGGGTCCTTCTGAACTATATTAAGTTTGTCTCGAAAAATCTTTACTTGAGGTAGAGGTTTGGTTAGTACATCGGATCAGTAGAGGTTTGGTTAGTACATTGGTAACTTGTTACAAATTCAAACTTTAATTCCTTTCTGCACCATATCTCGTATATAGAAATGCCAGATCTCTATGTGCTTTTGACTTATCATGGAACACTGGATTCTCTGCCATTTTTGGTACAACTCTGTTTGTCACATAGGATCATAGTTGGGTCCATCTCTAAGTCAAACAATTCTAAAGCCATGCCGTTTCACAATTAGAAGAGCAAGCAGCCATATATTCCACTTGTGCTGAGAGCCACACTAGACTGATTCCTGCTAAACCACAAGATCATGGCTAATCCCAGACAATAACATCTTCTCGATGTGCTCTTCCTGTCTGATACACTTTCTGCTCAATCAATATCTGTGTAGCCATTTGAATTCATGATCTCCATAGATCAAAGTCTATTGTATCCTTTAGGTACCTCATCACATGCTTTGCAACTAACAGGTAAACACTTCTAGTTTCCACTAGATACTGACTCAAGGTGTTTACAGCAAAGCATATATCTGACCTAGTATTCGTTAGACACATCAATGACTCAGTAATTTTTCTGTACAGAGTTATATCCACTAACTCTAATGAGTCATCTGCTAAGAACTTCAAGTTGGAATTCATGAGAGTGGCCATTCCAACACATCAATTCCTTTTAATATTTCTCAGCATACTTTCCCTGGTTGAGAAAGATTCCTTCTGAGCCTTGCCATACTTCCAGACTTAGGAAGTAATGCATCAATCTGAGATCTTTCATTTTTCATTTCTGCAGCCATCTTCTTCTTTCTTTTCATGATCTGTTTCTCATTCCCTATAAGAAAGATATCATAATAATAGTATGATCCATAGCCTTAAGGTAAAGGTTAGGAACAACTTTACTTTTGGTAAAGCCCAAGCTTATCAAGAAACTGTCAATTCTCCCTTTGTGACTGAACATCATTCACACTCTGCTTTGAATGATTTTCTGCATATCTATCTGTGCCATCTCTCGTTAGATGTGTCTACTGATATGAGCCTCAATATTATTCGAACTCTGTGGTGAGTTCCTTCTTGCATCCATGTCATCTGTGTATAGAAACCATATTCAACCTTGTAGCAAAGGTTGAGATCCACATCGCCCATGGTGATCATTAAGCTCGTCAATTGATTATCGATCCTGGGTACCCATACAGAACCTGAATCACACTTCTTCTTTAATTACACCATTAAGAGAATGGTTTTATTTATCCACTTGGAACAAGCATCTCATCATGATTCTCTTCCTCTTTTCTAAGAGAATCTTCTAGCCACAAGCCTTCTATAGTGTGTTTGATTTGCAAATCCTTTTGTTGAACATCCATCGCTTGTTCAGTGTTCATCATTCATCATGATTTTTCCTACAAATCAAAATTAGGTACATGATCAGTAATACTTCATAATCATCAAATCATATTGACATGATAACCTATTATGCATACAGATATCATTTACATAGTTATGCAACTATTTTGACCAATACTTTGGCACAACACTTTCCCATATCCTGTATGCATACAGTGGCTATCCAGATGCCTTCCATCTCTACCAGAACATACTATCGAGAGTCTGCACAACTCTCAGCATGTCAGCAAAGAGGTTTCATTCTAGACAAGCAACAATGGAATGTTTGTCCAACTTACCAATCATATGCATATTAGTAGTATACTGTTCAATGTTCTATGAATATTTACACTCAGCATGATATATTATAGGAATACAAATATGCATTCAACCTATTCCAGGCAATATCATTTACTATTTCAAATAACAACTCAAATACTTATCTTTTATGTTTGTGTGGTTGCCTCCCGCTTGATCTTCTGTATGTCTTTTGAACTTCTATTCATTCTGTACCACTGTGCATGTTCAAGTGTCATCCTCATGATCTCATACACAAACACACACCCATTAGTATGTTCTAAATATTATCAAAACATTATAGTTCTAAATAATCTTGAAAATGTATAGTCATGATTATAGTTAATAAACATTAGTATTCAAGATTTCAGGGAAGTCTTCTTTTACTCATGCATATCATCAATCAAGATAAAAGACATAATATGCATAATCCCTTGATTACTAACTTTATGAATAAGCATAACCAATCATACCAAGTATACTTATATAAGGGATCCTAACACAAGGTAAGATTCATGGGAAACATACCTGGATTAGTATACCTACTTAGTTATGTACAACATACCTAAACAATCTCTTCAATGATTTAGAGATCCTAAGCTAGAACCTGCATGTCTCATAGGTTAAGCATAATATAACAAAGTCATACATACCTCGTAAGTAGAACAAAGATTATGGATGAGTCTTTGTCTTCATGTTTTCATGGTCATGGAACCTGATTTGTCTTTTGTGATGTACCTGTATCTTGTTAGCAAACAACATCAACCTCACACAACATCATAATGCATTAGTACAATCATATAGCCCTAATCAATGAATGTCTTTGATCATTCACATGCATTCATACTGTTACTAGGGTGATAAGACAATTCTAACATTAATCAAGATTGTACTAATAAATAATATGAAGACAAACACATCATGAACTTAATCAAGAATTAGATTTCAAGACATACTTGAGCCTCCTTAAGTCATACCTGTCGAGACTTTTTGTAGTCTTCTTATGTAAGGCCTTAGCCTCAACTCCCCCTGAAACTTGATCTGGAGCTTGATTAGGGTTTGCTAGAGAAACCCTAAAAATTCAATCTTTGACTTTCACACTTCTGAATGGATAAAAGAATATGTCTTGCTGAGCTGATCAAACTAGCATACTTCAATTTGGGAATTTCCAAAATTTGACCCCTCAAAATTGCCTTTGAAACTTCTGGATCTTCTGGACAGGATCCCGAACTAGGGTTTGATGAAGCCCACCCTTCTGCCCAAACAAAAGGTTCGATCCAAGGCTCTAAACTCTTATTTTTCTGAGGAGCTTCCAGCCGTGGTTACAGACTTCAAAAATTTCAACTTTTGCTGAAGCCCTAATTTTCCATCTTTCCGATCAAAATCCCGAACTGGGGTTTGATCAAACCCGGTCTTCCACCCAACCAAAAAATTCGATCTTGGTCTCTAAATTTCGATTTTCCTGAGTATCATTCAGCCGTGGATTCCGATTCCAAAAATTCTAACTTTCTCCGAAACCCTAAATTCCGGAAGCCATGAATGAAAGTGCTCCAAAAATAATTCTGTTTTGATAGAAATATGTACCTGATTGTTTCTGCTGTAAATCCAAAATTTTCGCTCCACAAGGTCTGAAAACTTTTTCTGTAGTAGCCTGACCTGTCATCTTTCCATCCTGGCAGGTCTGACCTCAATTGGACTCTCTGAGAGAGAGTTATGCCAAGTGTCGCAATGTGACCTGTTTATGGGATAAAACAAGAGAGCGAACTTGTACGGTGTGCCACGTGTCACTGGTTGAACTTCGGCCTCTGAAAAAGTTTCCTGAGATAGTACAGTCTGTGTACTACCTGTCACTTTTTACGAAATTTCATTTGGATCTTCCTAGCCCAAGTTATGACCTTTTTTCCTAGGTCACCTGATTTTGACTGAGATCTGGAAGAGGCAGAAACCCTAACTTGTACTGATCATAACTCACAAAGTACAACGAATCTGAGGGTGCCCTTTGGACACAAGGTACCTGGGGATGTTATCTTCGACCTGTAAACTTTTCAGACCCTGAACCTTCGCAGAAATGGATTTATAGCGAAAGTTCCACGATGACTGGTTTTTTCTATGTAAAACCCTAACCTTCAAATTGTCGTAAGTAAAGCAAGTGTCGTAAGTGCCATACCCTTCCTTCCTTCAGGTTAGCTCTGATACCATGTTAAGATTTAATATGCTAAGACAGAAAAATAACAGCATTACATTCCATTTCACAGTAATAGCATTTACAGGATCACTGAAGAAACGACAAGCATAGCATAAACACAAGAGACACAGATTTATCCTGGGAAACCCTCATGGGGTAGAAAACCCAGTAAAGCTTCCTCAATATAGATGATCAGCAATATACAAAGATTCAAACCAAAGACATGATCTCCTCCTCCACCATAGCATACCTCTCCTCCACAAGTGCGCCTTTCTCAAGTGAGTGAGTCAAATGAGGAATACACCTCCTCTATTTATACACTACTCTGACATATCTTTTACACAAGTACATGTAGGCTCGTATTTAACCAATGGGTTAAATACCCCACTACAACTGACTGGGCCGACCCCTCTAGGGTGGTCTAATAACCCTTTGACCCACATAACACATACAGGGCCGACCTCCACTAGGGAAGTCTAATAACCCGAGTTACCACATTCCGACGGAGGAATAAACATCTCCGGATATACAATAAGATCTTTACGGAGGAATGAAACATCTCCGGAATAATAAAGTACAATTATAATATTCTTTGAAGTTACAATATCTCAACATAAAGTTTGGAGGAAGAGGGAAAGAATACCCTACCAAAAGAAATCACAAATTCAATGCTAGGGCTCCTCGATTTTCAGAAGAACTATCAATCCCCCTTCCCCTGAAGTCTTTAGTAAATTTGCCAGTGCATTAAATCTCCCCTTAATAGCATTGGTCATTGTTGGATAGTCCAATTAATTCAAACCCTAAGGGAGCAGAGACTAAATCCTACAAAAGCGAAGGACCTTGATCCACCTCTGGAGAGGGGTGAAAGGATAATACTCCTTGTCTCAATATTCATCATGCATTACAAGCTTTCATTTGATGATTCTACTCCACAAGTTTCATCATTTAACTACTCTAGTTTCTCGTTGTTGCTACTAATTCTTATATATTTTTCTCTATGATTTTTCATAGTAGACTAGGTTCTCTTTCTTACTCTTTGAATACTTGTCAGTTGCGTTCGTTCCATGTAGTTTAGAGTAAGAATCCTGGGAAGATATATTCCAAGCTCTATTCAAAATTGGGTAGGTGAAGTGCTACTTTCGCCATTGTTCTAGTTACCCGAGTGTGAACCTATGTGATTTCGCTCACATCTCAAGCTCATCGTAATGAGTTGTATTGAACATGTATACAATTTATTAGGCCACTTCTCGACAAGTTCGCATTTCCATTTTAACCCATATCTTGGTTTCTTCCATCTTGTTTCGGAGAGTATATTAAGTATTTTTTTCATTTTGATTTTATGATGACATGAATTTTTACAAATTTGTTATAATTATAAATTTTAATTATTAAATTATAATATCATTTTATACAACTCAAAATTTATAAAATTACAAAGTTATATTGTTAAAACTATAGTTTTGACTTCACTAATCCAATAAGAAACCTACCAAAAAGGGAATTTCCTCAGCTCTTTCGAGCCTCTCCACTTGTTGGCACTGCCCTGCAGCATCCACTTCCTCACACCTCCGCGATTCTATCCCACATTTGGAAGATTGTAAATATTTGGAAGGACTATTTTATTTTCACATTTTTCTTATGAAAGGTTTACTTAATTCACACTTGTCAATAGAAGTACCATTGTTATATAATCCTTCATTGTTAAAAGATTAACTTAATCTATTCCTTTCAAATTGAAATTAAGACCACATCTTCAAATTTAACAATGATGGTAAGAGAAATAGAGAGTTGATCCACCATACACCTCCTCCACCCATCATCCCTCCTTCATTTCTCTTTCACTACCCATTACCTCCACCACCACTTAATTCATTCACCTATAAGAACAGTTAAAAATATGTTTTTTTTTAATATTGATTTTTAAATTTGTTTTTTCAATTATTTCTCCATTTTTATTTTATTTTATGAAAAGATGTATGAACTTTTTCAATCTTATTTTATTAAATGCAATCACTATTTTACATATATTTACCTTTTTATTCCACAAAATTTTATGATATTTTTAAAAACTGTATTTTCTTAAAACATGTTTTTAGCACACACAATGAAATTAAAGAATTGCAAAATAATTAATTTTGACCGAGTTTAGTAGTTTTTTAAAATAACCATGGTTTTAAAAAATTTAAGATCGTGAAGATTCCCTTGAAATCTTGTCGTTTCATTCATGCGTTTTTACACATAGTTTACTAAAATGTTTTGTTTTGGTTGCAAAGCATCTTTTTGAAATCTTGTCGTTTCATTCCTGTGTTTTTACACATAGTTTACTAAAATGTTTTGCTTTGGTTGCAAAGCATCTTTTTAATCATGATATTTTTAATCATGATATTTTTAATCATGATAGGTTTTCGTTTTTTACTTTTTTAAAGTTAAGATCATGAAGATTCTCTTGAAATCTTGTCATTTCATTCTTGTGTTTTTCCCATAGTTTCCTAAAGTATTTTGTTTTGCTTGCAAAGCATTTTTTTAATCATAATATATGTTTATGTTTTACTTTTTTTAACTGGACATATCGATCGTAATAAAACACTTAAAATTTTGAGAAAACACAAATATTTTATGAAGTGACATTTTCACATGTATTTTCAACATTTTAGAGAAGATTCCCTTGGATTCTCATAAACTCCCTATTTTGCTCACAAACTATCTATTTTATCAGCAAGAATGTTAGGTAGGCACAACAATGTTTTCATTCAATCCCAAAGATTATCAGATGAACAATTAAAGCCTATGCTCAAAGTGGTTGACAAGGATGGAAGCATTGAGTATAAAAACCTAAGGAGAAGAAGGATATGCACAATGTGCAAAGAATGAGCCACAATTATTTCAAACTTGCCTTTATTCAATGAAAATATTGACCCACTTCATTACTTGCAAGAGTTCACATTCTACATAAGTACAAAGCATTAGTCAAAGAAAACGTCAACATCAAGCGAGATCAAACTGTTTCCATACTAAGTGTCACATTGAGTATGAAGATTTGGAGTTATTACATATGGAATTGGGAGAAAAGGAAACATTTGCTAGAACAATAGAGCCAATTTTACATAATTAACTCACATTTAATGCAAATAGCTATAGAACAATAGAGCCAATTTTACATAATTGACTCACATACAATGCAAATATCTATAGAACAATAGAGCCAATTTTACATAATTGACTCACATATAAGGCAAATATCTATAGCCAACTAAAAGTGAAACTCGCTAGTAAATTAGTTGTAGTAGTCAAGAAGAAGAAAAAAGGATGAAAGAAGTACAAACATATTAAACAAGTAAATTGACAAAAAACACTAAATGAATATAAAAACTTGAAGCACATAAAAGAATTTTTTTAGGAAGCTAGTTAAGATTGCTGAAACATGTGTTAATAATGTAATTGCACAAATTTGGGAGGCTTGCAAACAATCTACAAGAAATATAGTATAGAACATAAATAGCATTAATGGTTAGAAGCACAAAATGAACTTATTCGTAAATAACTCTTGCAATTGAGCTAAAAAGAAACATACTAGTGATTGCACAGCAATCAATGGTTGCTTTTTTTTTGTAAGTTGCATAGTAAAATTATATTATGGTACAAAAAAGGTTACAATCATCATGAGAGTATGAATATAGCATTCTGGAACTGCTCATGGTACCGATATTACAAAAAAAGGCACTATAAACAGGCCTAGAGATATGGACTAGATAACCACCGAACATGAAAGACAGGAACAAAGAGTAACTCTAGACTAGACAGAGATAAAACAAACAAAAATACAGAGCATCAAAACCAGAAGTGTTGTGCTCGTAACAAGTCGCTTCAAAAACTGGCTTTCCGCGTCTTTGGATCCATGAATGTCCTTAGAGATGGGGCAGGGGCCGAAGAATTCATTTGTCCACTGCTGCTCCAGGAGCTTGATGGGCAGAGGCTTGACTTTGCGAGGGAGAATCGCCTCGGCCTCTTCCTTGCGGATGCGCTTGTAATGAGTGACAGCAATGGTGGAGGGAACCAGAAAAGAAGTCCCAGGAGGGGAAGCACCTTGAACCACAACTGTTGCAGGAGATTCAGGACCGGAGATGTGGCCGTGAGCAGGAGCAACATCCTCACAAACAGTGAGGCCCATGGAATCATGTAAGGAGCTGTCGATAGCCTGCACAGCCGCTTTAGTGACAGCGCCTTTGTTTTGAACAACAATCGCCTCCTCAGAGCGTGCAACTGGACCCTTCAGACCAACGCCTATCGGCGGGACAGGATGAGGAAACAAGGAGTATCTATGACCCATGAGGCTAGCTTCCAACGCAACGAGAACCCCGTCCAGATGGGCCATGTTGTACCTGGTGTCCATAATGGCCATCTTTTCCAAGTTCCAGTTGGTGAGCATTTCCTTCACCAGAATACCGATCATATTTTTAAGAAGCCAATAGTGATTCACCTAAGTACCTGGGCTTCCAAAGACAAGAATTTCCGCAACGCTGCGCGATTCCCAGTTGTCAACCAGATGGCGAGCCGGCATGGAAACATTGTCCTTGTATCCAATATTAGCAGGAATCTCCTTCTCGACCACAAACGCCGTTTTTCCAGAGCCATGGCCAGAGCCGTGCTTGGAGGTGCCTCACGTGTGCTTCATGGTTGTGTTGGAAACTTCATAAGGGGACTAAGCAGGGGCCGAGCTTTCTGCAGTGGAAGTCGACAGTGAATAGCGAAGGCGGGTAATGACTGCAGGAGGTTGAATGTGGATCTTCATATCCCAGAGGGGGCCTTTGGGAGGGAGAAACGCCGCACGAGAGTGATTAATGGTGAGGTGAAACCAGCGAGGGGGAGGGGACATAGGAAGCTGGCACTACTACATTTTGACCCAAAATCTGACGGCGCGTGGATTTATCTTTATAAACTTACCAAAAAACACAAGTGTACAATTTTTTTTTTAAATGTGGCAACAAGCGTCGGCTATGCGACGGCGCGTTTAGTAAACGTCGGTTACGCGACGTCTCTTTTAGTACACGTCGGTTAAGCGACGGTGAAGAGAGCACGTTTAATAGGGGAGTTATATGAAATATGTATAGCCGTCGCATAGCCGATGTGTACTAAAAGAGACGTCGTTTAACTCCACGCGTCCTAAACGAGCCGTCGCATATTCGACGCTTGTGGCCATTATTTGCAAACATTCATATAAATAGAGATGTAGGCCTAGGTTCATAATCTCACACACTCACTCTCGCACAAATCTCTTGGACAAGAAATGCGAAATTCCTAAGGAGTATTAAGGTTTGGTTTTTGGCCTTGTGCTTTTGTGGGGATCTTCCCACTTGGTCTTGGAATTTGGTCTTGCTCTTTGGTGACTTCTCTCTTGAAGTATCTCTTGGTTAATTTCTTGGTTTAGGGTTTGGTTTTTGGCCTTGTGCCTTTGTGGGGATCTTCCCACTTGGTCTTGGAATTTGGTCTTGCTCTTTTTTTTACTTCTCTCTTGAAGTATCTCTTGGTTAATTTCTTTGTTTAGGGTTTGGTTTTTGGCCTTGTGCCTTTGTGGGGATCTTCCCACTTGGTCTCGGATTTTGGTCTTGCTCTTTGGTGACTTCTCTCTTGAAGTATCTCTTGGTTAATTTCTAATTGGTTTATCATTGGTAAATCTTTGTTGGAGAAAGTTTGTCCTCTTGTGTTAGGGTTTACCCTCACTAGTTAGGGTTTTCTCTTGTGGATTTGGCTTTGACTCTTGTGGAAAAAAAGATTCATCATATACTTGGTTTTGTTTTGAGTTAGGGTTTACCCTCACTTAGGGTTTGCTCTTGTGGATTTGGCTTTGACTATTGTGGAAAAGAAGATTCATCATATACTTGGTCTTGTCTTGAGTACTTAGGGTTTACTCATGTGGATTTGGTTTTAACCATTGTGGAAAAGAGGACTCATCATATACTTGGTCTTGTCTTGAGTTAGGTTTTACTCATGTGGATTTGGTTTTAACCATTGTGGAAAAGAAGACTCATTATATACTTGGTCTTGTCTTGAGTTAGGGTTGACTCATATATTGTGGATTTGGTTCTAACCCTTGTGGAAAAGAAGACTCATCATATACTTGGGTTTGCTCGTACTTTGTTCTTAGGGTTTGAGTAATAAAATGCCATGTAACAATAATGTTACAGGTCATCAAGATCATCTTGAACAAAATCGAGAATTGCTTGCTAGGTTGTGGGATGGAGTGGAAAGAAGGGGTGATGGAAAATGTTATTGTCCTTGCAATCGATGTAGGGGCTTTAATAAGATAAGGTTACTGATCTCAACAGCTAAAAAACATTGTAGGGAACATGGACATGTTGAGGGGGGGGCATCAATATCATCCATTGGTAAGTCATAATTCATTATATATCATGCGGTCTGTTTGTGCCAGAAATTGTTTCCAGGCCACAAAGAAACAAGCCAACACAATCTCAAAAATACAATAAAGTAAAAGTAGGTTTTAGGCTAAGTTGCCAGGGTACTTGGGTACTGGGACGGGTACGGGTACACCACTTTTTGAAATAGGGTACTTGGGTACGTCGGGGTACTGTAGACATATATATATATAATTTTATAATTTTATAATTAATAATTATATTAATATATTTATAATTAAATATAAATATAATTAATAAAACTGAAAATTAAGCTAAATTAAAATTATTAATTATTAATATGAAAAAATTTAAAATTGAAAAACTTTAAAATTATTGCAGGAACATTTTCTTTTATGATAATCTGTCTGTAGCCATATCAAGGAACTCGGCCACTAGTTGTTGTTTACCTTTTGATATATACCCATCCATGTTTGATTCCATTCAAATGCTTTTTTCTTTTTTGTTAGTGCGCTCCATTTTATGAAATCTGTAAGAGCCTACTTGTCCTTTTGAAATGTCTCATGCAGACGTGTTTTAACTATTAGTATGAGGTTGCAAAAGGTCATCATGCTAAAAACCTTAGGTTTATTTTCCGAAACATTAAACTCGCCTTGATTTGTAGTTGGCAATGTGGCATCCTTGATAATTGGATTTTTAAGGACCCTAATTCGTTTTACCATTTTGTCAAAATGCCAAGTTAATCCTATTTTCTGTTGCTAGGTTTGACAAACTGGAAAGCAAGTTGACTGTCTTATTATAATTAGCATTTATGCTAATCCTACCAAAGCTACAAACAGGCCTTGAATAAAAGCTGCAGTTTATCTTGCTTGGTTGGTTAACTGTGCTTGGAAAGCATGCTGATTTGACCAAGCTAAAGTCATATAAAAACTTGCTATTCTGAAACCTTAAGTGAAATTGGCCATTCCAACCTAGAACTCTATCTCCTTTTCATGTGGGGTAGGATTCCTGAAATTGTCAATGTTACTCCATGAGTGGATTTCATAACTGACAAGCTGTGTTGACCTTGGAACTTTATTCTCGGGGGAAATTGCTAAAGTGATTAGATTACAGCATGACTGAATATATGACAGTGAGATGGCAGTTTGTCAAATATTGCTATCCTAGAAACAATACTAAGCCCGGTGTGCTGATTAGACATAGCATAACCTTGGAAAAAGTGTGATGTGATGATACTTGTAAACATATTAGTTATTATACTGAAAGACAGCTAAATGAATGAGGTAAAAGCACTCTAATAGGCAGTTCTCATGCATGTTCTCTAATTACAGCCATGCAAACAGCAGAAATTATGAGACAGATCCGTTGTAGTAGTTGTTTTTCTGAGTACTCATGTCCATTCATTAACACCATGTATATTGGGCCAGCCTTTGACATGAGAAACCTGAATCTTTAGTTTGGCAAGCATGCTAATGGGTGTATAACTTTTAAGTTGTATAATCTAAAGTCAGATATATGTATAGCCGTTTGACAAATTGGAAAGCAAGTTGACTGTCTTATTATAATTAGCATTTATGCTAATCCTACCAAAGCTACAAACAGGCCTTGAATAAAAGTTGCAGTTTATCTTGCTTGGTTGGTTAACTATGGTTGGAAAGCATGCTGATTTGACCAAGCTAAAGTCATAAAAAAACTTGCTATTCTAAAACCTTAAGTGAACTTGACCATTCCAACCTAGAACTCGATCTCCTTTTCATGTGGGGTAGGATTCCTGAAATTGTCAATGTTACTCCATGAGTGGATTTCATAACTGACAAGCTGTGTTGACCTTGGAACTTTATTCTCGGGGGAAATTGTTAAAGTGATTAGATTACAGCATGACTGGATATATGACAGTGAGATGGCAGTTTGTCAAATATTGTTATCCTGGAAACAATACTAAGCCTGGTGTGCTGATTAGACATAGCATAACCTTGGAAAAAGTGTGATGTGATGATACTTGTAAACATATTAGTTATTATACTGAAAGACAGCTAAATGAATGAGGTAAAAGCACTCTAATAGGCAGTTCTCATGCATGTTCTCTAATTACAGCCATGCAAACAGCAGAAATTATGAGACAGAGCCGTTGTAGTAGTTGTTTTTCTGAGTCATGTCCATTCATTAACACCATGTATATTGGGCCAGCCTTTGACATGAGCAACCTGAATCTTTAGTTTGGCAAGCATGCTAATGGGTGTATAACTTTTAAGTTGTATAATCTAAGGTTTTAAATTTACAGTATTACATTACTGTATAGTGTTTGAATTTCATTCATTAAAGACAAGCACTACCAGCATACAAAACATAAAGCAGCAATGAATTTATCAATTATGTAACTAAACAAGTTAAAAATGAAGCCAAAACACAGACTGAAGGGTAAAAAGGATCATATATATTTCATAATTCTGTTCAGCAAATACACATGAGAGTTACAGTACTTAGGCGCTCATAAACAAGTCACAGACATCCTTAAGCCAGCCAAAAATCGAACTCTGTTTTTGTCTTTCTTCTCACTCTAAATACTATTTTTTACAAAATTCGTTAGGGTCTAAACCCTAACTGCTTTCAACCAAATCCTCGATGGGTTAAAGTGAAATAAAGTCTTTGCTCTAGAACATAACTAAAAAACTAACTAATTAAAGCATCTATTAAAAGCTCCATAAGTAACTGACTAACTGCCAACTCAAAGGTCTTTGGCAGCTTCGACTAGTAAGGCTATTCCATCCAAGATTTGGGCCTTTTTTATAGCTCTCTTCTGCTCATCTTCTGTCTCTGCTAACTTCCTTGTAAGCTTTTCATTCTTCTGCTGCAAGTCTTTGACATTCTGCTTCAATTCTGCATAATGCAAATCTGTGCTTCTCTTTCTCTTCAAGGCTTCTTTAGACACTGTTATTAGCTCTTGATAATTTTAATTCACTTCCAGTAAGTCTTCTCTTAGCCTTCTATTTGCTAAGACTAGGGCATCATTAGTCTCTTGCATGCATGCCATTTGATGCCTATATTGTTTGATGGTTCTTTGCAGGTTCTCCATGTCTAAGTCAAAAACCTTCCCTGTTATGTTATTTTGCATCTCACTGGGCAGCCAAGGGACATTCAGTCTTCTGAAAATATCCTCATCTTCCTGTAACAGCTCTGAAGATACACCATGAAAAATAGGGTTCTCCTGACTTGTTGTTTCAATGGGTGTAGTTTCATCTATCAAGTTCTGATTTTCAGAATAAGAAACCTCAATTTCCTTCTTTTGTTGTTCCTTTATTATTTCATCTTTTAATTCCAGAAACACAGCAGATAATTTTGTTTGAGTGAGACTGGAATCTTCTGCTGATTTCAATGACCTTTTTTCTTTTGTATGCTCAGAAACTAGACTATTTATAACTGCTTCCTTCTTGATCTTGAGTTCTTCATCTGAAGATTCATCATCAATTACATTTATCTCTTCTGTCTTCATTCTAGGGTTTAGCAACTTTTTCATATTCAGCCTTAACTTGTTTTTAGATCTGGTTTTTGGTCTCCATTCTGAAACAAGTTCTTTTACCATCTTCAAAGTTTTTCCTTGATGCTTAATTGTGGCTAGCTCTATACCTTCGATTTTGGTTTTCTCTTTCTTTGGCTTCTTTGTTTTATCTTCTTGACTGTACTTTTCTGTGTATTCCATCCTAGCTTCAATTTTGAGAGTGAATTCATCCTCTTCTAGTAAATATCCCTCATCCTCAGATAGGACAGTGATGGGGCTTCTTCGTTGAACCTTAATGTCCTCTGTTTCTAGAGCACCCTTTTCTGTGACAACAATTTTCTCTTCACTGAGAGTTTCTGCTGGCGCCATGTGTTTCTCAGGCTGATCTTCTTGTTGTGGAAACAATGAATATTTACCTTTACTGTCAGCTACAACCCTTTGAGGTTCATTGTTACCCTTCAAAGGTTCTGGTTCTTCTTCAAATTTAATTTCTTTTTTGTCTTCAGACTTGCTCTCCTGACCTAGTTTTCTGACTAGAGATTGACCTTTGTCTACACGCTTTTTAGCTTGCTGCTCTTTTTGCTTGGTCTGAAAACCAGACCAAAACAAGAAATGCTCCCATGTCTTCCCTTCTTGTTGTAGAACTGTGCTGATAATAAGCTTAATCAGACCATGATGGAAGATGGATTGTGTAGTATGATCATGATGCCCCTTAATCCTGCTTGACATCTTTTGCAGACTTCTGAATAAGAAGAAAGGAAGGTTCATTTTGGATTCACCAATCAGATGCTGTAGAAATCTAAATTGGTATTTGAAAACACAAGCATATCTGCCTTCACAAGTGATATAGTTTTGTAGAATTTTAATGGGTTGCACCCATTCATCCCTGACCTCCTAGATTAACACCCCTTTGCGCCAGTCTGGAGTAATACCAGGTAAAAGGTACCTTTGATCATCAAAAGTGAAAGGCATTTTTTTGAACCACATTTCACCTTCATTCTTGACTCCTGTAGCTTCAACAACTAAATCCACAGTCAGTTTAAACTTTAAAGTATCAAATACTATCATGTCCTCCTTATAGCTTTGGGAAAATTTATAAGAAACCTCAGTGTTATAGCCATTGATTTTCCTGAAGAATTCCAACCAACCAGCACTTTGAAAAAGCTTTGCACAATCTGGAAATTTGTCAATCCAATTTAGCTCAGTGGGTTCGATTCTATTTGTTTTGCCACTTTTACCCATCTGCTTTCAACTACTGAAACCTATGTACTTTTGGAGTTCTATTGATGAGCTAACAGGCTGCTTTCAGATTTTGAAGAAGTAGTGGCTTAATGTATCGCTAAATTTCAAATTTCCACTTGTCACAGCGTCTCAAAGAACTCTTAAACTAATCTATTTTTGACATGAGCTTTGTTTAGAACCTATATTCATGTTTTCCCTAATGAATTTTAAGAAAATAAGATTTTCTGAGAAAAAACCCCAATTTAGCAGTCGCTATCGGTTTAATGCGGAATACCCTATTCTCGCTTTGTTGTGGATGTTTAAATCAATTTTTTAGGTACCTGGTTGTTCAATTCCTCTGTGCAAGTGTCTTCAGGTCTTGAATTCACTACCAGCTGGCAGAACGAGCAAGCCGTAATTTCTCTGTAACTGCAACTTCTGGCTTTCAGGCACCTGTCCTCTCTCCACCTATTTTCCAGCTTCGTGATGTATGTGTGAAATAACTCCTTTCACGTCAAATTCGTCTAACACCTCCTCCTGTCATGATATGCACTGTTCCAGCTATTAATCTCCACGATCTCTTCCACGATCCAGCAGCACCTGTTTTCATAATTACTACTAGAGCAACATGTATCAACGGCCTTCATTCATGTGATTAGTCACTTAGCAATGAAACCATGCGAAAATTTAGCTTAAAAAATAATGATTTCGGTTGGCGCGATATTCTTGTAGCGCCACTGTATTAACTTTTCATGATTGCGCTACAAGAATAATCTGCATTCAAATTTTGGCCCAATTTCAACTATTTTTCCAGTTTAAATGATAAACCACACTCTTTGAGTATGTTTGTGACATCCTTACTTAATATAAATCCTATTTATCCCTTGAAATCCAAAAAGAAAATAATAAGAAATCTTAAAGCAAGCAAAAAATTTAAAATTTCATTTGAAAATCAAAAAATTCCTAAAGGAAGCAAAATGAGAAAAATTTAGCAAACGAGCAAAATTAAAATCAAAATCACGATCAAAATATAAAATCGAAGGAAACAAGTTCATGACTTAACACGGTCTTTATATTGAGAGTTTTTGTAATTGTATATTGTATCATTTTTATTTTTGTTACTTATTAATCGATCACATGACTAACGTTCTTTGTTTGATGTTTTAATTGTAATTATAAAGCAAGGGCCTCCTAGGGTTGTTCCGAAAATGGAGAATGTGGTAATTGCGGAACAACTAGCGCAGGAAGAACAATATGCAGGTCCTTCGAATGCTGATCGTGATCAAGTTAATGATGATCATATGGAATTAAACGATGATCATGATGACGATAACATAATTGAGGATGATGGTGCAAATACATTAATCAATGATGCATTTAATGTTAGAATGGACGATGATCAACATCATGCACCGCCAATTGATGACTTCGAAGATATTAATGATTTACCTACACTTGAGAAGGCGACGGAACCGCTTTTTGAAGGCTCCCCCATAAGTGTTCTCTCTGTTGTGTTGCTGATAATGAACTTGAAGGTTATGAATGGTTTTTCAAACACATCCATCACGCTGGTGTTAAGGTACGCATGTGATTATATGTAATCCGTCGGATCTCAACTTTAGTGCATATACTCCAAAACTATGTCACACCTTTCAATCAAAACCACTTTGATCTTATAATATACTCCAAAAAATAAGGATGTATTTGTTGTCGTTAATATCATGCTCTTCAAATATTTATATTAACCATTTTTTTTAAATTTGTTGTAACAACTTGATAGGTGAATATTTTTTACCGGCATCAAATAAATTACCTCGCACATATCGAGATTTAACTTCCATCATGAAATATGTTGGAATGGAGTATCAAGCAATTGATGCATGTCCTAATGATCATATTTTATATTATAATCAGTATGAGCTTGCAACAGAATGCCCTATATGTCATAGCAGTAGATACCGAACAGATCAAGTAACCAAAAAGGTGTCTTGTAAGGTTCTTCGTTATATTCCCATTATTCCACGCTTGCAACAACTGTTTAGGTGCAAAAACATAGCTCAATTTATGGATTACCACGCACGGAATAGAAGTGGAGATGATATTCTGCGAATGCCTGCAGATGGTTCTGCATTTACAGACATGGAGGAAAAATGGCCACACTTTAAAGAAGAACCTCGTAATTCTAGACTTTCTTTGGCAGCGGATGGTGTCAATCCACATGCAGAGATGAGATCTACTAACTCGGTCTGGCCTGTTTTTGTTATCAACAATAACATTCCTCCATGGATGTCAATAAAGAGGGAGCATATAATGTTGGCAATGATTGTTCCAGGTATAATTTGTACTTTAGAATAATGTTTTTTTAATGCATATTTAGTATTTAATTTGTCATGAAGATCAATATTGTTGCATATTCATGTCATATATATTTTTCATTTACTTATATGTATTGTATTTGTTGTTTTCTTTTAGGTAAGTTCCAAGTTAAAGATATGAATGTATATATCGAGCCTCTTGTTGATGAACTACTTAAGCTATGGAATGGTGTCACTATGTATGATGTCTCTAGACCAGTAGGGCAAAGGGAATTTCAATTCCATGCAATGCTTGCCTGGACAATTCACGATGCTCCAGGGCTAACACATTTTTGTGGTCTTCAAACAAAGGAAAAATTTGCATGTCCAGTTTGTGGTCCCAAAATGAAATCTCGTCATTCAAAGAGTTTGTGTAAGGTAGTGTTTGATGAGTATAGGCACTTCCTCTCTAAGAATCATAGGTATCGAACTACCGAAAAACATCTTTTTAATGGGAAAGAGGAGACCGCATTAAAACCACAGAGAATGACACCTCACATATGGAAGTTGCAATATAATAGAAAACGTCAAGGTATGATCATTCAATTTGTCTATCTTATATATTCATATTGATCATCTCTTATATGTTTTTAATGTTTTATTTTGGATTGTATTAATTTTTTTTACTGTAATATACTACATTTTAATCTCTTTAACTTATATATTGATTACTAATGGTCTGCATGAACATCATGAAGGTGTAAATGGGCTTCCACGAGGAATGAAAAGTTATCCGAAACAATTTAGTAGGCTGCCTTACTATGAGCACTTACTAGTTGATCATTTGTTTGATACAATGCATATCGGAAAGAATGTAACTGAAACACTATGGCGAATATCAGACGGAAGGAGTGACAAAGAAAAAATTGTCAAAATTTGCAGTGACATTCATGAATCCAATCATGCAATGAAAGATATCATTGAACATTTAAACAACGATGGAGACCAAATTAATATAAGGTCACTTCCATGGTTATTGACTGAGCAACAAAGCAATGCAGTAAAAGAAGTGATACAAAAAATGAAATTTCCCACAGGATTTTGTTCGAACATAAAGAATATCTTAACAAGGAAAGGTGATTTTGGCGGGGTAAAAACGCATGATTGGCATATCTTCATTAAGGTAATTATATTTTTGGTATATATATTGGTATATTACAATACTGCATGTTTGTTGTTTACTTTTTTTCTTAATTTTGAAAAATATATTGATGAGACGTGTTCATTGTTACAGTATGTTCTACCTGTATCTCTCCTAGACAACTTTGACAATAATGTCAAACAGGTCATATATGATCTTGGAAAATACATGAGGTAATTAGAAACAATATTTTTCACGCATCATCATGTAATTTGTTTAATTCGTTGCATAACTTATATGAATTGACATTTGTTTTAGTCAATCATGTATATTTGACGTACTACAATCTTAAATTTTCGTCGTTAAATGATATCATTATTTTCTTTCTTTACATGTAGATGGTTGTCATCGAAAGAAATCCACAAAGAAGATATAAAGTATTGGAAGAGAGAAATTCCTCATTTAATGTGTCAAATGCAGAGATTTCTACCTTCGGCATTTTTCAATGCACAAGAACACTACCTCATACACCAAGTTGAGGAGATTGAATTGTGTGGACCTGTACATGCAAGGTCCATGTGGATGGTTGAGAGGCACTTGAAATTTATGAAGGCTTTAGTTAGACAAAGAGCACGTCCAGAGGGTTCTATGATGGAGGGATATATGGTATTTCAGGCCATGGTGTATATTGTTGAATATCTTCCAGGGTTGGGGTCTATTAAGACCGAATTAGATCGATGCATTGGTGATCCAAATTCCACTAAGAAATTAGAAGGAGAGTACCTAATGGGGAAAGGTAAATCGAGGAAGGTCAAAGGTAATTATTAAATGGTGTTATAGAATAATAATGTTAATACATTTTAATAGTATCGTACATAAATATTATTTCAATTTTAATATTCATTAATGATATGCATCATTAATATTTATAATGTTACACTGCGTTAAGTAATTATAAATTTTTGAGTTGATTTATGTAATTTTATTTTCATGCAGTTGGTCGCGAGTGGGATGCACTACATTTGTACGTCGCAAACAATCTTGATTGAATGAAGGTATGGATTGAACGATGTAATCAATCTGGTCGAGGACTATCATGGGAAGGTGTGGCTTCATTGGTTAAAGAAGCACATCGCAATGGAGATGTCAATCTAACAGAAAGGGAAATCGATTTAGCATATGGTTTAAAAGATAAACAGGTAAGCATGATATTATAAATATATAAGCCATAATATTTTCAATTACGTCGATATTCATGTTCATCTTGATTAATTTCATTTTATTTGCATACTTTAAGAACATAAAATACTTACTAGTTCATTATCAATTGCAGGTAAAACACCACAAGGCTATGTGGTGCAACGGTCGTAAATATCGCATTAAAAAGTTGGATGACACAAGGAAAACATGTGATTCTGGGATAAGTGCAGTCTTTGAGGTCACTAATGTTTCATCTAGAAGCGACAGACGTCCAGAATTGTCAGAAAATCGATATTATGGATATTTGGAAGATATCATTGACTGTGACTTTAAATCATTCAAAATAATTCTTTTTGTTGTGAAATGGTACAGGCTACGATTGAATCGATTTGATCCCGATAGAACTGTTATTGAACATGCTAATGGATTTACCATGGTCAATACAGGTCACTTGAGTCACAAACGTCAGAGCCCTATGTTCTTCCAAGTCAATGTGAACAGGTATTTTACTCAGAAGTTCCTGGTAGACAGGGTGGTCGTTTGTTATTAGACATGATCCAAGAGGAAGGCCAGTAAAGTATAATATTGTAGAGGAAGCTGAAGAGGGTGTTGAAGAAGAAGGTGATCATGTAGAGGATCAACATGAGCTGGATGTTGATGATCATAATGTTACGCAAGAAGATGTTGAAGAGTTAGTTGAAGAAGATGATGTTAGATACAATGTTCATGATGAAGATGATATTGACGATCATGATCAATTTATTGAAACTAATTACAGCGAGGACGATGATGATATAGATGCCTCTAATCCTTATAATGTTGAATCTGGATCAGATGATACAGATGCAGACTTGGATGGAGAAGATGATCATGAAGTGCATTGAACATCATTCCAAGTGATGTGAGGGGGGGGGGGGGGCAGATGAGCTTCCACCTTCAAGTGGTTGTCCCTGTTGAGTAGAGAATATTAAGATATTCTTGAAACAAAGAGAATCTCATTAAGGTATTTTACCTCAAAATTTCCTGGTAGACAGGGTTGGTCGTTTGTTATTAGACATGATCTAAGAGCTGGAAGGCAGGTAAAGTATAATATTGTAGAGTAATGCTTTTACTAGTTTGGCTAGATACTCAAACAACATTGCTACCTAGGCCAAGCATAGATAAAATATGAGGTGGTCTATTTAAGATGGCTATAGGGTTGTCCTAGACCTGGCTTTTACTTATAAGATAATTAATGACTCAACTTTCAAACAGCTAAGGAGCTAGCTATATCTCCTAAATTTTAACATAAAGTGTTATTCTATATCCTTTTCATACTCTATTTAGTTTTAGTTATTCTATATCCTTTAGTTATCTAGTTATAAAGTACTAGTTAATGAGTAAAGGAAAGGGCGTTAATGATTAGTTGTTGTCATGTTGTATGGGTTCCTCTTTTGGTGTTTATCTCGGGATGTTAGGAGCTAGGGTGGGTAAATATAGAATATGTATCATGCGGATAAGACTTAGTGGGAGGATAGGTCACGGGTTCGACTCGTCCACCTTATTCATTTTGGCATAACAAATGTTGTTTTTAAATTATGGTTACAACCATATGCTACCCGCCAAAATTCTACTCTTTTACATATTTTAAAACATAAAAGTTTTTAAACCCACGCCAATAGTAGCAGAGCTATAGGGTTTAAACAGTCCTGTGCGAACAGTAGCAGAGCTATAGGTTTTAAACCCATGCAGCATTCGTTCCTTTTCCTCCCTTGTTTACGCATAAGCAGTACCAGATGCGATGCAATATGTTGAGCTTTAATAGGTAGAATAGAGGTGGCTAGAGCTTGGGTAGGGGTTTAAGAAGCAAAGTAGGTAGCAGGAGCAGTCCGTCGTTTCGATTTGGAGCAGTCCGCCATTTCGTCGATTTGGAGTAGTCCTCCATTTTGATTTGGAGAAGATTCAGTCCGCCATTTCAATTTGAAGCTCAGTCCATTCAGCCCCGCCATTTCGATTTGAAGCTCAGTCGATTCAGCCATTTCGATTTGAAGCTCAGTCCATTCAGCCATCTTGATTTGGAGCTACCATTCCATTCCAAATGTCTTCAGTAAGTGACATTCTCATCCATAGCTTCATTTGCCTGATATGCACACTGTGTGGGACATTACATCTATAAATGTTCATTCTGTAGTCGGTCCAAGTCCTCCAACTAGAAACTTGGCTTATTGATGCAGGCACCACCTGCAATACCTAAGCAGACCCTTGATTCCCAAAATTTCTGTAGTGGAATCTTCACTTAATACAGTCCTTTTCCATTCTTCTCTTATTTTTTCTTAGTTTCCAATTAACTCTGTGACAGAACTATAAATAGATAACTGTCACTATACTTGGCAATTCTATCAAAATTCAGCAAGACTTCTCTATTAGCGAATTAAACACTTTACCTTTTGCTTAGCCCTCAACGGAATTTCCAGTAGTGGTTAGTTCCACTGCAATATTGTGTTAGTGTGAGAATGAAAAAATTTAGGATTCGAGGCAGCCATATGATAATGTTCAGAATGCTATTTCTTCTGGCAGTCAACTTGGAACGAGAGCGAGACGGGCTGCTGCCCGCCGTGCTGCTCAATGTATTGTCCTTATTTATGCCCTACAGTAGAGGAAGAGGAGGAGAGCTTATATCGAATTAATGATGATGAGGAGGAAGAAGGACTGGTTCCGCCCAAAGGCCCTGAGAAAAATAACTTATCTGGATTACTTGTCTTTTCTCACATGGTATCAGAGCACATGAGAAAAATAACTTATTTTTTATATGGCTCTTCTTGGCATTGGTGTTGCGAGCTGATTCACCTGAGTTGATCGTGGTGAGAGCTGTCGAGTGGAGGAATTATGGAATAATTCTTGAATGTTCTCTTCCAGTTGTTTTTCATCTTTGGCTATCATTTCGCAGCTATACTGTTCTAAGTTATTGCACTAATGAGGTGCATTTTACAGTTCGCAGCTATACTGTTCTAAGTTAAACGCCACATGACCATTCGTCATGACCTAAGCCCCAACGAAAAATCACTTATCGTACCAATTGTACCTTCTTTTCATTTTCCGCTTCCACCCAATGCACGACACGTATCTCTCAGCGGAAAACTCCACTTTGCCTCGAGCTTTGAACCGTCACTTTCCGTTGTGATCGTGATCGTTGATTTCTGACTTCACAACTCCGCTCTCATCCTGATCGTTAATCTCCTACGTGATCAGAACCATCCATTACTTAGCTCATCAATCTCCGCTCTGTTCTCGATCGTTGATCCCCAAAATACATATCAGCGCCACTTATAGACTGTACATGTGAGCTAGGGCTTCTGCACTGTGACAATTATGATGACTCACAAACCATTACAATATTCCATGGAATCACTGTTTCCCTTAACGAATCAGATGTATACTCGAAATAGAAGGCCTATCAAATCCCACACGGCTGAACAGAATGTTAACATATATATAGACTGTATCTTACCCTAGGATATACACTGTAACGTTTCCAATAATTCACACTTCATTTCACTATTCCTTAAACTCGATGCTTTCAGATGAAATTTGTTGAATCATATGTATCCAACCAATGATAACAGAAATATCACAACATATACAGATGAGATGAATCATATATACTGAGATTTTACACAGTAGAGAGGAAATTTAATGATTCTCCATCATTTTATTACATTTCACTGTATGTAATCAATCACACTCTACACCCTGCTCTCTCTTCTCGAGCTCTGTGAGCTAACCTTCATCTAGGCTAAGCTACCTATTCAAAATACTAAAGACTGCATTTATTTACAATGGATTTCTGTTTCCAGATCCTATTTCTGTTTTTGATGAAGGGTTTAAAAGGTCACTCTATTGAATAGAGAGCTCATAAGCCTTATCCTAAGTAGAGTCATGTATCATCTTTACCTTGACAGCTTTTAAAACCACATGCAAAATGACCCAAAGCTGCTTAAAAGCACCAAAACAGTGTTAATGATATTCTTGTAGCGGTGGGGCTGAAAATCACCAAAGGCGCGCTACAAGAATATCGCGATTCCAAATTCTTCTGAGCCGTTAGTAAATTTTGGCATGCTTGGGCTAATGAATGACTGATTATATTTTTTAGAGGATTCATGACGTGTTGATGCAGAAAACATCATGATTTCAAATGCTTGCACGTCGTGCGGAAATCGTGCTCATCATCAGCACAGGTGTAATTCATTTTGACAGATATCCACATGGTTTGAGTTAATGTGGCATGAATTTGTTATCTACAAGCATATTCAAACACGGAGGACTTAATAAGGTAACCATAACCACTAGAAAAAACCGAGCATCGTCACCAGCTGAACAAGCAAGAGGTGTTGAGGGCTTCACGGGAAATTAGGGCTTCCTAATTCCGTTGCTAACAGCTAAATTGAAGGTTGGAGGACATCTATACAACCAAGGTGACTGAGCTGTCAGTTTGGGTCGTGATTTCAAACAACAACAGTGAAACAATTTACAGGTATTCCTAAATAACCAATATAACAGTAAATTTGGGGCTTTTTCGCCGGAGCTTACTCTGTTCAAATTGATCAAAGGATAGGTTAAATTGTGCTTTTAAACGCAATTTTAACCAGAGAAATAGTTATTTGTTGATGATCTGCGACACCAGGCTGAATGAGGGTTGAAGAGAACAGTTTCGTTTTTTATGAAATTTAACCCTGTCAGTGCTGTGAACAACCTGTACATTCAATAGTGTTTTTAACTTCCAAAATTAATCTCCTGTTCACAAACAATACAAGAGGATACATTCAATTTGCAGTGATTGTAGAATAATGGGCAGGAGTGGTAAAATAAACAGAGCTGAACCAACAGATGTAGAATGGGTTGAAAAACTGCCTGGGTGTGTGGAGTTGTTCAAACAAGCTGGTTGGATGGATTTTTTCAGAAAGATTGATGGATATAATGCAAAGGTGTCCTGCAAGTTTGCCCAGGGTTTCAAGAATGACATGGTGATTTTTGATACTTTGAAATTCAAGCTGACAGTTAAATTAATTTCAGAAGCCACAGGGATTAAGGATGAGGGCGAACAATGGTTTAAGAAATTGCCCTTTGACTTTGATCCACAGAAATTTCTTTTACCAAATGTCACAGTTGATTGGAATAAAGGTGTCCTTATCCAAAATTTCAGAAAGGAGTGGGTTGAACCAATCAGGATATTACAAAGCTATATTACTTGTGAGGGCAGGTATGCTTTTGTATACAAATATCATTTTAGATTCCTTCAGCACATGGTGGGGGTGTCCAAGATGAACCTGCCATTCTTCTTTTTGAAGAGTTTACAGAAAATGTCCAACAAGGTGAAAGGGCCTAAAGATCATTCCTCTCAATCCATCTTTCACCATGGATTAATCAAGTTGATTATTAGTACTGTCTTGCAGCATGAAGGAAAGACCTGGGAGTTCTTCATCTTTTGGTCTGGTTTTGAAGATCAAAAGTCTAAGAGACAAACAGATAAGGGTAAGGTCTTGTTGAGAAAGTTAGGCCATAAGTCAAAGCTGGAAGATAAGGAAAAGATCAAAATTGAGGAAGCAGTAGAGCCTGTGGAGGAAGACAATGAACAAAAGACATTCTCAGCTAGCTCTAAAGGCAAATATACACTATTTGAAGATAAGAAGGAACAGCCTGAACAAAATTTGGCACCTGTAGCAGATCCTCAGGAAGAGAAAAAGGTTGATATAAAAGTGGTTGCTGTACCTAAAGAGGAAATTCACACTCAGCCGAGAAGCCCTATCACCATTCTCTCAGATGATGAGGGATATCTATTGGAAGAAGAACAGCCTATCTCCAAAATAGAAGTCAAAGCTGAAATAGAAGAAATTCATACTTCAGATAGAAAAAGAACAAGACCTAACAGGAAAAGGAACAAGCTAGAAGTAGTAGAATTGGCTGCTATTCAGCACCAAGGGAAAGAATTGAAGATGATGGGAGAAGCAACATCCTTTTGGAGACCTAAAACTAGGTCAAAGAACAAGTTGAGATTAAACATGAAGAAATTGTTGAATCCCAAATTGAATACAAACGAAGTGACTGTATTAGATGAAGTGTCCATGGATGATGATAAACCAGAACTAGATAAATTGCAACCATGTTTAAAAGGAGAAACTCATTCAGTCAAAGCAGCAAGTACAGAAAATCAGAATCCTAGTATTGAAGACACAGAATTGTTGATTGAAGAGACAGAAATCTTCAAGAAGCTTGACATTCCTTGGAGACCTGATGAAGAACAAGATTCTACAATGGATAAATTAGCTAACTCTGACAGGGAAAATTTGCAGAAAACTGTCAAGCAATACAAACACCAGATGAATTATATGCAAGAGGTCAATGATGGACTAATGATGGCCAACATAAGGTTAAGAGAAGATCTCCAAGATGTAAATGACAATTTTCAGGAACTAGTAGCTGATGGAAAAGAAGCACTTAAAAGAAAAAGAGCTGCTGACATTCATTGCACACAGTTGGAGAAGACAGTCCAGGACCTGCAGCAGAAAAACAAAGAGCTAATCAAAAGGATAAGTGACATGGAGCAGGAGCAGAAGAAGGCTAAGAAGAAAGACCAAGCATCAGTTGGTATCGCTCTGCTGGCTGAGGTGGCAAAAGACCTATAAGACAGTTGTACATGTTGTTAGTTGTCATTAGTTAGCAAACAGATTTGTTAATGATATGCTATTTTTAGCATCCTTTGTAACTTTTTAAAGATTCTGCAATTACTTGACCTCATCGAATAGGTGGAAGGCAGTTAGGGTTAGAGGCCTAACTGATTTTGTAAAAGGATAGTATTTAGAGATGTTAGGAAGTCATTGAGAGGGTTCGATTTTTGGGAGCTTCAGGAGGTCTCCAGATTATTTTGGTCTGCAGACTTGTTCAGAGCTAAGTACTATGACTCTTGTATGCATTTGATGACAGAATATGAAATATATGATACTTATTACCCTTCAGCATATGTTTTAGCTTTATTTTGAGTTTGTTTAACTACTTGACTGATATATTCGTTACTGGTTCATGATTTCTTTACTTGTGATGCTTGTCAGCCCTGAATGAACTTTAAGATTATATGCTGATTGTTATTTGTGGATTATATGATGTATCTTTAGCCTTAGAAACAATTTCTGGCACAAACACAAGGTATATCAAGTTTTTTGAAGATTTCAGCCTCTTCAATTAACAGGTCTGCAGGGGTGTCTAAAACATGTAATTAGTCATTCATCATTCCAAACGTGCCAAAATTTGCTAAAAAATTGGAGGAATTTTGGAGTCGCGATATTCTTGTAGCGCACCTTTGGGGATTTTGAGCTCCAACGCTACAAGAATAATTTTAACACTGTTTTGGTGCTTTTTCACATCCTTTTGTCATTTTGCATAGAGTTCTAGAGCTGTCAGAGTGATGGTTATACATGAATATACTTAGAGTATGGTTTATGAACCCATTATTTGATATGGTGACTTTTAAACCCTTTAACAAAAACAAACCTAAAGTTTAAAACTTGAAAATTTCACAAGCAAGCCCAAAATTTCATATAAAAACTAAAGAAAATTTCCTAAAAGAGGGAGAAATCAAAACAGTGCAAATAAATAACTTAAAATAAAATGCAAATCAAACAAAATTTGAAGGAACAAATTACTGACTTAACACCATAAACACATATAAAGACTTCAAGAGACTGTGCAATAGACAGGATGCCCTTGAGCTGATGAATAATTCAATTGAATGAGATGATTACAATCCACAACCACCCACAGGTCCACCCATTAAGGGCCTCAATTACCCACCTAGTGGTTTGGCACATGGCCACAAGTGAATATTAGCCAAGATATCTCAACACCCCCCGCCCCTGATTTTCCTCGTGTATTGGTTTCAGTGCGAAATTAATGTTTTTAATTACTTTGTTGCAGTCCGCTGATCGGGGCAAGTCCCCAATGGAACCTGGGAGGCCGACACCCCCCTATCGGCAACAGGTATATATACCACATTTTTACTTACATGCTTCTTTAGAAAGTACATTTGTTTAATTATGATATCAACGTGGCCAATATTTTGTTTGTAGGCTGAGGGTCGAGGTAAGAGCCCCATGACAGATGATATGTCAACAGATGTTAGCACGCCACGCTCATCGGGTCATGAGCAGGTATATAGCACATTGTAAATTTCAGAAACTGTATTTATACAAATTTATGTTATATAATTATATGAATGATTTCAAATTGATATTAATGTTTTCTATTTTTATGTCGGATGATACATATCTATAGATGGATCCAAAGGATATGGATTTGGGGCACATTCTTGATGATGTTGACCTCAAGAATTCAAAGAATATCCGGGATGCAGTTCAAAAAGCAAAAACAAAATTAAATCAGGAGGTCGTCAATCTGCTTATATCGAATACGCAAATGACGCAGGATGAGACTCAAGCAAAGATAGATCGTGTGTTGCTTAAAGTAAAGCGCTTGGATGTAAGCTGCAAACTCTTTCATTATAAGTCTATTCCAAATGCAATTTTTTTTCCTATTCGTATATGAGTAACTAAAATATTATTTGTTTCTACAGGAATATTTTTTCCCCGGTGAGAGGCATGCTGGTACCATTGAGCCTGACACCCCCTTCGCCACTGATCATGTATCGTTGCCGTCTGGCTAGTCGAAAACACAAAATGAGATACCCCATACGGAACACGCGAGTGCCGATGAGGATCAGGGGCCAGTACATGGAGAAGAGCATGACTTTGATGCTGCCGTCCCAGCATTTCCTGGATCTTTCCGTGTCACTAGCACGGGAACATTTGAGACTACTTTTTTTGTGGACGAAGATCTCATTCCCTACAAGATGGAGAAGATTCCAGGTACTATTTACAAAATGTTTTAACTATATATTATAATTTTATTGGAATGTAATTATGCATCATTCTTTTTACACTAATTAACACATACTCGTTTTTGTAGGAAATGATGTCTTTTATAAACATCTTAATGATTGGTCTTTAGAGCTGTTTGGGCCCACTATCCGCACATGGTGGAACCGACAGAGTAAAGTTTTGAAAGATGAGCTTATTGCTCGCTTGGTTGGGTTTTTTGGTGCCGAAACCTTCAACCAAAAAAAGGTTCTCGAAAAAGCTGGCCAACATTTACATTATGTACGGGAGCAATATCAGAACAACTTAGCAAATAATCCAAAGTATGAGCGCCCTCCGATGATTCCAACAATGGAGTGGAAAGGCTTGCTGGATGATGCAAGGGAGAAAGCTGCGAAAATAGCGGGCAAGCCAGTACCCGAGTCAGCTAGAAGGTATGCAATACTTTCAGCAATGTAATTATATGTTTATTACACTTTATTTTCCATTTTTTTGCAATGTCTAATGTATTTAAAAATACTTTTATAGGCTACCAGATACGTCGAAGGCCACCCAGGCAAGAATAGAAAAACATGGGCAACACAAGCTTGGCCCTGGTGGATATTCCAACCTGCAAGCAGGAATCGTAAGTATGATCAATAATTATTTTATTGTATAGAAATTATAGATTGCATTTAAAATTGTTTTCATGATGATATAACAACAACAATGATGATCTAATTGAAAATTACAGGCTCAAAGATTCCACGATTTGCCAACGGAGGAAGACATGAGGATCGGCTACCAACGCGGGTTTTCAGGTGTTGTTGAACATCGAACAAGCAGCCGTGGTAGCCAAGCAAATTCTTCCAGTGATCCATCCTGCGAACAGGTAACTACAATAAAAAAATTCTATTTAAGCTTGATTCATTGTGTTCTATATTCATTAATAAACTAGTACATAAAATATTGAGTCTCTTTGTGTTAAGCCGCACAACGAAAGTAGAGAAAATGCAGAGGATGGAGGAGAAAGAGATATTGAAGTTCATGTTGATCGAAATCCAGGTAATAAATATGCTAGTGTTGAAAAAAACTAGCATGGATTAAAGTCTCAAATATTAAATTGCAAATACTATATTGTTGTAAGTGTTGATGTTTTAATGCAGAGGGTCTTCATGTGCAACTTGAGGCAGCAGCAGAAGATCAAACGCAGGAAATTCATGTCACCCATGAGTTGCCAAGTACAAAGCACCGCTCTAATGTTTTTTTCTTAATGAAGGACTTACAATGATTATAATAGTAAAAACACGTCAAGCAATTAATATTTCTTCATTTTTCCAGTACATCCTGGCACCTTACAGCAGCCGCATACACGTCGTGAGCACACGACCCGTCGACAAACACGATCACAGGCAACTACAGAGGGCATAGGAAACAAAAAAACAATTGGTAGAAGAGGATGTCACACTTAGAGAATTTGTGGAGAGAAAAAAGCGTCAAAAAAAAGTAGTGATTGTAATAAGTACACTATTACATTATTTTTTTATGCATTGTCCTCGGATATTATTTTTGATATTATGGAGTAATGTCTTCAACTATGTATTTTTTTTCTATGTACGAATGAATGAATGAATGAGTTAATTAATGAATGCTATAAACTAATTAATGATCGAATGCACGTAATTCCTTTAAGACAAGAAACTCACGATGTTCGCACAAAAGATCATTTATTTCCAAGCACGTGCATTGGGTATGGGGAATTGAGAGTGATGTGAGGGGGGGGGAGGGGCCATATGAGCTTCCACCTTCACGTGGTTGGCCCTGTCTAGTAGAGAATATTAAACTATTCTCGAAACAGAGAGGAGCTCAATAAGGTAAAATGCATGCATTATTACAATGTTTCTTTCTGATACTTCACATTATTACAATGTTTCTTTCTTCTAGCTAACTATAGACATGCATTTTCTTTAAACTGCAGAGTGAGAATCTTGATGGGCTGGAGCTTTCTGGTTTGGAAGATCTTCAAAGTCTCAGGATGAGGATCGTTGGAATCCATTCTGTGCATCAATACCTCAACATCTTTTGCAAACTCTACATCCGGCTCCAAATCCACAAATATGAAGAGGTACCCATCCTTCAATTTAATTTAGGTTTTCTATTGATTTTTCAATGTGAAGTAGAAAAGAAGGGTTCAGTAAATCATTCCCAAGAAATAGATGAAAGCCAGTGGATGAACAGCAGGCCTGTAGCAGAGGTATTGAGGTTTTATATAGTCTTAGTGTGTTGCAACTAACGAAGTTCCTAAGGTAAATTTCATGGTAGTTCTCACCATTGATAATCTGGAATTGGTTTGCTAATATGATTAGTGGGTTGTCATTAGACGTTCATAAGGTGGAGCTTGCAAATCTAAATAATGGTGATTTGTCATTCTTTAAACCATTTCATCTATCCCAGGGTATAGAAGACCCGAGATTCTCCTGTTAACCAGCAGAAGGTCATGTTGTCAACAAACCCAGTGAGGACTTGTGATGATCGAGAAATACAATACGGTAAGTCTTGTATTTTTGTCCTATTTTTAAATTAATAATTTAATATATGTGGTGGCTTTGATTGAAATTGCCCATAACACTGACTTATGCATAGCTGAGACCTGCTTTTGAATATTCTGTCATATGTAGTTATGTATGTAAGGGCTTGGTATGAATGGATGACATGTGTACTATATGTGTAGTATGCTTCCTCTTGCAATTGCAATGCATGTAGAACTCTGTTGTTCTTGACCTCTGATGTTGATATTCTCCTAGTTATAGCTGTAACAAAAGTGTATTTTCAAGGTATTTGAGGGAAGTTCCAACAGCTTCTCATGTTTGCAATTGGGATTATACCATCTGGACATCCAATTGGAATGGGATCAAAGTAAGAATTTCTTATTCTTCATGTTTGTTTGAACATCATTCTTCATTTGTCCCACAAAGTTTAAAGGGATTGAAATGAGATGCCCCCCCCTTCCTCTTCTCAAATTCATGGGTGCTATTATCACTCTGTAATTTCTTGAAGTTGTGTTCAAGAAACCCAAAGGTAACCTACAACCAATCTTTAGGATGACTGTCTGACTCAGCCAACCAGAAAGGGCTCTCTCTTTGTCACTGTATGATAAATGTATCAAGGAATAGGAGAAACAAGGCCAGATTCTCAAGGTAACAAGTGTTTTCAATGGTGATCGGGGTGTTGGGAAAGTTCAAGAGTAAAGAACATTGGGCAATGGAGTCAAGGATTGAGGCTTAAATCAAATGAAAGAGTAAATCAGGTCACAGAGGTTTAAGGCCTTTTGCATGCATTTTGCACAGATCATTAAACTTTAAAGGTGATAGCAGAAGGTAGAGAATTGATTGTTTATTTTCAGGAGCATGTGACTATGAATTTCTTAAATAAACAGGAAAGACTTATGAAAGACAGGGAAAAGTAAATTATAATAGAGCACCAGAACACCAACGATGAATTCTATTACAGTTTATCTTTCAATGGTATTTACTGTAAATACTGTGGAGCATGGACCCATGAATTCCAAAGATTTAAATTAACAGTAAAGAAGAGGAAATAACACAGATGAATCAATTTCACATAGAAGACATTCTGCAACAAAACTTGGAAGAAATCTTAAACATGAGAAAACCTGTATGTCTGTTCTTTCATTGAAGTTCACAAAATCCCAGATACACGAGTCTTTTCTTATTTACAATATGAATTTCTTCGACCAAAGACCAACCCTCTCCCTATCGAAGTAGGGTCTATTTGTAGTTAATCTATTCAAAGGAGAGATGCAAAAAACTAGGAAACAGTTACATACATGGGATCATGTCCCAGCAAAATAGCTTAAATCCTATCTTCTAAAACAGATGGCAGAGTGACCATTTATTACATAACCAACTCTACAAAAAGAAATGATAGCTGTATGAATATTTATGAGGTCGATAATCCTTTTAGGATCAACAATATCCTATTCATTTCCAGGATGGAAAGAGATATCATTGATGTTTTCTGATAATTTTAGCCTTCAAAGGCGCATACTGTCTGAACAGGCTCGCTTGATTAACTTGTCATCTTCCTCTGAATATTTCCAAAACAACTGTAAATAAAGTATCTGTGTGACTGTTGCTTACTGTAGTAACTACAGACAGCAAGCTAGCATCATGGACTCCCTAAAACTTCTTCTGCAAGATCTAAACTTTATAGTTCTTAGCAACAGTATCAAATATATGACAACCTTGACTTACTTATGCTTCACGGACATCTAACTGGCACTTCCTGGACCTGAACTTGGTATAAGAACTCGTGCTCCCACCCTGAATACTTCATTCCAAGCATCATCCTTTGGAACAGAAGCATCAGATAATTCTTCCATCAGCACATCAAGCTCTATTAAAAGACCTTCTGTAAAGACAGGCAATTTAGATTTGACCTCCCTGAAAAGTAATGGAAGTTCGAAGTCCTGCCTCATTTTGCTTACTACCACCATGCCTTTAAGTCCTTTTACCATATCATTAAATTTGCTATGGTCTGATCTGGCTTTAATAAACATTTCTTTATATTCAGGCCATGCTATTGCCATATTCTCATCATCCCAAAAGGATGGTAAACCATAACCAATCAATGGTAAAAAGGCTTGCTTGAACTCCTGCACTTGCTTTTTAATGTGGGACATCTTTCCTCTGACTGAATTCAACAGAGTATATTTATGCAACACCCTCCTGGCATCTACTAACAGAACAGTTCTGTTACTCACCTTTAAAACCTGTAACTCAGAAGCAGGAGCTTTACTGAGGAAAATAATTGCGTTTTGAGCTACCTCTTGAGTTTTGTTAATTAACTTTTCCTCAGCTAATTTACATTTGTTGGATGCCACTACCAATGCCTTCTCATGCTCCTCCACAATGATCAATTGAGTCCAGAAAGCATTGATATCTGCTATCAATTCATCCCAGAGCAAATGCTTTGCACCTTCCAGTGGCAGAACTCCCTTGGTTTTCTCTTTCAACTTATAAATCTTATCTTTCAGTTTATCATTTTCTTCTTTGAGCTTGATGATTTCCTGCTCTCTAGGATCCTGAGCTTTAATCTCTTCAATCTGCAGTTTAAGTTCAGAAATTGTGTCCTGTAAGTCTGAAACCTTCTCCTTGAAATTCTCAATTTCAGCTTCATGTACAGACATATCTGCAATGTCATGTATGATCTGGTCCATTGGTGACAAAGGACTAGTTCCCCTGTTTGATTTCAATTGTTCAATTTCTTGAAGCAATTCGGATTTCTCTTTCTCCAATGCCTGTTTCTGCTCCTGAAGGACTAGAATTTTGGCATTCTCTTCCACAGCCTTTGCATTCAAACCAGTTATCTCTTCATGCAACTTAACCAAATTAGGTGAAGGTGTAGTATCAACATTAACATTTACCCCTTTAGCCCTCCTTCTAACTGTCTTAACAGTTTTGACTTTGATTGTTGGTTGGGTTTCTGCCCCTTGTGCAGGTGGAAACTCTTTATATGAAGCCAGCTCAGTTTGTAAATAAGCCACTTGTGTAGACCATGCTTTGTTTGCAGCTTTCTCCTGCTTCAGGTGAGCTTCCAATTTTTTTATTTTCTGCACTGCATTCTTATGTGCCAAGGTCTCCCTAGTCAAGTCAGCATAAAGGACTTCACTGGCTTGTTTGTGGAACCAAATCTTGTCAGGAGTTGGTAATTGATCCATTTCTAAACGAATCTCAGAAGCATTTTCATCATCAGTGATGGCCAAACTTAAAGATCCAGTTGCTGAATCCCTCACTGTCATCAATGTTGTCTTCATATCAGATTTTTCTTTGAGTTGATTCAATTTTTTTTGGCTCTTGCATCACAGACTCATTTCTCTGATCAATGTAATGTTTGAGGAGACTCTGCTTGTTTTGAAATTGACCTTCAGCAGCTGCAGCATAGCTATATTTCTTGTATTGCACGACCAGTACAGGTGGTGGTTTACTGCTTTCTTTAGGTTTTGCAGTAGTATTTTCAACTCTGGTCTGTGATACTTCTTCTTGAATAATAGTAGGGGTGATAACTAGATCCTTTATCAACTCAACATCAATGATCTCTGTACCCATGGCATTTTTTATCTTTTTAGATTGTCTCAGGTTCCTTTGTATCCATCTCTATGGCCTCTGGTTCTGACCTTTTCTTGGTAGATATCTGCTCCACTTTTCCCTGTGCAGTATTTGACTGTGAAAAATCTATATGATCTCTAGCCTCTACAATCTCCTTTAAAGGCTCACTGATCCAGATCTGATCATATATAAGAGAGAATTGGCCTCTCCCATCAAGTTTCATCCTGACTGTGCTGAAATATACCTCTGCCATACTCCTGTCTCCTTTGTGAAATAACATGTTTAGGGGTCATATTTTACAGGTGGTACTTGAGGGAAATTAAGTTTGCTTCAGAACTTCTTCAATAATGGGCAATGCTGCTTCCTTCTTTAAAATGAAATTTCCCACAGTCATAGGATATTTTATCCATGAACTCCTTTTCAATGATGGGGGCAGTGAAATGTTCTTTATCTGCAGAGATCCTTTGCCTCATTACCTCTAAAGCAAATACACTGGTAGTTAAAAATATAGGCAACACATATGGTGATCCAGTGAATCCAAAGGACTCTGACAAGGGAGAAGTTTTTTGCCAGGAACCAATCTCCAATCAAATCAGGGTTTAGGATTTCTTTCAAGTCATTTGAAATTCTGCTGGATCTCTGGATTAAACACTTCTGAACAGATTAAGTACGATCAAATCCATGAATTTGGCATAAGGACCAGGCATGGTAAAATGGTGAAGAAGGAGGCCATTCCTTGAAGGTTTCTGAGTCTGTAATGGCTAGTGCTCCTAACTTAGCATGAATTATCAAAGCATATAAGTATGCCTGATACCTGAAATGATAGATTTTGGAGAAATTGGACAACTGAAAACACATTTCTTTGAAAAAATATTCATCAAACCTAAGGGGTGTTGTTCCAGGTCTATCTAGGTATAGGAAAATTCCTAACATTGCTTCAGTTACCTCCGAACTAGTGTCTGACCCTAAAATTTGACTTAATAGGGTTACAGCGGGCTAGCAATAACTGGTAAACAAAGTTTAGATGAAAAAGGAACAGACAGGTTCTCCACTGGTTTCAACAAAACCTTCTGATACATTCGTTCTTTATCCTCACTAGAAACTTTCTTGTAAATCTGGGATATTTCAGCTTCATTAAAAGAGATAGAATTTGAAACGAAATCAGCAGAATATTTCAGGGTTTCCCTAAGGGTTTGAGGGTCTACTTTGCAGATAATTTGGTCACCCTGGTAATTCATAATTACTCCCTCTGAGGTTGAAAAATTTTCAGCACATAAGGATACAAATTCCGGGCAACTAGGTAAAGGATACAATGACGTAGAAGGGATCAAAGTACTGTACAATTTGGTATGGAAATCGGAATTGACAAGGGAAAGCAGTACTGAGGTCATTGTGACTGGTAATGATATCAATGGGTTTTGAAATTGGGTCATGTACATCCCAGAAAACGGTCAGAAATCAGGTCTTCGGAGGAATCTAAGGTTTTTACAGTGGTAAACATGGTGAAAGCAGGTAATTCAACAGAGGAATACTCTGAAATTGTGTACCTGAGGGTAAGGGCTGACTGTAGTTACTCACAGTTCAAATGTTGATAGAATATCTGGTATCTGTAGCAGCCGAACCAATCGAACCTTGACATCCGAGCAGAAATGGCGGGAAACAGTCTTTCAGCGGTCTTTGACGGTAACATGTACGGTGGAGCCACCTTAGTTAGTGCCTAGACCTGCGAGTTAGTGCCTAGACCTGCGAGTTAGCAGAAATGGCGGAAACAGTCTTTCAGCGGTCTTAATAAATTAATACCCTAGACCGCTAATACCTGCGAGTTATCATGTTAATCTAGATCGCAGCGGAAAATAGGATATCGTACATTTCTGTACGGGTATCCATTTTCCGCTTCCACTCACCGACAGCCACGTAGCACCCGTCACATCTCAGCGGAAAATGGATATGTAATGCCCATATTTTGATTCGGCATATTTATTAGTTAGACACACCATACTTTATTTCTTATATATTCTGTTGAACTCAGCTCGACTGAGTAAACTATATTGGATCTCGTTATATGATGTTACTCTGTTTTATGATTTCACCATGATTATGATGTTACTATGTTATGCGATTATGATGTCATGATTATCATATGATTTCCTTATTTTACGATTGCAGTATATGTTTATATGTTTTCATTAATGAAATGTGAAATATATGATTCGGTACGTGGATACCATCTTCTTATATGAATTATTGAAATGTTATATGTATCTATGATGAGCTAAAAGGTTACATGAAATGAAATGATAACATGGATCAATTGGCGATCAATGGAAAATGCTTTCTATAAATTGTATTTTGCAAAACACTAACCTACAGGACACAAGGGCTATGGGATAGCCAGTTACTTGATCTGATATATATTGGAAAGGAAAAACCATGTTCATACAACAAACCTTAGCAGCCAAAATGAGGATACGATAACACAAACTGATAATCCCGATAGCAGCAAGTATGAGTTGATAAGGGCGTAGGCCCAGTATGTTGAGAGGGATGGATGTGTTTCCCACCCTATGTTTCCATGAGACCCGAGGTCGTGGGAGGGCCGTGCTGAGACACGCTCCCCATGTTGTTGTGATGACGATGGTCGGATGCCTGCTAGGGGAGGATAGGTCCGCTGTTCAGCCGACGCTATCGCTCTCAAGTTCTATGTGGTCAGATCGGTGAGTCCGACATCCACTGTTGTACTAGCAGAGGGAGGATAGGGAGGATGCTGGACGTAGGTTATGATGGGAGGATGTGTTAGTTAGTACTGTTGGGGGTTTAGTATTCCTTGATTCCGAGTTAGTGGAAGTAGGCACCCTTCCTGTACTTGATTAATTAAACTAATGTAAACATAAAGACAATGATGTTAAATCGTAAAGGGTTAACTGTTAAATAACCGAGGATGTTAAAATAAATATACTATATATTATGCTTGCTCTTCTGCATGGGGGTAGATACTATTATTAGTTAGCAAGTATGCATAGGCGGAATGGGGTTTGTTTATAGTACATATCCGACATGTGCATACACTGGCCATGCATGCACACCTTGTACGTGTGCAATATAACTGGTGTATAACATACTTGTCATGCTTGAATAGTAGTATAAATGTCATAGATAACTCAGTTAAGGATACATCAATCAACTTAGGTAATGAATGGTTAGGTTGTCAATGTGTAAATAAGTGAATTAGTAATTATATGAAAACATTGTAAAAATAAACTAAGACAAGGGTCGTCAGTTAACATTGTCATAGAAGAACTGTTGTGAGTAGGGTAATGATAGTGTCTAATTAATTAGTAAAATTGTTTAAGCCCTCACAAGTGCTTTGTTTATAAGAACAAGGATGCTATGTTGATGATAGGGTACTCATGTGATAAACAAATAATTAAGAATACTATGATTAATTCACCTTTTATTATTGTTAAATGGTGATTTAATTATTATTATTAATTAATAAATGGTGATCTAATTATTATTATTACTTAATTAATAATATTCTAGCAACATTTATATATCCCTATCGTAATAAATGCAATATAAGTAAGATTTAAAATATTGATTTATAAATTAATATTGTGTAATTATTTCCATTTCAAAAGTTAGCCATAATAGGATAATCATTTTTGGAAATGAACGTGTTATCAGTAAAGGACGCATAGGTGCTAAATAGATGTGATGGAAAATGGTTATTTAATTATGCAAATGTTAATCTTGGAATTTAAACCTCAAGCTAAGTGGTCTCGACGGATAAGGCGGACCATTAAGACACATCATGTCCCCAAGTTGAAAAGGGGCAACTAATTTATATAATATTTTATTAATTACATTAATAACATTAAAATATCAAGGATGGCGGATAGACTTATATTCAATGAAGCTTGTTTCGAATGGATAACCTTTGGGTGATAATCCCCACCGTAATAAATACTTACGACCGCCAATCCAAAACCAACTATTTTTTCCAGGAGAGTAATTAATTATACACTTTTATAAAGAACCGTGTATGAATGAACTGGGTCATAGGAGTAAATGTTGAGGGGCTCGAGAGGGGGATTTTGGGTGCGGTGGAGTAAGCCCAAGATATTCTCGAGGAAGGGAATTATATAGAGGGGGGAGAGCTTGGAGAAAGGGGAGGTTTTTTTGATGGGGGAAGAAAAGAAGTTTTGAGGGACAGAAGTTGGTGAGACATAAAGATTTTGAGAACAGAAGGAAAGACTGCTCTCGGGATTATCAGATTGTGGGCTCGGGGGCTTGGAAAATCCTTTGATTTCCAAGGGCCAGCAAGATAAATAGCTGGTCCGGTAGGGTGGAAACTTCAGTTTGGCTGTCTAAGAGGTTATACAACCTACTACAACCTACGGTTAGCATCAGCATCAGGTAATTTCCTTGTCATTTACGTTATTTGATTATTATGCTAAAATCTTACTGTAAAACATGCATAACTTGCTATTTACTGATTTACTAAGTTGTGAAACCTATTCTTATGCTGGAATATGATAGTGAAAAGAAAATAACGATATGTTTGTTTTATTTAAATTACGAAAACAGTACACTAAAAATTATCTAGGCACATAGTAATTCTTAGAAATTTACTTCCATAAACTGATAAAGTTAAAACGTAGAAAATTAACCCTGAAATTTTACATAGTGCTCTGCTGTAAGAAAAAAAAAACAGAGCACTACAGGATACCCCGTACAGAAATGTACGATATCCTATTTTTCGCTCCGCTATTTTTTTTTTAAAACGTTTACAGCCTGTCGCTTAACCGACACCTAGTATATTGTCGGTTAACCGACACCTAGAACATCTACAGCATGTCGGTTAACCGACCCCTAGAACATCTAGCGACTGTCGCTTAACCGACACCTATAACATCCAATAACTGATGGTTAACCGACACCTACAACATCTACGGACTGTCGGTTAACCGACACCTATAACATCTACATGCCATCGGTTAACCGACGCCGTGGAGCATTTGATCAACAGCAAGAAGCCGTCGGTTTGTTTTTTTAAATTGTTCTAGGCGTCGCTTGATTTGCGTCGGTTAACCGACACCTCGCCTAGGCGTCGGTTAACCGACGGGATTATTAACCGTCGCTGAAACGACGGCTTGGAGGGCTGTCGGATAATCAACGACAATCCAGCGACGCCTAAAAAAAATCATAGTGTCGTACATGCGACAGGGAAATGTCGAAAATCCGACAATACAGCCGTCGGATTTTGGGTCAAAATGTTGTAGTGTGGTCTGGCATTAATGCCACCCACCAGGCCATGTGGGAGAGGAGACCCGGAGCATGCGAGAAGGCCAACTGGACAATGGTCAAGTCCATAGTAAATGCTTGTGTCTTGGGAAGAGCCCAGCCTAGGAGTTGGTACTGGGGGAGTTGTCGTGTCCGCTCCTGCAATCCTACTGGAAGTCGAGGTGTCACTCGGATCCGGGGGAAATCAATGGTTGATTAGAAAGACTTTGAAAATGAAGTAATCACCATTACACCAAACATATACAACACTTGCACAAAGTTGCTAATAGATCATCAATTGGAGTGGAGGTCAAGCAACCTATCACTATAGAAGAGCCAAAAGTCAAAGCAAATCAAGTAACAAAGGATCCATTCTTTCATCTGGAACTAGTGACCCAAAAGACTCTAACCAATCCTCTACAAGATTAAATAATGGACTTTGACATATAATTCTATAAATTTGTCATTTTTTTTATGAAATCGAAGGCCATTTTTAATATTATAAGTATTTTTAATTTTGTTCTCCACTTCTTCGGGATATATTCGAGGCTAGGTGAGAGATGTTGGAGGCACATATATGGCTCTTAATTGAACCTATTCATAAATAACTCTTGCAATTGAGCTAAAAAGAAACATACCAGTGATTGCATAGCAATCAATGGTTGATTAGAAAGACTTTGAAAATAAATTAATCACCATTACACCAAACATATACAACACTTGCACAAAGTTGTTAATAGAGCATCAATTGGAGTGGAAGTCGAGCAACCTATCACTATAGAAGAGCCAAAAATCAAAGCAAATCAAGTAACAAAGGATCCATTCTTTCATCGGGAACTAGTGACCCAAAAGACTCTGACCAATCCTCTACAAGATCAAATAATGGACTTTAACATATAATTCTATAAATTTGTAAATTTTTTTATGAAATCGAAGGCCATTTTTAATATTATAAATATTTTTAATTTTGTTCTCCACTTCTTCGAGATATATTCGAGGCTAGGTGAGAGATATTGGAGGCACATATATGGCTCTTAATTAGCCATTAATAAGATATATTGTATGTTAGTAAAAATGTAAAAATAGTGTCAATGTATTGGGTTAGTCCAATCGACGGAAGGTAGATACTGTAGTTATAACTACCTCTATGTCTAAACATTATATGAAGGCAGTGACACATTGTTGTAAGATTGGAGAATCAAAAATTAAAAATATATAGTAAAGATTATCGATTGTTGGCTCTATGATTGTTGTTGATTCTACAAAGTAGACCGTCCATATGTTATTTGTTTATTGTTATATTATTTGTAGATTAAAATTGTATATATGGTCTTGTAGATTACAATATTATTCCATTAGGGAGGTGATGTATAACTTTATTTTGATTGTGGTTGCATTAAGAGTAGTGTGGTTGCATTGAGAGTAGTAAGGTGCTTTATAGTTCAGTATGGGGTGTGGTTGCAGTGAGAGTAGTGTGGTTGCATTGAAAGTAGTGACGTGCTCTATAGTTCAGTATGGAGGAGATGGTGTCACGTAACATAGCGTTATGTACTAAAAATAAAAAATAATTAAAAAAATCCCTGTCAACTAATAAAATAAAAATTAAAACCAAATAAAAAGTAATTAAAAATTTTAATGTTGACTCATAAAATAAAATTTTAAAACCAAATAAAAGTTATCAAAAAATCCATGTTGGCTCATACAATAAAAAAATAAAAACCAACAGAGATCCATCTATCAAGAACCTAGAGGGATCAAATTTTTTAGGTGTTGAAAAATTTAAGATTAAAAAAAAATATACCTCAAAAAATTGAATCCCTCTTGATACTTGATAGATCTAGGTTTAAGATGGAACTATGCTGGTATTATATACAAATATATACTAGTGTGATACATATTCACTTTATATTATTAAATTTTTTAGGTGTTAAAAAATTTAAGATTAAAAAAAATATACCTCAAAAAATGGAATCCCTTTTAATACTTGATAGACCTAAATTTAAGATAGAACCATACTGATATTATATACAAATATATACTAATGTGATACATATTCACTTTTTATTAGCGTTAAGTCATATATATCTTGTATATAAATATATAAATTTGTAAATAAGTTTGTAAATGTTCCTAATAGGAGTCAAAGGCCGAGGCCCATTATAAAACGTTAGACATACGATTTTTGCACACTACTTAAGTTGAAGTATTCAAGTGAAATAAACTATATGCAAAGCATGAAATAAAGTATAAAGTGCATGTGGACTTGATTTTCCTAGGAGCAAGAGGGGGCTTTCATGTTACAATAGAAGAAAAAGGAGGTGAGATGACTTGCCACTTGTCAACCTGAAAACTCCACTCTAGAATTCTAGAAAGATATACATACTATAGGAGATTTGTGACACCTCATTCTTGATGTGCAACGCTTCATACAAAATCCAAACCTAGCTTTTGCATCATTCTTTTCATTGTCATTTCCTCCCACCATCACCTTCAACTATGTTTTTGGACTATTATGATCCAAAAACTATTATCATATAGAGATATGTCTTCAATGTTTTTGGACCATTATGATCCAAAAATTATTATCATGTAGACATATGGATATGGGTTCAGTGTAGTGAGCATGAGTTTGAAAGGGAATTGCTGCCATGGACATAATCCTATGTTGATTTCTTGGTTGTATGGTGCTGTTGCTTTCCCATGAATCCAACCAGTGGAAATCCATTGATGGGATTTTTTTTATTGGTTTCCCTTCTGAAAAATGCCCTAGTTAGAATTGTAGCATGGCTAGGATCTATGCGCCACGATTGTGTCCTAGTTACAAAGGATTCCCCAGGCACTGAGAATTTTGAAAGTGGAAAGGTCAAGCTAATGTACGTTGATGAGTAATGGTAGAGGGTGCTAACTGCTAAGTGAATCTGCACAGTTTCTGTTATTGTTGAAATTCTTCTGTGATTGTTGTTGTTCAGCTCAGATCACGCAACGTTGTTACCTAGGTTGTGTCTGAGTGGGATTACTTATAGACAGAATTTCACCCTCGTCGTTTCATAGCCCAGCGCAGGTGTGGTATCCATGGTGGATACCTGTGACTGGGAAAAAATACCGCTCCTATGCAATCAATTCCACATGCACAGCAACTGAAAGAATAAGTACATTTTAATGTCTTCTATAATTCTCTTGCTATATTTGAATGTTGTGGTCATATGTTGGATTTTTGTGCTTTAGTTGTGTTTGAATAGGAGATATATGGATAACAGGTTATGTTTTATATAAATCAGATTTTTGCATACATAGTTGATTTTTGTTTATTTTATATACACAGATATATGCCTTAATCAGATAAATGCAATGCACTGTATGTTTTTGTTAAATCTACATTTAGTTTTGCACTGAATCTATATGAGTTGTTGGAAGCTAAGGGCAGACTTACAGCTGTTAAAAGAGGAGAAAATTTTATGAAGTGGGTACCTAGCAGTCTAATAGAAGGAAAGAAATGACGGGCAGGTATGCCACAATGTCAAATTTGCTTATTGTTACTGTTCTTGTTTATTTTACTGAATATTCAAGATCTTTGTAGAGCTCCTTGGACCGCAATACAAAAAATGTTTTCAACAAGATCACTTGACCATGCACTAGGAAACAAGGAGAATTTATTGGCTTGATCCATGGACATTGCCAATAATCTGCTCTGATACTATAATCTTCAAGGAAAGATTACATAAATTGCAGGAAGGCTACAAAAGGACAGCAAACCAGTTACCTTGAGTTGATTGAAGCATCTAATCTGTCATTTGAACAATCACTTTTTCAACAATAGATGAGGTCGGTTCGATACTAGAAATAATATTAGATAATAATGCAATATGATATTGCCAGATCCATAAGTACTTTACTTGTGCACTTCCAATATTTGTGGGCCACTCAAAACAACATTTACAATTCCCAAAAACTATGGAAGCCCAAGGAGCCTGAAACGGCAATGCATTGCAAACTTTTTTTCAAACAACAAATCCATTACTTTATTGACTAAAGAAAACGTATTGCATTCTTACTGGTGACCTTATTTATGAGCATGTGGAGAACTTAAATATATGTTCTTGGATCCATGGTTCTTATTGGCCAGGATAGAAAAAAATGCAAAAGAACTGCATTTTCTTAGAGAAGTTACTATGTCTCTCTTTTATAGTCTAAGAGAAGTGCTCACTGTAGGTTGCTTGTAAGGGATAAGGCCCACATTATATTGTTGGCCTCCCTTACCTCTCATATAAATATAGGAAGGAGAGTCTTTCCATCATTTCATCTAGTGTTCGTTCTCATATTACTCTTGCGTGAGATGTCACCTATAGAAGGGTGTGCACTAGCCTCTCTCTAGTGTCTTCTTTAGCACTTGATCTTTCTCTCTATTGAGTCATTATGGTTTCTTGGGCTTCTTGGAGTATCTTGGAGCATCTTGGAGATCTAGAGTTAGGGTTTATCCCTTGAAGATGGAAGATTAGGGTTTTGTGATAAAACCCTAGGATGGAACTTGGAGAAGAAAAGAAGAGGATGTATTTCCTTGGAGTATGTGTTGAAGTGATTCTTACATATTGGATCTCCTTTATTGCTAGGGTTTTTGGAAATTTGGGAGGACTTGTTCAAGTCTTGACTCTTGAGAAAAGGCTATGGCATGTACATGTACTTCATCTTGAGCATATTAATGAAGTTTCCAACTGTCTATACTTGTGCAATTTCCAGATTTGAATTTCAGCTATACATGTTATCCATTCATTGTTATTTATAGTTATATGTGTCTTGCTGATTTGACATAAGTATAAAGACAAATTGTGGATAATTTGACATCTAACAGAAGAAGATAAGGGTTTGATTTTACTGATGTCGTACTGCTGTTATTAATGTTGTAAAGTGCATTTTCAGATCTGGTTTTTGGTTGATAAGTTGCCCTAGAAGTGTCGAAACCTATTCTTGCGTTCGGTATCTTTTCTCCTTGGATTTTTGGAAGTGAAATGTTGTACCCTTCTGCTGCTGTTTTGTACTTTATTTTGCAGCAGTCCTAAGGCTGAAAATTCTAGGGCTAAAATCCAAGAAACCTTCTAGGTTGACTGAAATTTTTGAATTGCATTGAATTGTCAATCTCGGGCAGAATTGCAACATTCATCCCAAATATTCCAAGCTCCGTGTATGGAGTGGGTTGTTCTCTGCAAATGGGAACTATTGGATGATTTCAATGGGTGTGATGCCCTAGCTTTAGTGATTGATACCAATCCATACCTAAGATAGGTACTTGGACCTATGAGGGGTTTGCAAGTGAGATGCCCATGAGACTCCAATGAATGGACTGTTGTTTATACCTAAGAGAGGTGACGTATACCTATCGTAGGTTGTTGATCTGATTTGTTTCCTGGCTGATCTGTATGTTTGAGGTGTGTTCCAAGTGTTGTAGGTATGACTAGTCTAGGTCTCAAAAGGTGTCACCAGTTAGAGGGCACTTCCAACTTTATACCTTGGAAGTGCACACTGCAAATGTTGTTGGAGGAGGTTGATCTTTGGTGTTTTGTGGAGATGCTAAGGTTATAGCTCCTATCAATTACGCACAATTGGTTGAACACAAGAAGAAGGAAACCAAAGTGAAGATAATCATCCTTGATTTTGTGAAGGACCATTTGAGCCCCCACATCACAAAAAAGAACTTGGCTAAGGATATGTATAATGCCTCAATCACCCTATGAATATTTCCTATAAGCTGCTTCCCAAGAACAAAGCTTGCCAACATGCACATGATTGACATAGGCACGGTGGATAGCTACTTAATGAAGATCACTAAGCTGAGAGATCAACTTGCTGCTATTGGGATGAAGGTCACATATGAGGAGTTGTTTCCCATAGCACTGAATGGATTCTCTTCACCTTAGGGACACTTTGTGTAGGGAGAAGTTACCCAAAAGTGTTGGGATGATTTCATCCAATAGGAGACAGGGCTAGAGACAATTTTAGCTAGAGTGGAGGAGATCCATAACCTAGCACTCATCGGGAAGGTGAGGAGAGGAGGTATAAAAGGACCAAGGAGAGATAAAAAAAAGCAAGAAGGAAGAATCAAACTATTCAAATCAAAGGAAGTGTTATAGCCCAGATCATCAACAACATGCTTGCTAGGATATACTAGAGTGAGGAGGCATTTTTCCATTGTAAAAGTCCAAGTCTGGGCTTGTTTATGTAAAAGTGGTGGTCTACAAGGTCTCAAGACCCATGGTTTGGTAGGTCCTCTTGGTTTTCATTCCAAGGAGTGTTGGTTTAGTGGCATTACTGACTGCCCCTTGATGGGCGGAAGTCCCCCCTCATGGTGGGCTATTTGTACCTTGGGTTGGTGTCCAGTGCTTCTTGGGATGGGCCCATTAAGACATATGGCCTAGGGGCTCCTAGCCACACTTATGTTTTGCTATGTATGAGGTGATTGCGCATGTAAGTGTTGTCATACTGATTTAGCAACCTCCTTTATGCCCACTTGGAGTTTCTTCTTCATTGTATGGTCCCTCCTCTTGGTACCTATGTGCCCACTTCATCATGGTGTCTTCTTCAAGAGAGCTTTGCCTTGCTAAAGGGGAGGGCCCTGAGGGATCTTCTACATTGTTGGGGTTAGGTGGGACATGACGTCCTCCCTCAGCTCATCACTTCGCTTGGATGAAGCCAATTGCACCATTTTATCATTGTTTTTAGTCTTTTTATGGTTTAATCCCCAGCTTGTGGGTGACAAACCCTAAAATTAAATTATTTTACTTTATAGTAAGGTAGGCTCTAAAGTTAAGTTAACACAAGGAAGCCTCATATAAATAAGGCTTCTAACTTTCATTTGCAAACATGGACAAGGGTTCTAATATGCACATATTTCTTTTTCTCTTGCTTTATTGGAGCAGTTGAGTGATGCACACCTCTCCCTTTGGCTTGTGATAAATGGTGATTTGTGAATTTTCTAGGGTTTCCACTATCTTGCAAGGTTGATTCTAAGAATGGTTGTAATAACTTGTGGCTAAGGAAGGACCTAAGAAGTATCTCTTGCTCTCTTTCTTGGTTGATGTTTGTAAGATCTGTCCATTTTCTTGTTTGACGTTGCTTTTGCACCTTGGACAAGGTAAATTAGGGTTTTTTATCAACATCTTGTCAGCTTTGTTTGAAAAGACCTTCCTCTTGAAGGAGCTCTCCACTGTGGGCCCTGGAGTTCATCCTTTTCCCTAATTAGGGTTTTGGGCTACTTTGACCTAGTATCGAGTTACTAGCCTCTTTCCCTAGTTGGTAAATCTTGAATAGCCAAATTGAGTAGGGACATTGACCCTGATCTCTAATTGCCCTAGGGTTGAAAAAACTAAGGTCATAACTCCTTCTCTTTCACCTTTTTATCAAAATTCTCTTGTACATTTATTACGAAAATAATATATATATATATATCGAAAAACCCTAAAAATTAGTAAAATTTATATCTCAAATAATACTTGCAATTTGGAAAATCTATATGGATAGAAAAATGTACCCTAGTTGAATTAATGGTAGATCTTTGAGGGCGTTTTCACCCTATGGTTGATTTTTGTAATATCTTGATATCTGTGTCGACTAGGGTTTTGTATTGCAGGTACTGCAGGTATATCAAGCACTTTCGCCAAGTTTGAAGGCCTAAAAAGTGGTTTCTAGGCCTATATTACCCTTGGGGGGTTTGAAGTTCATTGGGCATTGAGTGGGACCACACTCTATTTGAGGGTTGTTATAAATCTCATATCATATATGATATCCTATTTTCACAACTGTTTTGAGGCCTCTCCTTCACCCTACTACTCATCTCCCCTACCCTACTATACAAGGTACACTTCATACGGTAAGGATGACATTGTTGTGACTGATTTTTATCAAGTTTTCTAAGATATATTCACTACTGGAATCCTATAACAGCAGTAGCAATTTGATGTTATATTTCTTGGGATCCTTGATAAATCTCTTTAACTACTCCTCTTTCAATGATATCTATGCTTCATTGTGTTGACTCCATAAGGCACTGATCTTCGCCGAGAGGTTTTCTTGGGAAACTTTTTTGTGTATTGTCTAGAGAATCACAAATATTGTTCACCAAGTTCTAGGGACTCCCCCTTGGTCTTAGGAGTTGACCTAAAGTGTTCAAAAAGCTAGGCTGTGGTGACATTGGGCGCTAGCTTCTCTCGTGCTTTCCACTCATTGCACCATGATCCATGACTTTGGTCAAGGTTCTTTTTTGAGCGGTAATATGAAGAAAGACTTGATTCTTGTGAAATGTTTCAAGGAGCACAAGATGGATCACTACACATCTCCGTGTCCTAGAGGAAGAAACCAAAGCAACAACAAACGTAGTTTGTCAGTATTGCAAAAGTTTCTACTACAATGGGTGAGTAAGCATCTAGACTTGAGACATTTTTGTCCATGGTCTTGTGCTTTTCCACTCACACCATTTTTGGTGTAGGCCAATATATGCACACTGAAGCATCCAAACACATGACCTTTAACAAGAAGGATTTCTACAAACTTTAAGAATGAGAGGATGGCATATAGGTGGAGTAGAGCAATGATGCCACTTATCCCATTACCAAAGTGAGCTTTGTCTCTTTTTGCATGCTTTCAAGTGACGTTCTCAAGTTAAATGTTGTCTTGTACATTCTTGGTTTGACTAAGAATCTTCTTTCAATTTATTGCATAACAAATCTACAGTGTGTCTAAGTTTTATACTCGGGAACTGATCATTAGAAAATGCAACCCTAAACCTAGTCGAATTTTGGCAAGAGGAGTGTGTGAAGGTGGCCTTTCCATCCTGCTAGCAATTCCAAGGAAGCCTAATGCTTTAGTGCATGATAGTGACACCCTGTCTAAGTTGTGGCACAAGCAGTTTGGTCACCTGCACTATGGAGCACTTCCACTCTTGAAGAACATGGTGCAAGGATTGTCAAACTTCAAGCTCACGAAGACTGGAGTGTGTAAGGGTTGTGCACTTAGCAAGCATGCCTAGACTGCTTTTCCAAGCACTAAGCACAAATCGGGAGAAATTTTTTATTTGATCCATTGAGATGTGAGTGGACCAATGATTTTAGCATCATTGATAGGTGGTTTGTACCATGTCTATTGGCATTTGCATCCAACGCTCCCTCTGAGTTTCACAACATGGGTTAGCTTCCTCTCGTGGATTTTAACTTTGGCGATTGTAGCGAAGATTAATGCCTGCAGGTTTTGGTCTAACGGAAATCGTGCTCCAACAAATGGTATCAAAGTGACAGGTATCGAGTTCGAAACTCACCCGAGTAACGTCGGGGGGGAGATTGTTGGCATTTGCGTCAAGAGCTCCCCGTGAGTTTCGCAACATGGGTTAACCCCCTCTCCTGGATCTTAACTTTGGCAATTGTAGTGGAGATTAACACCTACAGGTTTTGGTCTAACGACAATTGTGCTCCAACATTGTCTCTCTTATTACTATGTCTCTTTTATTAATGGTTCCTCTAATGAAGACTTGGATTTATTTTATAAATAATAAGGATGAAGTGTTTAGTAAGCTCACAAAATTCAAATCCTTATTTGAGAATAATTATAAAAAAAAAAGATCAAAGTGTTGAGGTCTAGCAATGGAGGAGAGTACACCTCCAAGGACTTTGATGCATTTTGGAAAGAAGGGATCAAATGGGGGCTGACAGTACCTTTCAGCCCTCAATAGAATGGGTTTGTAGAGAGGAAAAAACATTCCATCACAAGGACAGCCAAATAAATGATGCATGACATGGATTTCCTCATGTGTCTTTGGGAAGAGGTATGCAATACAATTGTCTACATTCTCAATGGATGACTTCAAGGCTTATTCAAGGACAAGACTCCAAAGGAAGCCTTCACCGGTGAGAAGCCCCAGATCTCACACTTTCATGTATTTTATCATCTTGTTTATATTCATGTGCCTAACAAAAATAGGACTATGTTTGAACCATAGTAGCATAATTCGAGTACGAATACGGATACGAATACGATTCGATATGGAAAGAATACGTAATGAAAAAATCTAGTACGAATAAAATACGGAAGTAGACTGCTTATATATATATATATATATATATTTTAATCGAGTATTCAAAAATATACGATAAATGTACATAGACATTTATATAATAAAATCAAATATATTTAAAAAACAAAAAAATAGAATTTCAACAACTTGCCATATGGCAATTGTGAGTGACGGTAACTAGTTATTAATAATTATTTTAATAAGAAAGTATAAATTGAATGGTATTTATGTCTTATAGTGTTTAAGTTTGTTTATTTTTAAATTGGTTTTCAAATTTTAATTTTCCATTACTAAGAATCCGTATTTGTATTACACTTACACCGAATATTCGGCGAATTTGAATTTGTTCCGAATTTCCGTACATGAAATGCCAATACGGCCGAATTATGCTACTATGGTTTGAACCCTCGAGCATCAAGGGTAAATTTGTTGGTTACAGTGAGACCTCCAAGGCTTACCAGATCTATATTCCAACACAGCAAAAGATAATGGTAAGTCGAGATGTTAAATTTGATGAGGATGGATTGTCCTCTAAGTCTCAAGAATCTACAATAGAGGTGGAGGAAGAAAAGCTTTATGTCCCAAAGGATGATCCGAAGAAGAGAAATCAAGTTCAAATCAGCAAGGTTCCAGTGAAGGAACAGAGACCTCATTACCATCTAGTTCATCCAGGACGTTGAGATGGTTCACCCAGATTTTGCAGGTGACACAGGACCAAGTAGGAGCACTAAAATCTTCTTTCTGGATGAGTCATCCTCTTGAGACGTTTCCTGCTTATGCTGCACTAATGTCTTCTATCATTGACATATAGCCTTCAAGCAGTGAGATAGCAGCTGAAGCACAACTATGGCAGGATGCTATGATGGAGGATTATCATGTTTAGAAGATGGTGCCAAAACCCACTTTGGAATCAGTGATTGATTCCAATTTCCATGCATACAGTTGTTGATGAAGTCTTCCTTGAACAAGGGAAGTACACCTTGAATATTCTGGAAGACCAAGATGAAGAGGGAGTAACTTGATTTGGCGGAGCACATCTTCCTTGGAAAGGAGTGACAGTTTTACCTGTTGCTTAGTGGGTATTCTCTTCATTCATAAACCAACCAGCAGATTCATCCCTTGATTTGTGTGCAGCAGCCTTCAGCAGAGTCGATTTCCAGCCTTGAAATCTGTACAGCTTTGATTGTTGTAGGTGTGGAGGGGCACTTAATGAAGGCACAGCAATAATAAGAGTTCTGTGGTAAAAGCATATGTACGTGCCATCTTTAGTAGGATTTTGTTATCTTTAGAATAAGTGCCAGACTTAGAATTGTTTTTCTTCAGTTTAGAAGCAGTCCCAGATTTAGATAGGTGCACGCTTTTCCAGATTTAGAACGAGGATAGGTGCACTGCTTTTGTGGTTATTTTAATGCTGGAATGCAGATTCTATTCGGAGTTTTAGGCTCATGCATGAGTCAGTCTCATCCATGCAGGATGGGCACAGTATTCCAAGGCCTAAGCACTTAATTTTAGTGTTTTGCCTTATCTAGGAAAGAACCCCTCTGGAGGAGTCTATATTCAGTATGAACCCTAGTCCTCTCTTAGTCTATAAAAGAGAGACCAGGTGACTTCTCTAGGTAGACAGAGATTTAGAGTTTTTGAGTTTTTGCAGTTGTAATTCAGAGTCATAGAAAGTGATGTGATGGATTGCTGCAAATTAAGCCTGCTGTTCGTTTTTCAGATTTATGTGTTTGCAGATGTAGCATCCTTTAAAAACTGTTTAGATAGATTAAGTAAGTTTTCAATTATTAGATTAAGGTTTAGTATTTAGGAGTGCAGATCTGCTACAATGTCGTGAAAATTTAACGCACAGCTCGCCTAATATATTTGGTTCTACCACGATACTGAACATTTTCAGATGTATATTCTATATGCATTCTTAGTGGTGACCTGATTTATGACCATGCTGACACTTTTACATGTTCATGGATCCATAATTCTTACTGGCCAGGATAGCAAAAGATGCATAAGCACTGTTTACTGGAATCATGAATGATTGCCTGTACTAAATCTCATACCATCTTGTCAATCTTGGCCTTTAGCAATGGGAATATCCCCACTTCAAAAAAAGTTGCCCGTACCGTACCCGTCCTGTACAGAAAATTCACCAATGTCGTACTGCTGCCGAATTCCGGTACAGCAAAGGCCGATTCGGCTGAATCTTGCTACTATGCATGGAGTTGTAACTATATTAATTAGAATGGAGTTATTCCGGTACAGCAATGGCCAATACGGCTGAATCTTGATACTATGCATGGAGTTGCACTATGCTAATTAGAACGGAGTTTTGTTTTGAGCCCTGAACTTTTGCAAGCTCAAGCTCAAAACGAAAATCAAGCTAGTGAGAGTTGCCTGCTATTCTAGGTGTTGAAAAGATGTCTAGACTCTAGAGTTGATTGGCCTGTGAGTAGGAAAGGGAAAGCTATCAGCATTTGGATTGCCTTTTCTCTTTTACTTTTTCCTTTATCAATGAATAAAAGTCTGTTAACCCTATCGAAATGTAAACAGGTAAAAACTGAAGTGTCTATACGGCATTTCAAGCAAAGAAAAAAACAATTAGTTATAGGTAACATGCATCTATTATAACGATTCTTACATATCAAGCACTTAACATCTAGTTTTGTCTGTTAGCAATGTAATCAGCTAAACAAATCAAAGGCTTAGCCTTTTCCACATCAAAAACAGAAATCTGATCCATTGCTTGCCTGTTGAGCTCTTGGGCAAATTCCCTTGATTTCTCAATCCCCAGCAACTTAGGGTACGTGACCTTATCAGCAACAAGGTCCTTGCCAGCAGTCTTCCCGAGCTCCTGAGACGATTTAGTGACATCAAGGATGTCATCAACAACCTGAAACATCAGCCCAATACAGCGAGCAAATCTCCTCAGCCTCTCGATGTCTTCATCAGACCCACCTCCTATAATTGCACCAATAACCACAGAAACCTCCAACAGAGCAGCTGTCTTGTGAACATGAATGTATTCAAGCAGATCCAGACCCACATTCGATAACCCACCACTGGAAGTATCCACAACCTGCCCTGCAACCAGCCCTTCAGACCCAATTGCCCTACCCAATTCCCAGATGACCCTCAACACTTTCTGTGCCTCAACATCCTTTGTAGAGCATGCAATATGCTCAAATGCAAAGGCCAACAAGGCATCGCCTGCCAGAATAGCTACATCCTCCCCAAACACCTTGTGATTTGTGGGCCTCCCTCTTCTCAAATCGTCATTATCCATGCAAGGTAAATCATCATGGATCAGAGACATGGTGTGAATCATCTCAACTGCACAGGCCGCCGGCATGACTGGTTCCTCGGACCCACCTACGAGCTCGCATGAAGCAATACACAATATGGGTCTCACACGCTTTCCCCCAGCCAGAAGCGAATACCTCATTGCTTCATGAATTTTTTCCGGGTGCCTCAGGTTTACACATTTGTCCAGAGCTTCATTGATGGCATTGGCCTTCGAAAACATATATTTTTTGAACTCAAATGCAATATGCTTCTCTTCATCTTTGTTCTCCGATTCATTCACAAGTTGTAATGGTGTCGTTACACTGCAATTGGGTCTCATCTTAATAAGAGATGAGCCAGGCATTGTCTTATAAAGAGAACCAGTTGTGTCTGGTGTTTTATCTGTAGTAGTCATCTGCACTAACGAAGTTTTGAAGCTGCACATGGGCATGCCCAGAGACATTGAATTGTTATTACGGGGGGAGAAGTGGAACCTATTATGAACACCCGGGTTGGAGAATATAATACTCATTTTGCTCAACTTTCACATAAAAATTAATCTCTTTCCCTTCCTGCGAAATCTATATGAACAAACCAAAGATTTACAAGACTCAGTGCCCCTTTGGCGATTCTACGGTCATTATTGGATGGGCATTACATTCAAATTTACTCAATGTAACTTCACTTGAGCACTGGAAGAAGAAAGTCAGTCTTTTATTGGACCAGTTGGAGCACTATACTATCAAATATGTATGGTGTATTTTCAATCACAGGGAGGACCTATCTAAACAGGGTTTAATTCTGGATTTTCAATCACAGGAAGGCCTATCTAACCAGGGTTTAATTCTGGATGAAGGCTTGCTGCAAATTACTCACTTTCATGAATTTAGGCCTCCATAAACTTTGACCGGCTAGCTCTATTTCAGACTCATAATTACTGTTTTGTGTATTATTTTGAAAGATGTATATTCTGGTAACACTTTTGTTTTTTAGTTATTTCTAATTGATAACTTGATGTATATGCAGTATATGTATTTTTTATTAGTAGTATAGGTTTATGAATATATTGACAAACTGAAAGACAGTTTCACTATCCTTGGGATAGGTTTATTGTAAATCCTTTTCCACCACCATCTTCAAGATAAGTTTATTGTAAATCTTTTTGATTCACTTTTATGAATAGCAAAAAGTTTTTTTCACATAAAAAAGTAGAAAATTGCAGAGAGGTGGGAAAAAAATTAGAAACTTTTCAAACTTTATCTTTTTAAACTAGATCCAATGAGAAGATGCCAAGCAAGCATAGTCTTATCCTTCTCGATCAGACGAGGACTCTACACATTTTTCTCAGTAATATAATACTCATTTTGCCCGACTTCCCATAGACATTAATCTTCCTCCATCCACGTGGAAAAATGCATGAAGGTGGGATACATTGTACCAATAATGTCTGAAATGGTGGAGTGATTTCGTGTCCTTATTTTTCTTTGTGGTAACATTTTCTTTCTTTGCTCTTTTAAGCCAAGTCCAATGAGAAGAGGCCAAGCAAGCATGGTCTTATCTTCGTGATGATCATCACCCTGAGTGGGAAGAAAATATTTTGTCAAAGTATATCAAAATAATTGTGCTCTTACTATTATGATGAATCTTTCTTTAAAATGACAAAGCACCATAATTGATGTGATTATAATAATATTTTTTATATATTATTTAGTATCATTATTTGACCATGGTTAATAATAAATTAACCAAAAAAATGATAGTGTGTGAATATTTTTTGGGAAATATAAATAAGTAAATTAGGAATCTACCCTCAAGGTGTAGATCAGATGGCGATACGGTGCATTATTAAGGCACTTCTTGTGACGTGGGTTCAAACTTTGATTGAGCCTTGTGTGTTGCACATGGCGCAGCATTGGTACGCTTAGGGATATAGTGGTAGCGGATCGGAATTGACCTCATGTTACACGAGTACGAGCCCAACCCCAATTGTCGATTCCCCTAGTTACAAAAAAGAAAAAGTAAATTAGGAATCCAAGTGGTTATGGCATGCAAACAATATAGGCGTTAAGGATGTCATGGTCTACAAAAGTTAAAGAGGGAAGCATGTGACATTGAGCTCCATTGTGAGGGACTTAACATCATGATAGAGTGGATTCAGGTTCACTTACAAGAGTGCAATTGTTTCATTTTTGTTTATGACTTATCATATTCTCAATAGTAAAGGGGTGAGGAACCTTATTGAAAGTAACTTTAAAACAATATTTTCAAATAAAGTCAATCGTGACAAACTAAACAAAATGCCAAAGCATCGTTTAGTTTCCCCTGGCCATCCAAGTGTCTCCAAGGGGTTGATTCCATGAGAGTGGAACAATAAAAAGAAAATGAAATTCAACATGAAACCATGCTCGAAAAACTCTTGTAGTGTGACATTTTAAAAAATACACTCATAATTAAAAGTCCTTCATCTCATAGAGATTATAAATAGGCTTCTCACTCCTCCATCACAAATTCCACCATGCAAGGCCTTCCTCATGCATGTACATTTTTGTATAGACAACCTTCTAGAATAATATGGCAAAGACCCTATAAAACAACTTTGTCAACACCAAATAGCTTTTGGGTGCAGTTCATAGTCCTTGACATGTGCCATTGTCGAGTGTTTGTATTCCACAAGTCCTTCCAAAAAAACAATCATTGCCTAGCCAACCTTTTATCTGCATAGTTTGCAAGAGTCCAATTCCCCCCCTAAAGACTAGAACATCTAGATTGGTTGGGATGTCAAATCCCAAGCATCATGAAGTCCCTCAAATTTCCAATAGAGTAATCCAAAACTCTTTTCTAAGCCACATACAATCTTGAGAAAAACCAAACCTTAGATCGCAAATGCCTTCACATTACCAATAATGTTAATTATCTTAAAAGGACCTTTAACCCCACTAGTATGTTGAGCTTGTTGAATTCAATCCTTGTCCACTGTTTGTATCACCCATTTATGGGTGAGGACCACTCCTTGGGCTATTACATTAGGAAAGCATGATTCCCCTTGAGCTCGAGGTAAGGTCATATGTCCCACATAACCAAAGGAAGCCCCTCTATTTCTCCTTTTTTTCCCTGGAGAAATCTCTAGAGCACAAACTTTAGGTGTCTATACATTGATTAAGAAGGAAAGAGACACAAGGAGTAATAGAAATGCCATGATCCTAAAACTATTTCCACCATTGTAATTCACCCAACAAGTGGCAAGTTAAGAATGGAGCAAGCTAGAAGTGTTTTTCAAATTTTTTATGATCCACTTATATTGTTCCACAAGAGAACCTTGTATGTTAAAGGGGGTGCTAAGATGCCAAATGATCACCCCAAGTTTGATGCACTTCCACTTCTAATTCAACCATTGTAGGGGTCATCCTACTTAATAATAAAGAAAACATATTTTTTCTCCTTACTAACAATTGCCCCAACAACTCAACAAAAGTATCCAAACATAACATCATGCCGTCAACATAATGTTAAGCAAGCTAAGGTGTTAGAGTTGAGTCATTTGCAAAATGGACATGGAGTTGGTTACCATATGGTAAGTAGATACCTTTGATTTTTCCTTGCATTCTAGCTACCCAAGAAATAACCAAGATCATCAATTATAATCACATAGAGATGTGGTGCCAATGGGCACCCCCAACAAATGGAACATTGCAAAGCAATAGGCTATGATGGCACACAATTCACACTAACTCTTATAGAGGCCCATGAGAAGAGTGTCGCCATAGATCAATGATACGTAGAGTTGAAACGAAGCCAACCTAACACATTGAGGATGAAGTGTTATTCAAATTTATCATAAACTTTATCAAAATCAATTTTTAGTAGGAGGGCCTTTTTCCCAATCTCCACAACCCACTCAAGGTCTTCATAAGTAGTTATATGATTATCTAGGATAAAACTTCCCTTAATAAAACTTGTTTACTCCTTGCGAACTATCCTAACCACCAACAATCAAATCCTCCCAGCTAAGGCATATGTTAGAATTTTACAGGAGACATTCAATAGGATGATTTTATGCCACATGCACAGCAAATCTCTTTTAACACCTTTAGGAATGAGTTTCATGAGGCCAACATTAACCAATTATCCCATACCACCCCCTTGATAGCCTCTTAACACATTTTGAAGTAGGGCCCACCATGTGCCACATATGTTTATTAAATTTAATTGGAAAACCATCAAGAGTTAGGGATTTCTCAACCTTGAGTTCATGGTTGAGTCTAATTCATCCATCTTAGGGTCTTAGGAGAGATAATTCCTCTGTAAGTTCCTTAACTTCAAAGGAAACAATTGATGGATAAGCTCCATGGCAATATCCCACAATGGGTAAAACCCTACAAAAGTGAATTTCGATGAAAATGATTTCCAAATATATGTTGAATTTATATCTCCTCAACAATAAGGCTACCACTAAGATTTTGTAAGGCTAAGATCAACTCATATTTGTTTGCAACTTAAGTGCTAAAAAGAGAAATTGATAAATCCATCGCCATATGCTCCTTAATCATCACCCCTTTGGCCTGTTTTTTTTTCAAGCAAAAATCATATTTCCATTCATATAGTTGAACCAAAATACAATCTTAAGTTGCTTCTTCAAGTAAAAATGATCCTATAGTCTATACCTAGTATAATCACCTACACTGAGATACTCATATGAGCACATTTCTTTTCAAAGAGTTCCTAATATCAAGTATGGGCCTTCAAAGCCAAGGATTTATACATAAAGCATCAAAAGAAAGTTATCAATAGGATTGGCATATTACAAACATCATATATGCAAAACTAGCTTAAAAGTCATGTAACACATATCGGTTGATCCTTGGGACCCGCCCTGCTTTAAAATCCCCCAACATAAACTAATTCTCCAGTTGAAGTAACCATCTTTTGACAACGTGTCCATGACTTAGTTATGCCCCCTATAGATGTGGACAAAACACAGTTGTTGGAATTGACTTGCTATGGCTTTGAACTATACAACCAAAGGGAGAAGATGAATATTACGAAGTATAAGATTGTCATTCATCCACTTAATAATAAGGCTAGAATCACTGAAAATCTAAAAGTTGAGTATGCCTACACTACATGCAAATTTTAAAAGAATGAACAATGCCATAAATTCCCCATAATTTTTCATGCCATAATCCTCGCCCCTTTGGCCTTATATTCTTCAAAACCATGTTTGTGATTCCAACACAAAGATCTTACTAAGACAACTCATTGAAAAGGTCCACCTCCGAGCTTTATCACATAACCTTCAGGTGATTCCAAACTTATTTTCATTGGCCTTGCTAAGTCTCATTAGCATCGTACCTCACCCTCTTAGAAGTTTCACAATATGAAAAAAGGGTGTGTCCCCCGCATCCCAAATGAGGGTGGCAGACAACTCATTAAAATGGTCCACCTCCGAGCTTTATCACATAACCTTCAAGTAAATCCAAACTTATTTTGAGTGGCCTTGCTAAGTCTCATTAGCATCATACCTCACCCTCTTAGAAGTTTCACAATATGAAAAAGGGTGTATCCCCGCATCCAAATGAAGGTGAGGCCACCGACCAAACTCTTACAACCGCGTTTTAATAATCTTCACACTCAAGCAAAGATAATACATTGGATACATGGTTCTCCACATATCAATGAAAAATATTTACATGTTGAAAAAATAATTTACAATCTTATCTTTAAAAAGGAAATCCTAAAACAAAGTTATAAAGTAAATAGTCATAGCGTGAGGCGTAAGAAAGTTATGATTTAGAGATGTCATGGTCTCCAATCAATTATGTAAAAGAAGAAGAATTCAGAAAAAATGTGCAGTTTCATTATATTAACAAGAGCCACGAGGTGGCAATGTCCCCGACGTTGGGAATAGTTGTTGCTATAAGATGGAAGCTATAGAAACAAGAATGTAGATACCGAAGGCCTTGTCTTTGGTTAATGTGACTAGGTAAACTCAAATCCAATAAAGTTAATTTCAGCCGAATCCAGAGCCCTCAATCAAATTTATAAAAAAGGTGAAAATAATCTGCAAACAAGTTGCATATTACTAAGTTGACATTGAATATGTTTTCAACTTAAAATTTATTACTCTCTCTCAAAGTGTGTGTTCTCTCAACTTTGTATTCAATAGATGTGTGTTGTAATCGTTGCATTAACAAGGAGGTTATCATATTCTCTTACAAGGTAGGTTATTATCTCTACAAATGTTATATTCCTATCTATGTATAGACCATTCCAAGGTGGTCGTTTTTGCATTGTTCTAACTAGTTGTTGCTTTGTACTTGATCTTGGGTTAACATATAGAATGCATGTATCCCATGCGAAACTAGGAGTCTAATACTTCTAATATATTTGCTTGATGCATATTTACTATAGTTTTCTTTGCATAAGTATCATGGTGAGGGGTGCCACTTTTTGCATTCATTTGTGCCCATAGTACCTGTGCCCATACTTCCATTAATCTCCGTCATATATTATGAACTAAGACACTAAGACTTGAGGGAAAGATTCTTCTATTTAATTTAATTATCGCAAAGAAGCCTTAACTTATCTGTAATTGTTAAGCTTGCTTAGTGATGACACCATTGTAATTTTAGCAATGGTCTAAACCCGTTAAGAAATTTAACCCCTTTCTATACCTTATGAAATTGAATTTCATTATCAAACCATAAAAAAATACACATTATGTATGAATATTATAATTTTTTCAACATTTTTTATTTAATAATCTTATGTAACATTGTGTTTAAATATTATAAAAATAAAAATATTTTTACTACATAATTTTATGTAAATGTGTGTTATATCTTTTATCTTATCCTTCACATCTAATCAATGCATATTTCCATATTAACAATGTGATGACATGTAAAAGCAAAATTAAAAACACAACCCAAATTGTTAAATGTATATTGCAAATATCAAACCTTTATGCAATTTGACTTAGTTACCATATAAAATTTAGAATGAAAATAATGATTTCACAATGTATATTAAATATTTTGAAAATAACTCTCAATTCCTCTCAACGTTAACCATTACCCCCATTATATTAAAATATAGGCTAATATAATAATAATGAAAATATATTTTTTGACTATGAAATCTATTATTTCAAAAAAGTTGAAAGTGAAAACAAAAAATATGTCAGAGCATGAGTTTACATAATACATTCAATTATTATTCTTTTATTACATGTGTCAGAGCAATTTTCCCAATGGATTGTTCTCGGGTGACTTCACAGATAAAATGGCCCAATGAAGCATTAAATGATTAATCTTAGCTATAAACCCTCCTGTGATTTGGACGTGAACTGACCCACCAAGTTTTAAAAAGGAAAACCAACAACCAAGGGACGAAGGGAAGCGTGTAACTTTGAAGTCGGTAAACTCATGCATCGATCGAGATTATGTCCTACAGGGCAGAGACGCTGACGTCTATGTGCCGCCGGCCCTTGGGCACCAAAGCCCGAGGAAGACGTCAGCGATCCTGCACCATTGAAATGTTAAATAAATAATTTAATTTAAATAAACTTTAATATAAAAAATCAAATACTATGTTAAACTTGATATGTTTGAAAATATTTTTTTGTACATGGTAAACTAATGCCCCCTACCGAAAACATAATGTCGGGGACATAATAACTAAAAATAGTAGATGATGTCAAGACTACTTTTGGCCCTCATGCCTTAAAGTTCAAATAGTCCTAACGACTCAAGATTTTACGGTTGGCATGCCTATAAATCAATGGACTGTTCAAGCGCCAAAAGCAGGGTAGGTAGGAAATTCAATGACTTTTCAAGCACCAAAAATAGGGTAGCTAAGGGCAAAAACCTTTAATTCAACAATATACTCCAAACAAAAAACGAGCCTTACTATGCAAAACCAAAATAACCTTAATTTTGACACAAAAGCTCACAAATTTAACGGATATAATGCCTGAGCATCATCAATTAAATTTCTTTTAAAAGCCTAGCTGCATAAGCAACTTATATGCACAGATAATTTTTTCACAACTAAATGCCTAATGCGAAGCAAAAATAATTAATTAATTAAAAAGCTCTTCTTTGAGGCCTTAAATGCTTACTAAATTTTCACAAATTTGACCACTGAAATGCCTGATTCTCGTTGATTAAAAAACACCAAACTTCATAATAATATACAGACATAGAGATTTTTGAAGGTAAATGCGAAATGAAGCCAAAAATATAGTTAAGCAAAGAAGGAAAAAACAAAACAAAATTGAAAAACTGTTAAAGTCGCAAGACATTGAATCCATAAATTCATAGTTAAAACCACAAGATTTGATAAGGCACAGTCATTTCAACTAAGTAGATTTTTTAATTTAACGCCTAATACCTTACAGACTCCAAAAACACAAATTTAAACATAAAAATTCATCTTGACAACCAAAGTTGTAGCTCCTCGAAGCCAAATCCTTGAGTGATTTAAACAACCGAAAACTCAATAAAGTGGCTACCATTGCCAAGCGAAAACGACGATATTTACCTAAAAATGTTTTGAAACCCTTGCGTTGACTACAGAAACATCTGCACCAGAGAGTTCTAAAAAAAATTCGGTTCAAACTTCAAGCTGCCTTACATGAATCCAATTCAACATCGAAGGCTTTATACGCATAATTTTTTATTTAAAATCAAGATGGGCTTTCCCGATCCAATGGTGACGAAGATGATCCGAAAAATCTGGAAGCATCAGGACCGACAAATAAATTTGAAGGCGAATCGAGGCAAATGGGAAAAAATTTACTTGTTATTCATAATGTCTTTGGTAGAATTGAATTGGTGAAAAACTTATTTTTATAAAATTAATTTGTGAATGTGGTAGACTGATAATAAAATAAAGGTTTTTTTGAACCACAACACAAACTCAAATGTTTTAACATGCAACGCAATTGGATTAAAGAACATACCTTACCAATGAGCACCACATCGAAGAAGCCACAGCACCTTGTCTGTCTATTGGAATAACAACCGAGAAGTAAGAGAAAACCATAGCACCCCGGCACACCGGCACTCGGCGAGAAGACCATGATCATGTTCTTTTCTCTAGCAATCAGCAAAATCGAAAACGTGACGACACCCGCAAGAGGCTAGAAATTCACAACTATCATGGGGCTCAACCACCAGCAAAAACCACCAGCCAAAATGAATACAAGAACATTCGAGCACACAAGCACCACACCAGGAAACAAACACTAAACTCACTACCACCATATCAATGCTAGAAAATGCCCAAAAAACGAATGGAGAATGAGTAAAGAAAAACCATCGGCCCTGCCTTCGAGGCCCGTCCCTTGAAGCCCATTAACAACAGTTGAACATCAATTAAGACTCCGCATTAACAACGACCGAACATCAATTCAGGCTCTACAACTTGCATTTAATCCAAACGACAAGACAAACGGAGAAGCGAAATCCCAACACAGATCGGCATTAAAACTAGCAATTGTCCATTTGATACGGTCTCGACCAACTGTCCTCTCCCTCCGTAGACTACTGCCCTCCACACACACCATTCGCAATGAAAATAGTACGCATTGCACCATACTTAATGTACTTCCCTCCAATCAAAGGACCGATAATTATTATTTTTTTTTAAATTATAAATAAAAAAATCAAAACCCTTCATTCAAAACCCTTGCCGGCACGAAAGAACCATATGCTGCATTTAAAACAGTATGACGTCATGATGCCACTGGGTCCTAGGGCACAAGAACCCAGGCAAGCGTCATTACTCAGGGCGCCAATCAAAACTTCACAAATCAATATTTTAAAACTTCAAAAATAATTCCATTTTTCTAGGTGTATAGTTCTACTATAGGCAAATATGAAAATTGCAACTTCCCCTTGGATTAATGCTCCCAACCGAAAACATAATGTGTGGGACATAATAATGTAACCACATTCGCCATGCATAAGCTTTACATCAATATATGCAATATGTAGACAGTAAAAACCAAAAATATCACTATGTACTAGTAGTAATTAGCAAATAGGAAATTGATTTGTGGTTTTTATTGCTTTTAACTTTAAAATATAAATCAATCACATCAAACTATTTATTTTTTATTTTTCAATATTTTAAGTTTTATTTTTCCAATATAGAAAATGTTATATTACAACCAATCAAATACTTGCTCTCATTTCAAGTTTGAAATCTTTGCTTGGGAGTTAAGGGATCATAAATTTCATTAGATGTTAGTATTCATATGTGAAGTAATGTAGAAAATGATATATTACAACCAATTAAATACTTGGGTCTCATCTCAACTTTGAAATCTATGAAATCTTTGTTGGGGAGTTAAGGGATGACAAATTTTATTAGATGTTGGTATTCATATGTGAAGTAATGTTATTCTTTATTTACAATTAATAGTTTTAAATGATTTTACATTTACATAAGGTTGTATTGTATTTATTAGTTGGTTATGTTGATAGATAGTATCTTTTTTGGAGATGTTTTTATGGGGTATTTTGGGTTTCTCTGGGGCTGCGGGTGGTTGACCTCATGTGACAATGTTGGAGTGTCGGTGTGGGAAGTTTTATTCTATTGCCTGGGCTGCTTTGTTTTCCCCTTTTTTCTCTGTTTGTCTGGGCGGTAATCAGAGGGAACCACGTGATATTGTCAAAAAGGGGTGGTTTTTTCTTTCTTATTAGAATGGTATTGGGGACTGTGGGTAGTTGACCCATGTGACTGTGCCAGAGTGCCAGTGTGGGAAGGTTTATTCTATTTCCCGGGCTGCTGCTTTTCCCCCCTCTTTTTTCTCTATTTTTTCTGGGTTGTGATCCGAAGAATTCATGTGACATTGCCGGAAAGGGGTGGTTTTTGCTTTCTTTCGAGCATGGACATGGGAGAACCTCCTACTCAGAATATTATGATCCTTTTATCCCCGTCGTCGACGGATTACTGGATCGAGGAGAACGGAATTATGTAATTGGATGCATTTTATAAGGAGTTGCTCAAAGGAAAATGAACCATGCCGACAGGTGGGGAACTGACTTCTCCTAGAGGCATCCACGTTTTGAAAAAGGACAACTGTCAAAAAAAGGGGGGAATGGCTCTTTAGAGGGTTCCTTGCCTTCTTTCGACAGTGTCCGGGGAGCTCATTCTAATAAGGGTGGGGGTCATCACCAAGGCCCGTCCAGGAGCTCAAAGAGACGCCTAGAGAAGTGGAAAAGTTGTCCGGGGGAACATTGGCTTACCTTGGGACGGGATATTGGACTGGAGGAGCTGGTAGAGTATAATATGATAGCTTTAGTGGAAAAATTCTCTTACAAGGCTATGAATTGGAAGGAGATCATTCATTGGGTTTCACAGGTCTAGGGCCCATTATTGGATTATGTCCCCAAGGTTTCAGTTCTGGCTCGTGGCTAGTATGGATTTAAATTTCAGGAAGAAGACCATGCTTCTCTCATTCTTGGAAAACTGTGGTTGAAGGGTTTAAGAAGCTTGATGCTGTAATTGGTGGCATACATATTTTGACCCAGATCGGGCTACGATTAGATTTTGCCATCTTTGGGTTCTCCTTCCTGGATTCCCTTTAGCTATGTGGAATCGTGGGGCCTTTGAGGTGGTGGGAAACAATCTAGGTCGCTTCCGTCATTTAGAGGAGGAGATTCTGAATGGGGTTGATAAGATGGTGGGTTGAATGTTGGTTGAGGTCAACATTTCTCTTGGGCTCATAGACATTTTGCACATTGATTGGCATGGCCGTAGAATTGCTCAATTCATTGACTATTGGGGTATTGTGTTCCGCTGTTCGAATTGCAAAGCGGTCGGTCACTTGTGGCATCAATGCAAAGGGGTTGCTCCGTCAAAGGGGATGGCATCAGAGGATTCGCTTTGGTCATCAGAGGACGGTAGTGAGCAGGAGATGGACATGGTTGGTGGCCTGAATGGATACTCTAATCGTTTTCCTCCTTTGGGATCAGACTCGTCGGATATCATGAGTAAGTTGGAAGCTTATGACCCCTCATTTTATCATTATTTAAATGAGATGGAAAAATACTTTATAAAATATTTAGAAGTTAAAAGTTTGGGAAATGGGAACCAAGTTGATCGACACTATGATTCCTCCGTGTCTTCTCATGATAATACCCTAGGAAAACCTAACCAGAATTGTTCTGATGCCATTTTTGTTGGTCCACATCTTCAGGATGGTGTTCCCCTGGGTCTGGTATCTTCCCGTCGAACATTATACTTATCTCCTTTGATATTGAGGCCACATCTTTCCCTTCCCCTATCGATGTCCATTATGTTCTTTCGTCTCATCCCCTTGATATTTCTTCCCATCCTCTGCCATGTTAGTCGACTAATATCTCGGTTCCTAGGGTGTCGTCGACTATTTTACTGGTTCCATCGTATTGTGAGATGGAAAAAAAATCTCCCATCCCCACCTATTTAAAAAATAGGGTTGTGGAGTTGGACCAAAATTTGCAGCCAGATAGGTTAATACAACCTCCTCTTTCTTTGGGTACTTCTAAAGAAAATAAGGGAGCGAGGATGGGTGGCCTCGCTCCTGATTTCTCTCCATTAAAGATGCATAGTGCTCGAAAACAACAAGAAATTGTAAACTCGGTCAAATCGGTGGTGGATGTTCCTCATCAAAATATTATTGATACCCTTTCCCTAGACTCCAGGGCTCTTAGAGGAATTAAAGTCCTTACTCGGGGTCATCGATGATTTTATTTTCTCTGAATATTAGGGGAGTGGGGGGCCTCCCCAAACACCTGGCCCTCAAAAGAGTTTTGCAAATTATAAATCCAGACTTGGTCTTGCTACAAGAAACAATGGTGAGTGAGGAGAATGTCGAGTGTTTTTTTATTAATATTAATCCCAATTGGAAGATGTGTGTTGTGGGTGCGGTTGGTTTATCTAGTGATACGTTGGTTTCTTGGAATCCTCAGGTCCTGGACTTGAACCCGTTCAAATTTGACACCCAGGACCAAGGAGGAGAGCCAACAAGTGGTCAAGAACATAAACAAGATCAAGGACAAGAATAACAACAAAATGTTGATTTTCCAGCAAGAGAGAAGAGGAAGAATCCCAACACAGCCGTGCTGGAGGGATCACAAAGAAAGAAGTTGTTGACACAATGACTATCGACAGGAGTTCACTTCGCGCTGTCATCAACAAAGCATTGACCAAACTCCCTTACGCATTGGCCCAAAAAGGTTTTACCCTTTCTAGCAACACCCGCAGAGTGAGTGAAGTCTCAGCCGAGATGCACAAGGGGGATGCAGGAACCAAGTTTCTGTAGTGGAGTTGAGGACATGTATTAAATACACATTGGCCTCGCAGAAACCAGAGATTATGTCTTCACACTATACTAACATTTCATCATTCGCATCTTTATTAATCGCAGCATCAACACATAATAAACATTCGCATCAACATGATCTAATTACTCATAACCAGCAAAAACCCATAGAGCAATTAAACATCTCAGAAACATTCGCATTCATCATCTCACAGAAACAAGGACAGAGATAGAACCATAATCAAACTTCTTCATGCATTCATTAAAACCTGCGGAATGACCTTCGCAGAAACAGTCAATACATCATATCGCGGATACAAAACAGATCAACAACTGGATCAAAACTTGGCAAATCGATTACCCTATTCATCACCGATCTGGATGGCCTTAGGCTTACAATCATACTCCTACTTGCACATGAACACTACGCGCATAAAATATTTTAGATATAAATCATGATGTCTAAATGCACATCAAGCTAACATCACCTATCGTGGATACCTGACTCAGTCAGAAATCTATGCCATGATGCAACCATGACGCAACCTTGCATCGCATGTACCTGTCTTTTCCTATCAGACTTGACGACCCATCAGAGTACATGCCATCCATAAACATAATCATACGCATTTAATAATCATTTCATAATTTCATATCATTCATAAACATTCGATCATCAATGATTCCTTTTATAATTTCAAAATAACATATTCATTAATAATCATTGTAACATTGTCTCATAACAAATAGTTCTCAAACATTTATCTTTAATACTCAAAGTACCAATTCTACACATAGATGGGTCATTCGAAATCAAATACCCCAAAAAATAACACAACATAAATATCTAAATATGAATCCACACATAATTAGGCCATTCAAAACTAAATGCCCTCAAATAATAATGTCACAACAATATTAAAAATCGAAAGTAGGCCATTCAAAACCAAATGCCCTCAAATAATAATGTCACAACAATATCAAAAATCGAATGACAAAAACGGGGCACTACAATTTGTAATGTTTGAAAAGTTCAGCATCACTTTATCTATTTTTATTAGTTTATAGATACTGAAAAATTGAGTCTCGCTTTATCTTTATTTTCATTTGTACATGTTTGAAAAGTTCAACATCACTTTATCTTTATTTTTCATCGGTACATAGTGAAAAGTTGAGCATTTTGTAGATGTCAAAAAGTTGAGCATCACTTTGATTATTGGTGAAAATATATTTTTTCATTTGTAGATGTTGAAAAGTTGAGCATCGCTTTAATTATTGGTGAAAATAATTTTGGTTAAGTATTGTCAAGCATTTTATTATCATGATGTAAAAACTAATTAGTACTTTATATGTACGAAATAGCGAGAATATGAGAGCTTGACTTATAAAGAGGATGGGTAATAGCTAAAGATTGCGGCATAGACCACATGATCATTAGTTTTTATTAGTAAAGATATTATAGTTGTCCCCCCTAAAATTAATGCTTAAATATAGTGGGAGAAAATGATTAATCACGAAGAAGGAATTTTATGCAATGTCTAGTTTGAATAAATCCCCTTATGAAAAAGATAGATTATCAAGGAGACCCACCCCTCATCAATTATGTAACATTTAAAAAAATGAAGGGAGAACTTCTTAAAATAAAATTTAATTGCATCATGGCAAGGAAATCAAGAAAAGGGCACTTATTGTTAACAAAGCTCTACAAATGTAATGAAATTAAAAGTTGTTGGCCCGGTTTTGCAACCAGGCTTAGTGCTATGGGCACCTGCTAACTAGTAGCAGCAGTTTCAAATAGAAATAAACAACTAATTAAACTAAACAAAACTAATCATGGATCTTATGCAAGAATCTAAACAAATAATGTAAACATTTAAAAAACAAGAACAAGAAGATATTAAAGAATGAACTTGTATTGAAAAATGGGGGCAAGCAAGTGCTTGCGATAATACCTTCAATGGTGAAGGTTGATGTTGAATGGCTCCAATGGTGAGCAGCTCCAATCTCCAATGGGTCTTTTCTCCAAGGTTGCTTCAATGGCTAAAATGCTCAAGGGAGATTTCAGCAGCATAAGGATGAGATAATGGATGGATGTGAAATGAGGAGCCACTACCACCTTTTTATAGGTTTTGGTGGTGGGGAATACCATTTGTGGTTTTGTGGAAACCAAATGGTATTGACCAACATGGTTTAGGTACTTTTCCCTCCTTTTTCCTTTTTTGAATAAAATTAATATTTTAATTCCCTTTTTAATATTTTTGGGAATTTGGACCCTTTTTGAGGTTTTTTTATGCTTTTTTAGGAAAAATAATCTTTTTTAATGGAAAAAGGGGTGTATTAAGGTCTTTTGGTGACCTTTTATTGGTTTCAGAGGCTCAGATGGTGGAAAAGTGGACAAATGGGTCATGTGAATAAGGGAATGAGCTAGTGAACACTTTTTAGGTGTTAACAGATTGCCCCCTGATGTGTGAGGGCAGGAGCTCATCGTATGGCCGATAGACATCATAGTTCTTTTGTCTTTTTTTTTCAGGGGTTTGGGAAGGAGAAGAGACCGATTGGAGACTGGAGCCACGGCCCTTGGAAGCTGCAAGAAACAAAAAATATTACATGGCCTCAATATGAATGAGGTATAATCTTTGATAATGGACGAGGCGGGCATTCCCATGCTCGTATCAAGACATACACATAACAATTAGTCCCAAGAAGGGGGATCTAATACATAAAGAATCTACTGGTACACCATAATGGTCCAGGGGGGACATTATTTTGGGATGTACTCCTGATCATAACGGATCTCAATAACTGATACACTGGAATAACTGAGGAACTGCTGAAACGGAAGGTGTCCAACATCTGTAGGGACTCAAAGACTATGAGTCATCTCTGAGAAATAATGGAACTTTATATTCAAGGGAGTATGAAACTGGGGTATATCTGAATACTGTCGCCATGCGCAACCCGGATATCTATAGAAAAAGTGTAACTGGTGTTATCCATAGGAAGACTCTCAAATGTGGAGGAGTCAGGAGGTACCCGGGGTCTTCGACTAATAAGTGAAACGGACGAATACCCTGTGCAAGTCTCAACGATGCGATCAAGGTGTTGTAGTCGAGCATGTGAGAAACAATCATTTGGAGAGGCACTGAAGATTCCTCTCGAAATGACTCGTAGGCACTCATCATAAATGGTGATGAGTCCAAGACATAGGGACCTCTAAGTCTATCCTCTGGAATCAATGTGGTTGTCGTCGACAGAGGGAGACCAGCAACTAACAAGGCAATGATGTTTCCTTGATAGGAGCACGAGGTGTAAAACTGAAGTGTTGTAGTACTGATGGTAGGACTGACATACTTGTGGGAATGGGAAATAACTAGGTCAAAAAATGGGTAGAATCAAACTTCCTTTGTTCAGAGCATGATGGCATGGTTGACCTGGTAGCGTAGGGAACTGACTTGTAGGTGTGGGGATCATTGCTTTGACTGAATTTATATATTGACGCTGGGGGGGAGGACGAGCTGATAGGTGCTGTCGAGGGATTATCAAGGTGACATACTGCAGAATACTTTGAACAAAGGCGACCAAAATGGGGAAGCTGCCATATGAGTAGATGTGATCTGTCGTGGCGCCAAGAGGCACCATTGATTCCTTCTTCGTAGTTTTAATGAGCTCCAAGAAGGGATAAAAGTGTGCTCTGAAATGGTACGGTCCTGTGGATTTTGTGAGCCCAGGACGGCTCATGCTCATGGTTGCTTTCATATTTAGAGAGTCTGAAAACGGTAAGTGGACTTTATTGGTGTTTCTTTTTCGTAAGTTTAGTCTCCAAGGCCCGAAAAAGCATAAAATGATGCAGATGGAGAACTCTTCTAGCCGATGTGACTAGAGTATACCTTTTTCGTAATTAGTCTACGAGGTCCAGAAAAGGGGTAAACTTATACCAGGTAGACAACCTTTCAGATACGTTTAGCGAGCATGAAAGGAAGCAAGGTTGCTCGGCAATCTTTTCATTGTTTTTAGGAGTCAGAAAAGAGCTTAACAGAAACTCCCTAAGTGCCTTTTTCGTAAAAAGGGGTTGCTCGGCCCGAAAAAGGGATAAAATTATATCGAACAAAAAGGTAATGACGATGGCGAGAAAAGATCTCAAGCATCGTCATCAGAGCGGAAAATTGGATCCAGTGACATAAGGATTGTCAAAAACGGAGAAGGGCCGATGTGGCACGCAAACCGAGGCTATGTGGCGGGCATGGAAAAAATGTCGAAAAAATCTAATGGTGAGAGCGAGAAATGAACTCAAACATCAGCACAAGCGCGGAAAACTGAATCCGGCGATATAAGGCATGTCGAAAACGGAGAACGGTCGATGTGGCACGCAAACCGAGGTGACGAGGGGGCCTGGAAAAAATGCCCTGACAATCAGGACGTGGCCGCGAGAAATGATCTCTAGCATCATCACGAGCGCGAAAAACTGAATCCGGTGATATATGGCACATCCAAAACGGAGAACGACCGATGTGGCACGCAAACCGAGGTGACGAGGGGGCATGGAAAAAAATGCCCTGACAATCGGGACGTGACAGCGAGAAATGATCTCAAGAGTCATCACGAGCGCGGAAAACTGAATCCGGTGATATATGGCACGTCCAAAACGGAGAACGGTCGATGTGGCACGCAAACCGAGGCCACGAGAGGGGCCAAAAAATGGTCAAAAAATGGACCCCATGAAAATGGGAAAAGGAAGGAACCTGCATGAAGTTCTCTCTGTGCTGATTCCAATGGTACCAACGGTTTGAGAAATGGACTTCGTATGATCCCGCAATGGTTGTTTGAAAATTGGTGGAATTCTATAAATGGGGCGTGGGGCCCAAATGACATGTCATTGTTACGTGCGAGTTTGATAGAGTTGTCAGAGCTATTTCTCGATTTCTGGGAGATTTCACCGTTGGTTTTCGATTTAGCGAGTTGCAGGTAACTCTATTTGCCTTAGCTTTGTCAATTATGTCTTTTTTGTTTGGCGGCGGGTCCCCGAAGGCCGCGAAATTCCACGTTGACTCTCCAACGTGGAATATCGCGGGTTTCGGGGCTGTTCCTGCGATGAACCGCGTGGGTTTTAGGCCGACAGTCGCGATGTTCATCGCGACTGCGAGGCTGGAACCCGCGATGTTCATCGCGGGTTCATGGGGGATAGTCGCGATGTTCATCGCGACTGTCCGACCAAAACCCGCGATGTTCATCGCGGGTTTTTTCATGGATCCCGCGATGGTCATCGCGGCTTTTGGTGGAAAAGCCGCGATGGGCATCGCGGCTTTTTGTGTAAAAGCCGCGATGGGATTTTTCTAAATTTTTTATGCTAGGGCTAAAAATTTCTTCTGTTTTTCTGGCAGGATGTTGAGGAGACCACAGTCCTCGTGGCGGGAGCGAGAGATCGATGGTGATATTATGGAGAGGATTCTGACGGATGCAGGGGTGAGACAGACTCTTGCTATGAGCGGACTTTTGAAGTTCGCTCAGATCCCGCCTATTCGTTCAGTGAGACGGCTCCTGAACAAGCTTGTGCGTTGGTGGGTGCCAGCAGAGGGTGCATTTATCATTGGGGGTGAGAGGTTAGAGATCACTCTCACGGATGTTTATTTTTTGACTGGGTTGCCTCGCTTGGGTGAGGTGGGTGATATCTTGCCGAGGTTGCCTCCAGGTGTAGATATGGAGGATCTGTTACAGACTTTCTGTGTTGATGATGCTATTTTGGTGAACAGCTCTATTAGTCTGAGATCCCTACGTGAGTGGGATATGCGAGCTGTTGGTGCTTGCGTTCTGCGTATATTGGGTGCTGCTGCGCCACATCGTATGTCTGGGGGGCAGACGATGATGGTGGATTATGTTCTTCAGGGTACTTATTATGCCTGGGGGCAGATGTTTCTGGCTGGTGTCCGGAGAGATCTGGACAAGGCCATTAGAGAGGGAGGCGAGTTTTGTTATGCCTCATTTTTATGCTGTTTTTTCTTCGAGCGGGTGCCGACCTTGCGGCCACGGGTACCCATTCGTGCTGGTCTTCCGAGTGAGCCTCGTATGATGAGATGGGGGCAGATGATGCCTCGTGGTGGCGGTGGTGTCCGCGGTTACTTCACGGAGGATTTCTATCAGCAGTGGGAGCAGATGCCTCTTGTTATTGAGGACTACCCTTATGCCGGCATGGACTATCGAGGTGACCCAGAGATGCCTCGTGCCCCAGGACAGGCCTGGAGTTTGGACGGTATGTTTTGTGTTTTGTTTGATATTATATCATATGTTGTTTGATTTATCATTGATGATTATTGTTGTATAGTATGTGATGGCTTACTTGCTTTGTGCAGATGTGGGTCCAGTGCCACCACCTGACTACGTGGCTCGTCAGGGGCGGGCGATGGTGGTCGCCCATCCACCTGCAGCGGTGCCCCCTCCGCGTGGTGGAGGATATGAAGCTCGTGGGCGAGGGGTTGGCCCTCACGATGACGCCATAGATGGTGTCAGACAGACCTTTGCTCGGATCCTAGCTGGACTCCCCGAGGATGGTTGGAGAGACCTGGATCGGGATATTTTGCAGGGTTGTTTCGGTGCGCCACCTGAGTGGCAGTCGCTCCTATTGAGGACAGCGGTGTTCGTGGCGAGGCACAGGGATGGTAGACGAGATGCTCCGGCAGGGCCGGCTCAGGGGAGGATACGTCTGCGGGACGATCCAGCGGGGCCGGCAGAGCGGAGAGTTCGGGGTCGCCATGACCCGGTGGGGGAGGAGCCGGAGGATCCTAGGGATCCAGATGAGTAGATATATTGTATCTGCCCCCAAATGCTGATGAGCATATGGGGAAGCATTTTTGTATGACAGATGTATTTTTTGTATATCGGGTGCTGAGGGCACCTATGACATGTTGACTATTTGGCTTTTATATATATGTGGATATATATTGGGATATATTGTCGTGTATGCACGTGGATGCACCTTTGTCTTTTATATGCCCGTGGAGGCACATGTTATGTACTTGGATGCAGTATGTTGTTTTATTTATGTATGCCCGTGGAGGCATATGTTATGCACGTGGATGCATTATTTGGTTATTTATTGTATGCCCGTGGAGGCACATGTTATGCATGTGGATGCATTTTGTTTATAGATATGCCCGTGGAGGCACATGTTATGCACGTGGATGCATTTTGTTTATGGATATGACATGATGTGATTGGTGTGCCAGTCGAGGACATTGTTGGCCATATTATCTGCTACACTATTGAGGTGTCTTGGGACATGTGTGAATGAAATGGATTCAAACTGTCTAACCATTTGTTTAGTGCACAGAAATTTTCTGAAAAGACAAGGATCGCGTACCTGGTAATCATTGTTGAGCTGGGAAACTAGGAGCTGTGAGTCCAAGAAAACGTTGAGGTGACGGATGCTCATTTGGAGAGCAGCATCCAGGAGACCGATCACGGAATCGTATTCAGCTTGATTATTGGTAGCGGCACCTAAACATACTCCGTCAATGTGAATTAACTCATGTGAAGGGGAGTATATTACCCAAGCTGCGGAGGCGAGATTGGGAGACCAACGGCTTGCACCATCAGCGAAACCGACATGGCAGAGTGGAAGGGGCTCCATCTGTGGTCATGCAGAGAAAAACAAATATTTAGGTTTTTTGAATTTTTTGTGAACAAAGAAAGTATGCCTATACTAAAATGGACGATGGTGTCCATCAGATTTTCTATGGGTAAAATCATTTAAGGTACAACCCATTGCGTGGGTTGCGTAGGGGATTGCCTTCTGAATCGGTCAGAATGTATGCCCCCTGCCCGAGGAAAGTTTGTATGATGTAGGGGCCTTGCCACATAGACACGAACTTTCCCTTTCCGGTTTTATCATGAGCTTGATCGTAAGCGAGGACAAGGTCTCCCTCAGAAAAGGTTCTTGGGTGGACGTGTTTGTCGTAACTTAGTTTCGATCGTTGTTTAGCTGCTTCCATGTTTTGAATGGCTGTGCGCCGATCTTCATCGGCCTGCTCTAGGAGTAGTAAACGTTGCTCGATCGGGGAAGTGTCCGGTAGGAGTTCAACGGCGATATGTAAGGCTGGGATCTGGCACTCAATAGGGAGGACGGATTCGACACCATGAACTAAATGGAAAGGGGTAAAACCGGTGGCGGTTTTGGTTGAGGTGCGGTAGGCCCATAGTGCCGGGAAGAGCATGTGGTGCCAATTGGATTTGTGCTTGTCTACAGTACGTTGGAGAATGGTCTTCAAAATTTTATTGATCGCTTCGACTTGGCCGTTTCCTTGGGGATAGTAAGCGGAAGAGAAATGGTGTTCAAATTTCAACATGGTTGATAATTCCTTCCAGACGGCATCTTCGAAGTGAGAGCCGTGGTCAGAGACTAGTTGCTGTGGTACTCCGAAACGAGCGATAACATGGTTGAAGAAGAACCGTGCTGCAGTGTCGGCTTTGCAATTATAGGTCGGCATGGCTTCTGCCCACTTGGTGAAATAATCTACAGCCACAACGATGTGTTTGTGACCGCCGGCTGACGTGGGGTTGCAGTCGAGGAAGTCGATGGCCCATTTGCAGAATGGTCCAACAGTGATGACTGGATGAAGGGGGGCGGGGGGGGGGGGGTTCTTGCTTTGGGGGCAAATAATTGGCAGTTCTGGCAATGCTTGACTGCGGTGATGCAATCAGTAAACAATGATGGCCAAAAATAACCGGCCCGGATGATTTTCTGGGCGGTGGCCATGCCGGAGAAATGGCCTCCACAGGCACCGCTATGACAATCATTGAGGACTTGTTCTGCCTCACTATGGGATAGGCAGCGGCGTAAAATGGTATCAACGCCGCGTCGGTAAAGTACATCCCCTATCAAGAGGTATCGGGGGGCGTGGTGTCGTATGCGACAACATCCATCACGATCGATGTGTGGTCGAAATTTTTGCGTACGAAGGTAAGTCAAAATGTCTCCGTACCAAGGGTCGTCAGACGAAATGATGAAGATCTGCTCGTCAATCAGGTCCGTTTGGATATCGGGTGATGTTGAAGAGGATGGGAGGTCAGTGATGAGGTGAGCAAGTGCGAGGGCTTTAGTGCTTTTGGGAGTTTTGAAAGTGAGGTCATATTCCTGGAGGATAATGACCCATTTAGCAACACGACCTTGTAGGAGCCACCGGGTGAGGAGATAGACCATAGGGTTGGAGTCGGCCACGACCGTGGTATGACTGAGTAGGATGTAGTGTCGCAATTTTTGTACGGAAAAGACTACAGCTAGGGCTAATCTTTCCTCGTATGGGTAATGCAGAGGTGGGCCAGACAAGGTCTGGCTGACGTAATAAATCACATGCTCTCGGTGGGAGGCATCTTCTTGGACCAAAACTCCGGACACAGCATATTCAGATGCCGAGACATAAAGGGTGAAGTCTTGAGAGAAATCCGGTGGGGATATCAAGGGGGCTTGTGTGAGAGCTTTCTTGAGGGCTTCGAATGCCGTGTCTGCTTGCTCATCCCAAACAAAGGGTATGTAGGTACGAAGTAAGCGTAAGAAACCGTGGACTTTGGTTGCATAATCAGGAACGAAGCGCCTAAGGAAATTGGACCGCCCCTATAGACTTTGGAGCTGCCGAAGCGTGCGAGGAGGCGGAAGTTCTAAGATGGCTTTGACTTTCAGGGGATCGACAGTGATTCCGTCTTGGGAAACAATGAAACCCAACAACCGGCCTACCGGGACGCAAAAGACACACTTGTGTGGGTTCAAGCGGATTTTATACTTGCGACAACGCAGGAAAACTTGCCGGAGGTCATTAAGGTGGTCTGATCGTTTCCGGGACCGGGCTGTGAGGTCGTCAAGATAGACTTGCAGGATATGGACCAAGTCATGAAAGCAATAGGTCATGGCTCGCTGGAAAGTGGCACCAGCATTTTTAAGGCCAAATGGCATGACGCGATAGGCAAAGGTGCCCCATGGGGTGGTGAAGGCAGTCTTGTACTGATCCTACTTGCGGATGTGAATCTGGTTATATCCGGAAAACCCGTCCATGAAGGATAGGACTTCATGGCCCGCACACTCATCAATGAGTTGGTCAATGAATGGCGTGGGGAAATTGTCTTTTGGACAAGCGTGGTTTAAATCGCGGAAGTCAGTGCATACTCTAAGGGTGCCTTGCTTTTTGTTGACGGGAACGGGGTTCGACACCCAGGTGGTGTATAGAATAGGGTAAATGAATCCTGCTTTGCGAAGTTTTTCGACCTCAGCTTTAACAGCGGGGAGCTTGGAAGGGTGAATGGATCGCTGTTTCTGACGAACAGGGGGTACCTCCGGCCATGTATCAATGTGATGTTCAATAATGGCGGGGTCGAGACCAGGCATCTCAGTATAGGACCAAGCAAAGACATCGCGGAACTCTTGAAAGAGCCTTTTGTACGACTGAGTTTCTGCTTGAGTGCAAGATGCGCCCAGCGAGATGAGCTCAGGCTTCCCTGGTGTCGTGGAAATGTCTATCTGTATAGTGGGGGAAATGTTCGACATGTTCCCTTCTTCAAAGGCATCCGGTGCTGGGATGGGGTCCTTTAACCAATCGACCTTAGCGGGTATGAAATCTTTCGATTCGACCGATAGCTGGTTAGATGCAGTGGATGTAGATGCTTCCGGGAGGAAGTACGAGCGATGATGCATATCATCCCAAGGGTAGTCGGGTGCAGTGAGTGTCTCCAAAATTTGCTCATCAGTATTGAAGTAGTCAGACCATAAATCAAGGGGTTCTGGTTTGAAAGTTGTTGAAATCATATATATTGTATTGACTTCTTCCGACGAGGATGATGGCGGGGGGTGGATCTGCTCGATTAGGGTAGGAGATATTTCCAAATCGACATTGTTTAACTCGTATAATGCTGCTTTATAGTCAGGTAGATCGGGACAATGGTGAGAGTAGTGGCCGTAAACACTGCATATGGCACAAGGATGGTTGGTGCGCAGTGATTTGTCGCGAGGCTGAGGAGGTGGCTCAAGTCGAACGACGGGGATGCCGGCGTCATCGTCCAACATATTCATATGCTCTTGGAGAGCTGGTAACTGTGGGCATTGATGAGTTGGATGGCCTATCTCATCGCACAACGAGCATTTAGGGGGAGCTCGAAACACCGGTGGGGGTTTAACCGCCTTAGGAGGTGGTATAGCAGTGTATGGTTGTGGACCTCTGCCCCCAGTGGGCTTTATAAGAGGGGGAGGATTCGTTGACGACGAAGGGATATTGAGACTGGGTGGAGGTTTCGTTGAAGACGAAGGGATTGCGACACCAGGAGGAGGTTGATTTGTAGTAACAATAGGTTGTATTGGTTGGAGGATGACGTTTGGTGTCGGCGGTGGAATGGGAGGCGAAATGTACCACACAGGTAATCCCAATGTTAACCCGGGTAGACTAAGGGTAGCCATAACCGGGGCACTTACTACCCCTGAAGGAGGAAATAGAAAGGGGATGGTGTGGATGGGTGTAACACCAATGTGACTCGGTACCAATGGTGGTTGACTACTGGGTGCTTGTGTATTCTGTGAAAGAGTACAAAGGTTTGCGAGGTGGGTCTCTGGTGATGGTGGTGGAATGGCCTGGAATGTAGAGGTCATTGGTGAATCTGAGTAAAGTCCGGGCCCCAGAGAAGAAACAAAGGAGGTAGTTGCACTAGAAGTGGGTTGTTCAACCATGGGGAGAACATTTTCGGGTGCTGCAGGGGCATTGGGATCATAGTATGTGAGTTGGTCGATTTTGACCACGCGTCCCTCGTGAGGGAACATCATGGTGCGAAAAACGGATGAGGCGACCGCTTTCATGGCGTACATGTAACTGCGGCAAAGTAAAAGGTTATAATCGAGTTGGGCATTAATGACCTCAATGTCGATGAGGACAGTTTTCCCACCCAACTGGACGGGGACCTTGGGTAGTAGACCTTGAGGTTGAGCTGACCGACCGTCGTAGGCCCGCAACGCAGTGGTGGATTGTTGGAGAGTAGGGGATCCCAACTTCTGCCAAACAAATGTGGACATGACGCATGTGGACGCACCCTCGTCGATAATACATCGATGGATGACAAGATTCCGAATAGAAACAGAAACTTGGACTGCTATGGTGGAAGGCAGACGTGGTTCGAACTGGTCCAAATCAAAGGTCATCAATTTCGAATCATTTGGGTCAATTGCCCCAATGGTGGAAAGTAAAGTCTTGCGCTGCGTAGGACAGTTTTTCAAGACTTCTAACGCAGACATGGCTGCGGGAGATTGAGCTAGGTCATCTACGATGTTGTAATTTGACGCAGCCCGTGCATTGGGGTTGTTGTTGATACGGCGGAGTGGGAAACGAGGTGTTTTAGATGCGCCATCTAGTGGAAGAGGTGGTATCCGTAACGTCTGATCGGTGGGATTAGCGTTAGTATCCTTATCGACGGGGGGGGGGCTTCGGAGGTAGGGCCATACTGATTCCGGCGGGTTTGGATATTGACGTCGGCAGTGGACATCATCAATAAGTGGTGAGTGCCTGAATCAAACATGGGTTGATCAGGAGCAGCGTAAGTGATTTGTTGTGGTTGCACGTTGCCCTGTGGGGGGGCTAACGGCTGAGTGTTCACCACTCCTTGTGTTGGAAAAGGGTTTTGTAGCACCAAAGGTTGTTGTGGAGGTGGTGGAGGGTTGGGTGGCGGCTGAGGAGCCGCCTGCCCTTGACGATGGGCGTCATCTGTCCATAGTTGTCGAGCTCGCTCCAGATGTGGGCAAGCGTGGGTATAGTGGCCATAGACACCGCAAATGGAACAAGGGTGGTTTGTTCTTAAGTTAGCATTTTTGGCTTGCTTAGGTGGCCGATCAGGATTCTGATGAGCAGGCGCCGCGTTATTGTTTTGCGGAGGATGGGTGGGTTGTGGAGCTTGGTTATGGTTTTGGTTGTTTCCACGGTTACGTCCTCTTCCGCGGTTTGGTTGCCCACCCTAGTTGCGTTGGTTATTTTGGTATTGGGGATGATGTTGTTGTGCGTACACATGCCCTTGAGCATTGGGGGGATTCTGAGGAGCCGCAGGTGCGGGAGCAGGTTGCGGTGGATAATATGCTGGTGGAGCTGGAGGTGGTCCAACTGCATGTTGGGGTTGTTGGTACCCCTGAACTGGTGGAGGTGTGAGGTTAGCTGGTGCAGCTGTTTGTGGGTAATGCATCTGCTGTTGTGGGAACTGCATGGGGGTCTGTGTGGTAGGTTGAGTATAGTATGTAGGAGGTACATATGTTGATGGCGCTTGCCCATAACAATGTTGTGGGCAAGAGGGTCCATGAATGTGATGGGTCTGGTTTGTTGGAGCATAAGAAGTTGTTGCTCCGGAACTGGATGTAGCCCTAGAGAGGTCTAGGGCGGGAATGGTGCTTACCATGCTGAAAGGTTTAGGTTTTGGGGTGATTTGGCCAATGATGCCATCAGCGGCATGTGATGCCCCCGGTGCGTCGCCACGTGCAGAGTCACCTCGTGGGGCGTCCGGTATGATTGTGTATAGATAACTTGACTGGGCGTAAATGAGATCAAACTGTTGGGCTTTGAGGATGGCCTCTTCTTCAGAATGGGGTCTTTCAGATGCCACATCCTTCGCAATAAGAGGGAGGAGGGATTTTAGAAACCAATCTAAAAAGATACGGTCGTCTAACTTAATTTTGCAGAGGCTTCGGCGTCGACGCCACTCATGAATGTGGTCAGTGATGTGGGTGGCCGTGGTTTGTCTGCAAGACAGTAGGATCTCGACTCCCGCATCATAGCGGACAGGTAACTGGAAGAATTGCAGGAAAGTCGAAGCAAGGGAGGTAAAGGTGGCATGCGTCCCATGGGGCTGCTCGATATACCACTTGGCTGCAGAGCCAGTGAAGGTGCGTTGTAAAAGCCGGAGGCGGATTGAGTCGTCCACTATGGAGTTGGAGGAACACCATAAATGGAAGGACATAATATGGTTCTGGGGGTCCTCACCTGCCTTACCCTCAAACTTAGGGATATCAGAGGGGAGTTTGGTGGGCATGTGAGGCCACGCAGGATCGTGTCTGATGGGGTCATTTGTGAGCCTAGCTAAGTCTGGCAGGTTCAGACTCACCATGTATGGTAGGCTAGCAGATGTAGTGACTGGAACTGGGACATGCCTAGTCATTGTGGTATGATGTAGGGGTCCAGTAGCTCCTAAAGGTATGCTAGGTATGGAGGGTATGTGCCCTCCAATAGGTATGTTCTGGTATGGGCCAGCGCCTCCAAGTGCAACATGGGTGACACTTGGGTTAGGAATAGCAGTAGGGATTCCTGGGATGGGGTTTGTGGAAACTAGAGGGGTTGTGACCCCTATATTGGGCATACCCATAACAGCTGGTGGCCCTGTGTTGGGAATTCCTATAACAGGAGGTGGTCCTGTGTTGGGCATTCCTAAATGTGGAGTGTTACCCATGTTGGGCATACCCAGGGGGGTGGCTGTTGCCATGGATGGCACCGCAGCAGAAGGGTCTGTGGATGTCTCACCTATGGTGCTGGTAAACAGTGGATCAAATGGTGTTCCAGCCATAATGGTGGTAACTCTGTGGGGTTTTCGGATTCTACCTCCAAATCAAATGTGAAGTGAGGTGTGTCAGAATTGGATGACTGTCTAGTTGATTGACGATGTGTCGAATCAAGGGATAAGGCTCTGCGTCCGTGACGTGGAGAGCGAAGTGGACTAAACTCTGGGAGTTCGCCCTGTAGACGACGAGAGCGTCTAAAATTCTCAATGGTGAGAATTAGGTTTTTGTGTAAAAAATTTGTTTAAGTATCAGGTGGTGATATATTTATAAAAGACTCAAAACCCTAATGCAACCAAGGGTGCAAGAAGGGGAGTGAAAAAAGAAGGCTCACAGGCCAAAAAATCAACCTCAAAAAAGGCACTTATTCTAGCAGCTGTGCTACAATAAGTGGAGGAATGCAACAAATGGTCAGAGTACCAACATGCAAACGGCTTCTATAAAAAATAGGTGTAACTAGACCAAGGGTGGGTTGAATCATGCAAACACCTAACTAAAGTATTGTGACTCAAACACACGATATCCTCTGCAAGGTGATGAAATCCAAGTCAGACAATATGAATGTTGAGACAACGGCTAGATATCCCCCTACCGGGAGGGACACCGGGTAATCAATCCTAAAGACAGGCTACTAGGATACTCCGTTCATGATGCGTCGAGAAAAGGTAAATCTGCCATTTGGTCCTTTGATTGCAATATCCCAATACAGGGATATCCCGAGAACTGCGAATGGTAGCCCTTCGGTTACTGAATGGATTTCGGTATTCCACTCAGGCTTCCGGAACCATCCTCGCAACTTCAACCCTCCTAAGGGAGAGGCCTTCCCACAAACCGGTTGTGACCGCGCCAAAAAGTACTAAGAGATTTTAGCTCCCTAATTGGACAACTTCTATGTCTCAGATGTAATAACTGAGGGGTGTTATTGGAACACCTATCCCCCCAATACTACCTAGCTACAAAAGTTCTTTTAGTGTTCCCCAAGTGGGGTTAAAAGTGTGTTGAAATTAGGGTACGTTTTAAGGCTTAGTTCAATTAAGTGATCGAGTGAGTGCACGTGAGGTATTGTAAACTGAACTTGAAAAAAGGTAAATGCTTTAAAGGAAATTTTCAAAAAACAAAGGAGCCTTTGAAAATGAAAGCAAATATTTATGATTTTTTCAAATAAATGGAAATTAAATGCCTTTGCAAATATCAACTCAAAAAACAATGGATTTCTTGAATTATGAAAGCAAATAATAGACTTCTTGTAAAGAAATAATGGACTTCTTCTAAATAAATAATGGACTTCTTGTAAAGAAATAATGGACTTCTTGTAAAGAAATAATGGACTTCTTCTTTTAAGGAAATTGCTAAGGGCAAGTTTTTCAAGAAGTAAACAGGAAAATTTTTTAATCTAGATAAACATGCACAAATAAGTCCTTCTTTCACTATCTTGAAAATTTTTAAAAAGACTTCTAGATATGCATTTTAAATAGTAAAAATTTTTTCAAGGCTGTAAAATATGCAGATTTTAATACTGTAAAAAATGTGCTATGTGGGCAGAAAGTACAGTAAAAATTAATCTTTAAAATCGAAATGGCCGAATGAAAAAATTAGCCGCGCGGGTTTTGACAGAAAAGCCGCGATGGACCACGAGGGTTTCAGTCGCACAGTCGCGATGGACCGCGCGGATTTCAGTCGCACAGTTGCGATGGACCGCGCGGAAAATGTCCGCGAAGCCGCGGTGTGCAGCGCGCAAAAAGGCCGCGAAGTCGCGGTGAACCGCGCGAAAAAGGGCCGCGCAGTCGCGATGTGCAGCGCGGTAAATGACCGCGATGCCGCGATGTGCAGCGCGGAAATCGGCAGCAGAGCCGTGGTGGACTGCGCGGAAAAAAAGGCCAAAAGCCGCGATGGACCGCGCGACTGTCAGGCTAAAAACCACGAGGCGAAAGCCATACACGGAAGCCGAAAAATGAACCCGAAAATTGAGAATTCCGGGCTGTTAATGGCAATAGATGAGGCCAAAACTTAGAACAGCAATGGATCTGCTGTCTAAGATGGCAGATCTATGGATCTAAAGGTTAAAAACTAATAAAAAAACTAAGATTAAAAGCAAAACTAGAGATCTATTGTTCAAAACCCCAGCGGAGTCGCCAAAAACTGTTGGCCCGGTTTTGCAACCAGGCTTAGTGCTATGGGCACCTGCTAACTAGTAGCAGCAGTTTCAAATAGAAATAAACAACTAATTAAACTAAAAAAAACTAATCATGGATCTTATGCAAGAATCTAAACAAATAATGTAAACATTTAAAAAACAAGAACAAGAAGATATTAAAGAATGAACTTGTATTGAAAAATGGGGGCAAGCAAGTGCTTGCGATAATACCTTCAATGGTGAAGGTTGATGTTGAATGGCTCCAATGGTGAGCAGCTCCAATCTCCAATGGGTCCTTTCTCCAAGGTTGCTTCAATGGCTAAAATGCTCAAGGGAGATTTCAGCAGCATAAGGATGAGATAATGGATGGATGTGAAATGAGGAGCCCCTACCACCTTTTTATAGGTTTTGGTGGTGGGGAATACCATTTGTGGTTTTGTGGAAACCAAATGGTATTGACCAACATGGTTTAGGTACTTTTCCCTCCATTTTCCTTTTTTGAATAAAATTAATATTTTAATTCCCTTTTTAATATTTTTGGGAATTTGGACCCTTTTTGAGGGTTTTTTATGCTTTTTTAGGAAAAATAATCTTTTTTAATGGAAAAAGGGGTGTATTAAGGTCTTTTGGTGACCTTTTGTTGGTTTCAGAGACTCAGATGGTGGAAAAGTGGACAAATGGGTCATGTGAATAAGGGAATGAGCTAGTGAGCACTTTTTAGGTGTTAACAAAAGCGAAAGGGGATTTTCCCACTTTGGAATAGACCCAAGCTAATCCTCTTATTTTTTCGTAGATCTCTCTCTCTCCTCTAATGCGAATTGCACAAGTGAGTGATGGTACAAATGAGAGGAACTCATTCTCTATTTATACTTTACCTTTTACTTGACTTTTATCCCAGCTAGGTCGGCCTCACTTTAACTGACTGGGCCGACCTCTCCTAGAAAGACTCAAATAATAGTATATTAGATTCTTTAGGGTACTAATGACCTGACTTACAATGGAGGCTTTACCTCATGAATTTTACATGACCCAATATAATAATGACATCTTCGAACGGAGGTAAAACATCCCCGACGGAGTTACAATAATAAAGTACAAGTAGAATATTCTTTGAAGTTACATTAATTTAACAAAGGGATTAGTTAACTCGAGTCAATCAAGTTGGTTGGGTGAACCAACTAGAGAGTCAGAAAGTTGTAATGGAATAACTACCTATCTGCAGTATATATTAGGCCGGTGAGCCAGAAGATGTAATGATACTAATTCTTATGTATGATGGTCCTTTAATATAAGACAACATGTTACTTTTTTTTCCAAGAGTGATATCAAACAACCTGTTACTTATACCACCATTACTTGTGTCCTTTCTCTTGTATTTATGCATGTATGAACCTTATATCTTGTTATATATCGCTTTGCTACTGGTAGCTCATGTAATACCTTAGATTACAACATTAATTCTGTTGTCAGTGGTACAAAATCGGGATAACAAGATGACCAAGTCTGCATAAATGGTAAGTGAGGAGGAAATTAGAGAATAGTGGGATCAAAAGATAGAAAATTACATCCAGTATTATGCTAGAAGGAACAAGTTGGCCATTGCTAAGGCCAGAGAAAAATTCTTCACCGAATCACATGAAAAATTCATAAAAGTTGTACCTCGGGAGATAAAGAAATTGGTCGACTGAATCCATGAGCAAGCTTGAACCTCAAAATTAAAAAATTGTTAATTCACAAGCTCTATAATGGATGAAGGACGAATTTGTACAAGTGGCTTGAGAAGATAAGCGACGACTATTGCAAGGAGCAAGCCATTGAAGAAAGGACCTTGATCGACAAAATCAAAGCTAGATTCTACAATGACTTCCACAACTCCATTTTTGTCACAATCCTGAATCTACTATATAAATTCCTACTTGAAAAAGGATCTGGTCATATAGTTGAACCCTGACCTCTGTTGGGTCATGGTGCATGCATGCTTGAATTGGGACAAAAGCAAAAATACTGGGAAAAAATTGTCAACGAATGCCAGTGGGAATACTTTCTTAATAAATGAATCTCAGTGCTAAAACACTCACAATCGCTCAGTAGGATTCGGGTCGGCATTGGGGGGTTTGTTGACCATGTGCACCGAATAGAAGGATGATGCTAGATGACGAAGAAAGTGAAGAATGAAGCCCAACAAGAATCCAATTCTATTGCGAGAAAATAAATGTCTAACCAACTATAAATAAATAACAGATATCCAGAAAATAGAAAGAGAAAAGAGGTTTAAAATATGGGAGGATTTAAGGGGCATTGTAATCCCACTACGTAATAGAAGAGTTATGAAGAAACCATATGAGATGGTCAAGCAACCAAAGACCTGTCCGAGTCGAGGGAAAGTCGACCAAATGAGAGAAAGGGTGAGGTGCCGACATTGATGGAGTGGTCACACAAGATGGTGTTGACCCCGCAGTCCTTGCATATTACAATTCTTGATTCCTTTACTCTTGTCGACTCTGTACTGATGATTATGATGACTGGATCAAGAATTAGACAAATCATCGAGCGATATCTAAGACTTGGACATGGTGACAACAACATATGGAGTCAACTAGATCAAAGTGGACGAATTATGAACCGACTGATGATTCAACGACCACGCCGTGGTAATTGGATTACCTTCATGCATGAATTCGGAAGAAACTCTTTTAATTTATTCTATTTTGATCATGTGGAGGTACCCCTCTTGCTAGAAATGTTATTGATTGAAGCCCCTACTCTATCGGAGATCCGACCTGTCGACGAGGATTCCGTAGAAGAAGTTAGACTGTCTTGCTATAAAATTCATCGACTAGAAATAAGTATAGAAAATCAGCGTAAAGAAGTAAGTTCGTCTCTAGTCGTGCATTCTCCTCATATAAGTAATAAAAGTAAAAAATCTGTCAAAATGTTTTCCATCGGCCGATCCATACCCCTATCTATGAAGGAGATGAAGATCCAAAGAAGCATCGGTTTGTCTGTGAAACTCTATGGCAAGTTAATCTCAATGATGATGAAAATCAACAGATTGCTCAATTTGCAAGTGGTCTTTGCAAAAGATTACTTACGTGGTATATGAACTTCATCGAAGATGGAGTGAAAACAAAGAAAGAGATCAAAGAAAAATTCTTAGATTTCTTCAAAATTGAAGATAATAAGCACCTGGTTGGTCATAACCTAGAAGAAATTACATAAAGATTGGTCTAGTCAGTTCGTGAATATGACAGAAGATTTAAATATTTGATCAGCTAGATGCCATCCAAAATGGACTAGTCGGTTGTAATTCAATTCTTCATCGCAGGACTACAGCTAAGAATTAAAATGTCGTTGATGTTATACGAGTTTACAACCAATGACAAAGTTTTAAATAAATATTTAAAAGTCGAGTCAAACACAATTTTTTCAAGAGGTCCTGTCACTGGAAGACTTAAAAAAATATAGAAATCATGCAGAGATCGCTCCAACAACTTGCACAAGGGCATAACATCTTATGGTGCACGACGTGCTCGACGGAAGGACATACCCAATACCCCCGTCGTTGTGAAAACCAGTGATTTCATGATGACAAAAGAACATTTCATGAAGATAAAAGACCATATCCCGAGGAAAGAAGACTCCATGAAGAACCTCGAATATTTCCCGAGGAAAGATGACGAAAAAATATATGAGTCAGTCAAACGGCTTATTATTGCAACATATGCAAAATATTTGAGCCTCACTCAACTATTGAATTCCCATATAATGCAGATAGTGTTAAACCCAAATGGTGCAACATTTGTAGGACAATGCAACACACTACTGCAGAGTGTATCAAAAGTATTAAGAGTAAGATGAACTACTAGACAGTGTATCAAACACAAACCATTGAGCAAAATCATCAAAGAGGCCATGACTCTAGACATGATGATCAACGTAACAATATATACAATTGACGGGGTGACTACAATGGTAAGGACTTAAGCTGCTCAAAATCTCCATTTAACAATCTTTACAATAGGCATAAAACTATTACACAATAATTATTTGCATAAAAACTCACTATGTGTTGCAATGGTAAAGACTCTCTGCTTATATAACAGAGGTTGTCAGTTCGAATCAGTGGGAAAGGCGCTCCATTTATGGGATATGGATCTGATTACAATTTAAAAATAAAACATGCCACCAACCACCTGATGGAGCCACGGTGGCATGGCGATAGAGGCACAATATTATAGATGGGGAAGTCATGGGTTCAAACCCATCACCCACTTTTTGTGTTAAATGGATAAAAAATTAACTTTAAATAATATAATTTGAATCCATGTTTCAAATGACAACATAGGTGTAGTGGTTAGGGAGTTGGGTTATTAACTTGTAGGTTGGACACATTAGAAGATAAAATTAGAATTAATTAATTGGGCCACCTACATGTACAATGACTCTACTATACTTCCACATGGCACATAGTTAGTTTCACATGCCAGCACCATGCCATCCTATTGTATGCTCAATTAGCATGCCATGTCACCTAACACATCATCATTCATACAATCCATTTTTCATCCTCTAGTGATGCCACGTGGCACTGTACTTTTTCCCTTTTTGTCGATTGGATAAAAAATTCAGATCATGATATCTTCTTCATACAGAGTTCATTTGAGGTCTTTCAAGCATCATTGGAAGTCCCTCAACGAGCTCTATGTCATGGATCTTTTTTCATCTGCATTTGAAAACTTCATTTTGGATCAATTGGGAGGATCCTCTTGGGTCATTCTTCAATGGTGGTCTTAGTTTTATCTCCTCCAATAAGCATCGAGGAAACCATCTAGACGGAAGCATTGACACAACAAAACTTAGCATAGAACTTGGTTTTTCTTCATCAGTGGCCTTAGCTTTATATCCTTTGACAAGAATCATGACGGTTTGCATGATTCAAAAATATCTACCCTACAAATGAGCAAGGACATGCCACCATGTGGATCTTGTTTATATAAAAATATGATATGTGATTTTGTGTTTATTAGTCCTAAGAATATATGTTTCACATTACCCTATTATTTTGTATGGTGGCATAAAGAAACCAAAGATATGATTAAAGTGTGTGAACAATGTGGTTTATTTGTTTTTATTTATATAATTTATTTTTATATGTGTTGAATTTTGATTGGAGTATAATCTTCAATGAGACTAAATTGATAATTAATTGGATTAAATGTTCATTATCTCCCAAGATTCAATTCGGATTTGTTTTCATGTACACTTGAAGTGGACAACATGCCAAGTGTCTATTGTATCCTAGGAAAAGACTATATGGCAGATACTCTTCCAACCAGTTGCCTAGAACTCGACACAACTTGGAAAAATAGTAGAAGAAACAACCGTTGGTAGTCATGGGATGGAATGGGTTCTGAACCTAAGCCATTCCTATCATCATCCATTAATTTCCAAATGATCCCAGAACAATACTGCATTTTCCCTATTTGGCAGCTCGATTGTTTTTTAAATACTCTGAACCTATAGTTACTCACTCTTGTTCGGGTTACCATCTTCTTTCTCTATGTTGAGTACATACCCTTCCATGTTGTCGCTGCCACTTGAGTGCATCTTCAATGGAAGGTGAAGGGGAAACCCCCCCATTTAGCTACAAATTTTCCATACTTTCCCATCTGACAATTGATATATCGTACAACATTCAGGGTTTTTGACAACCCCTCTTAAATTAACAGAAATTGGGTTTGTGTTTTGTTCTAGAGAATGGAAGAACTAGGATGATCTTTCTTCCCAAAAATCAATTCTACCTCTGTTGGAAGGTTAGGGTCACTAGTGCCTTGCACTACATTTAATGGTTGTAAATTTAGTTCTGCAATTTAAACATGGAATATCCCGACCTGTACATGAATTTCTATGGTTTTCCAGTGCTTCTAGTTTTTGTATTCCTACTTGCATTCACGTTATAAGAATATCATCAGCCTCATGGTGAAGAGGGTTTCCATCAAGTCAGTTTTCCCACTATCTGAAATTTGGGATTGGGTTGGGGTTTTGAAATATTTTCCTGAGATTTACAGTTAATGTTTAAACTCTTTATCCCTATTATATATACATTGAAAATGCTTTTTATTCTGTGTATTATCTGGTTTCCAAATCCTGCAAAGGAAAAGACACTACAATTTTAAGATATTTTATTTTCTAAAGTTGTAATGTAATCGATGTTTTTTTGTTAGCATGTTGGTTTAAAGAAAGGGAACAAAATATTTTGTCTAGGATATTAGACTCTTCTCCTTAGGCCCTAGGATGTGCAATGTTGAGGCTCTGAGGCATCTCAAAATCTTTGTTGTCTTGAGCATATGCATCATTTTCATTGCTTGTATCTATTCTTTCTAATGTTTGTGGCATGGAAAACATGAATTTGATATGCATATTGATATTGTAATATGCTAATACAAAGAAAGATTAATCTTGTAAAAAGGACATTCTCATATTTTGGTTCTAAATAACTCTTGTGTTCATGTGATTCAATTTGCACTAGCACTTTTCCAAATATAGGTATGAAAACCAACCATCTAGACTTGCAGCTTCCCATAACTTCAATTCTTGATTAAGGGAACACTTTAAAATATGAAAATGAAAGCTTCAATTGCATTAGAACACTTCATACAATCAAACAAAGGAAAATAGGTTGATAGATTTCAACCTGATTCTTCTAGTTGACTCAAGCTAGTAGTAGTTTCTACTTTGGTCTCCAATTTCAATTGTTGTCTTATTGATGGTATGTAATTATAATCTTGATATTATTGATCTTCATATCTAAGAATATGTGCTCAATTCAAATGTTTTTTCCCTTTACCAACTATAGTGACATTGTTAAAAGATAAATGAATATCTAAGTTCATCAGCTATTCTAACAATTGCTTGCATTAGATGCCCCCCATTTCTTAGAATGAATCATTGCAGGGATGAATCCTAGATTATATGTACATTGTTTACGTCTTTGGTGAGATCTGGGTTTCATCTGAAAAATATTTAGAAATTCATATGTTATATTCTTAAGCTACCCTTTAGGCATTTATAACCTCCAGTTTCTAGATGTTGGCATCTTCTTTTCCTAACAATAATGATCCATTACGTGTATCTTCCATTTACAACACTAAGTATTTTTTCCTTCTTAGGACCTAGTGGTGACTTCCATTGTAAGTATTTAGTGACTTCTTTTGTAGCTTATAAACTATAATCTCAAAATGAACTAATATACACATGAGCTATGATGGACTTACATTATGTGTTGGGTTGGAGCATAGGTGGCGCTGAAAGGATATTTAGGATCCATTTGAACACATAGGATCCTTGGTCTCCAGCACCGCTACCCAATTTGTGTTCATTTATTTTCCATGGATTGAGTTATTCCAAACTATGTAATATATACAATGAATTGTGATATGTAACCAAACATTTCTCCCTCATGGACTTATTAAACAGTATAGTAGTGAATCCAAGATGGCATAAATAAATCAACTGGGGTACCGATTTCTTGTGGATGAAAAATAGATTCTTTATATTAGATGTGAAATCTGCAATCTGCAGTATCATATTTTTTTATCTTCAAACTTTTGCAAGATGGTAGAGTCATGTTTTACTTAAATTCTCCATCGGACCTTGTTGGAGGATTTGTACTTGAACTTTAGCCATCTCATTCACCAAGGGGTTTTTCTATTGTACTTGAATTAATTTTCACCAAAATCCTGTTTACTACAATCTTTTAGGTCCTTTCTATACATTTTACAATAGGATATACATCTTCGATCTCAATTTCAAAATATATATTTTTCTTATAAGTTGGTAACCTTTAAGATCTTAGGTTTTTTTCCATTTTTTTCTAACAAAAAATGTCTTATATACCAAGTAATCAAAATTATCTTGCAAAATCTTGAATATCCTAACATGCCCTCCATCCTATTTCCTAATGACTTATTGTTGGTCGTGGAGCTTGATCTTCCTTATTCAAAGGTCATGTGTCCAGCCGTGTCTGGATCCCAGCCCATGACGGGGGGGTTTTGGGGGGCTTGTCCCTCCAAAATAGTCGTCATGGGGGGTCCAGGTGGGGGGGGGGACTATTTTGGGAACCCCCCCCCCCCAGCAGGGGTTCGGGGGCAGCGCCTCCGTAGCAAAAATTTCGGGAAAAATGCCTTGTAAAATGTTGTAATTTCACAGTCATGACTTGGTCAATAATGGGTGATTTATGGGCCCATGGTATTGGGTGTTACGTAGTATTTTCCATGGTAATTGCTCTTTAAAAGTAAAGCATTGTAATACGGCTATGTATTGTAGCATTGTAAAGATCTTTGATTATGTGAGAGAGTGAAGAGAAAGTTGCAGGGGATGTGTTGCAGGTTGTATCCCTTCATTTGTTGGATGGTATAATAATAAGGACTGGCAATTTCTGTGTGGACGTATCCCATCTTGGGTGAACCACATTATATTGGTGTCTCTCTTATAATGTGTTTTATGTGATTTATATTTGCATCTTGTTTATTGTTATTGCTCTTCGATCATGTTTTTATAACACTTATACAGTAATATAGGGAACCAAAGAGTAGAAAGTTGCATGATATTTGTTGGGAAACAAACACTTTATAAAAATTGAAAGTGATATCTCTATTTTTCTCTCAAATAGGTGAATAATAGAATAGATATGCCTTTTATTTCCCATAACGGTCTTTTGTCAGGTTCCTATAAATGTAGAGTATTGTTGGCCAGAGGTCAGCCCTTATACTATTGCTTTTCCATTTCGCCTCTTGGTGTGTTGGGTAACAATATACAAAGCTAGTATGGGGGATTATTGGTGCAGCTATATCCACTAGTGTCAGCTTTTGGGTGAATGTTGTGCTAATGATACCGTATATTAAATTTAGTGGGTATAAAAAAAACTTGGTTGGGATTCTCCAAGAACCGTGTTTATGGGATCAAGCTCTTTGTCAAAATTTTGATCCCTTCTATCAGGATCTAGTATGGTTTAATGCTCATTTGTAATTGCAATTATATGCTTATATTCACTTCTTTAATCCATGCTTTATTATGATAAAGTAGTTTATTGTTATAGTCATGTTTTGTAGTGCTTCTTTTGTTATTATTGTGAGTTGAATTCACAAGTTGATGCAAGTAATATGGCTTGCTAAATTTAAGGAGTTGTGTTATTTTATGTGTGGCATTGGATTGACAATTAAGTTAATCAAACCAATTTTTGCAAGTTGCCTTGTTGGAGATAGTACAGTCCATCAAGGAGCATAAACTTTAATATGCATTCATTATGGAGTTAGTATAAGAGCCAAATGGATAAGTTGTGAATGCATGAATGAAGTTAAGGGCAAATACCTCGAAAAAACAAGCTTGAACTAAAACTATAGTAATATTGTTATAGTGGACCCGAGCTAATGTTTAGCTTCATGAATAATGGGATGATAATCTGGAATGAATTTTGTATAGGATTTGACACTAATATCATCCCACGATGAATACTAGCTTGTAATTTATGAACATAAATCAAGTAGCTTATTAGCAACATGAGGAAGAGTGTATGCGTGTGTCTACACCTTAGACTTTTTATGGGACAAAGAATGACACTTCCTTTGAAACTCCATAATTTATGCCTAGATTATTTTGCAAAATCTAAAATCTATCTTTTGACCCTGAGCAAAAATTGTATGCAGAATGGAGAGGTGTACCTTAGATATAAAACATATTTTTACATATGTTAAGGAATGCTTTGGATGAAGAGCATTATACTATAAAACAAACATCAGTCACACTTGTGTACCCAAGTAGATAGGTGGACGTCAAATGCTCTTGAAAGATTCCATGTCAATGGAAGAAAATTAAATATTTGTGTAGTCATTGGTATTCAAGGAAGTAATATAACCATTTTGAGTCAGTATTGAAAAGACTGGGATTCACCGATGATAAATTATAAGAAAATATAAGATAATTTTATTAATACTCAAAGAATGGGCACAAAGTTGGTTAATGGAACTCAAAAGTATAGCCAATGTGAATACATAAAAGTGCAAAAGCAACTCCTATCACTTTGTGATGTACCTCTTTCACTATCATTTCCCCTCCCATCATCCCAGTGCGATGGAGAGAACGTGATGCTAAAACTGGGCATCTGGCCCCATGATTACTAACAAAATTCATTGGAAATAAATGTAAGAAACACAATGGAAGTAAATTCAACTACACATCTATCATATATTCAAGATATTCATGATAGATATCAAATAAATACATTACAGAGTTAACACAAGAGAGTACTTATCTTAAAACAAAGTAGTCCCGAGCAACTGGCTATGCAACTGCAACATTCCACCCAACCACAGGCCAGTTGTGCTCATCAATCTCTCAACACAACTACCACCCCTGAGATGGGCATGATCTCTACAAGGAAAAAGGAAACAGCAGGCTCACACATAGCCAAATATACACCAAAATCAGCCAAGCCAATCCACAATTGGGTTTATCAGGCTGCTAAGGAAATGGGAGGGAATGAATTGCTAAGCTAGTGGGCTCAACCATAGAGCTATGGATACCTCTACAAGATCTATCTAGCTTGGTACCCACAATGCCTACACACCCAACCCAAGGAAGTATTCCCTTCACTACTACATAGTCCTTCGGGTCATACCTTCCATTCTAGTGTTGTTCAAGGTGTGCATAGAAGAGCAACCAGCCCTTTTGATCTTGTTGAGAGGTTACCCCTCACTAGGTTTATAAAGCCAATTCTGGTCCTCTTCCACTCCTAAATTATTTCTCACAAGTTCAAACCAAAACAGGGATGCACACAACAGCAAAATCACAAGTGTTGGGTATGAAGAAAAACGTGGGAAACCAAAAACGAACTGGTAGGTGGGGAATTCAACCCTGGGGAAGCAAATTCATTTTCAGAAAACGTTCATGGGCATTCAAGGAGCAGGAACGACCTCTATAATCCCCCAAATCGTGACTCCCTTCCTCCCAACCACTGTGCAATACAAAAATGAGCTCACAGCTATGGGAAATGCAGGAAAATGATGGAAAAAGTGAAGGAGAAAGTCCCAGCTAGCTCAGACTGCGTGAGAGAGCCAAGACTATGGGTGAAGAATGGCTTTGGGAAACATTTTGTGGGTGTTTTCTTTCCCAAGAAGCAAAAATACGTTTTTCCAGGTTGATGGCTTTCCCATACACTAAATTGGCTGCCATACCTCTCCATTCCCAATGCATTAACTACCTCAACCAACTCTTGGAAGAATTAAATGATTGGGTGCATAAGTCAAAATAGGTAGTTGAGGGTTTATGGGTTCATTTATTGACATTTGGCTTAACACCATTGGCTCAAGGGTTTGAATAATTTCCCTCCCTCTTCCTTGTAGAATCATGCCCCTATCTCTTGTTGCATTGCATAGCTAGTTGTGGGTATTTCATTAAAATTCATATTTACATGATGTCTTAATTTCTATTGTGCATAGCTAGCACAAGAACCATATGCATCGATTTTTAATTGTCGATACATAAAACGCTAAATCAATGGTGGGGCCTTGGCCTTGAGCTCCTCACCATCATTTAATAACTATATTTACATCATTTACAATTTTAATGCAATAGGGTCAAAATCGGGATATTACATTCACTTACTCACCATATAGGGTCTAATGGTCTAATATTAATTCAAGAGTGGAAACATTTCATTTTCCGCAAAATAAATGTCCATTAAACAAGGAAGTTGTTCATCCAAGAAACTCTAGTATTAAAAAATTGAGAACATAGATATGAATTTGAATCTGCGAACTCCAAAGGAGGATACTCAACAACCGCACTAAAACATAATCTAATAAATGAGCATGCCCCAACATAATAACTGAGTTTGACAACAAATTTACTCCATACATGATCTTCAACATATGCTTGGGAAACTTAATGTTCTTAATAACAAGATTCTTGTAGTTTTGACTCTATCCCTTTCAAATAGTTTCACATTGAGTATTGTGTTAATACATGTTGATTGAATATGTGTGAGAAACAAATATAGTTGTCCCAACTTGCATGGAAATGATGGAAAGACTGTTAAGTAAGATAGCTCATCGGATCAACAATGGAGTTAACAACAACTATATAAAACAAGGGGGGATGTAGAGCAGCAAGTCCCTGCCAAAAAGTAAAAAGTTGGAGAATGTTCATTGTACATGGAAGCTATATTATGACACAACTGATGAGATCATTGTTATTAGTGGAAAAGACCAATAGATAAAGAGAAAACTGACCTTGTGCATATCCAGTGGGGCCACCTATTGTGTTGGTACCTAAGAAGGATGCAACCCAAAGAATGTGCATTGACTATTGTGCCCTGAACAAGATTATGTTTAATAATATGTATCCATTTCCTGGCATAGATTATTTGCTTTAAATATAATAAGCTACCAAGTATTCGAGGTATGGATGCATGAGTTAGTTGTATCTGGGAGGTTAGGGAAATGTAGCCACCCTTGATAGATTAGAAAGACAGAAAGCAAGCTTATGAGGGGGTGCCCATAGAGGGATTGTGTTTATTTATGCCTTGAGCTAAGTTACTGGTTTTCTGTCCCCCTCATAGAGAGGGATTATGGTTATTTTTGCCTTGAGCTAAGTGACTGGTTTTCTAGATTATGATTTTTGGCAGAGGATTTGTAAAAACTAGATATGGTTCAAACTTGTGGTATACCTTTTGGCTCTATCAATCACACACCTAAGGGTTCGAGACGCCCTTTGGACTTGCCATTTGTCATCAAGTTTAGTAACAAATAGCTCAAGAAATTGAGCAGAACATGGACCCACCAACATGGACCCATTTGCAACTTTTGGAAATTCGGGCTAATTGTTCCCAATTCACAAGCACATAATTTAAAATAATTTAACATGCCAAATCGTGAAGTGTCTCATAGTAGAGTATGAAGTGTCTCGTAGTAGAGTATCTTGTATTTGGAGCCTATATGCCACCTAGTGTGGTTGAGATTTCCTGCTAGGCGATCCAGTCGATTTCTACTGACCCTGATTAGGAACTCTAGTAGGATGTGTAGTTTTATTAGTATTCATCGTTGGGAAGTTCATATATATTTTTCTACACTTTCATAAAGTTAGCACTTTATATATTTATTTAATACACAATAATCGATGGCCAAATAAACAATCCAATTGTCCCGACCATTGCAATCAAATGTGCAATTGTAAGTTATTCTTTGGTTCAGGTATGTTTCGGAATGTCCCCCTCTTTAACTAATTGTTTGGTGTCTACATCTAATGAGAATAATTGTTTGTTTGGTAAAATAATTATTTCATGTTTTCATTTGTTGTTAATTGGATAGGATTATAAATTTCGTCAAATAATTTTTATAGTTTTAGATGTATATTATGTACATTTATTTATTACAAACATTTGGGTATTACATTATGGTATAGATCTAGGTTGATTCTAATATTAGGACCTACGGTTGGAAAGAAAATATTTATTTATTTATTTTCCTTAATTTTTATTATGTTAAATTTACAGGTTATTCCTTCTTATTCATGTGTAAAGTTCTTAACTCTATTTATTATTTGAAACTTGTTTATTATTCACTTGTGAATTTGTCTATTATGTCAAGTCACTTTGCAATAATATTTTTAAATTTTCTAACAAGAAAATAGTTATAAATGTATATCCAACTAAGATCTACCAACAAAACCGGTCTCATTGTAACACTACTCAAATAGAACTAGCCCAAAATCTCTCATTCAGAACACTCGTGTAGCTTTTATAAAAATAAATAAATTCTATTAATAATTGATAATTGTGTTATAATGTTGTGTCTAAAATTCTAGTATTATTTGATAATAGTAAAGTTGTTTTGAAATTTTAACGTGAGACGATAATTATTCAATTTAATGTTATAGTTTATGGCCAAAAGGCAGTAGGTTGGTTTTGCTTAGTTAAACCCATAACAGAAAACCCATCCTGTAGTATAAGTGATTCAGTGGGATGTATTGAATATCTCATATGATATTTTGGAAATTATACTTTGATGTCCATTTCCAGACTTCGTGAAGCTCGCTCACTTTCTCCCTCATGGCGCAAGTGCAGCCCTTGATAAGTTGACAATGTTAGTTATGATGGAGAGTTTGTGGATGTGATGCTTTTTACAAACAATTTTAGTACATTAGTATCCCAAACCAAAAAAAAGGCGAGCACATTCATGGTTGAGCTCAAGGAGAACAGTTGGGATTTTTAGATGACAGTATGAGCAAGACGTTGTTTGAGAGCTCTCCATATGACTCCGTTGCCATTTTTAGTTCCCATATTGTTGAATCTCCAACCACTTGCTAGGCCTGTTGGCATGTTGCATTAACTTTTCTTTTGTGCCGCGTGTAGGCATTGCCTATCTTTGTGGTAATGTGGCCTTCTCAAGGTGGTACACCATACACCTTTATAGTGTAGGCATGGAGAACTTCCTTACTCATCTTTATAGGTTGAGATTTCAATTAATAACGAGCCTATCAAGAAGTAAGCCGTTCCTGTGGAAACCTAGGCTTCCTAAAGATGCAAAAAGTAGGATGTCTTGTCAGATTCATCCATACCGTCGGTTAAATACATAAGCTTATTCAAATCAACCTATTAATATACAAAAGACATTCTCGTAGAACATTGTTTGTTGTTTCCACGCGGCTATCAACCCTCTAAGTCATTGGAATATGTGAATTTCTGCAGAGTTGAAAAATGGGAAGATCAGATGAAATTTTTGTGAATAACACCTATATGAGTAACTGTTGTGAATAGGGCTTTGAGTAATCCAAAAACAAAGTCATGCCACTACCAAGTTGATTCCATGCACCCGTTGAGATGTTAAAACAAATTCATGCCACTGCCAGGTTGATGCCATGCACCCGTTGAGATGTTAAAACCATGCAACTGATAGCAGCATGCCACCTTCACATGTATTTCTATTTGCTTTACACAGAAATGTGGTTCCGGTGGGACGTTTGTGGAGACCATTGCTCCATAGATCGGTGACGATCATTTCTACCAGATTCCTGATCTAGAAGGGCCTTTGTTCACCGCTATCATCACTAGTACAAGCTCCCCCTCTAAATATTACAATGATGTAGGGGTCTTAGGGTTCTACAAGGCTCCATATATATTAACAAATGCATAATAAATTAAAAGGTTAAAATAAATCGATTTCAGTTATAAGAATAGTAATCGTTTTGTTATCCCATCAAGGATTACGGTTATAGGTTTAGATTTTTATTAGATCCAAAGTTAAAATATTAGCTATTGATTTAAATTGTTTTTCCATTAGGTCAAGGATCACCATTCTAGCCTTAGTGACAGCGGCGCGTATTTCTATCCTGAAGATGGCACCCATAAGAAATTGAAATCAAGAGAAGGGATTAAAATTCAAAGATCTAGCAATGTTCTATGTAATTCCCCCTACCGAGATGGAAGGGTCTTCTCTTTCAAGCAGCGTAACTGTAACCGCAGATACGGGGAGTAAAATCTCTGATGTGGTTAAAGGAGAGATGCCTAAAACAAGAAGTCTGTGCAATATTTTGAAGAGCACGGATCGAGACCATAAAGAGAAAAAATTGTTGGAGATGCAAAGAATGAAAAGAGCAGAAACAGTACAAAAAATGTAACAGATTACACATGCATGATATGCAAGGACCCATTCCCGAATCTTCAGTCCTTGAGAGGTCATTCTGAAATATTTGGAAAATCTGGGAAAGCAGGTTCTAAACGTTGTTGGAAGAAGTTCAGAAGTCTGTCTGAAATTATGAAGACAACTGATTTACAGCAAAAAGAGAGAAGTGTTGAGTTACAATGAGGAAACACGGACAAGAGGAGCAGGAATAAAGTATAATTGTAGGCCAAGGGAACAAATGCACCACCGTCAAACCTGGTCAACTCATCCCTAAAAAGGGTATTTATACTGCATAGTGTAGCCCTAGATTGTCCCCAGTAGTGTGGTCTACGCCATGAGAAACTCTGGTCTTATATGTTGGTCAACTTTTGGTTTTAGATGATGCAAATATTGTTATGATGATTTTTCTTCACAATAATGGGTAATGTTTGTGAATTTGTTACATAGTTTTAAATTTTGATAGTAGGTCTCGGTCTTTACGGGTCTCTCTTCACATTTCTTGTAAGGACATAAAATGCAAAGATCCCACACTTACAACACTCTGGTCGAGAGCGGTTCTCAACAATCTTTGCAACTCGTCTCCACAATGGGTGGCCACTGATCCAGCAACTCCACTGTGCGATTGCCTTTACACAGGTCTCAGCAGAAAGGGTTTATCTCATTCTCCATGCGATCAAGGACAACTCGAGTCTCAAAATGTGTGGTCATTTCTCCAAGCGGACATAAGCAAACAAATGGACATCGCCCAGTAGAGAGGGTCTTCACGCAACCTTGGGCAAGAGAGATGTTAGTCTGTAGTTCTCAGAGCTTCAAAGAATGATGAGACACGCAGAGCCAAAAATGGTAGTATGACCCTTATTAGGCCCTCTTTCTCATCACCATAACGTTTTTTCTGGTGAAGTCGAGTCCACAAATTCTCACCTACAAAACTTGCACCATTGCCGCGTTTTTTGCTGAGGATCCACAGCAGAGTTGGGGGCGTAGGAATGTATACCAACATGTTGTAGAGTCATTACGGATTGTTTGTGAGATAGTTATAACAACACGATGTGGATTCGTTATGGAACAAAGTTGCAGCTCCGTTATATTCACTATATAGTGTTGCCCCTGATTCCCGACGCCCATAAATCTGCACCGTTATTGTTGGCGACGTGTTGGGTGGAGGAAACAGGCATCAAGCATAACCCTCGGCTCCGAAGGTCGCATTTGGCTGAATCATCCCCTTTTCCTTCTTGCTGCAAGAATATCTATCATCAGACAAAGGTTTCATTAAAATTTAAAAAAATACCAGAATTTAGATGCAGCATTTAGGTTATCGAACGATATGCAACGTACTCGATTTCGGCATGGAGGAATGCCTTTCAGATATGGTGTGCTCAGTACCTGCAACAATGGATTTAGTAAGAATGAACAGTTGTTGTGTAGCCTCACAGTAAAGAACTTCAATCGAAAGTTTTTTTTAAAGAATTGCTGTTGAAATTGATAAAAATGCTCAAATTTTAGAGAATTTGTGAACTTAGAAGCTAACGTTTAAGGAAGAGTCTAAGGTTCGAGTTATCTTGCTTGCAGCATTCCCAGGGCCAGCATTATCGCCACTTTGTATTGCATAACTCATTCTCTTTTTCTCTGGGACCTCTTCTTCTGTTTTGTCCAGTGGTCTTTGAATCAGACACAAAACTTTTGACAATAGTAAACGATAACAATAAAACAGCTGTTAAAGATTACGGTTCCTGAAACAAGGAGATTAAAGGTCTGCATTCTGGATTGGGAGACATGTTACAGGCATGCAGGTGGAGGGTATGCATGACATGCAAGTGGAGGACAGTCGTAGTTCAAGTCCTCGTACACTGGCATGCCTCGAATAGAGGCCAAATAAGGCTCCCAAATACTTAATTGGCCACAACACAAAATAATACCAAAAACATTAGGTTAAAACATTTTGGGTTTTGTGCCAAACTAATACTAATGGAGGAAATTGATTCTAAATATATTTTTTAATTTAAAGATTATTCTAACTAAACAAAAACTAATTAAAAATTAAAATGATCCATACTTATTTGATGTCGTGCATTCTTTTTTGTTGTTTACGTTCATTCTATTAATATTTGCACATAAAATTAGAAATGACATTTGCATCTTTATAATCTCTCAAGACTATAATCATTCCTTTGCGTTGAGGCTCGGTGCGTGTGGGCTCTCCCACGATGGTGTGTTATTAATACTTCATGCTACTGTTAGCTTGTTTCTTGGCCGTAATATATATTCATAAATATATTCTTTGAATTTTGAACGTATTTGAATCATGGCGAGTGCATTAAGGAGCTTCATGTGTAAAGTTGACCTAGCACCTTTTTGGTGTAGAACCTTTTTGGTGATAGTGAGCTGGCATTCAATGGTGTTTGAAGATTGATATAAAGACTCTTGCTAAATTGCGTGGACTCTCTCTTCGTGAGAACAAGACTGTTAAAGGGCAAGTAATATGCACCCCGCAGCAGAGTAATTACTGCTGCGGGGGCTCTGACATATTCTAACTGTTCGTGTGCATCATATTTCTCGGCAAACAATTTCCGGCCTTGTCAGCTCAGCCATCCATACCCACCATCTTACATACTCACCATCCTACATACTCATGGATCTATGCACCCATGACCACCATCCAGCTGAACCGATGGGAATGTGCCCATACAAATGGCATGGGCATGGAAGACTAATACGGTAGCATTAAAGCCATGCTAATTTAAATTTTAAAATTACTGAAAAGCGCCAAAGATGCAAAGACATTCAAATTTCGATTTTGAATTTGGAAACCCGCCCAATTTGATTTTGTAAACCAGCCCAGTTCATATTTATACAGATTATGATTTCATAATCGATGATGATGGCGTCTACCTCCAGCCCGAGCCAGGTACCACTATCTATCTTTGAACCTTTGAATCTTCTTTTTGTGTTCAGATTTCATGTTCTTAAGATTTGTTTCCTTTCCATTTTGCAGGTAGCTAAGGCCATTGAGAGCGTCCTGCCTCTGTTAGACGATCATCCAGGGAAGCTACAAGAGATTGAAACGCAAATGGCCAAAATAGACCTTCAGGCCGACTTTATAACACGGCCTCTGATCATGGTGAAGTGCTCATTGCCGACCCTCATCTGCTGCCTGCAGTTAGAGCGGGCAACGTTGCCGAGGATTCGATCCGTCATTACATCTTATCAACTAAAAACCCACCGCTACCATTGCATTTCATGGCACCGAATTGGGGGTCAGACCTGCTCCCGCCGTGGGTTCATTTTCCGTCGTGGTTTCATTTTCCTCCAGAGAATCCAATCTGGAAACTGTCGAGATTCTCAAACTCCACATCATAGTCTCCGGGGTGAACATTCTAGCTGCTTGGACTGACGCGGTTAGTCCGTTCATCTCTTGCTTGACCAAAGGGGAACGGAGTTCAATGCAATCTTTGGAACCTCCATGGCCTGCACTCATGTCAGCAATGTCGCTGTGTTGCTCAAAGGAGTTCATCCCGAGTGGAGCCCCGCAGCCATAAAATCGGCCCATATGACGACTGCTTACATTCACGACAATAGGCTCCAGACGATGGTTGATGGAGCCACAGGAAAGACATCCATACCCATAGATTTCGGTTCTGGTCACGTGGATCCGCAGAAGGCCATGGATCCGGGGTTGGTTTACGATTTGGGCAAGGATGACTATGTCAAGTTTCTTTGCAGCCTCAATTATACTGAAAGCCATCTGGGCTATCACTTGTAGAACTGTAGGCTGCCGTACCCGAGGAAAACAACCTGGGAATCTCAATTATCCTTCATTTTCTGTTGTTTTCTATCAAACCCGGGCTTTTAACTTGGCCACATTATTCATCAGAACGGTCAAAAAATGTTGGACCTCCCATGTCAACTTATAGGGCCACGGTGATTGCTCCAAGAGGGGTCTCGGTGACAGTGAAGCCGAGGAAGCTCAAGTTTACAAAGAAAAACAAAAAGTTGAGCTACATGCTGAGCATCAGTGCCAAGCCTGTGAAACTTCTTCCGGGAGAAACGCTGAATGGGTATTTGGGCAACTACTATGGAGCGATGGGAAGCACATTGTGCAGAGCCCTATTGTCGTAACCAGCCAGGAATATCCTTATTAACTACGGCTGCTTTTGGTCTTGAAAAGGAACCATTGAAGGGGCCAAATATTATCAATCATTGTTATTGGCCTAATCCATGAGCTGCCTTCATACGAACCTTATAATATATAATTTCTAACTTAAATTTATAAGTTGGAAGTTACCCAATTCTTGATTTTAAGTTTGATTTTAAGTTTGCAGATTAAAAAAATTCAGAATGGTACGCTGCTGAAAAGGAGGATTTTCTCCCATTTTATATATTTGTTTGGGTTCTTTGTGTTTTCCGTTTGTGCATTCATTTACAATTTGTATTCAATCTTCCCTGGAAGCTAAAGAAAGAGTCTGTCCATTTTTTAATTGAATGAATCATTAAGAAACAATCATCCCAAAGGTTATGCGATATGAGAATAAAAATGATAAGAGTTTTATTTGATTTGTGCTAGCTATGATATCCATTATACTTATACTAAAAAAAGTGCAACAATCCATTATAAATAGGTTGATCATAATTTTTCGGTTTGTTTGCATTGCATCCATTATACTTATCAAATGGAATTAGGTTGATCATAATTTTTCTGTTTGTATGCATTCTAGTAACTTGTAATAAATTAATTTATCAGGTAAATAACACTTTTAAATTTAGGCATTTTTCAAAACATTTAAGTTTTACCTTAATAAGTTATTATCAAAGTTAACTAAGGTTAGGTTGCATGTTTTTTCTTTACTTCTTTCTTAACTTGTATTCATATTCTCTATTATTAACCACATAATAAAATTTCAATAATTATATCCATCCACTCATTGTATTTATTTAACTTATTTACTAAAAAACCTCATATTAAACAGCTATAAGCAATCTTGGTTTGCTATTGCTCAATTTAAACGGCTTTTGCTCAATTTATCACTTTAAATTCTAGGTTTGCAAGGGAGCAATCTTGGCGGTATCATGGATGAGGATGACGGGTTCTAAACGTTTCATAAAGTTGACTAGTTCTAAACGTTTCATAAAGTTTACTTCTTTCAATTGACTTTTTAAGAGACTTAAAACAAAAGTTTGTAACTTTTCAAACTTTTAAATTTTTTACAAAAATTTCATTCTCATATTTTTTATAAACCTTAATTATGAAATCATTTTTTATAAACCTTAATTATGTAATCATTTTTTATAAACTTTATTGAGATGTTAAACATTTTTCATAATTGACTCACATGTGATACATCATATGAAAGACACTCAAATTGGACCCTTAAAGTGATTAATGAACAGTTCGCAATGTGGGTTTATTGTTTTTTTTTTAATTATTTGATTTTTATATTTTATGAAATAAGGATTGTTGAGGTGACAAATATATTAATAAAATAAAAGAATTTTGGAAGCAATGTAAATTAAGCACAAACAATATAATTAATAAAATTGTTTACAAAATAAAATACGCTTTTTTATTTCAATGTAGTCCCAATGTAAGTCACAGGTTCAAATATGGAGAGGTAGGGTATGTACCTCTTAAACTTTAGCACTTACATCAATGCTTGGTGTTTGGTTATGATCAAATGAATCAAAAAAATATTCACCACAAATTTGACATAACTATATTATATCCACCCAATGAAGCCTAGAACTTGGATTATACAATTCCCCTCTCAAATTGCTCCTTCCAAAAGTGATCCTTTACAATTGGTTCAAAACAAATATATAAGGGAGGGGCCACAAAGGAGTTACAAAATTTAAATTTTCATCATTCTTGACCCTTCACATACCCTTTCATCATTTCTTATATCAACTGAAAATCAAAGCATTAATAAATATCTCATTTGTATTAATAGTCAATTGGGTGTAGCTTGAGTGGCTAAGATGAAAGTTGTTGTCCTCCCCCTCTAAATTCAAATCCCACTTTGTGACATGCTTTCTCTCTTCATGAGCTAATTGTTGATTGTTAACTTGGCCTTAAGCCTTGAAAATCTAGTTTACCTTGGGTACCATCCTCTGAATGAGGGGAAGTACTCTATGGATTTCTCTGGGAAATGCATTACACGAAAAATGATGTGCATTTCATTCAAAAATTACATTTTCTTTACTTTTATTTTTATAAGATCAAATTTGTCTCCAATACGATCATGAATAGAGCCTATTCTATGTGAATAATCTATTTAAAAGACTCAAGTCAATGTTGGACTCCTTTTGAACTTGTCTAAGTCAAGATGAGTGACATTCTTGACCTGCAGTGCTTGTTGCTTCCTTTATTCAGTATATCATCGCAACAATTCTGTGAGATCCCCTACATCTAGCATGGCCCATTTTCATTTTGAACATTGGTATCTTATGTGGCTTTTCTAATTTTAAGGCTTCCTGGTATGCAATGCAAGAGAGACGTTGGTGTATAGTAGTGTTGCGATAAAATAATGTATTTGATAAGAAATTACCTTTTAATATTAAATAAAAGTGTCAACACAATCAAACTTAATCATCCCCATTTTGGGTTTATCTATATAAGTAAGGCTCTTACTATGTAAAATCGATGTTTTGGAGTTAATAAAAGTCTCATATGTTCACTCTTTATTATGTTCATATGTCAATTTGGTATCCATGTAGGCTTGCATGGCCATGTAAATGGATCCACTCATTCATTAGGTCTCAAGCGCCTCGGGAAGGATCCATTCCTTTCTTATACAAGCTTCCTTAACTTCACAAGGATCCTCTCCCTCTCTATTCAGGAACAATTATTTCCTATAGTAGTTTTTTTTTATATGGTACTTTGGAGTGTGCCCTCCCACCCAAATATAAGATTGGCACCTAAGTTCATCTAATTTCCTACTTCAGTAATTCCATGACCTCAACAAGAACTTCATGGATCCTCCTAAAGAAATCTAAATAACTAATTGAAAGATGGTTGTATATAAGATGATAAATGTTATATCTTAAAAGATATTTTCATTTATAATTTTATGAAAAAAAGTTGAAGTGTATGAAATATTGGATGTTTTTGTCTTAATAACTTAGACAAATATACTTATTTTTAGTTTTATGAAAAAATAAAAATAACTAATTAAAAATATGTTTCAATATTATAACTTAGAAAAAGTAAGATTTTAATTAAATAATTCTTTTTTAATTAATTAAAAAATGTTGATTAGAAAATGTTTGTAGATGAAAGATTTAAAAATTATATTTTAGTTGATATTTATTAGTGTAGATTGTTAAATTGAGCAAAACATTTCATATTTTAATGTTTACTAGAGTATATATTAATATATACACTACGTAGATGCTTCCGTATATACGCAACTGCTTCCGTATATGCGCAGCTTCTGTATATGCGCAAGGCATATATGGAAGCTGTTGCGCATATACGGAAGCTTCTGTATATGCGTAGCGCATATATGGAAGCTGCGCGTATACGAAAGCTTAAGTATATGTGCAACTTCTTTATATGCCTTGCGCATATACGAAAGCTTCTGTATATGCGCAAAAGCTTAAGATCTCCCTCATACTGGGTTACTTCTTTATCTTTTTTACTTCTTATATTTTTATTAATGGCCCACGTTACAATATTTTATTTTTATTATTTTATTTTTGTTACTCGACAAACACTCTACAAACTCTCGACAAATGTTACAAGATCTCCCTCATACTGGGTTGTAGAGTGCCTCACACATGTTACAAGATCTCCCTCATACTGGGCTGTAGAGTGCCTCTCAGCGCAATTAAGTATGCATCTAATTGTTATTTATAATTATTTTCCTATTATATATTTCATTATGATTAACTTGCAAGTTGGGCATTACAACATTATTAATGAATTTTACTAAAACAATGGATGGGGGCATTTATCAAATTGGTTTTTTCCAATGCTCAAGCATGGCTCCTTAGTCTTTAATATTTTAGTCCTAGTAAATTTTATTTTTATGCCACATTGAAGTCCTCTTTTAAGATTGTCTTAGCAAAATGTACCCATTAAAATCAAAATAATAAATCTATCAATTAAACCTACAAATATCAAAATAAATTAGTAAATCAAATTGATGCACTAAAATCCATAAAATGTGATCATGTTGTCTTTGACCACCAACATAGTAATCTTCTTCCAAAAATCTTAGCTCACAACCTAATTGGTGAATATATATTTCACAAATATTAGCATTGTAATGTTCATATTAGTGAACTTCATTAAAGAAATTTTGAAAATAGTACTCTCCAAGTCAAAAAATCATTTGATTGGTTTTTGTGTCATGTAAACATTGTATTAGATTTTATAGTTAGTCAACTAGCTATTTAGTACCTAACAAATTGAATATCTAACTCTATGATCAATCTTACACCGACACTTGGAAATTGAGGAATAATAGATAGAAAAAAGTTGAAAATATAAATTTAGAACAAGATCCCCTGGTGTTTCCTGGATCAAGAATCAGAGTCTCAAACTCCCTGTGGATCTCCTCATCGGTGAGGCACCGGCAAGAAAATTTGGCATCCTCCCCCGCGTCCTGGATTTCTGCTTGAGCTTGAATCAACATGTCTTTATGGAATCGGCAGGCTTTCTCAACAACACCTCACATGAGGTGAATCAACGGGCTGGAGGAGGAGCTTCCTTGCTGCGCAACGCTTCGGGTGCAGACTCTTCTGGTGGGAGGAATCACTGCGACCTCTTCCAACGGTTCAAAAAACCACGAAAAGTGTAATCCACAGAGAAAAGGGAGACGAGGGAGCCGAGAGCACTAAGCACCTGGAGGACGAGTGCGCCGAGAACGCGAAAGAAGAAAGCATCGAGGACCTGGAGGATGAGAGCACTGCACACCTTACAGAATAGAGAGCTGATGCCCCGAACTAGTGAAAGCCAAGGGCTAGGATTCAACAAGCAAAGATCCAACAAGCAACAAGGTTAGGGATGAAGCGGGAGTAGAACCTTTGCGCAGAAGAGCTTTCAGTCGAGCATCAACCGAACTAATGCATCTCTGAATGAAATGCAGGTGAACCCCTATGTTATTACTAGGATTGCAAGTAATAGTCAAGAATGTGAAGGTACGACGTCGATCATCATAAATCGTATATGCGCAGCGCATATACGGAAGCTTTTGTATATGCACTGCGTATGCGTAGCTTCCGTATCTGTAAGCGTCCGTATATGTGCATATACGGAGGCTGCGCATATACAGAAGCTTCCTTATATGCGCATATACAGAAGCTTCCTTATATGCGCATATACGAAAACTTCCGTATATTCGCATATGCAGAAAAATCTTCAGTATATAAGCATATACAGAAGCTTCCGTATATGCGCATATACGAAAACTTCGCATACGATGCGCATATACGGAAGCTTCCGTATATGCGCTGTGTATGCGAAGTTTCTGTATATGCGCATAAATGGAAGCTGTTCATATATAGAAGCTTCCGTATATGCGCAAAGCATTTATGGAAGCTGCGCATATATGGAAGCTTCCGTATATGCGCAACTTCCATATATGCGCATATACAGAATCTGCGCATATACGGAAGTATACAGAAGCTTGCGCAGCTTCCGTATATGCGCATATACAGAAGTTGTGCAAGCTTCCGTATATGCGCATATACAGAATCTGCGCATATACGGAAGCTGTGCATATACGGAAGCTTCCGCATATGCGCAGCTTCCATATCCATAAGCTTCCGTATATGCGCATATACGGAAGCTTCTGTATATGCGCAGCTTCTGTATGTGCAGCTTCCATATCCGTAAGCTTCCGTATATGCGCATATACATAAGCTTCCGTATATGCGCAGCGCATATCTGTAAGCTTCCGTATATGCTTCCATATCCGTAAGCTTCCATATATGCGCATATACAGAAGCTTCCGTATATGCGCAGCGCATATACGAAAGCTTTTGTATATGCACTACGTATACACAGCTTCCGTATCCTTAAGCGTCTGTATATGCGCATGTACAGAAGCTTCCTTATATGCGCATATACGAAAACTTCTGTATATTCACATATACAGAAAAAGATTCTGTATATGGGCATATACGAAAGCTTCCGTATATGCGCAACTTCCGTATATGCGCATATACGGAAACTTCACATACACTGCGCATGTATGAAAGTTGTGCATATACGGAAGCTTCTGTATATGCATAGCTTCCGTATATGCGCATATACAGAATCTGCGCATATACTGAAGCTTCTGTATATGCGCAGCGCATATACGGAAGCTGCGCATATATGGAAGCTTCCGTATATGCGCATATACGGAAGCTTACGAAAGCATTCTGTATATGTGCATATACGGAAGCTGCACATATACATAAGCTTCCGTATATGCGCAGCGTATGCGAAGCTTCCGTATATGCGCATATACGGAAGCTGCACATATACAGAAGCTTCCATATATGCGCATATAGGGAAGCTGCACATATACAGAAGCTTCCGTATATGCATAGCATATGCGAAGCTTCCGTATATGCGCATATACAGAAGCTTTCGTAACCTTTCGTATATGTGCATATGCGGACGCTTATGGATACGGAAGTTGTGCATACATTGCGCATATACGGAAGCTTTCGTATATGTGCATATACAGACGCTTACGGATATGGAAGCTGTGCATAGTGCATATACGGAAGCTTCTATATATGCACTGCGCATATAGGGAAGTTGTGCATACATTGCGCATATACGAAAGCTTTCGTATATGCACAGCTTCCGTATATGCATAGTGCATATACGGAAGCTTCTGTATATGCGCATATACGGAAGCTGCGCATATACGGAAGCTTCCATTATATGCGCAGCTTCCGTACATGCGCTGCGCATATACGAAAGCTGCGTATATACGGAAGCTTCCGTATATGCGCAGCGTATGCACAGCTTCCGTATCTGTAAGCATCCGTATATGTGCATATACGGACGCTTACGAATATGGAAGCTGTGCATAGTGCATATACGGAAGCTTCTATATATGCATTGCGCATATATGGAAGCTACACATATACGGAAGCTTCCGTATATGCGCAGCTTCCGTATATGTGCATATACGAAAGCTGCGCATTTACGAAAGCTTTCGTATATGCGCAGCTTCCGTATATGCAGCTAGCTTCCGTAAATGCACAGCTTTTGTATATTCGGCTTCCGTCTATGCGCAACTTCCGTATATGCATAGCTTCCGTATATGCGCATCTTCCGTATACGAAAGATTTCGTATATGCGCATATACGAAAGCTTCCATATATGCGCATATACGGAAGCTTCTGTATATGCGCATATACGGAAGCTTCCGTATATGCGCAACGCATATACAGAAGCTGTGTATATACGGAAGCTTCCGTATATGCACAGCTTTCGTATCCGTAAGCATTCGTATATGCGCATATACGGACGCTTACGGATATGGAAGCTGTGCATAGCACATATACGGAAGCTTCTGTATATGATAGCATGGACACTCTTTGAGCTGAAAGATCTTAGCCTTTAAAAGAGAACATAAATCTATACTTAATTATTTTTAATTATCTCTAAACCTTTTTCATAACTCAATTTTTGAGTTTTACTAAATAAAACAACAATATATTTTTAAAATTATCTATATTGCATTGGAACAAGAATATTGTTTCATATCAATAACATATTATCAAAATTTATGACATCCCATTAAAAATGAAAATGAAAAAAAAAAAATTTGTTTTATTTATAAAAAATAATACGGAAGCCTTCCGTATCCGTAAGCTTCCGTATATGCACATATACGGAAGCTTCCGTATATGCGCAGCTTCCGTATATGCGCAGCTTCTGTATATGCGCATATACGGAAGCTTACGGATACGAAAGCTTCCGTATATGTGCAGTGCATATACAGAAGTTGCGCATATATGAAAGCTTCTGTATATGCGCAGCGTCCGTATCCGTAAGCTTCTGTATATCCGCATATATGGAAACTACGCATATATGAAGAAGGATTTGGGAAGTCAATTGGGCATGAGGATCATATGTGACAGAAAGAGGAAACAATTGTGGTTGTCACAAGAAAACTATATTGAGAAGGTGCTTAATAGGTTCAACATGAAGGATGCCAATCCAGTTGGTACACTCTTGTAGCCCACTTTAAATTGAGTGTCGATTTATGCCCTTGTAATGACAAGGAGAAGGATGAAATGAGTAAAACCCCTATGCTTCAGCAGTTGGAAGCTTAATGTATGCAATGGTATGTACACGGCCAAACATTGCACATTCAATGGGAGTAGTGAGCAGATTTCTTGCCAATCCAGGCAAACAACATTGGCAAGCAGTAAAGTGGATCTTAAGGTATCTCAAGGGTACTACTAATTATTGTTTATGTTTTGGAAATAATGGTATTGTGCTTGAAGGCTTTACAGATGCAGATATGGATGGAGACGTGGACACTAGAAATTCCACCAGTGGTTATTTGTATACATTTGCAGGTGTAGTGGTATCTTGGGTATCCAGGCTACAAAAGGTTGTAGCTCTCTCCACAACTGAGGCATAATGCATAGCTGCAACAGAGGCTTGCAAAGAGATGTTATGGATGCAACGATTCCTAGGAGAGTTGGGAATCAAGCAAGACAAGTATGTGCTGCATTGTAACAGTCAAAGTGCCATTCACTTGGAGAAAAATCCAACATTTCACTCAAGGACCAAGCACATTGATCTGAAGTACCATTGGATCTGCCAAGTATTGGAAGAAGAACATCTACATCTGGAAAAGATTCATACTGCCAAGAATCCTGCTAACATGTTGACTAAAATTTTTCCAACAGATAAGCAAGAGCTATGTAGAAGATTGGTAGGCTTGGGAGTAAAATGATGCATAGTTTTGGATGAATAATCAAAGATTCGCCTCCATTTGATTTCAAGTGGGAGAATGTTGGATGACGAAACTAAATTACAATAAATACGAGTGTTGAAAGCCAACCAAACCAGTTGCCAGCTCATAGATCCAATTGCGGTTGGTAGTTACAAACGTAAATGTTGTATTAAATTATCGAAGGCTCTAGATGCCCTGACATCAAGATATCTCTTTTATTTTTATTGAAATGTAATTTTTTATGTGTGGGTGAGTTGTTGGTTGATGTAGATAACACAGAAGTGAATAAAGAAAACACAATTTATGCCCAAGTTGGTTTTTCTCCTGTGACTGTTCTATGTATGCTATGTAATGAGGCAAATTTGTGCGTATCTATATACACATCCTAGAATACTGTGTGTTTTATGTTTGTCATATAAATTGCCAATACATTTTTGTTTATTTGTTGGTATTATCTACTGCATATTGTCATTAGCTAGATTGTGTACGAGAGCTATTGGTAACTCCATTGTTAAAACTATTAACTTGTAGGAACTCCAAACAAGAGAGATCTTTAACTGAACAACGAAAGACCAAAAAACAGGGGATATGTAAAAACACCTATGCTCTTAACACTAAGAAAAACCTGTGCTCCATCCACATTAATTTTTTGAAAAACAAATATGAAGACGGGTAGAAGATACATGCCAAAAAAGCCCATACATGAGTCATTCATCAAAAGTTTTACAAGTTTGTTAAATTAAAATACTAAAACCGTCCAGAAAGATAAGCATATCATGAAATCAGGGAATAGGGCGGGTTATTGTTTTTTTATTATTATTTAACACAATTTCTTTAAAAAAACTCATGAGACAAGATGTAGTTTAAATGCATCAAATATAAGTGAAACGATGCCACCTTAAAATGTTATTGACCCATAAAATTAAAATAATTTGATAAGATTGTGAGTATGGTTAAAATACACATTTCCAAAAGCATGAATTGGATGCCACATAATTAAATTATTGAATTGTGACAACCTGGATTCAATGAAAATGAATAATTAACCATTAATAAATCTAAGTGAATAGAATAAATGCCATGTGACAAATATTAAACATCCTTCCTTCTTTTTCTTTTTTTTTTTAGTAATTTTGAAATGCTAACAACAACCATTTACTTTTAAGAATTTTGAAATGTCAACAACTATTTCATATGAGTTACTTTGGTTCATAGTAGCATAATTCGAGTAAGAATACATATACAAATAGGATTCGGAAAAAATAAGTAAAATAAAAATCCAATACTGAAACATAACAACTAGTTAGTCATAATTGTTTTTATAAGAAAGTATGAAATTGAATATTATTTACATTTTATAATGATTAAATAATTAAAATGTGGTATTTCAAAATTGGTTCTTAAAAATTCAATTTTCCAATGTATTCGTATTTTACCTACACCAAATATTCGAGAAATTCGAATTGTTCCTAATTTCCATACATGAAAGGCCAATAGGGCAGAATTATACTACTATGCTTTGGCTTATCATGTTTTTTGTTTTCAAAATAGTAGTTTACTGCTTAAAATGCTAAGATATAATAATATACTGATAAATTTAAATGAGAATAAGATAAAACAATAAACTTAATAATAAAAGAACTTATTAATATTAAAGTTAAAAAAAAAATGGTTCAAATGTATAATTTAATATTTAAATAAAAGAACTTATTAATATTAAAGTTAAAAAAAAAATGGTTCAAATGTATAATTTAATATTTAAAATGAGCCAAAATAATAAATACAATAATTTATTAAATTAATTAGTTTTTCTCAATTAAAAATAATAATCAAACTTGTGTCCAAACAAATAGAGGGAACACCAAAATTTGCTTTTATGTAAATTGAACATCAATCCTTTTTTAAGATACAATCAAGCTACATGCAAATAAGCGGTAAACGAAATATTTAAATTTGTTCCAAATTACAAAATCACACCAAAGGAAAATATTTTAATAAAAGTTGAAGACTTACAAAATGTAATAGATTGATCAAAATCATGACTAAAGGCATGGTTTTATTCTTTTAAATGTACATAAGCATTTACTCAAATAATTCCAATGTATTAAAATGCTCAGCTATTCACTACCGAAATGAATGACTAAATCAATCCAAGTAAGCCAAACCAAAGTATAGGAGTGATTCAAATAAGTTCAAATAAGAGTAAGCAAGAGTTGTTCAGTAACCACGAAGCCAAATGATCCATTCAACGAAAATCATCAAAATTACTGTAATAATCTCATGAAAGCCAAAGAATCAATAAGAGCAAAAGATCTAGTACATACAATAAAGGATGTCATCAAACCGAACAATGAAAGCAAACGAAAAAAATCAAAAGCAATGTATGTACAAAATTTAAATGAAAGGGATGCCCCTAAATTTTGTGAAAAATTTAAAGGGGGTTGTTGGGTTGCCAACACTTGCAAATTAGGATTTGAGGGGAAGAGATACCTTAAACCCTTCCTATCGAAATCATGAGTTTGAACTAGAGTAACTCTTGACCCTCTCTCAATCTACTTCCACTGTCGAGTTCGACATTTGATTAGGTTGTTTCCACTATCACCGTCAACTACCCTTGTTCCAACTACATCCACCCTTTCTTTCCATGTTCATTCATAAGGTATATCATACCCTCTTCAGACTCCAGGGTCTCTGCCTGAGCAAAGAAAGGACACATCTGCCCCAACACCACTAGTCCACCACTCGCCCACATAAGTGCACATCACCATTAGAGACAAAAAAAAGACACCTCCCCTAATGATTATTTCCTCTAGTGGAGTATGTCTCTCGTGTAGTTCGCATAGTTGAGCACCTAGAAACATATATAAAGGGCTTCCTTCCCTTTGTGGAGCTTATTACTAGTTGAGGCGTTCCTACGACTTAATGATTTTTGAGGTATGTGTAGCATGAGAATAGTTTTTTGTTGTGTTATTTTAGAAGTATTTATTTACTTCTTCGAAAGGAGCAAAGTTTGTTATTGAAGTGATTGAAGATAATAGTTTTGGTATTCATGAACATATTTTTTAGATTCACTCCCTCTTTTGTATTTATCTATCTCTATGTTCAATGGAGATTGTATAGATTGTATTTCATTTTCATCCTTCAATGGTTATAAATATTTTCAATTGATTTCTGCATATTGTCACATATTTTTTATGTTTGTGAAATTCCATATATATATTTATATGGGTTCTTGAGTTATTTGGGTTAGACATTGCTTATTAAAAATTATAGAGTAGAAGGAAACAAATTTTGTCACTATATCAAGGAATTCCATTACATTGCTTTTAATATATAATATATAATGAAATTTTGATATATTATTACATTTTCAAATAAAAAGAGAATGGTTTATTTTAACAGATCAACATTGTAGGGGTCAATAATGGTTTATTTTAACAGATCAACATTGTAGGGGTCAATATATCATAACCTTTCAAAGTGAAACAAGCCCCAAACCTTCAAATTTGATCCTTGTTGCGGCTCATTTCTTCTTTATTAAACTGTACTAAGAATATCCCATTTTGTTAAATCTTGTCTACACATTGTGCAGTCTAAAAGTTCGACTATTTCAAATGAAAAAAAATGATTTTTTTTCTCCCACGATTTGTTACAAATCTCAAACTCTCAAATTTTAACTGCACTCAAATTTTTTGTTTAATATAACCCTGCCAATTTTGAAATAATAGCGCCTATAGCCGTAAATATAAATTGCTGCTGACATAGCCTGTAAACCAATGCTTACCATGGGGTCACTCAAATCTGAGTACAATGTACACCAATGCTTGAAAGGTCAGATAATATGTCTGAAAAACTTAAATCTATGGTCTTTGAACAATCAATTGAGTTACTCGCTCGGTTTTTGGCACGGAAGAAGGGTAGGTTACGCACAGCCCCTCGCCATGCATATATTTTAAACTCATTAGATAGCATGTACCATTTTAAGAGTGCTTTATAAATTAAATCATATAATTATTCGACTTTCAGTAAGTCAGTTTTAGTCCTTCCCTTCTTTAGTCTCTCTTTCCCCCGTTAATTCCATTATTAATTCCCACTCCGATTAGGTTAGGTAATTTGATGATTACTGAATTGAAAGGATTACCTCAATCTGTGAGAAAAGCATTGATAAGGTAAGGGAATGAGGTTTCCTCTGGAAAAGGAAAAGGATATGATTAGGCGGTTTTTATCCCTAGTTTAATTAGTTCTATTAGTATCTTTAGGGCTGAATTTATTTAAATAATAATAATCAGGTGGAAAAGCGCTAAATTGCGAATAAACCGCTTAAAGAGAGACGAACTAGCTTTGTTATCACATACAAAGACTAAACAATAAAATACTTCAGACCTTTAATACATATTGCCATGGACAATTAGGGCTGCCTCTTAGAAGGATTAAATTATTCCTTAATCTTGCTTTGCTTTTCAAGTAAGTCCGAGTAGCTGGTCACTCTAATTTGGGACATCTGGAAATATCAAGCTCCTTCAACCACATTCTAACTCAATGCAACTGTGTTTACATTTAGGAGTCGAAGCTTTGTACAGCGCGCTAACACCTCCAAAGACACCAATATCAATGTTTCCATGCTTGGCAGTTCTACGAACTCAGACCACCCACAAACATGTAGGTGTCGAAGCTTTGTCGCCTGCCCCAACCCCCGTATGCTCTTCAGCTTCACACATCTGGCTGCGTTCAACGCCTCCAAAGATACCAATGTTCCCATACTTGGCATCTCTTCTAACCCAGAGCACCTGAAAACAATTAATCGTTGAAGTTTTGTACACTGTGCCAACTCTCGGATGCTATTCAGCTTCACACATCCGTCGGCACACAACTCCGGCAAAGATCCCAATGTTTCCATACTTGTATTTCTTCTAACTGAGAGCACCCGGAAACAAACAGTCGCTGAAGCTTTGTACACTGTGCCAAGACCCTGATGCTCTTCAGCTTCACACGCAAACTCCTCCAAACACACCAATATGTTCATACTTGGAAGCTCTCCTATATAGTTTTAGGACTTGAAGTTTTGTCACCTGCGCCAACCCCCGAATGCTCTTCAGCTGCACACATTCACTTGCGCACAATTACTCCAAAGATACCAATGTTCCAATACTTGGCAGCTCTTCTAAGCCACTGCACTCACAAACATCTAGGCGTCGAAGCTTCGTCGACCAACCCCTTATGCTCTTCAGCTTCACACTGTTTTGCCCACAACTCACAACTCCTCCAAAGATACCAATGTTTCCATACCTGCGGGTTCTAATTCAGAGCACCTGCTAACATATAGGGATTGGAGTTTGTAAGCTGCGTCAATATATATCCTCGTATGCGCTTCAGCTTCACACATCCGTTAGCTAACAACTTCTCCAAAGATACTATTGTTTCCATACTGGGCAGCTCTTCCAAGTTCTAACTCAAAGCACGCAAACATGTAGGAGTGTCGACTCCTCTCGTCAGCTTCAGGTTCACACATCCATCTGTCGACACCTCCAAAGATTTCCATCCTTCCACACTTAGCAACTTTTCTAACTGAGAGCACCCGGAAACATTTAGTCGTTGAAGCTTTGTACTCTGCGCCAACCCCTGTATGCTCTTCAGCTTAACACATTGATATGCTTGAAACTCCTCCAAAGATACTAATGCTTCCATTCTCGGAAACTCTTCTAATTCAGAGCGCCCACTAACATTTAGGAATCGAAGCTTTGTCAGCTGCCTCAACCCTCGTATGCTCTTTAGCTTCACACATTCGTCTGCCCTTAACACCTCCAAAGATGCCATTGTTTCCATATTTGGCAGCTCTTCTAACTCAGAGCACCCAACAACACTCAGCCATCGAAGCTTTGTCAGCTGTGCCAACCCCTGGATGCTCTTTAGCTGCACACATCTATTTGCATACAACTCCTCCAAATAAACAGGCAACTGCAGATATGGCTGCAAAAGCAAAATTTTAACGCGTTTCAACCGTAAGAAAGCTGGCTGCAAAAGCAAAATGTTAACGCGTTTCAACCGTAAGAAAGCTATTTATATTGTTGGATATCTTATTAACTACTAAACATGCATATCTTTTCGATAACAGATAATTTATATTTACCTGGGACTCGCTGTCTCTGTGCCACAATGTGTTTAACATGCTCGAGGACACGTTTAAAACCCTTAAATTCTTCATTGGAACCCAGGGCGGCAGGGAATAGTGATGACATTTTTGCCAGCCGAGCCACATGAGATTTGGTAACTTAACCCTAGTCAATATGCGTTCCAAGAGAGCATTTTCAGTATCAAGAATTTGCAAAGTCGTCGTCAAGAGGGCATTTTCAGGACCAATAATGCCAAATACATCATCTTCATCATGACCACCCTGAACCATCCGAATTCCCCGCACAGCTATATTTTCCTGTGGATTCTTGAAAAACGATCGTTATTACTTGTTGAGGACTTCCTCATCTCATCCAAGATAAATTGCACTCAAGCGCTCAACATGTTTTCGTCTTCTCTCATTAATCTTAATCGCCTTGTGGCTTGTTTGCAAATGAAACAAGATTCACAGTTTTGAGCGTTGAAAATCATGAATGCAGCCAGGCCGCGGAATTTCAAATTTCCAGCTCTGCGTAGTTTTGAATCTTACGCGCCTTTAACGAATTCAAAATTCAAATGAAAGATGGAGTTAATGCACTGTATTTGCCGTATAGGTCATGCCCATATGGCATGGGGCATGGCGGCATCCATCCTTGGGTCCTACAAGATGATGATGGGCATGCCTTTTGAAGCCAAGATGACATAGATGGCGGGATTACGGAGCAGCCGTCTTATATATTAAGATCGGAAATTTCTTACCGGAAAAGTTGAAACGCACGAGGCCTGAGGTGTGTCAGAGCCCCTGCAGCAGACTTAATGAGTCTGCTGCGGGGTGCATATGGCTTGCCCTGTTAAAGAGTGTGTGATGTTGCGACCTCTCGGTGGAGAGGCATAGAAATGTCTCCTTTAAAAGGATCACTAGATCCCCATCATTATTATGTTGAGTTGTGATTTTTGTATGGTGAAATGAAACATTGAAGACCGCGACCTTGATATTTTTTTATGACAGCAACCTTAATACTTCTTCAAAGCTATGACCTTGACTTTTTTTTGAAGCTGCGAGTAGGAGGGAAACCCTAGCACTATTTATTTGTTGATGTGTTGCATAACTGCATGGAGCTGCATTGATGACCATTTTTGGAAGAGATGAGTTGATTCTTCGACTGCACGGAGTTGCGTTCTCTGACTGGTATCAATTTTTATTTTGTTTAAGTGGTTTGAGTTTTGCACATACATTGTTTTCTGGTGAAGCTAGAGGTCATTTATTTCCACTCTTGGTTGATGGAAATCAAGCATGTAAATGGCATGACATGTTTGTCATACTTGCACATGAGATATACATATTTTTTACATGTAATTTTTTATGTAAAGAACTCTTGCAAAGACTCAGACCTGCACTGTGTAGAATAGTCCACTCAGTTTTTGAAGAAGAGATCATCAATTTATTACATTCTTTTTTGTAAATTAGGTAGCGTAGACTTTAAGACTTGCATGTTAGTTTTTCATCATTTAATTCAATAGATCTAGGATCCTAATTGAAAGAACAACATGTACAGCATATCAAGCATAAGAGACAAGAGACAAGAGACACAAAACATTTCACCGGGGAAAACCAAGAAGGTGAAAAACCCCACAACTTCCTTAGAGATAGAATAAGCATCAATACAAGGATCACCATGATCAAACCCAAGAGATAGATATCTTCAGGAGCATACTCCTCCTCCACTTGTGCGCACTCCTCCTCTCTCTCACTAATGCAAAGTGAGTGAATGAGAGAATGTGTAAAATGAGAGAGACACACTCTCTATTTATACACTACTTCACTTGTCTTTTAACTTTAGCTAGGTCGGCCCCAACTTAACCACTTAACATAATGTTGACTGGGTCGACCCCCACTGGGGTGGTCTAATAACCCTTTAACCCACATGACTCATACAGGTCCGACCCCATCAAGGTGGTCTAATAACCCATCAAGTATAAGTTACAACACTTAAAATATAACTTGCGACACTTGCAAGTACAACTGACGACACTTCCAATCAGAGGAATAATACATCTCCGTTGGGGATACAATAATACAATATACAAGTGAATATCTTCCAAAGTTACAAATAAATCAACACTCCCTCTTAACTAGGAAGGTATTCTCTTGACACAAGTCATCAATACATATAGGCACAAGTCTTCAATTCTGGAGCTGGATCATTGTCACTGGATCACGGAGCATCATCATCACTGCTGCTGCACTCAACATCTCGATCACTAGACTATCTCTGAATTCTTCTTGTCGTAGGAAGTTCTACAAATCCAACCCTTTTTCATGCTGGATTTAGGCCCACCACCTATAGGTCTTCATCAACACTGGCGATACTGTGGATCCCAGGACTACTTACGTGCGTCAACAAAACCTCGAAAGAGCATCCCAGGACTAATTACGAGCTTACTGCTCAACCTATCGGATCTCCCAGGATATTTTACATGTTTACTGTCACAAAACCTTAAAAGAGTGTCTTGCATCCTACAAGAACTCTAAAGAGCATCCCAGGACTGATTACGAGCTTACTGCTCAACCTATCGGATCTCTAGGACTGATTATATGTGACCTCCATACCAAAAAACCTTTAAAGAGCGTCTTGCAACCTACAAGTACTCTAAAGAGCATCCCATGAGTGATTACGAGCTTACTGCTCAACCTATCGGATCTCTAGGGCTGATTGCATGTGGTTAGGCAAAACCTTTAAAGAGCGTCTTACAACCTGCAAGTACTCTAAAGAGCATCCCAAGACTGATTACGAGATTACTACTCAACCTATCGGATCTCTAGGGCTTATTACATGCCTCTAGTAGCAAAACCTCGAAAGAGCATCCTACCTCAGACTATAGGATCTCCCAGGATCTTTTCTATGCTACATGCACAACTTGTCCATGACCACGAAGTATCATCCTGATACTCATGATCATACTGATCATCATCATACCGTACATCATCCTAATTCACATCATCATCGCATGATCATCCTGATCATCTTCACTGCATCGTCATGATGCATATAATCATTGCATGATCATCCTGATCATCGTCATTGCATCATCCTGATGCATATCATCACACATGACCCAACTGATCATGTAAAGCATCCACCTGATGCATATCATCACATGTGATAATCTTGATCAACATCATGCAGAACATCATCTCGAGCATCGTCCTGATGCTCATCACACAACGCTTACATCCACAGCCATGGGAAGGATCCTCCTACCACGATGCTTGGAATGGCTCTAGAAAATGTGTCCCATCACTTCTTCCTCGAAGTATCTTCTATCTCAAGAACACCAAGCCTCTCTTTGAAGTACTCAAACTTCACTCTGGCTAGTGGCTTGGTCAACACATCTTCAATGTGCTCATCCGTCGCAACATACAGGAGCTTCACTGCTCCTCTCTGCACCATATCCCTAATATAGTGATATTTGATCTTGATGTGCTTCGACCTATCATGGAACACCGAGTTCTCTGACAACTTCACGGAACTCTGGTTGTCACAATAAATACAGGTAGCATCCAACGGGAGATCAAATAAATCAGACAGTAGCTTCCTAATCCATACTGCCTCACAACTAGCCGAATAAGCTGCGACATACTCTGCTTCAGTTGTACTCAGTGCTACGCAGGACTACTTCCGGCTAAACCAAGAGATCACACCTAATCCCATACTGAAGAAGCACCCCGAAGTGCTCTTCCTATCTGCAACACTACCTGCCCAATCTGAATCAACATAACCCTCCAGGTTAAACTTTTGATTCGCATCATACTTGAGCCCATAATCAACTGTACCCTTCAGGTACCTCAGAATATGCTTTACAGCAATCAGGTGAACATGTCTAAGATCCGTCAGGAACTGGCTCAATGTGTTTACCGCAAAAGAAATATATGGTCTCGTGTTCGTCAAGTACATCAAGGACCCAATCATCTAGCGATACACCATGACATCAACCGGCTCAGATGAAGCATCACACAATAGCTTCAGATTCGATGCCATATGTGTGGCCATGGTCTTGCAGTCCATCATCCCGAACCACTTCAGGATCTCTACTGCATACTTCCCTTGTCCAAGGAAGATTCCATCTGCACTCTTCCACACCTCCATACATAGAAAGTAATGCATCATCCCCAAGTCCTTCATCTCGAACTCAGCAGCAAGCTTCCTCTTGGTGTCGACAATCAACCCATCCTCACCTGTAACAAACAAGTCATCCACATACCATAGTAGTATCACTGTATTGCCTTCCTCAACCTTGTAGTAAAGGTTGGAATCCGCTTTACTCTTGGTAAATCCCAAACTAGATAGAAAGTTGTCTATCCTACTATACCAAGTCCTAGGAGCTTGCTTCAAGCCATACAAGGCTTTCTTCAATCTGCACACATAAGACTTCCTGTCATGTGTCTCAAAACCGAGTGGCTGCTCCACATATACTTCCTCTTTGACAACACCATATCCATATGGTGTATCTTCCACTTCATCACTGCAGCCAGAGCAAGTATTGTTCTGATGGAAGTGTATCTGGCTACATGAACAAAAGTCTCTTCATAATCTATCCCCTTTTTCTGGGAGAAGCCACGAGCCACAAACCTTGCCTTGTATTTCTCCATGCTACCATCTGCAGCGTGCTTGATCTTATAGATCCACTTGGAAGTCACAACAGACTTCCCTTATGTTCTTGGGACCACATCCCAAACATCATTCTTTAAGATCGACTGGTATTCCTCGATCATGGCATTCTTCCATTACTGCATCCCGGATCCTAGGAACTTTAGATTCTTTAATATCTTCAATAGATAATTTTCTTGAACTTCGTTGCTGGAACAAATGTTGTAGTCCTTGTTTTGTAGGTGATTATACACAGTCTTTCCTACAAGACAAGTTCAATTGCATGATTAGAAACATCTTATATATTTCAGAACAAATTCGTACTCATAAAGACATATGTCATACAGTCATGCAATTATCTTAGCCAATGCTTCAATACAACATTTATCCATATCCCATAACTTTCTAGATGCCTTCCATCTCTACCAGAACATTGTTAAGAGTGTGCACAACTCCCAACATGTCAACAAAGAGGTTTCATTCTAGATAAGTAGCAATGGAATGATGTACAGTACCATAGGCCACTTACCCATTACTTGCATATTAGTAGTATCTTGTTCATTAATGCAACTTTTCTAATATGCATAATATACATCCTAAATCTAGGAATATAAGTATGTACATGAATGAACAACATCATTTAAGTAATCATACATATAATAAATGACAATTCAAATACTTATCTTTGTTTGGTTGTTGGGTGGACTCCCTCTTGATCTTTGCTTCCTGAAGTGCTCCCTCTTGATCTTTGCTTCCTTGCAGGTAATTTTGGAGTGTGCTCTCTCTTGATCTTTGCTTCCTGGATTGCTTGTCCTTGAACTTATATCCATCCTAGATCACTATGCATGCTTAAGTGTGCACTAGTGTCATCCTCAAGATCTCATACATGATCATACATCCATTAGTATAATCTCAATACTATCAAAACATTATGATCCTAAATAAACTTAACATGTATGGTCATGATTATTTCACACACAGGTAATTTATCACAAGCATTAGTATTCAAGCTTTCAGGGAGGACTTCTATTACTCATGCATATTCTTATTGACCATAGGACTCTTCTGGTTAGTCATATCATCAATCAAAGTAAGAAACATAATATGCATAAACTGTTGATTACTTAAACTTCTAACTTCAAGAATAATCATTCATACAAAATTATAAGATCCTAACATAAGGTAGGATTCTAACTTGATATAGGAAAAACTTACCTGGTTATCATGTTTGCTAGTTATGTCTAACATACCCAAACAATGTCTTCGTGTTCTCTTCAATGACTTGTGCTTAGTAACCTACATAACTCATAAGTTAACCATTGTAGAACCAAATTATACATACCTCGTAGGTAGAGCTTCTATAAAAGCTATGGACGAGTATTTGTCTTCATGTCACCATGGTCATATGTTCTTGATCTAGAACTTGATTTGTCTTTCTTGATGTACCTTTCATGTTAGCGGACAATATCATCCTCATACAACATCATAGTGCATTAGTACAATCATAAGTGTCATAACCCTGATCAATGAATGTATTCTATCATTCGCATGCATTCATACTTTTACTAGGATGATAAGACAAGTCTAACATTAATCAAGATTGTACTAACCTAAATAGTATGAATACAAACATATCATAAACTTAATCATGAACATACCAGTATATCCTCAAGTCATACCTGTCGAGATTGCTTGTAGCATTCTTATGTAGGGCCTTGCCTCATCTCCCTCTGGAACTGGAACTTCTTCACTTATGCAGGTGTCCAATTCATTCTCTTCTAGGATTAACCCAATCCACTTAGATTTCCTGAAACTGGATTTGGAGCTGGATTAGGGTTTGTTAGAGAAACCCTAAAAATTCAAATTTTGAATTTCAAACTTTTGAATGGATGGAAAGATGTGCCCTGCTGAGCTGATCAAGCTGGTATACTTCAATTTTGAAAACTGCAAAATTTGACCCTTCAAAATTGCCTTTGAAACTTCCGGATCTTCTGGACAGGATCCCGAACTAGGATTTGATAAAGCCCAGTCTTTTGCCCATCCAAAAGGTTCGATCTTGTGTTCTAAACTTCGATTTTTCTGAGGAGCTTTCAGCCGTGGTCACAGATTTCAAAAATTCCAACTTTTGCAGAAGCCCTAATTTTCCACCTTTCCGATCAAAATCCCGAACTAGGGTTTGATCAAGCCCAGCCTTTTGCCCAACCAAAAAATTTGATCTTGGTCTCTAAATTTTGATTTTGATGAGGAGCATCTATCCGTGGTCTCCGTTTCCAAGAATTTCAACTTTCTCCGAAACCCTAATTTCCCACAGCAGTGACGATCAAAAAATGAAGGTGCTCAGAATCCAATTTTGTTTGGACAGAAATATATTCCATATTGTTTCTGATGCATCTCTGAAATTATGAATCCACATGGTATGAAACTTCTTCCTGTGGTATCCTGAACTGTCTTCTTTCCAACCCCACAGGTCTGACCTCAAATGGATTCTCTGAGAGAGAGATATTCCAAATGTCGCAACGTGACCTATTTATGGGATAAAACAGGAGAGCGAACTTGTACGGAGTACCACGTGTCACTATTTCAACTTCAGCCTTTGAAAATCTTACCCGGGAAAGTAAATTTCGTGCCCTACCTGTCACTTCTTACTAAATTTCATTTGGAGATTCCTATCCCAAGTTGTGACCTTTTTTCTTAGGTCACATGTTTATGACTGAGATTTGGAAGAGGCAGAAACCCTAGATTGTACGGGTCATAAAACAGAAAGTACAACGAATTAGATGTTGTGCTTCTGACACAAGGTACATGGAGATGTTATGTACGACCTATAGAAGTTTCAGAACCTAAACCTTTGCCAAAATAGATTTATAGCGAAAGTGCCACAATGACTGGTGTTTGCTATATCAATCCCTAACTTCCAATTTGTCGCAAGTGCAATAGGTCTCATAAATGCCATACCATGCCTCCTTTCAGGCTAGCTCTGATACCATGTTAGTTTTTCATCATTTAATTCAATAGATCTAGGATCTTAACTGAAAGAACAACATGTATAGCATATCAAGCATAAGAGACACGAGACAAGAGACACAAAACATTTCACCGGGGAAAACCAAGAAGGTGAAAAACCCCACAACTTCCTCAAAGATAGAATAAGCATCAATACAAGGATCACCATGATCAAACCCAAGAGATAGATATCTTCAAGAGCATACTCCTCCTCCACTTGTGCGCACTCCTCCTCTCTCTCACTAATGCAAAGTGAGTGAATGAGAGAATGTGTAAAATGAGAGAGACACACTCTCTATTTATACACTACTTCACTTGTCTTTTAATTTTAGCTAGGTCAGACCCAACTTAACCACTTAACATAATGTTGACTGGGCCGACCCCCACTGGGGTGGTCTAATAACCCTTTAACCCACATGACTCATACAGGGCCGACCCCATCAAGGTGGTCTAATAACCCATCAAGTATAAGTTACGACACCTACAATATAACTTGTGACACTTGCAAGTACAACTGACGATACTTACAATTGGAGGAATAATACATCTTCATTGGGGATAAAATAAAGTACAAATACAGTATACAAGTGAATATCTTCCGAAGTTATAAATACATCAACACTGCACCTATCTCTGGTTTGCTTCCAAATCCTATTTATTTGTAGGTGACAGAGGTGACTATTGCAAAGATGCATTCTTTTGCATCTACAGTTGGAGTAGTGAAGATCCTTTCCTTGATCAAAACCAATCCAAGGGAGAGAACAAAAGAAGAGGACACGGAAGAGGAAAGCTCAGAGGCGGGGTGGGTAAACTCAATCAAAAGACAATATTTGAAGTGTAAGCGTTGTGGGAAGAATGGACATGAAGTAGATTAGTGTTGGGCACCTTGGTACTCCATCAAAGAAAAAAGACAAAAGTAACCTGGCCAAGAGGATGGTAAAGATCATAAATATGCTCATTGTATTGTTGCACATTACAATCTTGGATTAAATGAAATCACATATATTTCATCTTATAAAGATTGTTGGTTGCTTGATATTGGTACAACATCCCAAATGACCTTTAGAAAAGACCATTTTGAAGAACTAAATGACATTGTAGATGACTTACTGTATTTTGCAGACAAATCTGGCCTCAAACTAAAGGGAATTGGTTCCATCAGGGTCAAGCTGCCTGGATTCCCTGAATTTGTATTGAAGAATGTTCTATATCTTCCAGAGTTGTAGAGAAGCCGGTTGTCCTTAGTGTAGATTAAACAATAGGGTCATTCCATCCACATGTTCGATGAAATTGTAGTGATAAAGAAGCCCTCTGAAAACAATGTCATCGTGACAATATATGAAGATGGAAATTTTTTGAAGTTGAAGGGTTCATCTGCAATATTTCGGGACTTTGCCTACCTCTCTCAGCATGGAGAAGGTAATTTGTCATCCAATTTGTTATGGCATGCTAGATATGGTCATTTGAATTATAACAGTATTTGCTTGTTAAGAAAGAGTGGTGTTTTTGTTTTGCCCACCATTCCTAGGAAGATGAACAAATGTGATGCATGCATATTAGGAAAACATAGTAAGCAACTATTCCAAGAGTCAAAATTTAGAGCATGTAGAAAGTTAGAGTTGGTTCACTCTGACTTATGTGGCCCCATGCGTATTCCTTCTGCCAATGGTAATAGATACCTCATTACCTTTTTTGATGATTACACTAGAATGTGTTGGATATACTTGTTAGAGACAAAATATGAAGCATTTAAAACATTCAAGAATTTTCATGCATGCATAGAAAATCAAGCACAATCTCATATTGGCACACTTTGTATTGATAATGGAAAAAAAAACACACTTGTAATGATTTTGAAGACTATCTTTGTCAACATGGGATTGCACATCAAACTTCAATTCCTTATAACCCTCAACAAAACCATGTGGCATAAACGATGAATAGAACCATAATGAATATGGTACTCTCATTGATGTTTTTTAGGAATGTAAAAGGGATGCTTTAGGGTGATACAATATTATATTTGAGAAATATAAGTCCATCTCATGCTCTTGAAGACAAGACTCCACATGAAATGTGGTATGGCCACATGCCATCAATGAGGCATCTTAGGGTCTTTGGTTCCACCTACTATGCCTTGATACCAAAAGAGCAAAGAGACAAGCTTGGTGCTAGAAGTCGAAAGTGCATTTTCTTGGGGTATTTAGACACCTCCAAGGCATATCATTTTCATGATGAGGTAAACAAGAATTTTTTTGTTTTGAGAGATGTCAATTTTCTTAAAACTAATAAAAATGATGAGTCTATTGATAGACAACTTGATCGTCTGGATAATTTTTCCCATCTAAAGACATTTTATGGAGTTGATAATTAAATTCCACATATTGAATGGGGGATCCCTATCTTGGATCAATCTTTGGAATTTCCTTTTGAAGCAACAACACCCCCTCATGAAGAAACTCATGAAGAAGAAGTTCCAACCACTTCACTTGAATAGGAGATTCAACTAGATGATGTGATTGAGAGGATTGGAAGATTGAATCTTGAAGAAAATGAAGCACTGCAAGTTGATCAATATTGGACATTAAGGAAAGTTCCAAAATGGGCCACAAAGTCACTTGAAAGTGTCCATTCAAATGAAGTTGGAAAGACAGGAAAAAGAAGATCAACCAGATAAAAAGATGGAGGAGATGCAGATAACTCAGGTGATGACATGGATGTCTCATTCGATTGTGAATTGAATTTATCTGCTAACTTTGAACCAACTTCCTTTGAAGAGGCTAATACTCGTGATGAGTGGAAAGAAGCCATGCAGAATGAGTATGATGCACTCATGAAGAAAGGAACCTGGAAGCTAGTTGACCCTTCAGTTGGTTGCAAGTGAGTATATAAGAACAAATATAGATCAGATGGCTCACTTGACAAACACAAAGTGAGGCTTGTGGTGAAAATATATACACAAAAAGAAGGAATTGACTATGAAGAGAAGTTCTCCCCCAAAGAAAAATGGGATACCATCCACACCTTACTCTCTTTGGATGCATAAAATGGGTGGAAATTCCACCAGATGGATGTAAAAACAACATTCTTGAATGGAGACTTGAAAGAGAATGTCTTCATGTCTCATCCTAAAGGATTTGTTGTGAAGGGACAAGAACACGAGGTATGCAAACTCGTCAAGTCCTTGTATGGCCTGAAACAAGTACCTCGAGCATGGTATGAAAAGCTAAATGATCAAGCATCTTCTAACGCTAAATTTCAAACATTATAATCTTAATGACGCAACAATGTTTGTAAAGAAAGTTTGAAGATCTGTTGTGTTTCTTGTGGTGTATGTAGATGACCTTTTGATGATAGGGAACAATTAAATTTATATTGCATCTATAAAGAAGGATTTGAAGAAGGGATTTGAAATGAAAAATATGGAACACCTTCATTACCAATTGGGAATTGAAGTCACTCAACATCCTAAGTACATATTCATCTCCTAGAAGAAGTATGTTGGAGAATTGTGGAATAGATTTTGCATGACAGAATGAAACCCTCTCTCAACCCCAATGGAGCAAAAGTTGAAGCTCACATTAATTGAAGGAAAATAATTCGAGGATGCGACCAAGTACTGAAATATTTTAGGAAGCATTATCTACCTTACCACCACCAGACTAGATATTTCATATGTTGTTGGCATCATTTCAAGGTTCATGCACAAACCTTGTGAAGGACATTGGTCTGCTGCTAAAAGATTTCTAAGATACTTGAAGGGGATTGAAGACTTTGGACTCAAGTACTCTAAGGTATATGACTTCAAAATTATTGGGTACTCTGATTTAGAATTTGATGGTGGAAAAGAGACAGGAGTATCTAATTCTGGATAAACAATGAGTCTTGGATCAACAGTTGTTTCCTGGAGATCACACAAACAATTAGTTCCACAACAAATTTTACAATAGAGGAAAAATATGCGGTTGTTGTGGAAGAAACGAAAGAGATTGTGTAGCTCAAGAATATATTTGAATATTTGCAGGAGAAACAAGAGAACCCCACTCCCTTATTGATCGAAAACACTTATGCAATCAAGTTGGCCAAGAATCCCATATTCCATGATCGAACCAAGCACATCAGCATGAAGTACCATTTGATTCGACATCATGTAGAGGCCGAGACAATTCATCTATGACATTGTTCCATGAATGAGCAAATTTCACACATCTTCTCCAAATCACTTGGACGAGAAAATTTTGAAACCATGCTCGGACTTACAAACATCCCTTCAAATTAAGGGGGGTAATGTCAGAAGCCTAATCCGAAAGGATTGAGGTTATGTAAATAATGTAAATAGCGAAATAAATGGGATATGAAGTTGAAAAGACTCCAATGGATCTCTTGGTAGGTGAATCCAAAGATTCCCATCCTCATGTATAAAATAACATTTATATTCAATGAAATAAATAAACCAAGAGTTATTGCTTCTGACAGAAAATTAGAATTTGGTTAGCTTGAAAAAAATAACATTGTTGTTTTTTCAATGATAATTTTGATTGCTATGAACCAAAATCCTTAAAATAGCATGGGATAACATAAGTACACACCATGTACATCAATGCAAACATGGAGCACAACTCCAATATAGATAAGAAAGATAAGTTACACAATAACTCCTTAAATAAGAGGAGTTCATTCTTTAATTACCCCAAGACATTCACATAATCCTTTCACATGTTCTCAACAATGACTACATTACCTCTATATATACATATTCACTCATGGCACATGTGCTCCCTTCATTATGGTCGACCACTATTACATATACATTTACATCAATACATACATATTTAGCCCCATATGGCCCCATATAGCCCCATACATGCGCCCCTCATGGTCATATCATATACATTTAAGTTTTTAACCCCATATATGACCCCCCTTGGGTCATAATATAGTACCCGCCTTTGAAAAGCTTTGTCCTCAAAGCTTTGCAGTTAATGGCTTTGCATGTGATGAAAGCAAGTAATATGATTTCTTTATATTACTATTTTCTTTTTTCACTGATGATGATCCATTCATCCAAATTCAATTCTTTTGGGTCTCAATCCTTGATTTGTTTTTGCATGATTTTGATTCTATGTGTTGTGAGTATGACTTCTCCAATTTGATGTAGTTTATGGTCTTTGATAATATCTTGTTAGATAATAGTTTTTTGATGCCTTGTTCCATGAATATTGTCGAGTATTATTCCATATTCTTCCTTGAAAGTGTCATTGTATATCTTATTATCTTCCTTGAAATATTTATTGGTAATGATGATGTCGGTATGGTTTCACACTTGATGGTTTCTCTTCCTTCTACACACCCATATCATCAATCTTCTTTTCATATATAATGATGTCCTCTATCCTTTGTGCTTGGTCTTTGATCAATCTCAAATTTGAGATAATACCCTCATATTTCACATGTACATCTTCAAGTATTTTCTGGTGTCCTTCTAGAATATCGCCTTCCTTCTCCTTTTGAAGCTGCAATGTGATGCCATTCAGCAATGTTTGTTTTCCTTCAATTTTGGATTGCATTTCTTCTTTTACATCATCTACATTTGGAGCTTCATCAACCTTCTTGTAGATTTCCTCTTCAAGCCTTTTGGAAGTCTCTTTATATAATATCGTTGTTTTTTCTTGATTTTGACCATGCATATTTTTGTGATATTTTTTGCTTTCAATCTTTTGACCTCATCTAGAAACTTTTTATTATGGTTTCTTAATCTACATATTTCTTCATCCTTGTTTTTCAATTCTTACCTTGACTCATCCTTTTCTTTTATGAATGTATCGACTTGATTGTTCAATACTTTATTAATAGAAATACGTTTTTCGAACAATTCCATGAAATTGGTCTCATCGTTATCTTCATTTCTACTAAAATAATAGGTATTGTCATTTTTCTATATTGAGGTCCAAACCAAACCCTAAAATTATAACCTCAATATATTGAAAATAGTATCAAAAATTGATAATTTGATCTTTCCAACATATTATCATGTCATTCCACTTTCCAATGGTTTTTGAATCAATTAAATCGGGCCTTCTAGTAAAACATTATGCAAATTTCAAAATAACATACCTTTAAAACCCCAATTTGAAGACTATTTTGTTGGTTGATGTTATGAATAAAATGATAATAAAATAAACATCAACATATACATACATACATACATATATATATATAATAATAATAATAATAACAACAAACAAGAATAATATACTAATATAATTAATTAGTGAAATGGTGTAACTCTTTATGAAGAGTTGCATTAGACACCCTTTAAACAATTATAAATACGGGAACCGCACATGGTTTTAAGGTGCACGTGGTTTTGTGAGAAGTGGGTTTGGTTTTATTCCCTAACAACAAACCAAAAGTGAGATTTGAACCTAGGTGGGGAAGGTAACAACCATTCCTCCCAACCACCCAATCTACACCATTTTACATATATTAAGGGGAAAATAATATTAGAAGAAGAATCACATTGAATATTGTTTATTATAAAAAAAAAGGAGATATTGAATAAATTTCAAAGAAAACTCAAGAAGATGGGTTTTAATGTTGAAAAGAAGGGAAGGTTTCTTAACACCCCACTGATGAGTGTCTCAATACTATTTAGAGTTAAAGGGACACTTGCAAGGAAGGATGTCACCATTCTATTGCCCCTAGTGAAAGAAATAATTATATTAGTGTTGAATTTGCTAACCATTTAGTGATTCTTGAATCAAATATAAGTGAAATGCTCGACTTTTGGGACAGGAAGCAATTTGAAATAAGTGGATTAGAATTGAATGTTGGAGATTATATGGTCATATCTCAATTCACTGTTAGTTCCTTATGGAGTTCTGATGGTGACATAGTTTTGGGGTTACCTTGGATTAAAACATTGGGGACCTTCATTTTAAATGCTGAAAAGAAATTTCTTACTTTTTCCTATAAGCAAAAGAGAATCACATTTCAAGATATTACAATAAAGTCAGATTTAGAAGCTCCAACATCTGAAGACTTCAAGGATATATCAAAGATGATTTCACAGGGTAATCAGAAGTCAGATCAAAAGATGCAGTCAGAATTCGACAAAATCGTCACAGATAAAGAAGAAGAGATCTCTCGTTTAAGAGATCATAATCATAAATTGCTTCTTCAAATAAAAAAGACAAAGGATAAAGCACAACAGAATCAAAAGCTAGAAGAGGAGAATCGAGATCTTCAAAAGAAACTATTAGAAAACATTGACGAAAATGGTCACCTCAAGAAGCACAAACAAGATCTAATGGATCAAATTCAGAAGCTTAAATATGATAAGAAAGTGCGGGAAGAAATGACCCGAAATCTAAAAAAAGAAAAAGACTCGTTAGACAATAAGTTGGAGCAAATTCAAAAGAGGACATCAAATCCCTTGGACTCAAAAATATACGTTGAGAAAAAAGAAGCAAATACAAATTCAGTCCACGTCACAGTTCAGAAAGAAGACAATCTTGTAAAAAAAAACAACAATAACTCCCTATCGACACCCCAACCATATAAACCAGTATCCTAAAAAGTAGGAATTGTCGAAAGATAATGGTACTAATGTGTTCAAAACACCTGACAACATATCAATAGAGAATCCCAATAGTCGGCAACAAATCAATTTTGGTTGGATTGATCCGTCAACATATCGGAAGTTATGTTCTACACTTAGAAGTTCATACCAACATGTTTCGTCAGCTATGACATCACAAGGAACGATGCGACAACGTTATAAGGCTTTGAGGACAAAGCCTTTCTAAGAGAGAGGCAATGTTATGAATAAAATAAACATCAACATATATATATATATATAATAACAACAAACAAGAATAATATAATAGTATAATTAATTAGTGAAATGGTGTAACTCTTTATGAAGAGTTTCATTAGACACCCTTTAAACAATTATAAATACGGGAAAGTCTATCTTGTAAAAGACATCATCTTATCTTATCAATTTATATATCATTTTACATCTACGGATTTGTCGGTTATTTTAGAAATTATGGGTTCAACCCTAACTAATTGAGAATATCCAACTATGGATATTACAGTTGACCTTTCAACTGAGATATCTCCACAATTTCAACCCCTTTGAGTTTGAAATTTCTTCATGTATTAGCTTAATATGTCTTCTCTGCATTGACACAGGACATAATTCTAATGTGCCAATAAAAAGTTATGTTGACCTTACCAAAACTTATTATTTTTGTCCTTTTCAAGAGAGTGAAAGTGTATTGCCTGCCACATGTCTGATTTTATGGGTATGATTATATAATTACTACCAAAAAAAACTATGGTCTCTCTTCTTTCTGATGCAACAGGTAGATCACTCCTTTTGGATCTCTCAAGCTCAAGATATAACATTTTTACCTAGAGCACTTGTTTAGGACTAGTTTTTGGAATAGTCACCATAGGGTATAACTCCACACTTGTAATGAATCAAGACCTAAAAATCATACCAAAAATAGTTTATTAAGTCCTCTTCATCCACTCCAAGGTTGTTTCGCTATTTGAAAAACCCTAGAAAAAAATTAGAGCAAAAATGTCAAAATCACCAGTTTTTGGACTAGTCAAATACCCTAACTTCTTGAGGGTACTATAATTTTGAACTTATAATGACTCATGACCTGAAAAATTGCACAAAAAATAATTTGGTATGTTTTCTGTGGCCCATCATGGTTTCACTTTCTGAAACGTCCCAGACAATTTTTTATATAGAAAATGCCAACATGATTCGTTTTGGAAGCATCCAAGCTTTAATAACAAATACTCAAAACCAAAATTATTCAAACATCACGAGATAATAGAAGTACACACCATGTACAACAATGCAAACATGGAGCACAACTCCAATGTAAATAAGAAAGATAAGTTACACAATAACTCCTTAAATAAGAGAAGTTCCCTCTCTAATTATTCCAAGGCATTCACATTAGCCTTTCATATGTTCTCAACAATGTCTACATTACCTCTAAATATACATATTCACTCATTGCACATGTGGTCCTTTCATTAAGGCCAACCACTATTACATATACATTTACATCAATACATTTACATTTAGCTCCTTATAGCCCCATATATGCCCCCTTGTGATATATCATATACATTTAACCCCATATACATTTAGCTCATCAATAACGTTTTTAAATCTTAAAAAAAATTAGTTTAGAATTTTATTAATATTTTATTAAATTAAGTTAAAATTATTAATGAAACGAATTAATAATTTTTAAAACTAATCAAATGATTTGATATTTTTTATAATAACTTTAATTAAAAAATTTAAAAAAATTTAAAAAACATAAAAATTATAACCCTAAAACTCTCAATCCTCTTCAATAAAGTTATAAAATCTTAACAAGAAATCTAGTTTAGAGTTTTATTAATATTTTATTAAGTTAGGTTAAAATTATTAATGAAATGAATTAATAATTTTTAAACTAATGAAATGATTTGATAATTTTTATAATAACTTTAATTAAAAAAATATAAAAAATGTATACCTTAAAATTCATTATATATTTTAAAAAACCTTATATTAATTTATTATAAAATAATTATTTCAACATTTCAATTAAAAATAATAATAATAATTAATTAATTAATTAAATTTTGAATTAACTATTAACTAAATACTTTTAATTAAATTTTGAATTAACTATTAACTAAATATTTTTAAGACTTTATTCTTAATAAAAAAATTTAATTAAGTTAATTATTGTTAATACTTATAAGATAAGATTAAAAAACATTAAATATTAAAATATTAATTAATAAATAAATAAAATTAAAAAAAAAAAAAACTAGAATGTCGGCAAAACCCTAAATTTTTTGAATGAAACTCACACTTATTAATTACTATCTTCCACACCTAATTTAAACCGTGAGACACTCTCTCCTGATGATGAGCCCTACTTTGCGGCTCGAAACATCGAGAAATAACTTCACTAACGCAGTTCTCCTCTCCACCATTTTATATTAAGTGGTTCATGTAATTTTCATATATATATGTGTGTTATACAAAGTTTAACTATCCACCTAGACACCTTCATTACTTATAGGTATATGTGCCTAATCTGATGGTCACATTACGAGCTGGTTATAAATGCTAACACAACAAAACTTTGTCCGAATAGCTGGTCATTTAATCTTGACAACATGCAACATGCTGGGTTTGATTTAGCATGCCACATGTATTGTGTACAACTCCTCGATCGTATTTTCTCTTGGAATTCATTGGGATACCGATGTATCTTTGTAATTGTAATTCATATGGAGTTAAGGAAATACTCTGCGAATTCTCTGGAATTTTCCATGTAGAATTCAGGTAACTTGGTTCAATAACGTGCTTCTTCTTTTGTAACCTAACGCAAACACTCATGGAATTATTGTTGCACAACAACCTTCAGGGTATCCCTACTTCATCAGCTCCAGGGTACTCGGTCGTTGTTACCAGTTATCCTTAGTTCGCTTGGGTATTTTTTATATTCTCTGCCCTTTTCTATTGGTTTTTCTAATCTCGTTGTCCTTGTTTGGCCTGGCATGGCTCGGGTCAACTGAACTCCATCGTATGGTTCCACCATAAGTCTTTGGAGCTATTTATAAGTATGCAGTTCCCTTCGCACCGACCTCTAGGGTTGTCCCATGCTCCCGCCATGTAGAGTGCTTGCTAATTTGATGTTTGTCTTGAAACTTATTAGTCTCTTTGACTATCTACCCTATAAGAGTAGGGCTCAACTCGGCCCTCTCCACAATCAATCTAAGCATTGTCTTATATTTTAAGAAAAAACAATTTTACCCTTTGTATGGTTGCTCTATGCATACACAACAAATATTGTATAAATTTACATGGGTTTATTGCAATTTACAATTCATATCAAGTTAAGGAAATAGTCTTCGAATCTCCTGAAATTTCTTGTGGAGAATTTGGGGCTTAATGGTGTTCATGTAACTTTGTTCAATTACGTTTTTGTTCTTTTGCTAGCTAACACAAATACTCATGAAATTATCGTTCCACAATAGAATTCAGGGGATCCCTACTTCGTCAAGGGATTTATACTTTGATTAATATGGATGGATATGGTTTGGACCAACTCCAGGGTACTTGTCCATTATTACCATTTATCCTTGGTTCGCCTGGTAGGATTTTCCCTTCGATAGAATTTGGATTTTTTATATTCTCTGCTCTTTTTTATTGTTTTTCTAATCTCGCAATGCTTGTTTGGATTGGCATGGCGCAGGTCAACTGAACTCCAGTGTATGGTTTCACCATCTGTCTTTGGAGCTATTTATAGCTATGCAATTCCCTTCGCAACAACCCGTAGTGTTGTCCCATGTTCCCGCCATGTAGAGCGTTCGCTCATTTGATGTTCGTCTTGAAACTTAATAGTGTCCTTAGCTATCTACCTTATGAGAGTAGGGTTCAACTCAACCCTCTCCACAAATGATCTGGGCATTGTCTTATAATTACCCACAGTAGGGTTGTTTTGTGCATACAGAACAAACGTTGTATAAATTTACATGGATTTACTACAAGCATTCTTTGTCGAAATTTTTTGCAACAAAAAGCATATCAATTTTTACTTTACATTTCGTTAAATATTGTTATAACATATATGGGAAGAAATAGAAGATGATTAATTTTTGTTGTTTCATGTAATCTACAATCATTTTGTTCCATGAAAGACTTAAGGATTAAACTAAATGCATATGACATTGAAACATACCTGGAAATTGACATTGAAACATACCTGGAAATTGCAGGCTTCCAGGAGGCTTCTGCAAACTTGTGTGCTCGGAACACAAACTGAAGGCTTTGCGATTGCAGACTTGTGTGCTAGGAATAGAAATTATGCCAGGAACATAAATTGAAGGCAAGTAGAGTTAGTTGGAGGAAGCACCACCTAAGAGTGCCTAAGAGTTTCAACGGGAAAATGTGCATTGAAATCCTGCATTGAATGGTTGGCAAGAAAACAATGTCGGAATGCATATGTGCATTGAAATCCCACATTGAATGGTTGGAAGGAAAATCGACGAAACACATTTTTTCATTCGTTGAACATCCAATCACATCAATCCAACTGCTGCTACAGCTTGATGAAGTTAAATTTGGCAAGTCCTTCGAGGTAATTAAGAGAGGACGATTTCATACGATCTTCCTCATGTACAAAAAGTATGGACGACCCCTCTCACATTAAAGGCCCATTATTAATATTTTAAATATTTTATATCAACTATTTAAATTTGTTACTGTGTCCTGCCAAAGCCTCTGATGCTGCATTTTCACCTCAACTGAAATAGTAAGTCAAGGTGGGGAGTTAAAAAACTAAAGCAGTGTCCACGGTGATTTTTCTCTCTGTGTAGCGTGTGGCGCGCTGCTATTAAATTCATTCATAGTGATGTTTTAATGTGCACTCCTTTTAGTACTTGTTTTACCTGCAAGACATAAATTTTTCGACAAACCCGTGGACATGCAACCGCGTGGTACCTATGCTGACGTGAGCCCGCCGCCGGGGCCTGGGCCACATTGCCCGAGGCAGACGTCACCATGCATTGGCCAATGAGAACTCAGTTAAATTGATATTTAAAAAATTCAAAAAATAAAATTTAATTTGAACTATAGCGAAACATTAAAAAAATGCAATTTTTTTTGAACTTATATTTCGAATTAATATCTCCAACTGAAAAATATATGTGGGGAAATAATAATAAAAAATATTATCTTTAACTTTTAAAATTTAATTTAATCTAATTTAAAATTAATTATGATTTATAAAATATAAAAAAAATATATAAACTAAAGATATCCGTGCAATAGCGTGGTGTCATAATTTTCAAAATTCCTAGGAGATAGCGTGCAGATGCATTAGAAAACGTGTATGAACGAGGCAGCATTTCATTTGGTAATTTTACAAATGGTACTCTTGCCAGCCTGGTAGAAAGGTGGAATTCAAAGCTCAATAAACAGAAATCAAATATTGGTGTTAATTGTCATAGAAGAGCCTCATTTATGTAGCTGGTCGAGGAAAAACGAGGGGAGAGAGCTCTGTTTGGAGAGGAGCCTTATTGATCTAAAAGGAGAGCTGAGCAGAGTGGATGTTTGAGGGTTTGGAGAGGAGCCTCATTAATTGATTTAACTGGCCAAAAAATAAAAATAAAACCCGGAGGAGAGTTGAGCAGAGTGAATATGCGAGGGTTTGAAGGTTTTATGTGGAGATTTTAGAGTTTGCAGGTTTGATTTTCGGGTTTGAGGATTTTGTTCCGTGGATATTTTTGAGTTTTTGATTTGTTTTTCTTGTACTTAAGCATGGCTATGCTATTTTGGTTCTTCCTCTCTTTCTTTCAGCTTTTTCCTTTTGATTTGAGGTCAAGAGAGAGAGACAGGGAATGAGCTTTTAACTTCTGTAAATCTTTATTTTCATGGGAGGCCGAGGAGGACATATCTTTATGTTCTGTAAGTGAAGATGCAGAGACAAACACAGAGGAGGACATCTCCAAATGAAGATGCGGAGACAAACACAGAGGAGACTAAGAAAATAGGACTAACTGACCGGTTAACCAGTCTTATCTTATCATCTGAAGAACATGGCTTATAGTGACTGACTGACCGGTTAGCTAGCCATTGAAGATACAATCTCAATCCTTACCTTAGCTAGCTTACGAAGGAAGGTAAGTGCTACGATGAAGGGTAGGTGCTACGAAATAAAAAAGGTAGAAATGGATTCAAAGAGGTGAGTGCTTATTTTCTTTTTCTTTTCATGAAATAATTTCTCATTTCGTAATTTAGATCCTAATTCTTACTGCTAAGATTTATTGTTCCATGGTCATCTCTTCTGCAATAAATTTCGAGGGATGACAGAGCATAGGTTCTCCGTTCATTATTAAACCCTCTTTCTTATTATTTTGTTTGAAAAGTTAAAAAAGAGATAGATGCAATGTGATTTGGTTTGAAAATTTGAAAGTTAGATGTTATTTGGAAGCTCGGTACAGAACCAAGGGTTTCCCAAAGAGATAGGAACCCTAAACTTTGGAGTTGCCCAATTTTCGTCCATAAGTTATTGAATTCCACAGAAGGATAACATGAAATCTCAGCACGAATTGCAGTGACTGTGTACCCTGTGAAGTTTTAATGCCGTTTATGGCAGAATTAATAGTCACTCGGATTTTTCATCTTCGGCCTGAATAAATCCTGCCCAAACCCAATTTGATATTATCTTGTAACAAAAACCACTAATTCGTTATATGTGAACATAGATTTAGGGTTCAGCTTCTCTCAACTTTGAAAACTCCTCATCCGAAAATCTATGCCAGACTACCTCCTCTCACTCTTTCCAAAGAGCGGTCATGTTTTTTTCACATTTGTGACCCTATGATTTTGGACGCTCAGAGTAGGTGTCATGGGATTTCGGCACACTACCTCTGCTCTTTCTTTGAGGCTCCGAGTAAGGTGTCATGGGATTTCAGCATTCAGGGACATGTGAACTTAGGATTGCTAGCTGCTGAGAAGTATATTTGGAAATCCTTTCTTTCCTTCTCAATGAAGAGACGAGGGATTGCAGGTGTCCCTTCTTATTATAACTTGATTTGTCACTTTTTATTCTTTATCCGGTTTCTGATGGATAGATTTAGGTAGCCATTTCCATGTTGAATGTAGATATTATGCATAGCCTTGAAATTCTACTATTTGGATTGAGGTAAGGTTGATTTTTCCGCCAGAGTTTTTAAAACTTTGGTAATTTTTTTTCAAAATCTAGGTTACAGTTATCAAGTTTTGGGATTTTAGGTGCTTCAGGGGTTTCAGAGGTTGCTGAATCCATTTTTATCATCAAAATCTTGATTAACATACAGTTAGATTTTGCAAAATAAAAAATGTTGAATTCCAGGAAAAAAATGGCTATTCAACTAGTCGTGATATTATGCCAGAATTGTTATCATGATAGTAATGTTTGTTAATAATGTTTGTGATGGAAATATGTGGACCTTTGTAAGGAGGAACAATTAGGAATAATAAGAATGGGTTAGGGAGGGTTTTAGTTGTCTACCCCAAGGGCGAAGAGATAAACCTAGACGGAATAGCTAATAAGAATAGTCAATGTAAGGTCCATGAGGTTAATTTAAGAGGTTAATTTAAGGAGCATCAATTGATGGGAGCCCTAAAAAGGTAAGTCTTTTTTCAGTTGGGTAGAATAGCTAGCGCGTGCATCTGGGCATAAGCGCCTTAGTAACATAGGGCACTGGGTTAGGCATTCTCATTCTCTCTCCAAATGAGGTTAATTTAAGGGGCATCAATTGATGGAAGCCCCAAAAAAGTAAGTTTTTTTTCACTTGGGTAGAATAGCTGGCTTGTGCATATATGGGCGTAAGCGCCTTAGTAACATAGGGCACTGGGTTAGGCATTCTCATTCCAAGTCTTATCATTGGCGCAAATAAAATACTGGGGAATAATTGGGTTACAATAATTGCCACTCATCTTTTTAGATTACGATTTTTTATTTTTTGAAAATTTATGTAATAAATTTTTACAATATACATGTTTTAATATCGGAATGTGAAAAATCACATTTTCTCCATTAACCATTTTCATAAAAAAAATTACATTTATGCTTTTTTTTTTTATCAATTCAAAATGATCACCACTTTTCATTCATGATCATTATTTCCTTTATTAATTGAACATTCTATGAAATGAACATGATCGCCATTTCACTCATGGTCATTATTTCCTCTTATTAATTGAACAATATTCAATTGATGGTACTCTTAGAATGGTTGGGTTGTGGGACTTTGGCATGATGACGAATATAGGTGTCAACTAGCATTTCTGATCTCCATGGCGTGGACCAAGTAGAAGTTGAGATAAGGGTGGTTCATTGTTTGACATCATAATTAGCAAAGTCATATTGGATCATTTGTGTAAAGTTAAAAATTTGAATTAGAGCTTTCAATTAAACATATGATGTGATGTTTATAGTTGAATTATAATTCAAATTAATATATATATATATATTAATTATCTAATATATATATCTAATATATATATATATATATGAGATAAAAAAAATATATATTTCATGAAAAATAGTTATTGGTTTTAGAAATTATTGAAATGTATAATAAAAATGTTATATTAGGAAAGCATGAGTGTTTTGTGTTTATTAATCAAAATTTAAGACTAAATTTGGAATTGGTTTAGAAATCATTGAAATGTATAATAAAATTGTTATATTAGGAAAGCATGAGTGTTTTGTGTTTATTAATCAAAATTTAAGACTAAGTTTGGAATTTTAAATTTAATGTGCTTATCAAATAGAATTTTGTAGAAATTTGATGACGATTTTGTATTTTTTCAGGCTTTTCAATTTATATTTTATGCAAATTTAAGAGTATCAAATTTGTTTGCATTTTTATATTAAATTTCAGTTGATCAATTTTAATCTTTTGTAAATTTTGATCATATAATTTTATGCTATAAAAATTCATAAATAAATAAAAAAAATATATCCAAACAATTATTCATAATAATAAATATACTAGTAATTTGTATTATAAAAAAAATTAAAGACTCTTAACATGATGTGGACAAAATCTTCAAGATTTAAAAAAAAGAAACATCTCTCAAATGCACATTGAACATCAAAGAATTTTTTTTAGCAAGAAATGTGAAGTTGTAACATGAATAATGTACTTCTTGAAATGTGAAGTTGGAATTTAAATTTGTAACATAAATAATAATTTTCTCAATTAAAAGTGTTAAAATTTATTGTCAAATAAATTAAACCACTTAAAATCTCTAAATAAAAAAATCAACAATCATTATATGGTTGAGTTATGAATAGGTTAGGATTTAAAAAATAAAAAATTGTCAATTACACTTTGAACATCAAAGAATCTTTTTTGTGGCAATAAATGTGAATTTATACCAAGAATAATGTACTATGGAAATATGAAATTTAAATTTTTAACATAAATATTAATTTTCTCACATTAAATGTGTTTTAAAATAATAAAAATGTCTATTATTTAGAAAATATAACACTTGTCAATTTTGAAGGAAATTGTTACTACTTTTGCAATTTTTATAACCAATTATAAATAATTATAATGAAGTTCAAAATTCTATAATAATTTTTTTAGATTAATAATAAAGGGTAAGTTATGTTTTATTTATGTCATAATTTTAATAGAACAACATACACAATGTAGTTAAAAAAACCCAAGTAGTTAAATTGTTTTAATAACCAAAGTCTTTTTATTATATTTATCATCATTGGAAAGTAAAAAACCCATCACAATAGGTATATCTTGCATTGCTCATTCAAAAAACATGTTTATAATTTATTTGAAAATAAGGACTTCAATCCATGTCTGAAAATCCATTCTTATTTCATACACATTAAGAATTATTTTGCAAGAGAAACAAAATTCATTTAAGGACATGAAAAATATTTTCCATTTTTTAAAGCTTAAAAACTTTTGTTTGATTTGTCTCCCCAACCTCATACATTACATTCCAATCACACTAGATAATTTAGGACAATTCAAAGATACTCATAAACGCATATAAAATTCATTTAAGGACATGAAAAATATTTTCCATTTTTTAAAGCTTAAAAACTCTTGTTTGATTTGTCGCCCCAACCTCATACATTACATTCCAATCACACTAGATAATTTAGGACAATTCAAAGATACTCATAAACGCATATAGTGTATCAAATACTAACTTTGATTTTCTAATATTCTAAATGATGTTTTGATTAAAAATTTATTTTTCATAATTTAATGGACTTGTATGAATAATGAGTACAATTTCCATAATTTCATTGTATAAGGATAATTTGTGTTACTAGTTTGTGTTACGAAAAACTTTCCATGTTTCATTCACTAACAAACCATCATAATTTAGATTTAATGAATAAACCAAAATGCTTAACTCTTTTTTATAGGTTTTAATATCAAATAAATGTACATTTTTTATATCATTTAATATTGTATGTAACAAATGCTGAAAAAGTTTAAAAAATCAATGCTTTGTATTTTTTTTAATAGCCATGACATTTTTTTAGATAATAACAATGGCCAAGCAATTTTGTTGCATTAAAAAGATGAAGATTTGAAATTTTTTGATTCAAAGAGTATATAAAACTTTTAATATAGCATTTTTTGAATTGTTGACGGATTTAATGTGTGTTTTCAATATGAAGTTTTATAGTTTATTTTGTATCACTGTAATTAATCTCCACAACAAGAATATATATAGATATATATAAACTTATATTTATTTATGACTACTTTTTTATTTTTAATTTCAATATATCAATATTGTGAATTTTACATAGAAATTTTGAAAGATTTAAGTTGTACTTTTTTTTTTGGTTCTCAAAAACTATTTAGACAATGTATTTATACTTACTTTAAAAACCAATTCAATAGTTATAATCACTATATTTTTTTCCTTAAAAAATATTGTTCAATTTGTTCGATTCATCCAACACATTAGCAAGCATATGCAAATAAAATTGAACAGAATAAATTCTTGTTTTATGATACTATGATGAAGTTTTTTTTTTCATTTTTCCACAATGCTAAAATTGTTGAAATGATTTTCAGAAACATTATAATAACTTTTTCTTTTTTTCCTTAAATAATTATTTCACTACATGAATTTATAAAACATAAAGAACATCAATTTGTATAATTTTAAGTAAATCATTAAGTTTCATTATTTTTCTTTAATGAGTTTGAAATCCACAAATACATTTTGTTTGCAATTTTTTCAATATATAATAACTCATGTATATTTTAAGAAGTATTTGCTGCCGCTAAAGATTGATGAGTTGTATAATAAATATTTAGAGTATTTTTTTTAAATGAAACCAAATTATTTTAATGTCTAATCATTGTTGAAACTCTATTTGTGTAAACAACCATTAAATCTTTATATCGAATGTCTTTAATATTTATTAATATATATATATATATATATATATATTCCATTCATTACATTCTTCAGCTTCATAAATTATAAAATAGGTGGTTCAAAATCCTTTGAATCTAAATAGGTTGCCTAAATAAGAAGGGGAGTTTTAAATTTTGATCACTGTTTTAATCAACTATCAATGAGAAGAAATGACTTTCCAATATATTTTTTATTTGAATATATTCAAGGTGCTTTGCAATACAATAAAATCAGTTGTAGATTTATGATTTGTGTATAAATAATACTCTTGAAATTGAGATATATTATTTGTTTTTGCATAAATGAGAAATTTTCCGAAGTTTTTCATGTTTTGATAAAGATAAAATTATTGATAATGATAATAATTCATTTTTATTAACATATCCATTTGTTTGACATGATGTAAAATTCGCTTAATCTTTCTTTTAAGATAAAATCAATTTTAGATTATGTTAGAAAAGTGAAATATGTTAATAAGATAAGAGTTATTCGTATAATGATAATATTATATTGTGTCAAGAAGATTTATTTTTATTAAAGCATGAAAAATTTTATGAATTTTTTATTGATGCGAAAACACTATTTATGTCAGTCTTAAGAGACACTTTATACACAAATCATGAATTTGCAAATAATTTGTATATTGCATATCAAGACATCTTCAATAGATTCAGATACAAAATATGTTGTAAAGTCTTTTGTTCTTATTAATGGTTGATGAAAACACTAATAGAAGTGTAGGAAAACATCTTGTTGTTTATGCAACCTATTTAGATTTAAAGAGTCTTAGGCCACCTATTTCACAATTTATAAAGCTGAAGGATGTAATTGATGGAAAACGAGAAACAACATATGATATTTCCAATCAATTAATAAATGTTAAGAGGTCTTCAATATAAAAATTTGATAGTTGTTTCTACCAATGATGATTCAACATTGATTGAACATGAACATTGTTTCATTTCAATTTTGAAAAAAAAACATTTGAAACCTTGCACCCGAATGATTATATCTTTAAAAAATTGCAAATAAAGTGTATTTGTCAATTCAAATCTCCTTAAAGTGAAGTATTGAACTTAATGATTTGTGTATTGTGAGTTTTTAGCAGTAACAAATGTTTCTAAAAAATACCTGAATTATTATTTTTTGAAAAAATTGCAAATAAGTGTATTTGTCAATTCAAAACTCACTAAAAAGAAGTAATGAATTTAATGATTTACTTAAAGTCATACAAATTGATGTTTTACAAATATATAGCGAGATGATTATCTAGGGGAGAATTTATTATAAGGGTTGTGAAACATATGCCAATGATTTTAATGTTGTGGAAAAATAAAAGAAAAACTCTATTATGACACGATAAGACACAAATTTTTTCCATTAAAATTTGTTTGCATATTTTTTCTAATGTCTTGAGTGAATTGGACAAGTTGAACAATATTTTTTAAGAAATAATTTACACATTATAACTATTTGATTGACTATTGAAGTAACTATAGGTACATTGTTTAGATGATTTTAAAAAAAATAAACATTCGTAGAAGGCACTTGTTATTCAAAATTTTTATGTGTTTCACAATATGGATATATTGAAATTAAAGATGAAGGGGTAGTCATAGATAGACACGATTTATAATGTATCTCTTCCTACTATGGATATTGATTATAGTGATAGAAAACTAATTCTGAAACCTTATTGAAGGCACATAAGAGAGTTGACAACAACTCATAGAAGGTTATATGGAGTCTCTTATAGACTCTTTGAATGAAATATTTCCACATCTTCAACTTTTTAATGGAGGAAATTGTTCAACCCTTGTTATAATCTAGAAGAATGTTGTAGCTGTGAGAAAAATTTGGAGTGTTGTTTTTTAAAACTTTTTTAGCATTTGCAGCATATCATATTGAATGATGTTATAAATGTATATTTATTTGATGTTAAAGTTTGTAAAAGATAGTTATACTCTTTTGTTGATTCATTAAATTTGGCTTATGAAGATTTCATATTAGAAGAAGTAAGGAAGGTTTTTCGTAACACAAAATGGTGACATGCAAATTATTATCATATGAAGAAATTATGGTAAGTTGTATTCATTATTTCTGTAAGTACAATGAATTGTGAAAAATGATTTTTTAAACAAAACATTATTACTGACGTTAAAAAATCAAAGTTATGGTTGACTAAATACGTTAATGATAATATCTTTAAATGATAATATCTTTAAATGGATTTGAATTATTTATTATTGATTGGAATGTAGTATATGAAGTATAGAGTGATACAAAGTCAAAAAGAGTTCTTAACTTTGAGAATTGAGAAGTCTTCCCTATCTCATCGAGTGGTTTTGTTTCTATTGCAAAGTAATCTTAAATTATGTTTATGGAATCTTTTTGGTTATGTTGAAGCGTTTATTTTCAAAGTAGTTATAAAAATGCTTTTGGGATGGACACAACAAAGTATACTTATCAATGAGTTTTTTTATTTTTCAATAAAATATAATTATAATTGAGATGTTTTGGTTTTAAAAAACTTTAACAAGAACAGGTAATGGTATAAGCTCATTGTGTATGTTGTTATATTAAATTTATCACATAAATAAAATATTTGTTTCTTATAATTTATTATTTATTTAAGTAGTGTTTTAGGAATTTTGAACTTAATGTGAAATTATTTGTATTTGGTTATGGAAGTTGCAGCATCAATGACAATTTCTTTAAAAATTGATAAGTAAGTGTTTTCTTTTTTAAATAGTAGGCATTTTTATTATTTTAGTTGGTAATTTTAATAATTATTATGTTGATAAAATGATTGTCGATTTTATGGTTAGGGATTTTATTTGACAACCATTTATTTTGCAATAATTTTAAGGCATATTTCGGGGGCGGCAGGTGCGGGGGGGGATAATTTTTGACCCTGGAGGAAATAAAGTAGCAGACTTCTCTTGGGGACTTGGCATCAGCACCAACAACCAAGCAGAATGGTTAGCCTTATACCACTCTCTAGAAATTGCGGCCACCCTTAACATGAATCACGTGCAGGTATTCGGGGACTCCAGGCATGTAATTCAAGCTATGCGCAATGGTAATTCCCACAAAAATGACAGAAGTCAAAGAATTTAGAAAAGAATCAAGTGTCTCGAACTCCCAAAGGACACTCTCTATTTCCATGTGCTAAGAGATCTCAACTTCATTGCGGACAAACTAGCAAATGTTGGTGTTTCTATGGGCAAGGGACAAGCCTCTCTCAACAAGGTCCCAACACACTGTTTTATACCTTAATAAATGCACTGCTAAGGAGTTTCAATACACGGAGACAACACACGCATGGTAGCCCTTATCACCATTGCGAAATTTGTTTTGGTCATCAATACACCTACCACCGCACCTTGGCTTGGCAGTCCCACATTAACCCACACGCCCTCCTTGTGGCTTGTTCAGATCTCACATTTGGGCATTTATTATCCCATGTGTCCATCGGTTGTATAGAACACAGAATGGAGAGCCTTTCCCACCTTGCCCTCGCTCCGGCTCTACAACGCCTCTGTATCTCCCAGGACTCTACAGCGTTGTTTGTAGTCGGTTCTACCCCGTCAGCTAGCATCATGGAAGGCGTCAAACAGGCCATAGCCACGCTGAGCCAGCTCTCTTCGGAAATCAAAACATATCTCTCCAGGACGTATTCAGTAGTCTGCACCACTGCAAAGCAAATCAAAGAATTAGCCATGGAAGACAGGTACATCCACGCTCGGCTCTCTTGCCTGGAATCGCGCATGGAAGACATTGACAGAAATATTATTGAGTTGATGGGGAAAGTGGACAGCATCAAAGCAGACACCTATGTCTTCGCCTGCAAAACTCATTGCAGCTTTGTGCAGGAGGCCCCAACTGTTAACCAGGAGATGATAGACGCGGCCTCAGTCCAACAGCAGAATTTCAGTTGATGGCAGACACTTCTTTCCTTGCCTGCAGGTTCTCTTAGATGCTCCTATTTTGAATTTTTTTTGTTTAAAATTATGCAATCAATTTGTAAGGGTTTATCCCAACAGCAAGAACAAAGTATATAGAAAGTCAGGAAGCATAGAACTCCAGGAAAAGAACTCCATAAGCCTTTGCAATTTTCCCTCCTCTAATGCAGAGTACTGGCTTTTGTTTTTTGTAATGAATGGTTGTGCACAGCCTTTGTTTATATAAATCTATCACCTGTTTCTGTTATAAATAAAAAATAAAAAAAATTTAAGGCATATTTAATGTGAGAAAAATATTCTTTGTGTTATAGCTTTAAATTCTAACAGCTACACATTTCCAACGGTACATTATTCTAGTTTCAACTCCATATTTTTTGCCACATAAATGGTTCTTTGATGTTTCATGTGCATTTGAGAGATGTTCTCTTTTGTAAAATATGAATCCAACCATAAATCAAAACCAAATCTTCTGTATTTTGTTTATATCGTGTTCAAGAGTCATAATCTTATTACTATATATGCTCTTAAAATATAGTTTGGTCAAACAATACAGTGTATTGTTTATTAGATGAATCTTCTTGCATAATACAAGTTACAGTTATATTGATATATTTATTATTATGAATGATTGTTTTATTGTATTTTTTTTATTCATTTATTTATTTTTAATAGAAGAAAATTATATGATCAAAATTTACAAAATATTAAAAATTGTGAAGTTAAAATCTAATATAATAATGCAAACAAATTTGACACTTATGAATTTGAATAAAACGTAAAGTGAAAGGTATGAAAAATGCAAAACTACCATCAAATTTTTGGTTTGTAAGCATAGTAGATTTGACATTTTAGGTCTACTTGCAAGCACTAGTATTTATGGCAATTGGTTGGCACGACAAAACATCTAATTGATAAAAATGTAAAAAAAAACATTTTCTTTTAATTTTAATTCATTTTTAATTGTTGATTTGTAAGTGAAATAGTTATTCTAATATTATATTTTTTATGAGATGATTTATTTTCTTAATTTCTTTTAATATAATCCATTTTTTAATTTAAAAATCAATTTCATTTTAATCATATTATTTTTTAATATAATTAAAACTTCAAATTATATAATTTCTTTTTTTTATAATTATGTTTCAATTAAATGTAATTTTAATAAAACGATTTCATTAATTACAATGTTTTTTAGTTTTTCATTTGATATAGAAAAGAAAATTAATCGACAACACTTTCGCTTTATCCGCTTTGTTGCTCTCTGCAACTGGTCCCTTTCCCTTGTTGCCATCCCTTTTGTCGTTGTTTGTACCAAAAATTCTACGATTTAGCTCCGTGCTAACAAAACCCCACTCCCTTATTGATCGACAACACTTATGCAATCAAGTTGGCGAAGAATCCCATATTCCATGATCGAACCAAGCACATTAGAAAGAAGTACCATTTGATTTGACATCATGTAGAGGCTAAGACAATTCATCTACGACATTGTTCCATGAACGAGCAAATTGCATACATATTCACCAACGCACTAGGACGAGAAAAGTTTTAAAATTTAGAACCATGCTCGGATTTACAAACATCCCTTCGGATTAAGGTGGGGAATGGCAGAAACCTAATCCGAAAGGATTGAGGTTATGTAAATAATGTAAATAGTAAAATAAATGGGAATATGAAGTTGAAAAGACTCTAACAGATCTCTTGGTAGGTGAATTCAAAGAGTCCCATCCTCATGTATAAAATAGCATTTATATTCAATGAAATAAATAAACTGAGAGTTATTTCAATTGAAAAAATACCATTGCCGCTTTTTCAATGGCAATTTTGATTGCTATGAACCAAAATCCTTAAAATAGCATGAGATAATGAAGTACACACCATGTACATGAATGTAAACATGGAGCACAACTTCGATATAGATAAGAAAGATAAGTTACACAATAACTCCTTAAATAAGAGGAGAGCATTCTTTAACTACCACAAGACATTCACATAATCCTTTCACATGTTCTCAACAGTGACTACATTACCTCTATATATACATATTTGCTCATTGCACATGTGGTCCCTCATTATGGTCGACCACTATTACATATATATTTACATCAATACATACACATTTAGACCCATATGGTCCCATATAGCCCCATGTATGCCCCCCTTTTGGTGATATCATATACATTTAACCCCATATATGACCCCCCTTGGGTCATATTATAGTACCCTCCTTCTCAAAGCTTTGCGGTTAATGGCTTTACATGTGATGAAAGCAAGTAATATGATTTATTTATATTATTGTTTTCTTTTTTCCACCGATGATGATCCATCCATCCAAATTCAATTCTTTTGGGTCTCAATCCTTGATTTATTTTTGCATAATTTTGATTCTATGTGTTGTGATTATGAGTTCTCCAACATGATGTAGTTTCTCGTCTTTTGATAATATCTTGTTAGATAATAGTTTTTTGATGCCTTGTTCCATGAATATTGTTGAGTATTATTCCATCTTCTTCCTTGAAAGTGTCATTGTATATCTTCTTATCTTCCTTGAAATATTTCTTAGTAATGATGATGTCGATATGGTTTCACACTTGATGGTTTCTCTTCCTTCTGCAAGCCCATATTATCAATCTTCTTTTCAGATATAACGATGTCCTCTATCCTTTGTGCTTGGTCTTTGATCAATCTCAAATTTGAGATAATGCCCTCATATTTGACATGTACATCTTCAAGTTGGAGCTCCACTTCTTCAAATATTTTCTAGTGTCCTTCTAGAATCTCGTTTTCCTTCTCCTTTTGAAGCTGCAATGTGATGCCATTCATCAATGTTTGTTGTCCTTCAATTTTGGATTGCATTTGTTCTTTTACATCATCTGTATTTAGAGCTTCATCAACCTTCTTGTAGATTTCCTCTTCAAGACTTTTGTAAGTCTCTTTATATAATATCCTTGCTTTTTCTTGATTTTAACCATGCATATTTTTTGCTTTCAATCTTTTGACCTCATCTAGTAACTTTTTATTATGGTTTCTTAATGTACATATTTCTTCATCCTTTTTCATTTCTTACCTTGACTCATCCTTTTTCTTTTATGAATGTATTGACTTGATTGTTCAATACTTTATTAATAGAAAGACCTTTTTTGAACAATTCCATGAAATTGGTCCCATCGTTATCTTCATTTCTACTAAAACAATAGGTATTGTCATTTTTCTATATTGAGGTCCAAACCAAACCCTCCAATTCCAACCTCAATATATTGAAAATAGTATCAAAAATTGATAATTTGGTCTTTCCAACATATTATCATATGATTCCACTTTCCAATGGTTTTTGAATCAATTAAATTGGACCTTCCAGTAAAACATTATGCAAATTTCAAAATAACATACATTTTAAAACCCTAATTTGAAGACTATTTTGTTGGTTGACCTTTCAACTGAGGTATATCCACAATTTCGACCTGTTTGAGTTTGAAATTTCTTCATGTATTAGCCTGATATGTCTTCTCTACAATGCCATAGGTATGACCTAATTCTAATATGCCAAGAAAACGTTATGCTGACCTTACCAAAACTTATTACTTTTGTCCTTTTCAAGAGAGTGAAAGTGTATTGACTGCCATGTGTCCAATTTTATGGGTATGATTATACAATTACTACCAAAAATACTACAGTCTCTTTTCTTTACGATGAAATAGGTAGGTCACTCCTTTTGGATCTCTCAAGCTCAAGATATAACATTTTTACCAAGAGCACTTGTTTAAGACTAGTTTTAAGAATAGGGCACCATAGGGTATAACTCTGCACTTGTAATGAATCAAGACCTAAAAATTGTACCACCTATAGTTTGTTAATTCCTATTAATCCCCTCCAAGTTTCGCTATTTGAAATGCCCTAGAAAGAAAGTTAGAGCGAAAATGCCAAAATTACCAGTTTTTAGACCAGTCAAATACCCTAACTTCCCTATGGTACTATAACTTTGAACTTGTAATGACTCACGACCTGGAAAATTGCACAACAAATAGTTTGGTATGTCTTCTGTGACCCATAATTGTTTCACTTTCTGACATCCCAGACAGTTTTTTATATCGAAAATGCCAAGATGACTCATTCTGGAAGCATCCAAGCTTTGATAACAAATGCTCTAAACCAGAATTCTTAAAATAGCGCGAGATAATAGAAGTATACACCATGTACAATAATGTAAACATGGAGCAGAACTCCATTGTAGATAAGAAAGATAAGTTACACAATAACTCCTTAAATAAGAGAAGATCCCTCTCTGATTATTCCAAGACATTCACATTAGCCTTTCATATCTTCTCAACAATGCCTACATTACCTCTAAATATACATATTCACTCATTGTGCATGTGGTCCATTCATTAAGGACGACCACTATTACATATACATTTAGCCCCATATAGTCCCATATATGCCCCCCTTGTGGTATATCATATACATCTAAACCCATATATGACCTCCCTTGGGTCATATCATTGATGTTATGGAATATTTCACCCATGGAGTTGATGGTCCTATGTGTTAGGCAATAAAACATGCGAGAGAGAAATAAATATAAATACAAGCAATAAACCATAGCAACACCATATGTATCCTGGGAAACCCTGTAGGGAAAAACCAGCCTTCAATGATAGATCTATTATTGGTCCCTGGCCAAACTAGGCCAAGGCTGCCAAGAGCATCTCTGGTGCTCACTTTGGCGGCCTTGGCCTAGTTTGGCCAGGCAACAATAATAGATCTATTATTGAAGGCTGGTTTTTACCTATGGGGTTTTCCAGGATACATATGGTGTTGCTATGGTTTATTGCTTGTATTAATATCTATTTCTCTCTCGCATGTTTTATTGCCTAACAGTGGTATCAAAGTGTAAGGTTCAAAGTTGTAGGGATCACACCAGGGAAAGGAGGATCTGCAGTTCTATTGAAGGTCATGGTCTACGGAGAGATGGTAGAGCTGAAACATTGAAGAAGGAAGTGGAGGTCGTCTGCACCAGCATGGAGGTGAGAAGATTTGGCGTGAGGAAGCCGCCATCAAGGAGCCACCACCTAGTTCGTTGTTTTGTTTGAGCCCGCGTTTCCCAGATCGTTCAAAATTGTTATAGACCTGTCCAAACAGGTGGAGGTCCTTGAGAACACGTCTAGATCAAGTGCATTGAATCCATGTGCCGAAGTAGTGGTTGGAGGACATTGCATGATGAGATCATGTTAGTATTGGTGAAGGCTGCGAGGGATGTGAGGACGCGAAAAAGACCATAGGAGCACCGATCTGCAGACACTGGAATGTAGGTGTTTGAATCAGTGCGAGATCTGAGGAGCGTGAAGTGCAGATATGTGTATATTCCATCATTGGTGCTACAGGAAGGATCCGTTGAGGGCGAGCAAAAAGATGATTGCAGATCTATAGTTACTCGTGTAGATCCTGTGTATGGTAAGTGACATTTGGAAGATCATTTTTTTTCAATAGTCGGTACATGGAAGTGGACGAGGAATTTAGGTCGACCTACACGTTTGGGCGCAAGCTCGAGCGTGGGAAGTTCAACGTAACCCATCTGTGCACACACAAGGAGGCCAATCACTAGGTAGCCATACAGGCCCGTGATGGGGTGCTCAATGGAGGACGTTGGGTCGAGCTCAAGGGTGCCTATGAGGACAAGCAACCGATCCACCTCATCATGGAGGTCATGGTGGTATTATTGAGCTGATGCATGGAGGCTGTAGAAAGAGGGGCCACAGAGGACTTACCTGGAAAAGAAATCTGCTGAGGTGAAGAGAGAATGTTTCCCTATATATTTCTGCAGAAGTTGATTTGCACATGAAGGCCAAGAAGCCAGCGGATGAGAAATGCAACAACACCGGATGAAGATGGACATGAAGAGAAGAGACAGCAACATAAAGAAAGCAGCCTGTGTGAGGATTTGTAAGGAAGATTCTGAGTAATTCGTTGTCTGAAGAATCCTAGCATGTGCCACCCATTTGTGTGTGTAATGAAATGAAAAACCCCATCCATGTGAACTAGATAACTCTGCTCTACGATTCAGCGTAGCTGAGAATGAAGTGCGAATGAAGGAGAAGATTGTTTTTGAGAAGATCATTGTTTGGTAGCCACAACTGTGAACATCCTCCTCAACTGAAACCAAAATAGATGAGTCAAATTCATTGTTGAAGAAAAGGTATTTGCTAAAAATCAAACGATCCAAGGTAAAGTTTAAAAATTGCTGAAAGCCGTTATATTAAAAGGAAAGAGGATGTGGATATTATATTGGTTTTATTGAAATCGTGCAAAAATTGGATTCTTTATTTTAAGTCGGGAAATTTTTTAAGGAGTTCTATTCATGGTATTTTAAAGCCAATGCATGAGATATGTGGAAGTTTGATATTAGAGACATCATTCTAATAGATCTCAAGATCCACATTATAAGCAGTTAGTGATGGTAAAAATAAATGTGTCCAGCTATGAAGAAAGACAAGGAGTAGTGGCGATTTGGTAGCATAGTGTGTGTTTGATGTATTTCCTTGTATTTTGTAAATTGTTGGAAAACATTGAATGTTCTTGTACCTAAGTTAAAATGTAATTGAGCATGTGTTGTAAGGGGTGGATGATCGGTAGTACTCGACACCCTAGTGTTTTGGTTCTAAGTTAGTATTGATTCCCTATGTTTTTGGCCTACATGTAGCGGAGTAGGTGTGTCCCTCTTATGTATAGAAGAGGGTGTGGCATCAATTTGTGGAATGAATCACTTGGGTAGGTACGAGGGTGGTAGGTGTACTCGTAACCTAGCTTGAGGTGGAATCGGAGAGGATGAGTCTTCGATTGAAGGGGGGAATGTGAGATGGATTTATCTCATAGTGTTGGGACCAGGTTATGCTCAAGGAAGAGTTTAATGTATTGATGAACCACGTATGAGAAAAGGATTCCTAGAGAACTGGTGGTTACAACGACTAAGCACCCATGTATTCCAGTAGATGGATTCCTTTTTATATGGACATCAATGATGAATTGTTTGAAGGTACAAAAGGCTTGTGAAAGTGCAGCACATGAAGGGAAATTTGAGGTGAGAGAAATGAGAGTTGAAAGAAGCAATGGTTATAGCAACAATTAAAAGAAAAAAATGGAGATGACATCTACATGTAAATGGGGTTCCTGAGTATTCTAGTTGTTTTTGAGGGGGTTATATCTGAAGCAATTTCCCAAGTCAAGTTTAAATGGGGGATTGTTAGGGTTAAACTTGACTCGAGCATGAGCAAGGATGTAAGTGGTTTCAGGCACTTGGTTTTGTTAGCTTGTGGTTTCTTGCTAGTTGTATTTGCATGTAAAGAACCCTATTTATAGGATTGGATTCCTCCATTGTAAGGTGCCAATGTGAGCAAGAGAGATGCTCTTGGATGCCTTGGTCTAGTTTGGCCAAGAACCAATAATAGATCTATTATTGGCTGGTTTTTCCCTACGGGGTTTTCTAGGATAAACCTTGTGTTGCTATTGTTTGCTTGTATTTATCTTTATTTATTCTCTCGCATATTTTTATTGCCTAACACTATGTGTCCATGTCATGATGTAGTCATTTGATATCAATGCCATGTGTTTCTACCATGCTCTCCATGGCACTATACTCCCCTGGCTATGTAAAGTTATGTTGTGCTAGTAACACTAAAGCTTTTATGCTCATGCACATAGTTTCATGTTTATTTCCTTGTAATATGGCAACTTGACATGTTATACTGGATTGTAAATAAACTTGACATGTTATAGTGGATCATGTCTCTAATGATGTGGCATGTTTCTATTTCTAAATTATAGAAATATTTATGGAAAAAATAAAATGGAATTTGTAATAAGGCAGAAACTAAGAAACTAATAGAGAATGAAATAGTTTAACTAATAAGTTTTTTGTTTTACCTAAAAAAACTCATGTTAAATATATATGTTATTCACTTTAGTGAGTTAAGGTGAATATAATAAAAATACTAAACTGCTCAATTTTTATTACAATTAAATGCAAAATTTTATTATTTTAAGTAGCTAATAAGGAGATATTAAGCTCTTGTTTATATATATATATATATATATTATTTTTATTTTTTCTGGAGGAAAAAAATCATACTTTTGATATTCATTTTGTGAATCAAAAAGTACATTTCGATACCAAATATAGTCCAATAATGTCCAACTGTATTTTTACCCTCTGGTAATAAAACTCAAACAGTTCACTTCAATAAAAAAACTACATCCATCTATCCAGTACAATATATAACTAGTAAATCTATCCTCCACAAATACCACTCATAGGACCAAAAACATATAAAAACATATCAGTCAAAATTACATCAAGAAAATGTTAACTATTCCACAATCAAGTAAGGAATTATCTGAAAATTCCTTCCATTTGATAAGGCCTTCCTCACCATCCAATGCATCCTTGGATAATATATCCGCTTTCATATTAAGCTCTCTGAAAATATGTTTGAACTTGATATGAGAGAAGGAGTCGATAACATCTTCAATATAAATACACCAATTCAGTAAAGAAAAAACCTATAAATATGTCATGTGACATGCCCAATTTATGATAACCATAGAGTCACCATATACATGAAGTGTATCAATGCCAAATAATCTAGCCAATTTACAAAGACACCACAGTCCCATCAATTTTGCCTTGGCGTTTGTACCTATACCACAATTGAATTCAAAGTTGTATTTATGTGCTTCATTGAGATAAATAATCACCCCAACTGCACAAAATCCATCTTTTGTAGCCCCATCAAAATAACCTGATGCAAATTGTGGATCCCGTAGAGGTTGTACCTATCTCTTTTACATACCTTTATTATCAACTGTATTAAGATAATCATTGACAATATTGAGTGTGATAATGAAAATATCCTTCACCACAAGTGTCTTATCCTAAAAAATGCTTATGTTCCTAGTGTACCAAATATACAAAGCAATAAAGGCTGGTAACATATCAAAACCATTACAATTTTTCATCCATAGTTAGAAGTTTTGTTCAAAATTTTTGTATCTTGAGATTCTTGCACATATCATACCAAAATTGTCTAGTAAATTGACATTCAACCAAGATATGTTCCACATATTTTGAATTGCACCTGCATAAGTAACAGAAACTTGGTCCACACCGGCCTCGTTTTAAGAGATTGTCCTAGGTCTTAAGTCTGTTCTCAAAGGCAAACCATAAAAAAAACATTTTATTTTTAATGGAATCTTTCATATCCAGAGGGATATGTACCACCACTTAGGAACATTATACCCAGAATCCTGTACAATGGCATTGTAGTCAGACTTAGCAATGACAATACCATTTTTTTGATTGGAAGACCAAATAACTTTATCTTTATCTTTATATAATCTGCAACCTATGGAATTTGTTTTTTCAATATATTTATCCCATTCTAAAGCCCCCTGTCCGCCAATACCTAAATCTTTCCCAGTGAGCCAATATGAGTTGGTATGAGTCATCCAGGCAAGACTTTTGATTTTGTTCAAAGTATTGAAACCAATCTCAGCTAAATATTTAGTAATATAAGGAGAGAGTTTGTAATCTTCATCCATCCCAACAATATGATCTACACCCACCAATATATTATATCTGTCACCTATATTCCAAGAAAGACCTTTTCCCAGCTAGCTATAGATCTTGATAAAGCCAGACCAGATAGAAGACAAGTTCATCTCTCTTTTAACTGGATTTTTGATCCATCTCGGGATATTTCCTTTTAGATATTTTGCAGATAAGACCTCTAACCATAATCCTGATTTGAAAAGACCCCTCCATAGACTTTTAAGTCTTAAAGATATCCCAAACTAGTAAAGATTTTTTATGCCCCAACCACCCCAATCTTTTGGTTTTGAGAGTCTTCCCCAACTGACCATCATAAGATTACCTCCATCAATATTTCTAGCCCACATAAAATTGAAAATAAGTCTTCTTAATCTATTCATAATAGATGATGGAACCTGTGCAAGTGATAACCACTAAACACGAATGCCAAAAAGAACAACCTTTATCAATGTAAGTCTACCACCAAACGAAAGCAATCTATAGGTCCAATTTGTTTTTTTAAAAAAAATTTTCTTATCTTTCAACGAGCCAATACAAGTCTTTAACTTTGTAACCTGTAGGTTTCAGGAAATATCCCAAATATTTAAAGCCATCCATAGTATTTTCCACCTTGTAAGGCATCACCCGTGATAAACAATCAAGGAAATTTGTATCCAATCTGTGTTGATACATACATGATTTAGACAAACTTATCTCCATACCTGTAGCAGCACAAAAAAAATTAATAATTTCAACATAAACGGTCCATTCATCTATGTTACCACCCCCAAATATCATAACATCATCAACAAATAATAAATGTGTAATGAATACCATAGGAGCAATCTTGATGCCTTTAATTTTTCCTTCACTTTTGGCATGCGTTAACATTCGATTGAAACCTTAAGTGCACTAGAGACATAGGAGCATTCATTACCAGTTTAGGAATCATAGTAATGAATGTTGAGTTAAGTGCACTAGAGACATATCCATCAACCCTAGACTGTTCAAATTAAACCCTTTAAAAAAAAAAAAATCTTTAAAATTTCCTTAAAAAATAAAAAAATTAAATTTTTTTAAAACATTTCTTTAAAATTTCTTTAGTATAAACTTAATACTATAGGATTGTAGACAAATTAAAAATAAAAATATTATTTCATAACTATAACTTATGGTCAATAACACAACATTTAATTATTAAACTATAATATTCTAATAGCATAATTAAAGTATGGTCAATAACACAACATTTAATTATTAAACTATAATATTCTAATAGCATAATTAAAGTATAGGATATAGTGTAACAATTTTAAGAAATAATATTAACAAACTTTTAATTATTTATTTATCGAGTATATTTTAATATTAAGAACATAATTAAATTGTTATTTTGCAACATAATAAAACGTAACATTTAATTAAAATTAGGATTAAAAAATATTAAAATTAAACATTTGTGTAATTTTTGCTTGGTTACATTAACCATTATTAGATAATATACATATATACATTAATTATTAATGAGTATTTACTTAGATACATTTAATTAATAAAATTTATATGTACATTGACACATTAATGAATTAAAGTCGGTTCTCAAAAATTTAAACTGAAGATCATAACACAGCAATATAAATAATGTAAAAATTCGTGCAGCTTTTAATTGAGATATGTTTTCTCCTGAAGATGGACTCAACTATGCAGTCCGAAACGCGTCGAGAACTAAAACTCTACACAGGTATCCAATCCCCCTTGAAGATAACTGCAACCTGTGAAAGCCTTAATGAAACCATATTTAATATATCAACACCCATGATATCAAAGAAAGAGAGAAAAAGCTCCATTATCCAAAAATCTAGAGCTGGCCTTTTCTCTTTTGCAAAGTGTTTAAGAGTTTCGTCAAATTTATTAAGTGTGACAGGCTCACCAATACTCTCTCCTTCATCATTGTTAAAGAAACTAAGAATATGTCTAAGCACCTTTAATTGTGCTTCAATGGTGCAAGTCCGAGGATCCTTGAATATCCCATTAAAATGTTGCTTTGCAAGATGTTTAAGCCGAAACTGATCTTTTATCATGTTCCCATTTCCATCAAGCATTTCCCATATGGAGTTGAATTTCCTACAAAACGAGGCATCATCATGGAAAAATCTTGTATTATTTCACCTAAACTAATACATATGGCTCTACTCTTTAGCCTCTAATCCATTTCTTCTTGTTTAAGTATATTTACTTTCCTCTCCTCCAAGTTTTTTAGGGTCTTAAATTCCAAATCATTTAGTACAAAATCTTCCTGCATGGAGAGGAGCATCTTTATCTGTTCTTCATTGTGAATGTAGGATTCAACCTCCTTCATTTTCTTATCTTTGGCCCATAAAACAACCACCTGCTTCAGTTCTTTTAATTTTAATACCAAACTATCCATTGGAGAGATATTCTCAGGAATAGTGAAATTCTGCCATTTCTCCTGAACAAACTTACAAAACTCCTCATTTAATAGCCAAGAGCTGTTGAATTTGAAATGATACTTAGTGGCAGTCTTTGAACTATCCATTTGTAATAAGATAGGGTAGTGATCAAGAAAAACAGAATATTCAACCCAGGATTTATACCATTGGATATCCTATATAATTGAAGATTTAATTAAGAATTTGTTAAGCCTTTTGCAAATACCCAAAGTGTCACTTCTAGCATTTGTCCAAGTCGATACAATCTTCACTGAAGTTGCATCGACGAACTTCTTCCTATTCATCAAATTTATGAAATTTTTTGTCAATAAATCAAGTCGAATCAGGTGTAGCAAAGGAACCCCAAACTTTTGCAGTTGAAAGAGTAAAGTTTAAATCACCTACTATTATAAAGTTATATATATATATATATATATAAAATTAAAATATTATAGAAAGAAAACATTTAAACACATTGTTATAAATTTCAATAAATAAAAAACATTTAAATACATTGTTATAAATTTCAATAAATATAAATTATACTTATATTATGTTTTTAATCATACAAGCATGGTTTTACTTTTAAATATTTCTCTCTTTCATATATATCATATGAAATTAATGTTTTTTAAATTTAATATCGATTTCAACACCTTTATTTTAAAAGCTCAATTCAAATCGTTGGTTTTAAACATTTATTAAAGATATTTTGGATTGAACTATTTAATTTTTTAAAATATTATTTGAAAAAACATACGTCATTTTTTTAAATAATATTTATTTTTAATTTTATGATATAAGTTAATATTTATTTAGTTATTTGTTATTTGTTATTTGTTATTTTTTTTTAATTAAATGGGTTGTATATTGTTATCCATGCATCAACTACTTACTATTTTTTATATTTCTTTTTTTTTACAATTGTTTATTTGGAATTTTGAATTATAACTATAAAATGAATCTTAAGAGTGCATTTGTCTCTTCATCTTTCAATCTAAAAAAACATAAATGATAATCCACCATAAATTCTAAAATATAAACACTTATCTATATTATAATAAAAAAAAAATTTATTTTTAACTTTTAAAATTTAATTCAATCTAATTTAAAATTAATTATTTATAGTTATAAAATATAAAGAAAAATAAAACAAATATATACGCAATAGCATGGTGTCATACTTTTCAAAATTCATAGGAGATAGCGTGCAGATGCATTGGACAACGTGTATGAAAGTGGTAGCATTTCATTTGGTTATTTTACAAATGGTACTCTTGCCAGCTGGTAGAAAGGTGGAATTCAAAGCTCAATAAACAGAAATAAAATATTGGTGTTAATTGTCATTGAAGAGCCTCATTTATGCAGCAGCTGGTAGAGGAAAAACGAGGGGAGAGCTCTGCAGAATAGTGAATATGCGAGGGTTTGAAGGTTTTATGTGGAGATTTTAGAGTTTGCAGGTTTGATTTTCGGGTTTGAGGATTTTGTTCCTGTGGATATTTTTGAGTTTTTGATTTGTTTTTTTTGTACTTAAGCATGGCTATGCTATTTTGGTTCTTCCTCTCTTTCTTTCAGCTATTTCCTTTTGATTTGAGGTCATGAGAGAGAGATAGGGAATGAGCTATTAACTTCTGGAAATCTTTATTTTCATGGGAAGCCGAGGAGGACACATATTTATGTTCTGTAAATGAAGATGCAGAGACAAACACAGAGGAGGACATCTCCAAATGAAGATGCAGAGACAAACACAGAGGAGACTAAGAAAATAGACAGAAATGGATTCAAAGTGGTGAGTGCTTGTTTTCATTTCTTTTCATGAAATAATTTGCCATTTCGTAATTTAGATCCTAATTCTTACTGCTAAGATTTATTGTTCCATGGTTATCCGTTATGCAATAAATTTCGAGGGATGACAGAGCATAGGTTCTCCGTTTATTATTAAACCCTCTTTCTTATTATTTTTTTTGAAAAGTTAAAAAAGAGATAGATGCAATGTCATTTGGTTTGAAAATTTGAAAGATAGATGTTATTTGGAAGCTCGGTACAGAACCAAGGGTTTCCCAAAGAGATAGGAACCCTAAACTTTGGAGTTGCCCAATTTTCGTCCATAAGTTATTGAATTCCACAGAAGGATAACATGAAATCTCAGCACGAATTGCAGTGACTGTGTACCCTGTGAAGTTTTAATGCCGTTTATGGCAGAATTAATAGTCACTCGGATTTTTAATAGTCAGGAAGGAGATATAGGGAATGAGCTTTTAACTTATGGACATCTTTATTTTCAAGGGAGGCCGAGGAGGACATATCTTTATGTTCTGTAAATGAAGATGCAGAGACAAACACAGAAGAGGACATCTCCAAATGAAGATGCAGAGACAAACACAGAAGAGACTAAGAAAATAGGCAGAAATGGATTCAAAGAGGTGAGTGTTTATTTTCTTTTATCTTCATGAAATAATTTGTCATTTCGTAATTTATATCCTAATTCTTACTGCTAAGATTTATTGTTTCATGGTTATCTGTTTTGCAATAAATTTCGTGGGATGACAGAGCATAGGTTCTCCGTTCATTATTAAACCCTCTTTCTTATTATTTTGTTTGAAAAGTTAAAAAAGAGATGGACACAATGTCATTTGGTTTGAAAATTTGAAAGATAGATGTTATCTGGAAGCTCGGTACAGAACCAAGGGTTTCCCAAATAGATAGGAACCCTAAACTTTGGAGTTGCCCAATTTTCGTCCATAAGTAAATGAATTCCACATAAGGATAAGTAAATGAATTCTACATAAGGATAACATAAGTAAATGAATTCCACATGATAACATGAAATCTCAGCATGAATTGCAGTTACTGTGTACCCTGTGAAGTTTTAATGCCGTTTATGGCAGAATTAATAGTCACTCGGATTTTTCATCTTCGGCTTGAATAAATCCTGCCCCGAACCCAATTTGATATTATCTTGTAACCAAAACCACGAATTCGTTATATGTGAACATAGATGTAGGGTTCAGCCTCTCTCAACTTTGAAAACTCCTCATCCGAAAATCTATGCCAGACTACCTCCAGTCACTTTTTCCAAAGAGCGGTCATGTCTTTTTCACATTTGTGACCCTATGATTTTGGACTCTCAGAGTAGGTGTCATGGGATTTCGGCACACTACATCCGCTCTATCTTTCCAAAGAGAGGTCATGTTTTTTTTACATTTGTGACCCTATGATTTTGGGGGCTCAGAGTAAGGTGTCACGGGATTTCAGCATTGAGGGTTTAGGATTCGGATAATGAATGGACATGTGAACTTAGGGTTGCTAGCTGCTGAGAAGTTATGAATGCAATTTAAGTATATTTGGAAATCCTTTCTTTCCTCCTCAATGAAGGGACCAGGGATTGCAGGTGTCCCTTCTTATTATAATTTGATTTGTCACTTTTATTTTTATCTGGTTTCTGATTCATAGATTTAGGTAGCCATTTCCATGTTGAATGTAGATATCATGCATAGCCTAAAATTTCTACTATTTGGATCGGAATATGCTGATTTTTCCGCTATGATTTAAAAAAATCTGATAATTTTTTTCAGATCCGCTATGATTTAAAAAAATCCGATAATTTTTTTCAAAATCTAGGTTATAGTTATCAAGTTTTGGGATTTAAAAAAATCCGATAATTTTTTTCAAAATCTAGGTTATAGTTATCAAGTTTTGGGATTTTAGGTGCCCCAGGCAAAATCTAGGTTATAGTTATCAAGTTTTGGGATTTTAGGTGCCCCAGGCAAAATCTAAGTTATAGTTATCAAGTTTTGGGATTTTAGGTGCCCCAGGGTTTCAGAGGGTGCTGCATTCATTTATATTATCAAAATCTCAATTAGCACACAGTTAAATTTCAATTTTGCAAAATAAAAACAGTCGAAATCTCAATTAGCACACAGTTAAATTTCAATTTTGCAAAATAAAAACAGTCGAAATCTCAATTAGCACACAGTTAAATTTCAATTTTGCAAAATAAAAACAGTCGAATTCCTGGCAAAAAAATGACAGTTCAGCCCAAATCGTGTTATCATGATAATAATGTTTGTGATGGAAATATGTGGATCTTTGTAGGGAGGACCAATTACGAATAATAAGAATGGCTTAGGAAGGGTTTTAGTTATCTACCCAAGGGCGAAGAGATAAACCTCGACGGAATGATTAATAAGAGTAGTCAATGTAATGTCCTATCAATTGATGGAAGAGGCTAATTTAAGAGGCATCAATTGATGGAATCCCTAAAAAGGTAAGGTTACATGATTGTATCGGCATTCTCATTCTCTCTCCCAACAAGTCCCATCATTGCCCATATACTTGGGAATAGTTGGGTTACAATAATTGCCACTATCTTTCTAGATTACGTCTTTTTATTTTTTGAAAATTTATGTAATAAATTTATACAATATACATGTTTTAATATCATAATGTTTTTAATATTAAAATGTGAAAAATCAAATTTTACCCATTAACCATTTTCATTAAAAGATTACATATGTGCTTTTCTTTTTTATCAAATGAAAATGATCCCGCTTTTCATTCATGATCATTATTTCCTTTTATTAATTGAAGATTTTATCAAATGAACATGATCGCCACTTCACTCATGGTCATTATTTCCTTTTATCAATTGAACAATATTAAATTGATGGTACTCTTCGAATGGTTGGGTTTGGGGACATAGGCATGATGACTAGGTAGGTGTCAAATAGCATTTTTGAGATCCATGGTGTGAACTAAGTAGAAGTTGAGACGAAGGTGGTTCATTGATTGATATCATAATTAGCAAAGTCACATTGGATCATTTGTTTAAAGTTGAATTAGAGTTTCAATTAACATGTGATGGTGCTTATAGTTGACTTAAATTAACATATATGCAATAAAAAAATGGGCAAGCCATGAAAAATAATTATTGTTTTTGGAAATTATTGAAATGCATAATAAAAATTATATATATATGTAATAAAAAAAATGGACATGCCATGAAAAATAATTATCGTTTTTGGAAATGATTGAAATGCATAATAAAAATTATATATTAGGAAAGCATGAGTGTTTTTTATTTATTAATCAAAATTTAAGACCATGCTTGGAATTTTAAATCCATTGTACTTGTCAAATAGAATTTTGTGGAAGTTTGATGACGATTTTATATTCTTCATGCCTTTCATTTTATGTTTTTTGCAAATTTATGAGTGTCAAATTTGTTTACATTTTTATATTAAATTTCAGTTTATTAATTTTTAATCTTTTGTAAATTTTGATAATATAATTTTATGCTATTAAAAATTCATAAATAGGGTACCATTATACACAGGAATAGGGTCCCCGATGTGAAAGAGATGCCTCCTGTGAGTTACAACCAATCGTTCCTGTATTGTATGAGAAAACACATAACACCCAACCAAGGATGGCATCCAAATTTACAAGTTCGGGTTGTCCTTGAACGACCTAGCATCACGACCTTTAAATGTTGAGGCATTTGCCTGAAATTGGCCATTGTACAAACCCTTGATTCACCGTACCCGATGATCATTACTGGATCGTCCCAGCTTAGGGTTTTGCATGAGTCATTGTTAACAATCAAATTAACACCCTTAGTCATGTGACAGAAGAAACATATTTTTACTATGCGCCTGCAACATGGAGACAAAACACAAGTACATTCAGAGACAAATCCTCTCTGATTTAATTATTTCTTCCATAAATGGAAAGATTAGATGAAGAAAGTAAGAACCTAAGGAGACCAAGTTCAGTGATTGAACTGCTCACAAAAGGTCCAAAACTAAGTTACATCAATCAAAAAGTGAAGAGAAATGCATTAAAGTGCATTAATTGTGCGTAAAGTATGTTAAGTTGTGCAAAAAACCCTAAAAACTATGGAAAGTGGGTTTTTGAGTGAAAATAATCTAAAATAAGCAAAATGAGCAAATCCCACATTGAGAAGAAAAACTTGAAGGCCCATTTCCCAATGCTATATAAGAAGGGCATTTGGGGCAGGGTAGAGAGGACAAATGAAGAGCAAAGGCATGCTGGAGAGATTTTGAAGGAGGAGAAAAAACTCAATTTATTCAAAAGCAAGGGTGGAGAAAGGAAAACTCATGGCAATGAAGGAGGAATTCACACTAAGATTCATGGTAAAGATGTATTTCTTCATTGTTTTGATATGAAATGATTCAAATTTATTCCATTTAAATGTTTGAATGTTGATTACCTTGTATGATTTAGATTGTTAAATGACATTAGATCTTTAGCTTAAATTATCATATTTGATCAATGAATGTAGATCTTATTGATAGCTTGTGATAATCATTTTCATTTGCTGACATAAAAGTTCACCACTTCTTAGTAAAATAGATTGATGATTTGCAGATCTAACTCCCTACTAGCAAACTACTTAATCTATTATTAGATTCTGGCTGTCATTAGTGGGTATACATCGATGACCCCTCGCGCTAATAGATGAACCAGAATGCAAGTATGGGTTAGATCAGTATATTATCAAGCTATTTTACTAAGAAGTGGCGAGCTTCTATGTCAGCAAATGAAAATATTATTACAAGCTTTTTAAGATCTACATTCATTCATAAAAAATTCATTAAGATCTAAAGCCATTTGAGAATTAAAATCATACATAATAAACAAAATTCAAACTCTTAAATGGTAGAAACTTGAATCAATTCATATTAAAACAATGAAGAAGATACATAATTAACACGGATCTTGGTATACATCTCTCTTTCATTTCCATGAGCTTTCCTTTCTCCATCCTTGCTTTTGAAGAAATTGAGTTTTTCCTTCTCCTTCAGAATCTCTCCAACATGCATTTGCTCTTCTTTTATCCTCCCTACCATGTCCCAAATTCCCTTCTTATATAACATTGGAAAATTGGTCTTTAAGTTTTTTTTTTCTCAATGTGAGATTGCTCATTTTCCTTATTTTAGATTATTTTCATTCAAAAACCTACTTTTTATAATTTTTAGGGTTTTGCACAACTTAGCATACTTTAAGCACAATTAAAGCATTTTAATGCATTTCTCTTCACTTTTTGATTGGTGTAACTTAGTTTTGGACCTTTTATGAACGGTTCAATCACTAAACTTGGTCTTCTCAGGTTCTTACTTTCTTCATCCAATTCTTCCATTTATGAGAGAAGTGATTAGATCTGAGAGGATTTGTCTCTGAATGTACTTGTGTTCTGTCTTCATGTTGCGGGCGCATAGTAAAAATATGCTTCTTTTGTGACATGACTAAGGGTGTTAATTTGATTGTTAACAAATGCCCCTTAATGTGTGAGGTCCGAAGCAGAGCTAAGGGCGAAATACATTACTGGAATTTATATTCTATATATTGATACTTTTTATCGTTCAAAGCAACGACGAGGAAATGAAAAAATCACGAGCGTAGAATTGAGGATCACACTTGCATGTCAAACATAACAATTTCTCAAATATATAATATATTCCTGAGGCAGGCATACCCATGCTTAGCAGCAAACAAACATGGCCACGAACAATACACATGGATCCATGTCAAAAGTAAAATTTTCAGAAGTCTAAACATGCACTCTGATGAGTGCGAGAACAAGGTCTTCATCGAACTTCTTACATGGCAGTTTAATCTTGCGCAGCTCGGACAGTGCATCGATGAGTGATACAACTGTTTTTTCCAAGGTCTTCAATACAAACCGATGATATTACGAGTTTATATCATGCGGATAAATGATTTGATGTTGAGCATAATAAAACACCATTTGATTATCGGTCATTGATGTATACCATTAACAGATGCGAAGAGACCCATCGATAATGATGGACTTTAAAGTACTGAGTACAAACTAGCAAGTGTGAATAGATGTTCTGAAGTTGAACACTTATAGAGTCAAATAATCAAGGGTCATTGATGTATATCCACTGTCATTTGCGAGGAAACATGCCACTAATGACTGTAAGATCCAAGGTACTCTTGGGTTTCTAGATCCACGTCCTAGATGATGATTTGATGTCAATAGGAATAGATCCATCGCAAGGAGGGCATTGATGCATCCCACATCAGCGGATACCAAACAAATATCGATAGTCTAATATAATTTGGTAGAACTGCGAGATCCAACACTGTATAGACACAAGGAAGGCCGACATGATTGGTCAGGAATATTTGAGGAATGACCGACTCGATTTGAACTTCCTTTGAACACATAACACGACGCAGAATGGACACTTGGCAACATAGGACTTTGAGTAACCGACCTTAATGAAATCCGCTAATGCCAAATTCATTAACGAAAGCTCCATTGGCGACAGGAAGGATAACCCATCGGTGGAGATTTGTTCAAAATATTGGTACAGTTTCCTAAGGGAAATGTAGATGGTGTACTGGTATCAGATACAAAATGATGTGACGCGTTCAAGGGCGACCAAGATTGACTGTTGTCGTTTTCTTTGAAGTTTATAATATGAAGTGATTCAAGTCTCTTCCGTTTTTGGATTTTGGTGTTTTCCAATTTTTTTAACCTTTTTCATTTATTAGCTTGAAAAAAGAATAAAACATGCTATTATGATACATTAGATGAAACGAGTGTCTCAAGGGCATGCACCTAAATGCCAAGGGCATGGTTCAGGTCAAGGCAAAGATCCATATTGCAAACAAGGGTTGAGCTAGTTATGTACACTCTTACAGATGTTTCCTCCATGGGTATGGGTCAAATATAAAAAAGCAATGGTTTATAGGCATCTTGTAACAGAAAGTGACTACAAAGACAAATACGTAACATAAGAAATAAGCAACGAAGCAGTTTGCACGGATGTTCAATTGGATATTTTAACACATGCTTATGTAAAATGAGAAAAAATTGGGAGCCCATCAGGATATGGTCAGAAATGTATGAAAGAGAAATATGTGGTCTCAAACTCCAAGTCATGATGGGACTAATAGGGCTCCCGGGCCTATGAGAATAACTCAGCATGGGCACCAAAATGGCAATGGGGTGCTGACTAGGGTGTCCCATGTTCAGTAGGCTCTTCTGTCAGAATGGTGGAAAATACAGATATGAAGGGCTGACCCATCAATTTTCAACAGGTTCGACCCTAAGGCAAGTTTGGGTTGCAAAAGGTTCAAATGCATCTTCAAAACGGGATGGCCTAAACCTATATGCAAGCTTCCAAATATATTAGATCAGATCGAGGAACATGTAGATCATGCTCCTATACTTGGGTCATATTTCTCCATCAAGGGAAGATTTTGATCTGAATCTGCCGAAGTTATTTGAGTAGCTTGGTATGAAACTTCTAAGATAGATAGGGGTGATCCAAATGCTTGCCAACATTTAAATGACATTACACAAGCTGAGGTCCCTTCATCTACTATGGTTGGATAGATGTTCTTACAATGAGTTGTTACTTTAATTTGAAAATCAACTTTGGAAAGGATCGTATATATTAAATGGTTTATGTTTGATGTGATCAAAGTCTCATCGGATGGATCAACAACGCCAATTGTAGACAATAGTTCCTTTCTTTGCGCAGAACGACATTGCAATACCTCCAAGGTCGACATGGCACATGGTACTTGAGCTAGGTCCTCAAGAACATTACCGTTCTGAGTAGCTCACGTGTTAGGATTATGCATTGTTTTACGTAGAACACCTTTGGGGGGGTATGGTACTAAGTTAGGATTATGCATTGTTTTACGTAGAACACCTTTGGGGGGGTATGGTACTAAGTCTATGGCTGGTTTCTCAATGTAGAGATAACCAGTTGGTTGCGATTCCGATTGATCCGATGTATTAGGAGAGACATCATAAGAATCAAGTCTTGTTTGAATGTTCATCTCATGATCACACATGAAGACATTGGCATTAGGATCATTGCCCCGAGGCGGTGCATTTGTTTTCCCAGAGTTGGCATTTTGCTTACTTTTGTATTTTTTCTTCTTTTCCTTAATGTCCTTGGACTCGACTATAAGGATTTCAGAATTCTGGGAAGGATTAGCACTTTGCTTACCCTTGTACTTCTTCTTCTTTCCTCTAAGGTCTATCGATGATACTGTGAAGATGTCAGAAGTGTTGGAAGAAGATGCCAGAAGTGTTGGAAGGATTAGCGGGTTGCTGCATTGCCTGGCCAGCTGTGGGTTGCAAATTCTGAATAGAAACTTGTCCCAAATGTGGGGTAATCTGTTCAAGTTGGTTGATGGAATCCATCATACCATTGACATGAGGTCCATGTGGCAGCCTAGCTGGATCAAACGCAGGTCTCGCAAGTTGGTTCCAAAAAGATTGGTTACTTCTTAGAACCTGACCACTCCATTGCAGAATGGGGTCAATGGTTGGATTTCCCCCTTGCGGAGTTAGGCCCAAAAATGATTGGTTACTTTCTAGAACCTGGAAACTCCAGTGATGTGGTCCTTGGGTGTGATAAGAATTCCAAGGTTGGTTTCCCCTTTTCGGAGACTGACCCCAAGAAGATTGGCTACTTCCTGGAACATGACCAATGGGTGTATTGCCTCCTTGCGGAGGTGGGGTCCAAGAAGATTGGTTACTTCCTAGATCCCAACCATACCATGGTGGTTGAACTAGTATTGAAAATCATTCCAAGGTCGACTTCCTCCTTGTGGAGGTGGCATCCAAAAATATTGGTTACTTCCTGAATGTTGTCCATTCCATGGTGGAACAGGATGGATGGATGGATTGCCCCCTTGCGGAGGTATGCCCCAAAAAGATTGGTTACTTTCTGGAATTTGTTTCCTTGGTTTAGATAAGCGTTTCAAGGTTGATTTCCTCCTTGCGAAGGTGGGCCCCAAGAAGATTGGATACTCCCTGAAACCTCCCCACTCCATTGCGGAATGAGGTTGATAGGTGGATTGTCGTTAGGCATTGTGCTAGGATAAGTCGGAGGATAACCCCTCAAGGAATTTCCACTAATCGGAGTAGCATATCCCCAATTGGCATAAATGTTCCATGGTTCATTGCTTTCGCTAGGAATATTACCATTCCATGCTGAAGGGTTTCCCCATAAGTAGAATTTGGACAAGTGTTAGGCATACTAAGAGGATTCTAGTTTACTCATTGTGTGTGTTGACCTTGATTAGCCGAACCATATGGAAAACCAATGTTTGGTAAGGCACAACCTTCAGTAGGGATTCTTGCAGACGAAGTGGATGTATTGCTAGGATTGAAACCTGAAACTGTACCAACGAGCACTGATGTGCTGGTTGGACTTGTGCTACTAACAGGTATACTAACTGTTGGGATTGATGTAGAGGCCAAATTAAAAGCATTGCTACCTCTAGCAACTGTTTGATGTTGCGACGATGTAGTCCCTTGTGTTCCTGATGAAGCGATAGGGTCACTTGTTGAATTTTGCATGTCATTCAAACTTTAAAAAAGAGGTTTGATATCATCAAGTGACTCACGGATAATAAGTACAATTGGTTTTAAAAGACTCATCAAAGGTGGAATTACATGAGCATTTGTGTGATTTTTCAATGTTTCAATTTCAACTAGAGTAAGATCATGAACTATGTCTGTATTCAGTTCGTGATGTGATAATGAATGGTCAGGGTTTGTTTGATGTTGTTCTTCTCGAGTAATATTAATTGTATTTAAAATCAGTTATGTTTCCAAATCATTAGGATGTGGTTTTTGTATCTGTCTTTACAATGTAGCGGGGCTTTCAATTTTTGGTGAATCACCTCGTTTCCACCGTGACTGGTGGATCGGGAGAGTAGCCACTTTTAGAAAGTTGATAAAATGATGTGTTTAAAATGGTATGCTTAATCAAACAATCCTAAAGCAGTCTAGACTCAACAAAAAGAAAAATTGTCCACATAGTAAAAAGTCCTATAGATCTAAGCAAGCACACTACTTTTCCAAAGAGACGAAGCTAAGTGAAAAGTTGGGTTAGAGGGCCTTCCGAAACTAGTAGCTGCCGAGGGATCTCAAGTCTCAAACAATTTCTAGCAGCGAAGTATGAGAAACAATTACAATAAAATTTAATTGCCAGGAGTGCAAGCATTGGTTCCTGACCAATCACCTTCCCAAGGAGTAAAAGTTCCAAAGTCTGTCTCAGGTATTGCAAGTGTTCCCTACTCACAATAGCCTATGTGATATCCTAGGAATAACCACTAAAGTTACCACTTCACAATCGATGGTCGCGAGAACAGTTGTAAGTCGAGGACAACTCTCATAACCAGGAACTCTAGAAACAATGATGTCACCCCAAGGACTTGTCACGGAACATAGAATCCCTCGATCAGCTCATGTCCCACTAAATAAGCAAGAGGGGGGAACCACTATTACTTATCCAGATTGACCTCGTGCTAATAGATGAAGTAGTTTGCTAGGAAACTTGCCACTAATGACTGCAAGATCCAAGGTACTCTTGGGTTTCTAGATCCATGCCCTAGATGATGATTTGATGTCGATAGGAATAGATCCATCGGAAGGAGGGCATTAATGCATCCCACATCAATCGATACGAAACAAAGATCAATAGTTTGATATAATTTGGTGGAAGTGCAAGATCCAACACTGTATACTGACACAAGGAAGATCGACATGATTGGTCAGAAATATTTGAGGAATGGTCGACTCGGTTTGAACTTCCCTTGAACACATAACACGACGCATAATGGACACTTGGCAACATAGGACTTTGAGTAACCGATCTTAATGAAATCCACTAATGCCAGATGCATTAACGGAAGCTCCATTGGTGACAGGAAGGATAACCCATATGTGGAGATCTGTTCAAAATACTGGTACAGTTTCCTAAGGCAAATGTAGATGGCGTACTGGCAGCGAATACAAAATGATGTGTCGTGTTCAAGGGCGACCAGGACTGATTGTTGCTGTTTTCATCGGAGTTTATAATATGAAGTGATTCAAGTCTCTTCTATTTTTGGATTTTTGTGTTTTCCATTTTTTTTAACCTTTTTCATTTATTTGCTTGAAAAAAGAATAAAGCATGCTACGATACATTAGAGGAAACAAGTGTCTCAAGGGCATGCGCCTAAATGTCAAGGGCATGGGTTAGGCTAAGACAAAGATCCATATTGCAAATAAGGGCTGAGCTAGTTATGTACACTCTTACAGATGTTTCCTCCATGGGCATGGGTCAAATATACAGAAGCAATGGTTTGTAGGCATCTTGTAATAGAAAGTGACTGCAAAGGCAAATACGCAACATAAGCAATAAGCATCGAAGTAGTTTGCACAGATGTTCAAGTGGATATTTTAACATATGCTTATATAAAATGACAAAAAAATGGAATCCCATCAGGATATGGTCAGAAATGTATGAAAGAGAAATATGTGGTCTCAGACTCCAAGTCATGATGGGACTAATAGGGCTCCCAGGCTTATGAGAATAACTCAGCGTGGGCACCAAAATGGCAATGGGGTCCTGACTAGGGTGTCCCATGTTTGGTAGGCTCTTCTGTCGGAATGGTGGAAAATATAGATATGAAGGGCTGACCCACCAATTTCCAACAGGTTTGACCTTATGGCAAGTCTGGGTTGCAAAAGGTTCAGATGCATCTTCACAAAGGGATACCCTAAACCTATATGCAACCTTCCAAATATATCAGATCAGATCGATGAACATGCAAATCATTCTCGTATACTTGGGTAGATTTAATCCAATTATGCTCCCAATGGCCCCACAAAAGATGTCCTTAGGTGGGTGCAACCAAATGTTCACAATTTCAGGGATATCTTCATCCTATGATAAAATGTAATCTAAGAAATCATGTGAGCTGAGAGATCTCACAGCCCAAATAGGCCTAGTGACCGTATCATATTCCTCCATCAAGGGAAGATTTTGATCCGAATTTGCCGAATCTATTTGAGTAGCTTGGTATGAAACTTCTACGACAGTAGGGGTGATCCAAATGCTTGCCAACATTTAAATGACATTACACAAGCTGCGGTCCCTTCATCTATGATGGTTAGACATATTTTCTTACCATGAGTCGTTACTTTAATATGAAAAGAAACTTTGGAAAGGACCCTACATATTGAATGGTCTATGTCTGATGTGATCAAAGTCGCATCGGGTGGATCAACAGTGCCAATTGTAGACAATAGTTCGTTTCTTTGCGCGGGCCAAGGCTGATATGGCACATGGTACTTGAGCTAGGTCCTCAAGAACATTACTGTTTTGAGCAGCTCGCGTGTTAGGATTATGCATTGTTCTACGTAGTACACCTTTGGGGGGGTGTGGTACTAAGTCCATGGTTGGTTTCTCAATGTAGAGAGAACCACTTGGTTGTGATACCGATTGATCCAATGTACTAGGGGATACATCATAAGAATCAAGTCTTGTTTGAATGTTCATCTCATGATCACACATGTAGACATTGGCATTTGGATCATTGCCCCCTTGTGGGGGGGTTGGATGGTTTCCCCCTCGCGGGGGAAATTGTGTCAAAATAGTGGGTTATTGTTTCCCATCGCATTGAAGCATAGTTGGTGCATCTCTTTCCTAGAGTTAGCATTTTGCTTACTCTTATATTTCTTCTTGTCCCTAAGGTCTTATAACCTATCAAATATAAATGACGACACTTCCAATTGGAGGAATAATACATCTCTGTTGGGGATACAATAAAGTACAAATGTAATACATACAATATACAAGTGAATATCTTCCGAAGTTACAAATACATCAACACTCCCTCTTAACTAGGAAGGTATTCTCTTGACACAAGTCATCAATACATATAGGCACAAGTCTTCAATACTGGCGCTGGATCATCGTCATTGGATCACTGGAGTATCATCGTCACTGTTGCTATACTCTTTATCTCGATCACTGGTGCTATCTCTTAATTCTTCTCGTCATAGGAAGTTCTCCAGAGCCAATTCTTTTTCATGCTGGATGTAGGCCTAGCCTCTTATAGGTCTTCATCATCTCTGCAAGTTGGCCATCCTGTGGAATCCTCGGGATTGATCACGTGCATCAACAAAACCTCGAAAGAGCAGCCCAGGTCTGATTACGAGCTTACTGCTCAACATATCGGATCTCCCATGATCTTTTACATGTGACCACCACAAAACCTCGAAACAGAATCCCATGACTTGTATGAGCACACATCTCAACCTATCGGATCTCCCAGGATCTTTTACATCTTGTTAGGCAAAACCTTAAAAGAGTGTCTTGCAACCTGCAAGATCTCTAAAGAGCATCCTAAGACTTTTACGAGCACATAGCTCAACCTATTGGATCTCCAGGACTGATTACATGCCTTATGTAGCAAAACCTCGAAAGAGCATCCCATGACTTTTACGAGCACACAGCTCAACCTATCAGATCTCCCATGATCTTTTCTATGCTACCTATAGCAAAACCTCGAAAGAGCATCCTAGGACTTTTACAAGCATACAGCTCAACCTATCGGATCTCCCAGGATCTTTTCTATGCTACTTGCACAACCTGTACACGGCCACGTAGTATCGACCTGATACTCATGATCCCACTGATCATCTTCTTCGCATGGAGCATCATCCTGATGCTCATGATCATACTAATCATCATCATACAGTACATCCTCCTGATGCTCAACATCTGGAGCATCGACTTGATGCTCATCACATATGATCGTCCTGATCATCATCATACAACACATCATCCTGATGTACCACATATGGAGCATCGACCTAATGCTCACCACACATGATCGTCCTGATCATCATAGCATCATCCTGATACATATCATCACATGATCATCCTGATCATCATCACAGCATCGTCTTGATGCATATCATCATCACATGATCATCCTCTTCAGATCATCTTATCGTCCACAGAGCACAACCCAGATGTACATCATACAACACTTACACCACCGACATGGGAGAACACATCTACCACCATTCAGGGAAGGCTCCAACCCTTACTTTTTTACCATGGGAGAATATATCTACCACCATGTGAAAAATGGTTCAACAATTACATCATGACCATGGGAGAACGCATCTACAATCATGTCGAAAAGCCCATGTGCATCTGCGTCTTCCGGACTTATCACTTCCCCTTGGAAGGAACCTCGATTTGAAGTACACCAAGTCTCTCTCTGAAGTACTTGAACTTCACTCTGGCTAGTGGTTTGGTCAACACATATGCAATCTGCTCATCGGTTGCAACATACTGGAGCTTCACTGTTCCTCTCTGCACCATAACCCTGATATAGTGATATTTGATCTCGATATGCTTCGACATGTCATGGAACATTGGGTTCTCAAACAACTTCACACAACTCTAGTTGTCACAATAGAGATAAGTAGCATCCAACTGGAGATCAAATAAATCAGACAATAGCTTCCTTAGCCATACTGCCTCACAACTAGTCGAACAAGCTGCAACATACTTTGCTTCGGCTATACTCAGTGCTACGCATGATTGCTTCCTGCTAAACCAAGAGATCACACTTGATCCCATACTGAACCAGCATCCCGAAGTGCTCTTCCTATCTAAAACACTGCCTGACTAATCTGAATCAACATAACCCTTCAGGTTAAACTTTTGATTCGCATCATACTTGAGCCCATAATCAATCGTACCCTTCAGGTACCTCAGAATATGCTTTACAACAATCAGGTGAACATGTCTAGGATCCGTCAGGAATTGGCTCAAGGTGTTCACTGAAAAGCAAATATCTGGTTTCGTGTTTGTCAGGTACATCAATGACCCAATCATCTGACGATACATAGTGGCATCAACCGACTCTGATGAAACATCACTCAATAGCTTCAGGTTCAATGCCATAGGTGTGGCCATGGCCTTGCAGTCCATTCTCCCAAACCGCTTCAGAATCTCTATTGCATACTTCCCTTGTCCAAGGAAGATTCCATCTGTACTCTGCCACACCTCCATACTTAGAAAGTAATGCATCATACCCAAGTCCTTTATCTCGAACTCGACAGCAAGCTTCCTTTTCGTGTCGGCAATCAACCTATTCTCACCTGTCACAAACAGGTTATCCACATACAGTAGGAGTATCACTGGATTGCCTTCCTCAACCTTGTAGTAATGTAGTAAAGGTTGGAATCCGCTTTACTCTTGGTAAATCCCAAACTGGACAGGAAGTTGTCTATCCTATCGTACCATGTCCTGGGTGCTTGCTTCAAGCCATACAAGGATTTCTTCAATCCGCACGCATATGACTCCTTGTTATGTGTCTCAAAACCGAGTGGCTGCTCCACATACACTTCTTCTTCGACTACACCATTCAAGAAAGATGTCTTGACATCCATCTGGTGTATCTTCCACTTTATTACTACAACCAGAGCAAGTATTGTTCTGATGGAAGTGTATCTGGCTACAAGTGCAAAAAGTCTCTTCATAATCTATCCCTTCTTTCTAGGAGAAGCCACGAGCCACAAACCTTGCCTTGTATTTCTCTATGTTGCCATCTGCAGCATGCTTGATCTTGTATATCTACTTAGAAGTCACAACATCATTTTTCATGATCAACTGGTACTCCTCGATCATGGCAACCTTCCATTACTGCATCCCAGATCTTGGGAACTTCAGATTATTCAATATCTTCAATAGGTAGTTTTCTTGAACTTCGTTGCTGGAACAAATGGCGTTGTTGAGTCTTCGTTGCTTGTTCTTTGAAACAAGTTTCTCTTGTAGGTGATGGTACACGGTCTTTCCTACAAGATAAGTTCAATTGCATGATTAGAAACATCTCATAGATTTCAGAACAAATGCTTACACATAAATATATATGTCATACAGTCATGTAATTATCTTAGCCAATGCTTCAATACAACATTTATTCATATCCCGTAACTTTTTAGATGCCTTCCATCTCTACCAGAGCATTGTTAAGAGTGTGCACAACTCCCAACATGTCAGCAAAGAGGTTTCATTCTAGATAAGTAGCAATGGAATGTTGTACAGTACCATAGGCCACTTACCCATTACTTGCATATTAGTAGTATCTTGTTCATTAATGCAACTTTTCAAAAATGCATAATATACATCCTAAATCTAGGAACACAAGTATGTACATGACTGAACAACATCATTTAAGTAATTAAATATATAATAATTGACAATTCAAATACTTATCTTTATTTGGTTGTTGGGTGGACTCCCTCTCAATCTTTGCTTCCTTACAGGAATTACTGAAGTGTTCTCCCTCTTGATCTTTGCTTCCTTGCAGGAACTACAAGAGTGTGCTCCCTCTTGATCTTTGCTTCCTTGATTATCTGTCTTTGAACTTATATCCATCCTGGATCACTTATGCATGCTTAAGTGTGCACTAGTGTCATCATTATGTCATCCTCAAGATCTCAGGAACTACTGGAGTGTGCTCCCTCTTGATCTTTGCTTTCTTGATTATCTGTCTTTGAACTTATTTCCATCTTGGACCACTTATGCATGCTTAAGTGTGCACTAGTGTCATCCTCAAGATCTCATACATAATCATACCTTCATTAGTATAATCTCAATACTTTCAAGATATTATGATTCTAAATAATCTTAAACATCTATGGTCATGGTAATTTCATACACAGGTAATTTGTCACAAGTGTTAGTATTCAAGGTTTCAGGGAGTACTTCTTTTACTCATGCATATTCTTATTTGACAATAGGACTCTTCTAGTTTGTCATATCATCAATCAAAGTAAGAAGCATAATATGCATAAACCCATGATTACTTATAACTTCATGAATAATCATTATCGATCATACAAAAGTATACTTATCTAAGATCCTAACACAAAGTAGGATTCTAACTCGATATAGGAAAACATACCTGGATTATCATGCTTGTCTAACATATCCAAACAATGTCTTCTTTGTTCTCTTAGAGACCTTGTGCTAGCAACCTGCATATCTCATAAGTTAATAATTGTATAACCAAGTTATACATACCTCGTAAGTAGAGCTTCTATGTGATCCATGACTATGGATGAGTCTTTGTCTTCATGTCACCAAGGTCATATGTTCTTGCTCTAGAACTTGACTTGTCTTTCTTAATGTACCCTTCATGTTAGTGGACAACATCATCCTCATACAACACCACAGTGTATTAGTACAATCATAAGTGTCATACACCTAATCAATGAATGTCTTCTATCATTCACATGCATTCATACTTTTACTAGGGTGATAAGACAAGTCTAAAATTAATCAAGATTGTACTAACCTCAATAATATGAAGACAAACATATCATAAACTTAATCATGAATATATTTCAAAACATATATGTATCTCCTCAAGTCATACCTGTCAGGATTGCTTGTAGTCTTCTTATGTAAGGCCTTAGCCTCATCTCCCTCTGGAACTGGAATCTCTTTACTTATGTAGGTGTCCAAATCATTCTCTTCTAGGATTAACCCAATGCTATACTTCCATGCACTGAAGTTATCAGTCCCACTTGATTTGTTGAATTTGGATTTGGAGCTGGCTAGGGTTTGACAGAGAAACCCTAAAAATCCAAACTTGGAATTTCAAACTTCTATTTGGACAGAGAGATGCGTTTGACTAAGGCGAGCAAGCTAGTGTGCTCAGATTTTGAAAACTCCAAAAATTGACCCTTCACAAATGACCTGCGAATTTCGGATCTGCAGCTTTTGTCAAATTCTGGTTTTCTGGTTTTCCTAGTTTTCTCGTCAAAATCCCAAACTAGGGTTTGATAGAGCCTGGGGTTCTACTTAACCAAAAACTTCGATCTTGGTCTCTAAATTTCGATTTTGGTGAGGAGCATCCAGCTGTGGTCTCCGATTCAAGAAATTCCAACTTTCTTCGAAACGCTAATTTCCCGCAGCAGTGACAAACCAAAAAATGAAAGTGCTTAGAATCTAATTTTGTTTGGACAGAAATATATGCCATGTTTCTGATGTATCTCTGAAATTTAGGATCTTCAAGGTTTGAAACTTTGGCCTGTGGTAGGCTGACCTGTCATCTTTCCAACCCCACAGATCTGAGTTCGAATGGATTCTCTGAGAGAGAGATATGCCAAGTGTCACAATGTGACATGTGTATGGGATGAAACAATATAGCGAACTTGTACGGAGTGCCACGTGTCACTGTTTCAACTTCGGCCTTTGAAACCTGTACTTGTGAAACTACAGTCCGTGCCCTAACTATCACTTTTTACGGAATTCTATTTGGAGCTTTCTATCCCGAGATATGACCTTTTTTCATAGGTCACCTGTTTAGGACTGCATTTTGAAAAAGGCATAAACCCTAACTTGTACGGATCATATCTCACAAAGTACAATGAATTTGAGGTTGTCCTTCGTACAAAAGGTACATGGACATTTCCTCTTCGACCTGTAAAAGTTTCAGATCCTGAACCTTCGCCAAAACTGAGTTATAGTGAAAGTGCCACGATGACTGGTTTTTACTATACCAAGCCCTAGCTTCCAATTTGTCGCAAGTGCAACAAGTGTCGTAAATGCCATACAATGCCTTCCTTCAGGCTAGCCTTGATACCATGTTAGTTTTTCATCATTTAATTCAATATGATCTAGGATCTTAACTGAAAGAACAACATGTACAACATATCAAACATAAGAGACAAGAGACACAAAGCATTTCACCAGGGAAAATCAAGAAGGTAAAAAACCCCGCAACTTCCTTAGAGATAGAATGAGCACCAATACAAAGATCACCAAGATGAATCCCTAAAAGACAAATGTCTGCAGCAACTACTCCTCCTCCACTTGGAGTCCAAATTGGAAGGATTGCTACTTCCAACAACTGTTTGATGTTGCAACGATGTAGTCCCTTGTGCTCCCGATGAAGCCATAGGGTCACTTGTTGAATTTTGTATGTCATTCAAAATTTCAAAAAGAGGTTTGATATCATCAAGTGACTCACCGATAATAAGTACAACTGGTTCTGAAAGACTCATCAAAGGTGGAATTACATGAGCATTTGTGTGATTTTTCAATGTTTCAATTTCAACTAGAGTAAGATCATGAACTATGTTTGTATTCTGTTTGTGATGTGATAATGAATGGTCAGGGTTTGTTTGATGTTGTTCTTCTCGAGTAATATTAATTGTATTTAAAATCAGTTTTGTTTCCAAGTCATTAGGATGTGGTTTTTGTATCTGTCTCTACAATGTAGCAGGGCTTTCAATTTTTGGTGAATCACTTCGTTTCCACTGTGACTGGTGGACCGGGAGAGTAGGCCACTTCTAAGAAGTTGATAAAAGGATGTGTTTAAAATGATATTCTTAATCAAACAATCTTAAGGTAGTCTAGACTAAAAAAAAAAGAAAGTGTCCACTTAGTAAAAAGTCCTATAGATCCAAGCAAACACACTATTTTTTCAAAGAACCGAAGTTCAGTGAAAAGTTAGATTAGAGGGCCTTCCAAAACTATCAGCTGCTGAGGGATCTCAAGCCTTAAACAATTGCTAGCAACGAAGGTATGAGAAACAATTACAATAAACTTTAATCGCTAGGGGTGCAAGCGTTGGTTCCTGACCAATCACTTTCCTAAGGAGTAAAAGTTCCAAAGTCTGTCTCAGGTAATGCAATTGTCCCTCACTCACAATAACCTATCTGATATCTAAGGAATAATCGCTAAAGTTACCACTTCACAATCGACGGTCGGGCGGAATAGTTGTAAGTTGATGACAATTCTCATAACTAGGAACTCTAGGAATAGTGATGTCACCTGAGGACTTGTCACTGAACATAGAATCTCCTGATGAGCTCATGTCCCACTAAATAAGCAAGAGGGGGGAACCACCCTTATCCAGATTGACCTCGTGTTTAACGCATGTTTAAGAAACACTTTTTCGACAAGCGTTTTTTGCTACTAATGGATTTACTCTCAGTAATCAATGCTAGTTTCAAAAGTTTTGCAGCCCCAGAGTGTTAACTCTCCAAACCTAATCCAGGGCACTAACCTAATCTTGTTGGTAATATGAAAATCAAAAGTTGGTCAATTTTAGATTAAGCGCCAATTTTAAGGGTAGTTTGCTTAGTTTCAAGAGTGGAAGTGAAATTTGTGGTGTTTTGAATAGAAAAATATGAACCATACAATGCAATATGCTCACTATACTGCCTTTCAATTCGATGAATGTTCTAAACTAATGAAAGGTTAGAGGTTCATGTATGTATTTCAATCATGCAAAATGGTTTGGTTGATTTTGGATTTTCATGCACAGTTTTTTTTGAAATATGGATAATAATGGATTTCAAAAATCAATGTAAACCAAACAAATATCTTAAATGAAAATGAATCTAATTCTATTACGCGGGGGATCTTTGTTTCTCATTCACAAGATCGCACGAAGGCCCAAGTGAAGAGGATAAGCAGAGCTCTTTGGAAAGCTTATAAATTAAATTCTAAACTGTTACACTTGAGATCCACTTTCTCATTCACAAGATCGCACGAAGGCCAAGTGAAGAGGATACAGTGGCTTGAAAAACTGTATGCAAAAAATGAAATCTACTCTGTTACACGTGAGATCCACTTTTTTATTCACAAGATCGCACAAAGGCCCAAGTGAAGAGGATACGGTGGCTCAAAAATAAGATGTTTGAAAATTCAAATCTTAAACTGTTACACTTGAGATACACTTTCTCATTCACAAGATCGCCATAAGGTGCAAGTGAAGAGGATACGGTGGCTCATACACAATATATCTCAAGAAAAATGAACTTTAAAGATGCAACTCTCTCTAACTGTGCATGAAAATTATGAAAATATTATAACTCCAAAACAAAATTTAGCTATTTAAAGTTTATTTCTGTTTTTGGAAAGAAATTACTCTCATTATCTCAACATGTGATGTTTAAAGTTTGTTTTTTCAAATGCAAATATGTGTGTAAGGTTCTTTCAAATGTGTATGGTTCTTCCAAATGTGTATGGTTATTCTTTGATTTAAAGTTTCCAATCAACATGCGTAGGAGATCGCAAAATTTGAATGTCTTTAAGTTGTTTTAAAACAATTCTTTAATGTGCTTGGAAGACTTGCAGACATGTAAAAGAGACACTAATGCAAGTTAAGATCAGTCCCTAAATATGTAAAAACAGGGATCCATCATGAAATGTGGTTGTAGGCAAGTAGATCTACTACCAATTGAAAGAAAGATTGAAAATATATGACAATTTGGAGCAATTTTTAAAGGTGTTTGGAAGTGAATTCCAATTGTAAAGATCTTGATCCAAATGGTGCAAAACTTTCCTAATTTTTCAACAGGAGTAGAACAATGATCTCAAGCTGTAAATAAAGCCTTAAACGAGTGTGCAAATGTAATAAAAATCAGGTCTCCAAACAGATCTTAAGCTAAAGAGATCTCCAGAAACTAGTGTATGATTGCAAAATTGAATTAATATGTTTGGAAAGTAGGTGACTTGCAAACATGTAAAGGAAACACTAATGTAGGTAAAGATCAGTCCTAAATGTATCAAGACAAGGATCTATCTTTAAAGATATCTTTAATTAAGTAGATCCATTACAACTTTGAAGGAGATTTGAAAAGAGATAGCAATTTGAAGCATTTTAAAAGAGTTTTGGAAGTGGATTCCAATTAAAAAGATGTTGATCCAAATTGTGTAAAGCTTTTCCAAACTCTTCAAACAAGTAACCTACTGATCTTAGGAAGCAATAGAAGCTTTAATGAAGTCTGCAAATGTAGAAACAAGGCCTCCAAAACATATCCAAAACAGGGATATCACAAACTAGTTGATCGGCTGCAAATTGAAAACAAAAGATGTAGATCTTTAAACCAAAAAACATAAGCAAAGGAGGGATCAAAAAATGAGTAAAGAAGGTTGGATCTTCACCCTAAGAGGTCCCTAAGCCAAGCCATATAGCCATACCACATCAAAGGAGCAAAGGTAAGGGGGTTTGAGGCTCTCTAAAGCAAATTTTTGGCATCGTCGTAGTCTGCAAGTAGGGACAGAGCGACGACCCTCCAATGGACAAAAACCGAGATCTACAATGAATTTTTGAAGCATTTGTTGAATGGAGGGTGTGGGGACGCTGGTTTGGAGCTTCTCTTGCTGGATCTAAGGTTCTTTTAGCGATCTTTAAGCCAAAAATTAGTAGTACTGAAAGATGGAAATCACCAAAATATGAAGGAAAAATCATGAAATACCAAGAGATTTCAAGCCACGAAGTTGCCAATATGATAATAGATGAAGTAGTTTGCTAGTAGGGGGTTAAATATGCAAATCATCAATCTATTTTTACTAAGAAGTGGTGAGCTTCTATGTCTGCAAATAAAAATGATTATCACGAGCTATCAATAAGATCTACATTCATTCATCAGATATGATAAGCAAAGCTAAGATCTAATACCATTTGAAAATCTATATCATACAAGATAAACAACATTCAAACACTCAAATGGAACAAACTTGAATAATTTTATATCAAAACAATGAAGGGGTACATCCTTACCATGGATCTTGGTGTGAATTTCTCCTCCATTGCCATGAAATTTTCTTTATCCACCTTTGCTTTTGAAAAAATTGAGCTTTTCCTCCTCCTTCAGAATCTCTCCAACATGCCTTTGCCCTTCCTTTGTTCTCTCTACCATGCCCCAAATGCTCTTTTTATATACCATTGGGAAATGAGCCTTCAAGCTTTTCTTCTCAATGTGGGATTGCTTATTTTCCTTATTTTAGATTATTTTCACTCAAAAACCCACTTTCCATAGTTTTTATGGTTTTTTGCACAACTTAGCATACTTTAAGCACAATTAATGCACTTTAATGCATTTCTTTTCACTATTTGATTGGTGTAGCTTAAGTTTGGATATTTTATGAACGGTTCAATCATTGAACTTGGTCTTTTTAGGTTATTTTTTTTTTCACCTAATCCTTCCATTTATGGGAGAAGTGATTAGATCGGAGAGGATTTGTCTCTGAATGTACTTGTGTTCTATCTTCATGTTGCGGGCACATAGTAAAAATATGCTTCTTCTGTCACATGACTAAGGGTGTTAATTTGATTGTTAATAGTCATCTTTGCTGAGCTCAGATTCCTGAAAGAGCTTGGTCCTTTCCCACACGTTGAAGCCGGTACAAACGCGATTATCTCCCTTCATCCTTCCACCCATCTTCGTTTGAGTAATGATTCCTTCAGTTCGAGGCGGATCAAAACGAGGTAGTCATATGATCATTTAAGTTACGAGCCTCATGTTGTAATTCCTAGATGTCCTCTCATTCTCACCTCCACTTATCATCATAATGTGGTGAGGGTTAGTGGTGAAAAAGGGTGATTGATCACTTATGGGAAGAGACCCCTGTCCTAATTGGGGCCGTGTGTCCATTGCCCCATGTGGCATTTCCCTACTTTGACCTCGTGTTCTTGCCAGCTGGGTGATGTCAGCGACTGCGAGTTCCAAGCAGCGACACCTTAGGGCATGTTCATAGGTGTCCTCCAGTGGGCTTGGATGGAAGGATACACGAGCCTTTACCCCATTGTTCGCCAACTCATCCACCACCTTGTTCCCTTAGCGATGAACGTGCATGAGCTGAACGACCGAGGTGGTGGCCAGAAGATGTTGAAGCTGGTGCAATCTACTCTCCCACTTCCAGTTCCGAGAAACTTTGGAGATAGTGGAGCCCCTTTGGATGTGTCCCACCATAGCAATTATGAGCATGGAGTCCCCCTCCATTGTCAATGTTAACCATTGTTGCTACACTGTCCATCACAAACCGCTGACTAGACCTTCTAATACGACAACATTGTTCGTGGGTTTGCTGATGTCTCCCCGAAAGACACTGAGCACACTCCCTTCATCATTTATTATCACTCTGCCAAATCCAGCCGGCCAGGGTTCCCATTCGGTGCAGCATCAAAATTAAGCTTGAAGGTGCCAGTGGATGGGTATTGCCAAAAGTTGGGATGTGTAGAGCAATCTGTGCTCGCGATCTACCAATACTCACAGATATGTTAAAAATCCCTTATCATTTAAGATTTGCCTCTCTGCATTGTCTTCTTTCATAGCTTCAGATGGCCATTGAGTGAGGGTAAGCGTTTCCTTTGGGTGAATTTCAACTAACATCCAGACTGCCTCTATGTTCCTTTCCTTTCCCTCAAACGTGCGTCAGTTTCTCTCTTTTCCACACTTCCCACAACACAAACCCCGGGAACAATTCCCACATTCTATTGAGGAGCTTGTTCTTGAAGGGTTGAGACATCCAAGTAGCTAAGGTGAGATCTGGGTGCCCCTTGACCTTGGCATTCTTTCTGAACCTCTCCTCCCCCTTAACCCAAAGGGAGGAAGCCATTTGGCAGCTGTCCAACAAATGATTGATGGTTTCAGCGTCATTATAGCATATACCACAAGGAGAGGGCCTAGTCATACCACGTTTCAGAAGATTTCCCCAAGTTAAAATGCGTCGACGAATTAGGACTCAATTGAAGGTTGCAATTTTAGGCCATAGGTTCCCTCGCCACACCTTTCTCCATTTCTCCTCCTGCTGCAGTCGGTGGAATTCCTTGAGCAGTCCCACCACCTCTACGATATTGAAGAGCACACAATTCCCGGGGTTCCCAGTATTGGAGTACCCCCAGCGGACTTTGTTTGGCCCATCCACCCTCAGAATTTGACGAGCACACAATTCCTCATAAATATTTTCCAGGTTCTTCGGAATGCAAGATTTCCACCAATGTTTCGACTTCCATTTCCCGAATTGTTGGTCTACCATCGTAGGCTCCCAGAAGTCTTGCACCCATTCCAGAGGACTGCTCTGTATGTAAAGCTTTAAATCCTGTACATCCTCTCTATTTGCCAGTCCAGGTGATTGTTTCCAAGCACCCCGAAGAAAAGAGGCAGAGGTTCCATCTCTTATTTCCTAGAAACTTTGCCTTTGGACCAATCCCCTTTTCAGTTGTGCAACTTTCCAGATATGCGACCTCGGTATATCTTCCCCAAACCTGATTAAGTTTTGCTTGGACCATTGGGGTGCATACTTGCGATGCGATAACATTGCCCAGGGTTCCTCGGTGCACGTGGTCCACCGCCACCAAATTTTAGCTCCCATTACCTTGTTGACACACACTGGGTAGCGCAGACCCATGCCCCCTATCGCTTTTGGAGTGCACAGGGTATCCCACTTTACCAGGGCCCATTTTCGATGGCCCTTGAGTCCCCCCAAAGAAAATTCCTCTGTATGGTGCGAATTTGCTTGAGTACAATATTTGGAGCAGCCAGAATCGAGAAGAGGTAATTGGGCATTGCTTGTAGCACCGATTTAACGATAATGACTCGACTTGGGAAGTTAAGGGCTCTATATGTCCATAGCTCAAGCTTTCCCTTAAGCTTGTTAAGAAGATCCTTCCAAGAGATTTGGCGGATCGTAGAATCAGCCAAGGGGGCGCCCAAATATTTGGATGGGAGTTGTCCTTCTCTGAATTCCAGGATACGAAGGATGTTCCTGCGAGTGATTTTTCGGGGTGTTGAAAAAGTAAACTTGGGATTTAGCTTTGTTGATTTCCAGTCCACTAGCTTTTAGAAAAGTATCAAGTACTCTTTTGATGCCTTTGACTTCTTGGAAAGAAGAAGGACCCATCAACATAATATCATCTACAAATTGTTGATGGGTCTGTGGATTCATATTGTCGTTGAGGGTAAGACCTCGAATGTAGTTGCTTTGTTGCATGGCTTTGAGCATTCGACCAAGCCTTTCTGCAATGATGATGAACATGAACAAAGATAAAGGGTCCCCTAGACGAATCCCTTGCGAGGTAGAGAAAGGCTGCGACGGCGTTCCATTTACCAGAATTGAGAAGAAGGCCGAGGAGACTAGGCTCATCAACCATTCTATCCATTGCTCATTGAAACCCAAGGTCCTTCACATTTCTGCTAGGAAGGTCCAATTGAGTTTATCATATGCTTTAGATAAGTCAAGTTTAAGTAGCATTCCTGGAATCTTGTCAGTCTTCAGGGAGTGGATAGTTTCATGAACCAGAATTATATCGTCTAAAATTTGTCGGCCTTCAACGAAACCTGCTTGCTCAGGTGAAATCAGCATGATTTTGTAGATGACATTACATAGGGCAATTGGTCTGAATTTGCATGGATCTTCTGTGCCCGTTTCCTTCTGAATGAGCGTCAAGAAAGTGGCATTGAGGGCCTTTAGAATACTCCCAGTTCATTTTGAGTCTTCTACTAACTCCAACACTTCCTCTTTCAACCAGTCCCAGCAAGTGTGGAAGAAATTAGTGGTGAACCCATCTGGTCATGTGGCTTTATCCGCTGCCATTTGCTTGACTGCCTCATCCAATACTTCCATGTCTATTGGTTTCATTAGCATCATGTTGTGATCAACCGTAATCACCGTAGGGATGTACTGAAGAACTTTTTCCCTTCTAGCTCAACGATTGATGTTTGGTTCCTCTAGGAGGTCTACAAAGAAATCATTCAAGATCTGCTCCATCTCCGTTTGAGTTTCAACATAGCTGCCAATTGTTTTCTTTAGACGAACCACCCTATTCCCCTGCCGATGCTGAATAGCAGTTTTGTGGAAAAAAATTGTATTGCGCTCACCTTCTTTCAACCATCGATTCCAGGATTTTTGTTTCCAAAGAATCTCTTCCTGCTGTTTCTTGAGGTTGAGTTCTTTTATAAGGTTTTGTTCTTGCTCCATTAGTTCAACAGAGTAACCCTGGTTCATTGCTGCATGTTGGACCTTTTTCATCTTCTGGTCTAACTGTTTTTTCCCTTGGATGATGTTCCCAAAGGTTTTTGAGTTCCAATGCTTAATTTTTCCTTTTAGGGACTTAAGTTTTTGTTGAAATTGGTACAGTAGTGTTCCTTGGATAGGTACCGATTCCTGCCATCACTGACGAAGTTGTTCCAGGAAGTCCAGATGGAGAAGCCAAAGTTGCTCAAAATGAAAAGGTCATCGAAGGTTCTCCCTCATCCTTTTCCATTCCAAGCTGATCGACCAGTGGTGAGATCCAGCTGAGGGAATTACCACAACAGACAACTCGCCCCCACCCATCATTACTGACTTTGAAACTAAAAATCAGTCTAACCGAGAAGCTATACTTCTGTCTCCATTTTTCTTTTGTTATTCCAGGTAAAGATACTGTTGGATGTTCTGACATCAACCAGATTCGGCGTCTATTGCTTCATTGAATTGTTCACTAATGGGGTTTAAGTGACGAATTCCTCCTCTCTTCTCCTCTAGGTTGCAGATCAAGTTAAAGTCCCCTCCCATGACCCATGGACATGAACCAACCATCGCCTTTAAGTTAACCAGTGAGTCCGAGAAAGAGGTCTTCTGGTTAGATGTTGAAGGCCCATAAACATTTGACAGGAAGCCTCGAATTCTTGTGCCTACCACATGGAAAGATGTTGATAAAATAAAATTGGAGGCCATTGAACTAGAGAGGCTGCTCTCCCTAGGATTCCAAAGAATGACGAGCCCCCCAGCCGCTCCCGTGGCGTCAATTGCTATGACCTCACATTTTTTCTAGTCTTGCTTTCCTATGAGTTGGAGGACCGCTTCCGAACATTTGGTTTCTTGAAGTAGAATTATGGTTGGATTTTTAATTTCTAACTTCCGTCTTAGAAGACGGGTCTTCAGAAGGCTATTGCAACCTCTAATATTCCAAGATATAATCTGTATCTTATAACTGTTTGGGGGAGGAAGATAGTGCCGCATCGATGGTGGGATATTGACCTAAGGCTACCAACTTCGCCTCAACCACTTGGATTCTCTGGTTGTTTCTATGTCTTCCTCATTTCTGCCCTTGACCTTTCTTTTTCCCTTCATTTTCTTTATGGGATTCCGCAGCTATGCCCAAGTATTTGATGGCTTTTGTCTTGATAATAGCTTTTTCCATCAAAGAGACCTATTGCGGGGGAATGGAATCCAGAACTTTGTCTGAACATGCTGCCCCCAGACCTTCCAGGTCGAGTTCTCCTAGTTCCATCTCCTCACCTTCCTCCCCATGCATGGATACATCCTCCACCTCCACTGCTTTTTCTGCATCCTGGGTGGGGTTATCCAGTCTGGGGGTGAGCTCCTTGTCCGACTTTTCTTTGAGTTGTCCTTCCTCCATGCTTGCATTTGCCTGCATTGGCTGCAAAACTTCAAACCGATTGTGCGTTTGAGCTTTTTTGGGAACCTCTGGCCTGGCTCCTCTCTTGGCTTGACGCTTCTTGTTTGTGACTTTGGTGAACCCTTCCGAGTCTTTTCCTTCCGAATTACAGGTAACTCCTGGCTGTTTATTTAGCTGAGAATCTCGAAAAAGATGCCCATGCTCATGACAACGTTGACAACGAAAAGGAATATGCTCATAGTCAATCGCCAAGAACCAATCCTCTTCCTCCTCGGTGAGTTCAATCCCTTCCGACAAGTCTTGAGAGATGTCCATGTAAAGACTGATACAGGCATACGAGGTATACCTCATCTTCTTTGTTTGCTCGGAAACCTTAACAAAAACTCCCAGGGTATTTCCTATGTCAGTAAGAATTTCCTCCTTCTAGTATTATGAGGGTAATGAGTACAAGCGGAGCCAAACAGGGGCGATCGTTAGATTTTCCTTATCATGGTAAAACGTTCTTTCCAAGGGCACAAGTATAACCCTTAATAATTGAAAAAATATGGTCCATTATCAAAGATGCGAGTGCGATCTGACTCATTGAAGAAGACTATCGTGAAAAACCCGTTGGCACCAAGTTGAAGGTCATAGTGGCCCTGTGGTTTCCAAGTTGTATTAATCCACTAGACTAAAGCCTTTTCCGCAGGCCAAATTCCAATGAATTTACCGATAAGTGCATGATCTTTCATATACTAAATGTCAGCCCTGACTGTTTCTGAGTTGATTTGAAGCTTTGGCATCGTTTTGGCTTTCGACAAACACTACCCTGGTTTTCTGGTTTCTCCCACTTCCTGAGTCGAATTGATGGTTTCGCTTGTCCCTTCTCCTCCCGTTCCCGAATGGAGGTCAGGATCTAGTCCCTTTTCTACTTCTTTCCCTTTATCGTTAGCCAGGGGAGGGGGTAGAGCCCTGTCGCCTGTGGCTTCACCCATGCCAGCTTGGCCCTCCGTTGTCTGAGGAGGCTCTTCTGACCCCCGACCTCAAATTGAAACCTGCAAAAACCCGACCTAACCAGTAAACCCTAGTTCTCTGTTGTTCCTCTTGCCTTCATCCAGTGTGGCTCTATCATCAAAGAAAATTCACTTAATACAAAATGCACTGTATCATTTGACTAAACTATATTTCAACATATGTGGTAGTATGATTATGACTCTTAACATGATGTGGACAAAATTTCCAAGATTTAATTGAGTTATGACCGAGCTAGGAGTTTACAAAGACACATATCTCAATTGCACATTGAACATCAAAGAATTGTTTTTGTGGCAAGAAATGTGAGTAGAACTTCTAAATAAAAAAATCATCAATAATTTTATTAACGAATGGTTATTGAATTAGTCAATTAAAATAATAAGAATGTCTATTATTTAAAAAAGATAACACTTATTCATTTTTTTTAAGGAAGTTGTCACTATTGTTGCAATTTCCATAATCAATTGCAAATAATTCTACATGAAGTTCAAAATTTTCAAAATATATTTAAGAATTTTTTTAAAATTAAATATCTTGCGTTCCGGAGGAGAACCTGGAATTTTTTTACAAGGAATTGTGTGCTTATCAGATTCCAAGGGCGGACGGGCCAGAGAAAGTCTGCTGGGGGTACTCCAATACTGGGAACTTCAATATCGCAGTGGCGGTGGGATTGCTCGAGGAATTCCACAGGCTATTGCGGGACGAGAAATGGAGAAAGGTGTGGCGGGGGAATCTATGGCCTAAAATTGCAACCTTCAGTTGGCTCCTAATTCTCCAATGCATCTTACTTGGGAAAATCTTCTGAAACACGGTATGACTAAGCCCTCCCGGTGTTGTATAGGCTATAATGACGTTGAAACCATCAATCATTTGCTGGACAATTTCCCACTGGCTTCCTCCCTTTGCGTTATCAGGGGTAGAAGAGGTTCAGAAAGAATGCCAGGGTCACGGGGCGCCCAGATCTCACCTTGGCTAATTGAATATTTCAACCCTTCAAGAACGAGCTCCTCAATAGAATGTGAGAATTGTTCTCGGGGTTTGTGGTGTGGGAAGTGTGGAAGGAGAGAAACCAATGCACGTTTGAGGGAAAGGAACAGAACACAGAGGGAGTCTGGATGTTAGTTGAAGTCCACCTGAAGGAAATGCTTACCCTCACTCAATGGCCATCTGAAGCTATGAAAGTAGACAATGCAGATGGGCAAATCTTAAATGGCTGGGGTATTTTTAACATACTTGTGAGTATTGGTAGATCGCAAGCACTAATCGCTCCACACCAAAGTCCTGACTTTTGGCAATACATGTTCATTGGCACCTTCAAGCTTAATTTTGATGGCGTGACGAAGGGGAACCTTGGGTCGGTTGGATTCGGCGGAGTGATAAGAAATGATAAAGGGAGTGTGCTAAGTGTCTTCCAGGGAGACATCAGGGAAACCACGAACAGTGTTTCCGAATTAGAATGTCTAGTCAGCGGTGTGCGATGGGTAGTGCAGCAACAATGGTTACCATTGACAGTGGAGGGGGACTCCATACTTATGATTGCTATGGCAAGACTCATCCAGAGGTGCTTCGCTATCTCCAAAGTTTCTCAGAACTGGAAGTGGGAGAGTAGACTGGACCAGCTTCAACGTCTTTTGGCCACCACCCCGGCCGTTCTGTTCATGCACGTTCGACGCCAAGGGAACAAGGTGGCAGATGATTTGGCGAACAATGGGATAAAGGCTCGTGTATCCTTCGATTCAAATCCCCTGGAGGACACCTGTGAACGTGCATTGCGGTGTCGCTTCTTGGAACTTGCAACTGCAGACATTGCACAACTGGCAAGAACACATGGTCGAAGTGGGGAAAGGCCATATGGGGCAGTGGACATGCGGCCCCAATTGGGATAGGGGTATTTTCCCATAAATGATCAACTGCCCCTTTTCACCACTAACCTTGACCACATTATGACGATAAGTGGAGGCGGGGATGAGAGGACATTTGGGAATCGCAACACGAGGCTCGTAACTTAAATGATCATGCGACAACCCCGTTTTGATTCACCTCGAGTTGAAGAAATCATTGTTCGGACAAGGATGGATGGAAGGATGAAGGGAGGTAATCGTGTTTGTACCGGCTTCAACGTGTGGGAAAGGACTAAGCTCTCTCAAGCATTTAAGCTCAGCAAAGATGACTCATGTGGAGCCTTGAGCTGGGACGATCCGGTAAAGATCATTGGGTACGGTGAATCGAGGGTTTGCACATTGGCCAATTCCATGCAGATGCCTAGACATTTAAAGTTCGTGATGCTAGGCCGTTCAAGGACGACCAAAACTTTTAAATTTGGACGCCTTCCTTGGCTGGGTGTTATGTTTTTTCTCATGCAATACGGGAATAGTTGGTTGTAGCTCGCAGGAGACATCTCTTTCACCTCAGGGACCCTATTCTTGTGTATAATGGCACCTTGTTTGCGAATGCGCAGCCGGAGAGGCTCTCAGCGAAGTACTTGTGAGAGGGATTGCAATACAGAGGAAGGGACTTCGCATCAGGCAATGAATGCACCCGAGGATGTTCCTTCTCTGGATTTTAATTGGACAGCTCAGTACCTCGCGGAGACTTCGAGCGCCATCGAGGCTCAAATAGCGCACATGGAAGTCTCCCTCCAGCGAGAAATTGAGTCTCATCAGGGAAGATTGATAGCGGGCAATCCTTTTTGGGCAGTGAGAATATTGTTCGATTGAGAACTCCATGCTCGGGACCAGCTGGTGAAGGAGATCCGAGAAGCAATCGGGGAGATGATACGCCAACAACAGATCAACTTGGTCGGCTTGCGAACGCTGGAAGATGTTGTGGAGGGGTATCGTGCTCCGACTTCAACGAACGCAGGGAACCGGGCAACCAGGATGTGAAAATCCTCACAGCAGATCTAAGAGATGATGTACACCTCACAAGAGTAATTATGATTAAGTAGGAAGATAGAAGAAGAGTGGTCAATGCAGTGTAATGAGCAACATAATAATAATACAGTAGAACTCGGATATAAGCAAAAATACTTCACACACACTAATTCATTAATCACAATATGGACAAATAAATAGTACAATGCATGAGGATTCGAATGCCAAAGGCGGCAATTCGAATTAGCCTTCATGGAGTGATCAAAAGATCACTAGAGTGTCATCGGAGCACAACTAGAAGTCATCATCATCATCAGTGGAGTCATCAATGCACAAGTAACTGTCAACCATCAGTCAAACTGAGTCTAACCGAGTGTGGTAGGTGTAATTGGCACTAACTGAATGAAGGAGGCTCAACGGAGGGCGCATGAGGAGCTAATTGGAGTCAGAATGGGTAGTCAAGTCTCACTGGAGGTCCATCGAAGTGATACAGTCAGTTGAGAGTTAGTCTAGCCTTAAATCAATGAAAGAACTGAAGATAACTAAATGGTAGGTAAGGAAGGGCACCTTTCTCATGAAATAGGTGAAAGGAGGGCGCACTAAGCACTAGGAGGGCTGAAACTGAGTGGAAAGAAGCTTCGGGGGCTAGCCAACTGAGGGCTAGGCGCTGGGACTGATGATTGTGATGCATGCAAACCCTAAATAATGCATGCAAACCCTAATAATGCATGCAAGACCTAAAATGCAAATAATGGAAATGCTGATAGGTCTAGGATGGACTACAAGAATATCCTAACACCCCCCCATAATCCATCTTGGGCCTTGGTAACTGAGACCAAAGGTCACCCAATACAATGAATAATAATAACAGTCAATAAACCAAGGAAATGGGGAAAACCTCATGGGAAAAATACCCCCCCTCAAAATAGACTGTAAGGCACACACAAAAGTAAATGCTCCAAACTCAAGCTGGTGTGATGCTTGGTCATATGTCTGGAGGTATCTTTTTCTTGGGAAGAAGTGGATCATGATCAGAAAGCATGTGCTTGTACTTGCTCTTCAGATTGAATGTGATGAGAATAAATCCAAAAGTATGAGGATGATCCTTGAACCTGTGATTCAAATCAGCTGAGGTAGGATCAAATCTATGAATGTGAAGATAGTCTTTTGTCTTCTCCTTCGAACCATCATGGGTGAGATTATGCCAAAAAAAACCATCAAATAATAATGATTGCTTGGAATCCAAATCAGCTTCAAGACTTGAATCATGGTTTCTTGAGATCTCCTTTGAACCATTAGAGGTGAGATCAAAACCAGTAAATGCATGAGAAATTATCCCAATCGAATGGCAATGGTTTCTTGAGATCTCTTTTGATCCAGCAGGGGTGAGATCAAAACCATGATGTGCATGAGAAATTATCCCAAGCGAATGGCAATGGTTTTTTGAGATCTCCTTTGAACGAGCAGGGGTGAGATCAAAACCATGATATGCATGAGAAATTATCCCAAGCAAATGGCAATGGCCATAGTCTTCAATAACCTTCTGAAAGTATGAAATAATGATCATATAGTAGTACATAAGAGGTGAGTGATCAAGGTGAGCGAATGCATTACCTCCAATGGCTGATTTTACCTCCGAAACATTTATGTGATCATGATGCAAACCAATAGACTCTGGTGCAAGAGAGGATTTAGGACCTTCTGCAATTTGTAGAGTGTGAGCTGGCACAAAATTCGAAATAGAAGAAATTTGGAGCATGGGTGTAGAATCTGCGAGTTCTTCTTCTTTGTGGACAACTTTTATATGAGATATGTTTGATACTGATTCATGATCAATGAGATCATCAAGGAGGGCGAATGCATCACTTTGCTTGCTCTCGAAGGGGTTTGGATCAATCCCTTCATCATGTCTGCCAAATCTTTCATCCAGGTGGGCCCATAGCTCTTTTGGAGTTTCAACATCATCAAGGTATTGGTATATCATGTATTCAGGCAAAGCAAACATCATTGTTGCATACACTCTGTCACCTTTTTATAACCAGTCAAGCTCTTCTTCAGAGGATTCGAACTCTCTTTCAAAACAATGATCAAAGAGATCATTTTTTTTCAAATATGCTATTATTTTCGGTTTCCATTCATCATAGTTGAATGGAGAAAGAAGATCATAGTTGAATGGAGGAAGAGGAGGGATTTCTTTTGAATACATGGAAACTGTAGAAGACCTGCAAAAAAAATAGAAATATCTACAACTACTATTGCTGCAAAAATGCAAAAATCTTGATAATAACCTGCAAAAAACTCTCAGGAATGGAGATAAACAATACTCTCAACATGCTCTGATACCATGTGAAAATCCTCACAACAGATCTAAGAGATGATGTATACCTCACAACAGTAATTATGATTAAGCAGGAAGATAGAAGAAGAATGGTCAATGCAGTGTAATGAGAAACATAATAATAATACAGTAGAACTCGAATAGAAGCAAAAATACTTCACACACTAATTCATTAATCACAATATGGACAAATAAATAGTACAATGCATGAGGATTCGAATGCCAAAGGTGGCAATTTGAATTAGCCTTCATGGCGTGATCAAACGATCACGAGTGTCATCGGAGCACAACTAGAAGTCATCATCATCATCAGTGGAGTCATCAATGCACAAGTAATTGTCAACCATCAGTCAAACTGAGTCTAACTGAGTGTGGTAGGTGTAATTGAGTGTAATTGGCACTAACTGAATGAAGGAGGCTCAGTGGAGGGCGTATGAGGAGCTAACTGGAGTCAGAATGGGTAGTCAAGTCTCACTGGAGGTCATCGGAGTGATACAGTCAGGTGAGAGTTAGTCTAGCCTTAAATTAAGGAAAGAACTGAAGATAACTGAATGGTAGGTAAGGACGGGTGCCTTTCTCATGCAATAGGTGAAAGGAGAGCGCACTAAGCACTAGGAAGGCTGAAATTGAGTGGAAAGAAGCTCCGGGGGCTAGCTAACTGAGGGCTAGGTGCTGGGACTGATGACTAAGATGCATGCAAACCCTAAATAATGCATGCAAACCCTAATAATGCATGCATGACCTAAAATGCAAATAATGGAAATGCTAATAGGTCTAGGATGGAGTATAGGAATATCCTAACATAGGACCGCAAGTGATCTCTCGACACACTGAGCCGAAGAGCTATGGAAGCCGCTGGTAGTTTGAGCTTAGTCCCTTTTTCTTGTTTGTTTCTTAATGCAAGACGCTTTTTGTAATGGTATACATTTTAGACGTAGGCATAGCAAGCCCAGTGTGGAAACTTGTCGGTTTGGTGGTCATTAGGCCAGTGTTTGATTATATTTTGGTTGTATTATTTTGTGGAGAACATTAATGCTCTGTTTTCCCAACATGGGAAGGGTTGTGGTGTGGTGTAATGCCATAAAACACTCTGTAACTTTCTTATTTTTACATTATTAATAGAAGGTCCCGATGCTTTTTTTTTGTAAGTAAGCATCTCAAACTTCTATTAATAGTGTACAAAATGTTACAAAAAGTTACAGGAATATTAAGGCATTACGTTGCACATAGACTGGGCCAAGTTGGGAAAACAGAGCATGAGAATTCTTCACAGCAAAGACGAGCAAAAAGACCCAACACTATCCTGAAGACCTTGAAACCGACAAGAAACACAACATGATTTCTATGCCTATGTCTAAAAACGATCCATTACAAAAACCAAAGTATATAAAGGAACAAAATTGAACAGGGGACTGTACTTAAATAACCCGCGATATCCAGAGTTCATCTATTCATTGTGCCGAGGTTTCGTTTGCATTCCTGGTTGTCAGGTTCCTTGTATCCAGTGGGGTCGGAGTACTAAACACCTCCACAACTTCTTCCAAAGTACGCAGGACGACCGAGCTTCTCTGATGTTGGCGTTTAATCTTTGCAATTGCTCCTTGAATCTCTTTGACTAACTGGTCTCGAGCCTGGATTTCACGAGCGAGCAGAATACACCTTGCCCAAAAGGGATTGGCCGCTATTAGTCCCTCCTGCTGAGATTCAAACTCCTGCTGGAGGGAGATTTCCATGCGCGCTATTTGCGCCTCGGTGGTGCCAGACGTCTCCGTAAGGTATTGAGTTGCCCAATTAAAAGGCAGAGGGTGAGCATCCTCAGGCTTATTCATCCCCTGGTGTGAAGTCCCTTCCCCCATTTGGCGATTCCTCTTCCTATTACTTTGCCGAGAGCCTCTGTGGCTGCGCATTTGCATACGGGGTGCCATTATGCACAGGAAAATAGTCCCTGACGTGAGAGAAGCCACCTACAAACTGTAACCAACGGTTCTCGTATTGAAAAAGACACAACATAACACCCTGCCAGGGAAGGCAACCAAATTTACCAGTTCGGGTCGTCCTTGAGGTTTCTAGCTTTACGACCTTTAAATCACAAGGCCTTTGCCAAGATTTGGCCATTGTACAGACCCTCAAATCACCATGCTCAATAATCATTGCCAAATTGTCCCTGCCCTGGGTTCTGCATGCGTGATCATTGATGAGCTCTGGTGCCTGAAGGGGTTTCATACATTCCCACACGTTGAAGTCGGTCCAGACGTAATGACCATCCTTGATCGTCCATCCATCCTCGTCGGAGCATTAAAAAGTCCAGCTCGCTGCAAATCAAAACTGGGTTGTTGTATGAAGTTTTAAATGGCAGGCCTCATGTTGCTGGTCCCGGATGTCCCCTCATCCCCGCCTCCACTTCTTGTAATAATGTGGTTAGGGTTTGTGGTTAGGGTTATTGGTTAAATGAGTCGGTTGGTCACTTATGTGAAGAGAACCCTATCCCAGGTGGGGCCGCCTGTCCACTGCCCCATGTTACCTTTCCCCACTTCTACTTTGTACTCTTTCCAGCTGGGCGATGTTAGTGGCTACAATTTCCAAACAATGACACCTTAGAGCGCAATCACATGTGTCCTCCAGCGGGCCTGCCTGGAAGGAGACACGAGCTCTTACCCCCTTGTTCGCCAATTCATCCGCCACCTTATTCCCTTGGCGACGAACATGCATGAACTGAATGACCGAGGTGGTGAACAAGAGACGTTGAAGCTGGTGCAGTCTGCATTCCCACTTCTAGTTTTGAGAAACCTTGGAGATGGCGGAACTCCGCTGGATGCATCCTGCCATTGCAATCATAATCATGGAGTCCCCCTCCACTATCAATGGTAACCCTTTCTGTTGTATTGCCCATTGCAATCCGCTGACTAGGCCTTCTAGTTCTAATTCAGCTACATTGTTCGTTGCTTCGCCCATGTCTCCGCAGAAGACACTGAGCACTCTTCCTCCGTCATTTCTTATTACTCCGCCAAATCCAGCCGGTCCAGGGTTCCCCTTCGCCGCGCCATCAAAGTTAAGCTTAAAGGTACCTACTGGTGGGTATTGCCAAATGTCGGGACTTTGGTGCTGAGCATTTCGCACACGTAATCTATCAATACTCATAGGTATGTTGAAAGTACCCCATTCATTTAAGATTTGCCTCTCTGTAATGTTTGCTTTCATTGCTTCTGGTGTCCAATGGTTAAGTTTGAGCTTTTCCTTCAGGTGTATTTCAACTATCATCCAGACTGCCTCTATGTTCCATTCCTTTCCCTCGAACGTTCGTCAGCTTCTCTCTTTCCACACCTCCCAGGCCACAAACCCCGGGAACAATTCCCACATTCTGTTAAGGAGCTCGTTCTTGAAGGGCTGGGACAACCAAGTTGCCATGGTAAGGTCTGGACCACTTGTAACCCTTGCATTCTTTTTGAAACTTGCTTCCACCTTGTCCCAGAGTGAGGAAGCCAGTGGGCATTCGTCCAACAAATTGTTGATGATTTCAACGTCTTTATAACATAAACAACAATGAGATGGCCCAATCATACCCCTTTTCAGAAGGTTTTCCCAGGTTAAGATACATCGGTTGATGAGAAGCCAGGTGAAGGTTGCGATTTTGGGCCAAAGGTTCCCACACGACACCTTTCTCCATTTCTCCTGCCGCGACAACCTATGGAATTCCTCGAGCAGACTCACCGCCTCTGTGATGTTGAAGTTCCCAATTTTGGTATATCCCCAATGGACTATGTTCGACCCGTCCACCTTTCGGATCTGACAAGTACATAGTTCCTCGTAGAAATTTTTCAGGTTCTCCTCCGGAACGCAAGATTGCCACCAATGTTTTGGCTTCCACTTTTTGAATTGTTGTTCTCCCGTAGTAGTCTCCTAGAAGTCTTGAACCCATTCAGAGGACTACTCTAAAGATTTAGCTTTAAGTCCTGTATATCTTGTCTGTCTGCCATTCTAGGTGATTGATGCCAAGCGTCCCTGAGGAAAGAGGCGGAGGTTCCATCTCTCATTTCCCAGAAACTGTGCCTCTGTACTAATCCCTTGTTCAATTGCACAACTTTCCATATATGCGAGCTTGATACATCTTCCCCAAACCTGATCAAGTTCTGCTTGGGCCAGTGAGGTGCATACTTGCGGTGCCATAACAATGCCCAGGGTTCCTCCGTGTATGTGGTCCATCGCCACCAAATTTTAGCTCCAATTACCTTATTGACACACATTGGGATGCATAGTCCCAGGCCTCCTGCCTCTTTTGGAGTGCATAAGGTGTCCCATTTTACCAGGGCTCATTTCTGATGCTCTTGGGTTCCTCCCCAAAGAAAATTCCTCTGTATGTTGTAGATTTGCTTAAGAACAACTTTTGGAGCGGCTAGCATCGGGAAGAGGTAGATGGGCATTGCTTGAAGCACCAATTTGACTAGAATAAGACAACTTGGAAAATTAAGGGCTCTAAAAGTCCAGAGTTTCATCTTTCTCTTAAGCTTGTCCAGAAGATCCTTCCAAGAGATTTGGCGGATCGTAAAGTCAGCCAGGGGGGCACCCAAGTATTTGGAAGGGATTTGTCCTTTTGTGAATTCCAAGATACGAAGGATGTTCCTGCGAGTGATTTTCGGGGTGTTGAAAAAATAAACTTGGGATTTATCTTTGTCGGTTTCTAGTCCGCTAGCTTTTAGAAAAAGTATCAAGGACTCTTTTGATTCATTTGGCTTCCTGGACAGAAGAGGGGCCCATCAGCATAATGTCGTTGACAAATTGTTGATGGGTTTGAGGATCCATTCCTGCACTGAGGGTAAGACCTCATATGTAGTTGCTCCGTTGCATGGCTTTGAGCATTCTACCAAGCCCTTCAGCAATGATGATGAACATGAACAAAGATACAGGGTCCCCCTGACGAATCTTGTGTGAGGCAGAGAAAGGTTGCGAAGGCGTTCCATTTATCAGAATCGAGAAAAAGGCCGAGGAGACTAGGCTCATCACCCATTCTATCCATTTCTCATTAAAGCCAAAGGTCCTTAGCATTTTTGCTAGGAAGGTCCAATTGAGTTTGTCATAGGCTTTGGATAAATCAAGTTTAAGTAGCATACCTGGAATCGTGTCAGTCTTCAGGGAGTGGATGGTTTCATGGACCAAGATGATCCCGTCTAGAATTTGCAGTCCTTCAACAAAGCCTGCTTGCTTAGGTGAAATCAACACAGGGAGGAGTGGACGCAGCCGATTTGCAATGATCTTAGTTATAATTTTGTATATGACATTACAGAGGGCAATAGGTCTGAATTTGCTTGGGTCTTTCGTGCTTGTTTCCTTCAGAATGAGCATCAGGAAAGTGACATTGAGGGCCCTTCATAATGCTTCCAGTGCATCTTGAATCTTCTACTAACTCAACACTTCCTCTTTCAACTAGTCCCAGCATGTGTGGAAGAAATTAATGGTGAACCCATTTGGTCTTGGTGCTTTATCCACTGCCATGTGCTTGACGGCCTCATCCAATTCTTCCATGTTTATTTGTTTCATTAGCATGGCGTTTATGGTCATGCCGTAATCACCGTCGGGATGTGTTGAATAACTTTATCCCTTGCAGCTCGACAATCGATGTTAGGTTCCTTCGAGAGTTCTGCAAAGAAGTCGTTCAGGGTCTGCTCCATCTCCGTTTGGGTTTCTGCATAGCTGCTGTTAGTTTTCTTCAGACGAACCACCCTATTCCCCTGTCGATGCTGAATGGAAGCTTTGTGGAAGAACTTTGTATTACGCTCACCTTCTTTCAACCATCGATTCCTGGATTTTTGTTTCTAGAGAATCTCTTCCCGCTGTTCCTTGAGGTTGAGTTCTTTTAAAAGGTTTTGTTCTTGCTCAATGAGCTCCGCAGAGTAACCCTGGGATATTGCTGCATGCTGCACCTCTTTCATATTTTGGTCTAACTGTTTTTTCCCTTGGAAGATGTTCCCAAAGGTTTCTGAGTTCCAATGCTTGATTTTGCCTTTTAGGTACTTAAGTTTTTGTTGAAATTGGTACATCAGAGTTCCCTGGATATGAGTCGAGCCCTGCCACCACTGATGAAATTGTTCCGAGAAGTCCGGATGGAGGAGCCAGAATTGCTCAAATTGAAAAGGTCTTCAAAGGTTTTCCCCTATCATTTTCCTTTCCAAGTTGATCGGCCAGTGGTCAGATCCAGTAGAGGGGAGTACCACAACAACCAACTCCCCCCCACCCATCATGACCGATTTTGAAACTAAAAACCAGTCTAACCGAGCAGTTATACTTCTATCCCCAACTCTTTTGTTGTTCCAAGTGAAGGTACTGTTGGAAGTTTTGACATTAATCAAATCTAGAGCCTCTATTTCTTCATTAAATTGTTCACTGATGGGGTTTAAATGGTGGATTCCTCCTCTCTTCTCCTCAAGGTTTCAAATCAAGTTGAAGTCTCCTCCGATGACCCATGGACGCGAACCAACCACCTCCTTTAAGTTCAACACCGATTTCAAGAAGGGGGTCTTCTAGTGAGCTGTTGAAGGCCCATAAACATTGGGCAGGAAGCCTCGATTTCTCGTTCCTGTCCCATGGAAAGAAGCCGATAGGATAAACTTGGAGGCCATACAGCCGAATAGACTTACCTCCCTGGGATTCCAAAGAATGCCAAGCCCCCCAGTTGCTCCCGTAGCGTCAATTGCTATGACTTCACATTGTTTCCAGGTTTTCTTTCTAAAGAATTGCAGGTCCTCTTCCGAACATTTGGTTTCTTGAAGGAAAACTATGGATGGCCTTTCAATCTCTATCTTCCGTCTGATTAGACAGGTCTCTTTCTAAAGAATTGGAGGTCCTCTTCCGAACATTTGGTTTCTTGAAGGAAAACTATGGATGGCCTTTCAATCTCTATCTTTCGTCTGAGGAGATAGGTCTTTAGAGGGCTATTGCAGCCTTTAATATTCCAGGATATAATCCGCATCTTATAACTGTTTGGGGGAGAAAGAAGCTAGTGTCGCGTCAATGGTGGGATATTGGCCCGAGGCTACCACCTTCTCCCCAACCATTTGAATTCTTTGTATGTTACTGCGCCTTCCTTGTTTATCCCCTCGCCAGTTCTTTTCCCCTTCATTTTCTTCATGGGATTCCATAGCTATGCCCAGGTACTTGATGGCTTTAGTCTTGATAATAACTTTCTCTAACAGAGAAACCTGTTGCGGGGGAATGGAACCGGAACATTATCTGTACATGCCGCCTCTAGACCTTCCAGGTCTAGTACTCCCAATTCCATCTCCTCACCTTCCTCCCCATGCATGGCTAAATCCTTCACCTCTGCTGTTTTCTCTGTGTCTTGGATGGGGTTATCCAATGTGGGGGTGGGCTCCTTATCCGACGTTTCTTTGGGTTGTCCTTCCTCCATGACCGTATTCTCCTCTGCTAGCTGTAAGACTTCAAACCGATTGTGCGTCTGAGATTTCTTGTGAAGCTCTGGCCCGACTCCTCGGTTGGCTGGATGCTTCTTGTTCGCGACTTTGGTGAAACCTTCCGAGTCTTTTCCTGCCAAATTATAGGTAGCTCCGAGGTGTTTATTTAGCGGATAACCGCGAAAAAGATGTCCATGCTCATAAAATTGCCGACAACGAAATGGGATCTGCTCATAGTCAATCGGTTGGATACGTGCATACGAGGTGTACCTCATTTCTTTGTTTGTTCATATGCCTTAACAAACACTCCCAGGGTGTTTCCTATGTCAGTATGGATTTCCTCCTTCCAATATTATGAAGGTAATGAATACAGGCGAAGCCAAATAGGGGCGATCGTCATATTTTCTTTATCAGGGTTGAAGCGTTCTTTCCATGGATGTAAGTACAACCCTGTAAAATTAAAGAAATATAGCCCATTATCAAAGATGCGAGTGCGATCTACCTCATTGAAGAAGATTATCGTGAAGAACTCTTTGGCCCCAAGTTGAAGGTCATAATGGCCTTGTGGTTTCCAAGTTGTATTAATCCACCATACTAGAGCCTTTTCTGTTGGCCAAATTCGAACAAATTTACCGATAAGTGCATGATCTTTCATATACTGAATGTCAGCGTTGACTCTTTCCGAGTTGATCTGAAGTTTTGGCACCTTTTTAGCTTTTAGCACACACTGCCCTGGTTTTTTGGTTTCTCCCACTGCTTGAGCCGATTTACTGATTCCGGTCATCCCTTCTCCTCCCATTCTTGAATGGAGGTCAACTTCTAGCGCCTTGTCTACTTCTTTCCCTTTGTCCTTAGTCAAGTGAGGGGCCAAAGCCCCCCCGCCCGTGGCTTCGCTCATGCCCACTTCAGTCTCCGTATTCTGAGGAGTCTCTTTAGACAACCACCCTCCAACTGGAACCTAACAAAACCTGTCCTAAACTGTAAACCCTAGTTCTCCATAGTTCCTCCCGCCTTGATCCTCACAATTTTTTCGATTCAGGTCCCGATGCTTACTTACAAAAAAAATGTTTTATTTATGTTATAATTTTAATATAACAACATACATAGTGTACTTAAACCATTATCTTTTTACTTTTAATAACTAAAGTCCTTTAAAGTTACATTTATACTTTGTTGTAAAGTAAAAAAATCATCTATATGTATAACTTGCTGTGGTCAACTCAAAATCATGCTTATAATTGATTTGAAAATAAACATTTCAACATAAACCAAATGATGTCATACACAATAAGAATTACTTTGCAAAATAAACAAGACTGACATAAGGAGATTACAAATACTTTTTGATTCTTAAAGCTCAAAAACTCTTGTTTGGTTTGTCTTTCCATACTTCATACATTACATTCCAATCAACAGTAGATAATTAAGGTCCATTCAAAGATATTCTCATGAACGCATATAGTGTATCAAATACTAGTCTTGATTTTTTAATGTCCTTAATGATGTTTTGTTTAGAAAATCTATTTTTATAATTTAATGTACTTGTAGGAATAATGAGTACAAATTCCATAATTTCATTATGAGGGTAATTTGTGCCATTATTTTGTGTTATAAAAAACTTTCCATGCTTCATTCAGTAAAAGACCCTCATAACTTAGATTTAATGAATTTCCATGCTTCATTCAGTAAAAGACCCTCATAACTTAGATTTAATGAATCATAAAATATGCACAACTCTCTTTTATAGGTTTTAACATCAAATAAATGTACATTTTTGACATCATTTGATATTGTATGTAACAAATGTTGAAAAAGTTTAAAAAACTCAACGCTTTGTTTTTCTTTTTATGGTCACAACATTTTTTTAGATAATAACAAAGACCAAACAATTTTGCTGCATTAAAAAGATGAAGATTGATGGTTCTCTTGTGTTTTCAATATGAAGTTTCATAGTTTGTTTCTTATCATTATAATCAATCTTCACAGTAGAAATATAATATATATATGACTACTTTTTTTATTTTTATTTTCAATATATTCATATTGTGAATATTATATAGAAAATTTGAAAGATAATGTGTACTTTTTGCGAATGTATCTTTTCTCAAAAATTATTTAGACATTGTACTTATACTTCAAGAACCAACTCAATAATTGTAATGACTACTCTTTTTAGTTAAAAAATATTGTTTAATTTGTTCAATTCACCCAACACATCAGTAAGCATATGCAAACAAAATCAAACGGAATAAAGTCGTGTCTTTTCATACCATGATGAATTTTTTCTTTCATTTTTTCACGATGTTAAAATTGTTGGCATAAGTTTCACAAGCCTTATAACAACTTCTTCCTTAGATAATTATCTTAGTGCGTGTATTTGTAAAACATAAAAAAAATTAATTTGTATGACTTTAAGTAAATCATTAAGTTCTATTATTTTTCTTTAATGAGTTCGAAATCAACAAATACACGTTGTTTGCAATTTTTTCAACATATAATAATTCAGGTAATTTTTTATAATTATTTGCTACTGCTAAAGACTCACGATGAGTTATACAATAAATTATAATAAAGTTTGAAATATTTTTTTAAAATGAAAATAAACTATTGTAATGTTTATCACAATGACTTATATAATAAATTATAATAAAGTTGGAAATATTTTTTTTAAATGAAACCAAACTATTTTAATGTTTAATCATTCTTGAAGATCCATATCCATTTGTATAAACAACTATTAAATCTTTATATTGAATGTTTAACATTTATCAATTGTTTAACATTTATTAATTGGTTGATATTATCATATATTATTATTTTTCCATTCATTACATTCTTCAACTTTATAACTTATGAAATAGATGGCATAAGACTCTTTGAATCTAAATAGATCGCATAAATAACAAGGTGTTTCTTTAAGCTTTGATAGTTGTTTTCATCAACTATTAATGAGAAGAAATGACTTTCCAACATATTGTTTTTTTATTTAAATATCAAGGTGCCTTGAAATATAATATATAAAATCATTTGTAGATTTCATATTTGTGATATATGAAGGATACTCTTGAAACTAACATGTATGATGTTTTTGTATAAATGAGAAATTTGGAAAGTTTTTCATGTTTTGATAAAGAAATTTTTTTTTGACTCAAAATATGATTTTTTATTGGAGCAGTAATTCTTTTTTAACATATCCATTTGTGTGACATGATCTAGAATTATTTTAAGTGAAATATGTTAATAAAACAAGAATTATTGTTATAATGATAATATTATATTTTGTGTCAAGAAGATTTATCTTTATTAAAATATGAAAAACTTTAAGAATTTTTTACTGATATGAAAACACTATATATGCCAAAGTCTTAAGTGGTATTTTTCATACACAAATCATAAATCTGTAAATGATTTATATATTGCATATCAAGATAGTTTGAATAAATTTCGATAAAAAATATGTTGTAAAATATTTTGTTCTCATTAATGATTGATAAAAACACTAATTGAAATGTAGAACAACACCTTGCTGTTTATGCAAGAGATTTATATTCAAAGAGTCTTAGACCACTTTTTTCACAGTTTATGAAGTTGAAGAATGTAATGAATAGAAAATGAGAAACAACATATAATAATGTCAATCAATTAATAAATGTTAGATGTCTTTAATATAAATATTCGATAGTTGTTTCTAGAGATAAAGATTCAATACTGATTGTATATGAACATTGTTTCGTTTTAGTTTAAAAAGAACGCTTGAAACCTTATTATAGTTCATTGTTTAGTTCTTTGTGAGTCTTTAGCAGTAGCAGATGTTTATAAAAAAAAATTGAATTATTATATATTGAAAAAATTGCAAATAAAGTGTATTTGTCAATTCAAAATTCACAATAGAGAAGTTATGAACTTAGTGATTTGATTAAAGTCATGTAAATTGATGTTTTACAAATATACAGTGAGATGGTTATTTAGGGGAGAAGTTATTGTAAGGGTTGTGAAACTTATCCCAACAATTTTAATGTTATGAAAAAATAAAATAAAAATTTCATTGTGGCATGATAAGACACACATTTATTCCATTCAGTTTTGTTTGCATATGCTTGCGAATGTGTTGGGTGAATTAGACAAGTTGAACATGATTTTTTAAGAAAAAATGTACACATTATAATTATTTGATTGACTTTTGAAGTAACTATAAAGTATGTTGTTTAGATGATTTTTGAGAAAAAAAACATTTATAGAATGTACAATTTGTTTTTTAAAATTTCTATATGATTCACAATATGTATATATTGAAATTAAAGATGAAGGGGTAGTCATAGATAGACATTATAATGCTATTTTTTCCTTGTACAAATATTGATTATATAGTGCTAAGAAACTAATTATAAAACCTTATATTGAAAACACATCAGATACTTACCAACAACTCACATAAAGCTATATTGCGTTTCTTATAAACTCCTTGAATGAAATATTTCCATATCTTCAACTTTTTAATGTAGTAAAATTGTTCAACTTTTGTTATTATCTAGATGAATGTTGTAGCCGTGAGAAAAATACAGAGTATTGTTTTTTTGAACTTTTTTAGCATTTGCAATTAGTTGAATGATATTATAAATGTACATTTATTTGATGTTAAAGCTTGTAAAAGATAGCTGCACTATTTTGTTGATTCATTAAATTTGGCTTGTGAGGGTTTCACAATGCAAGAAGCATGAAGACCTTTCATAATAGAAAATGGTGGCACGCAAACTATCACCATATCATGAAATTATGGCAAATTGTACTCACTATCCTGCAAGTACAATGAATTGTGGAAGATGATTTTCTAAACAAAACATTATCAATGACATTAAAAAATCAAAAGTAGGGTTGGATATACTAAATATGTTAATGTAAATATCTTTGAATAGACTTAGAATATTTTTTGTTGATTGAAATGTAATGTATGAAGTATGGAGATGTACAATTGTCAATAAGTGTTTTTGAACTTTGAGAATTGAGAAGTCTTCCTAATCTCCTAAAGTGGTTTTGTTTATTTTGCAAAGTAATTTGAAATTGTGTTTGAAATCTTTTTAGTTATGTCAAAGCGTTCATTTTCAAACTAGTTATAGACATGTTTTGGGATGGACACAACAATATATATTTATTGATGATTTTTTTACTTTTCAATAAAGTATAATTGCAGTTGAAATACTTCAGTTATAAAAAACTTGAACAAAACGATGTAATGTTTTAAGCACATTGTTTATGTTGGTATATTAAATTTAGGGCATCAATAAAATATTTGTCTCTAACCATTTATTATTGATTTAAGAATTGTTTTGTAAGGAATTTTGAATTTCATGCAAATCATTTATAATTGGTTATGGAAGTTGTAGCAGTAGTGGCATTTTTTAAAAAATTGACAAGTATTACCATTTTTAAATAGTAGGCATTTTTATTATTTTAGTTAGCAATTTTAATAATTATTATGTTGATAAAATGATTGTAGATTTTATGGTTTAGGATTTTATTTGACAACAATTTATTTTGTAATAATTTTAATGCAAATTTAATGTGAGAAAATTATTATTTGTGTTATAGCTTTAAATTCTAACCGCTTCACATTATTTTGGTTACAACTTCATATTTAATTTATTTTGTAATAATTTTAATGCAAATTTAATGTAAGAATATTATTATTTGTGTTATAGCTTTAAATTCTAACCGCTTCACATTATTTTGGTTACAACTTCATATTTTTTGCCACATAAATGGTTCTTTGATGTTCCATGTGCATTTGCAAGATGTTTTCTTTTGTAAAATGCGAATCTAACCATGACTCAAAACCAAATCTTGTGGATTTTGTTTATATTATGTTCAAGAGTCATAATTTTACTATTATATATGTTGTTGAAATATAGTTTGGTCAAATGATATAGTGCATTATTTTTATTACGTAAATCTTTTTTGATATACAAGTTACAGTTACATTGATATATTCAATGATTGTTTTGGTGTATTTTTTTTGTTCATTTATTTATTTTTAATAGTAGAAAATTATATTATCATAATTTATAAAGATTAAAAATTAATAAGTTGATAATATAAAAATACAAACAAATTTTACACATGAATTTGAATGAAACGTAAAGTGAAAGACATGAAAAATATATGATCGTCATCAAATTTTCGATTAACAAGCATTGCAGATTTGAAATTTTAGACCTGTTTGCAAGCATTAGCATTTATGATGACTAGTTGGCATGACATGACATCAAATTGATGGTTCTCACCTTCCTTATACATGTAGACATGTGACATCTAATCCTACGTGTTAAATACATTTGACATGTAGCATCTAATCCTACGTGTTAAATACATTTCAAGCAGCTAAAAATGTCCCACACAACATCAAATTCAAAGCTTGCTCAAAATGTATGCATAATGGTTTATGTATTTTTAGTTTTTTTTACTATTTTTATATTAATTATTACAATATAATTTAACACATTTCTTCTTTATCTAATCAAATGAGATAAATTATATACATTATAGTTTTTAAAAGCAAAATTTCATTAAAATATATAAACATTTTTATCAATTATAAATTAATGTAAATCCTTTCCCTAAAATCTCAAGATAATTATATGACCAAAGCCATCTTAGAGGAATCTCTTATTTATGTAAAATCATGTATTTAGTTTTTATTATATATATATTTTAAATATACTTAATAATAAAATTATAATACAATTTTAATTTATAAAAATGTAAAAAAAAATTTCTTTTAATTTTTTTTTTAATTATAAATTTGCAATCGAAATAGTTAATTCAATGTTATACTTAAATTTTTTTTTAATTATAAATTTGCAATCGAAATAGTTAATTCAATGTTATACTTAATTTTTTTTTTAATTATAAATTTGCAATCGAAATAGTTAATTCAATGTTATACTTTTCATTAGATCCTATTTTTTTTTAATATAGTCAATTCCTTAATTTAAAAACCAATTTCATTTTAATTATGCTATTGTTTAATATAATTTAAAATTCAAATGATGTAATTTCTATTTATAATTTATTTCAATTAAGTATAATTTTAATAAAAAAATTTCATTAATAACAATGATTTTGAGTTTTATATTTGATATAAAAAATAAAAATAATAATTATTAAATCAATATAAATCAAAACATTTATATGTTATTAATTAATGTTATAATTTAAAATTCATTTTTAAGATAATTATAGTGTTTTTAAATCTAAATCTACTCACTAAATTCAATACCAAGTTAATCACATTTTTTAAAATATAATTTAATATCAAATTAATCACTTTTTTTAAATATAAATCCAAAATCAATTGCATTATACTTTTGAATTAAATTCAAACTCAAACTAATAAACTTGTTTTTATTTTTAATTCAATATTTTTTTTTTTTACGGAAACGGTTAAAATTTATAAGTGTCTGGCAAATGGGTTGCCAGGGCCTTTACAATTCAAATTCCAATCCGCTGTACAGGACTTCATTTCCAGCTTAATAATCCAGTTAGAATGATGCTGTTGGGTGCTGGGGAGTGCCCAAAGGAACCGGAAGACCATGTCTCTTAATATTAGGGGAGAGGGTGGTTTGAAATTTCTCTGTTAACAATAAGTTGACTCTTTTTTTCTTTTCCTTGGAAAAAGTCCGTAATTTTATTTCAAAAAGATGATCAAAATTACATATTGCACATGTAGTAGAATCAATAAGGATCCCTACATTTTCACATATTTCTGTCCCATATAAGCATAAACAACAGCTTATAAAGAGCTGAACCAAAAAAAAGAGAAACCCAGAGAGAAGAAACGATAAATCTTGAACATACTACAGAAAGTGTGAGCAGAAACCCGCTCAAAGCCACCATAGCCACACAAGAACAAGAAGCTATGACCATCCACATCTCACATTGCAGCAGACTCTCCACAGAAAGATATAGATCTGTCAAAACCAAAACCCTCATCGGAGGAAGCAGAAGATCCATGTCTGTGGACAGAGCAGTAGACACGGTAGCCCTCCCAAACCGGCAAAAACAGCTAGCAAGCAAACCCCTGATGAAGAATCAGCTAGAGAAACCCCATTTTGGCTGGAGTAGTTCGCCGAAGCAAGCTGAGCGTCGCTGAAATCAATCCCCAGACGCCTCCACCGTATGAAAGGGACGACGAACATGTGCGACAAGGGCATGATGGTGGTGGCGGAGTCAGAGTCGACATCGATCTTGGTGAGGCAGGCGAGGCCGTTGATGTTCATGGCACAGGATCCGCAGCAGGCAGATCCTTGTCCATGGATCTAGAGGCTTCCCAACAGAGTACACAATAATACACAAAAGTGGGATTAGTGCTTCCTTCCTTATAATATGCAAACACCAGAGCACCGTCTTCCCTCATGCTTTGGCCAACAAAAAATTGAAAGTCATTCAACATGGAGAGAAGCCATTTAACAGCTCCTTCCACATTTTTAATGAATTCCTCTCGCCGATCTTCAGGCAGATTCTGTGTGACGTTCTTGACATATCGCTTAATGTATGCCCCAAATGTTTTAAGGAGCTTGCTCCTGAAGCCGAAAGGTATCAACAATGTCAACAACTTTAACTGCTTGGTCGTCTACAACTTCTTGTTCTCCACCCTCTGCAGAGGGGTTAGCTCCAATGTCCACATCATTTGCCCCTTTAACAACCCACTTTCCTTCAACTTCCCATAGTACTCCATTCTGAATCTCATTGTATAGAAATGAATCAGAGAGAAGCTCATCACCTGTGATAATGTCCTCGTATACAATCATCCTTGCACGCTGATTCTGCCGAGTCGCCTTTGGTGTGATCAAGAAGCAGGAGTCGGCCTGTACTACTTCAAAGCTATCAACTTCTGCTGACACGGAAATCACCGTATAAATCTAGAAGTTTCCAGAAAGCCTACAGACGTCGATTACCACCCTCATTGCCCAGAAAAAAAAGAAAGATAGCAGAAGAAAGAACCCTGAGCAAGGTGCCACAAAACCCCCCGTCGGCCTCTAAGAACCCTTGACAACAGTAAACTCAGCAAGACGACCAGCTTCCGTCATAACCGACACCATCAACAGAAGAAACAGTAGATCCAAGTCTGTGGACGAGTAGCAAACTTAATGGATCTCCCAATCCGGCGAACAAAGCCAGCAACCCCTGATGAAGAAAACGGCCAGATAAAAGAAATCCCCCGAAAGAGCACTGCCGTAGCTGTAACCAAGAGCCCTAGACGCCTCCACCGACACCGACCACCAGGAACCCTACGCATCAGCAAATCGGCTCCGCCTGTGACAGCAACCTTTGTAACAAGCCCGCGTAGAAGTTAAGGATCAGACCGCCATTAGCACCCGAGAGGCCCTGAAGCCAGAATCCCTGCGATGCCACTGATCGTCGACCTTCAGTAAGCCTGCAAAAAAACCAGCATCTATGTATAGGGAAGGAGGGGCGGCTGGGCCAAGCCCTGGCCGCCCAAGCTACTGCAAAAAAAAAACGACTCTCAAAATAGGGTTTTCGCTCGATCGACACTCGAAGTGCACAATAAGTTGACTCTTACTTAGGCTCGCTCCGCGATTAGCTTCAGCGTCTGCAAGATTGTTGAGACTCCTTAGAACGTGGTAAGCCTTATAAGTTCTGAAGTGCTTCAGCATGAGTAGGACTTTCCTGTGGATGTGGGTCAGACTTATACCGGCAGGCATCTTCTTGTTGTGTAGATCCTTGACTATCAGCCTGGAGTCACCAAAGATAGTAAGCTTCTGAATGTTCATCTTTCTTGCTTGATTCAGTCCTTGCCACAGCGCAAGATACTCAGCATGATTGTTGGATGCATGTCCTAGGCCCCAGGCATAGGACAAGACGGTGGTGCCGTAGGGATCGAGAATAATGCCTCCTCCTCCAGCTTGACCGGGATTCCCTTTCGAGGCCCCGTAAAAAAAAGGCACCAATCATTTAGGACAGATCTCCATTTGATGAATTCCTGTTCTTCCAGCCTGATTTCCCAGCGAGCCTTTTGAGGAGGATTGGTAGCTTGATTGCTTTGCTGGTTCACATTGATCTCCTTAAGCCAACGCTCTTCTTCAGGCGAGAGAGAAGCCTTGTTTCTGATCGCTGACTTGATGCTTAAAGCTTCAGAAAGCATGGATCTAGCCTTCACGGCCACTTGAGTTGGAAGTTTGCGTTCCTCCTTAAAAATCCTGTTATTGCTTTCCAACCAGACTTTCCAGCATAGGAATTTCGGGGTCCACATCCATGCTAGCTTGAGGATGTCTTTTTTGTTTAGATCGAAGGGGGCCAGAGCGATCCAGCTGCTGATCAGCTCCTTGATCGAATTGGGCAAACTTACAGCATTTGATCCTATCGTGAGACTCCAAACTTCTTTGGTGAATTCGCAGGAGATGAACAAGTGATCTATGGTTTCTTCAGCTTGGTAGCACAGAGGGCAACGTGATGGCCCTGCCCAGCCTTTGCTCTTCAGTTTTTCTCCTGTCAAAATGCTGTTGTGGAGGACGGTCCAGATAAAAATATCGATTTTAGGGATAGAGGCAAAATTCCAGAGAGATTTCCACGGCCCAGGGTTGGGAGGGACCCATGGCACTTCCAAAATCGCAGCATAGCCCTCAGCTGCAGTGTACTTGCCCGATCGGGATCCCCAGCTGCGTGTGTCTTTAGTTCTGGCGCTGATGGGGGACTTCCCTTGCAAAAGATCCAGTAGGGTAGCTGCTTCATCATCTAACTCGTGAGGATAATCACCCAGGTTCCAGCATGCCCATGATTCATCCTCATCTCTGTTCCAGACTGAGATGTCCCTCAGCGTTCTGCAATTCTTATTGTGGAGCCAATCTTTTATATTGCCCAGGTCGCTGAAGTTGATGAGAGGCTGATCCCCAAGGATCGAGTCCTCCCATATTTTGATTTTTTCTCCATTGCCAGGAGACCACGTAAGCTTAGAGGTGAAGAATGGAATGGCTCTTTTACACAGTGAAAAAATCGGGGAGCCTTTCTGCAGTTTTGTGGCCCTTTCAAGACATCTCTGTCTGTCTCCTTGAAAGTATTTCCTCTTGAGGATTTGCTTGCTCCAGGTTCTGTTGCCAGTTATCATTTTCCAGAGAATTTTTCCTCCCATGGCAAGATTTTGGGTGGCCACATCTCTAATTTGAAGGCCCCCTTCCATTTTTGGCCTAGTGATCTTGTCCCAGCTTACTAGATGGGGTTTTTTCTCACAATTACGGCCACCCTCCCACAGAAAACGACGGAGTAGCTCATTGATTCTATTGGTAATGGTTTTTGGAGCTAGCAGCACCGAACATTGATAGATTGGAAGACTGGTGAGGACAGAGTTCATCAAAATCACTTTGCCTGCTTTGTTGAGCCAATTTGCCCCCCACACCTGGATCTTCTTTTTTAGTTTGTCCAGCATTGGCAGCCAATGGGCAACCCTAGAGGTGCCTTTGAAAATGGGGATGCCCAGATAGGTAAAGGTGTCCCAAATGGTAATGGCTTCCATTTCGAGAATCCGAGCAATATCCAACATTGCCCGAGGAGAACAGTTCCAGCCATATACCTTGCTTTTGAGGAAATTTATTTCACTTCCGGATGTATTCCTGTAGCAGTCCAGCTCGAATTTAAAGTTCCTGATAGTGTTGAGATTGGCAATTCCCAGTAGGAGCGTATCATCGACGAACTGGGCGTGGTTTACATACTTGACCTTTGGGACAATTCTGATGCCTGAGAGAGACCTGTTTTGGAGACTTTTGTTCAGCTGATAGCTAAGGACAGCGGCTTGAATGACAAACAGCACCGGGGAGAGAGGGCAGCCTTGCCTTAATCCTCTTGAGGCCTTGAAAAAATCTGTAGGACGCCCATTGACCAGCGGGGCAATCCATGGGGCTGAGATGCAAGCTTTGACCCACATAATGAAATTCTGATTGAGACCGAAGTTCCTCATGGATGCATAAAGGAAATCATGCCTGACTCTGTCAAAGGCACTGGCCAAATCTAGCTTTACCACCATCCCCTTCTCTTTTCTCTTGTAGCTAGAATGGATGGCTTCTTGCACTAAGATGATGTTGTCCAAGATCTGTCTTCCTCTCACAAACCCCCCTTGGTTTTTCGGAATCAGCTTAGGCAGGATTCTTTTCAATCTATTAGCCATAATTTTGGTTATGATTTTGTAACCCGTGTTACACAGGGATATAGGCCTGAATCTGTTGAAGTTTTTAGCACCTTTTTCTTTCGGAATGAGCTCCAGGAAGGAGGAATTAGTGCTGCCCCCCCAATTTGTTACAGTTCTGAGCCTTCTTCACCATTCTGTACAGATCCTTCTCTATTATGTCCCAGCAAGTGATGTAGAACCGGGTTGTGAATCCGTCCGGCCCAGGTGCTTTATCAGGGTTCGTGTTGTCCAGGGCTTTCTTAACTTCACGAATACTAATAGGCTTGATCAGTTGTAGGTTGTCCTCTTAATTAACCAATATTGGAATCTCTGATAGAGGATAGGAATTCGGTTCCACATGATCCTGGTCAGGGGCGGAGTATAGGCTTTTAAAAAAGGAATGGGCTGCCTCCTTAATGCCTCTAAAGTCCTTTATCACTTGGCCTTGAGTCTGAATTTCAGAGATGGAATTATAAATCTTTCTGGCTTGGGCTTGCTTGTGAAAGAATGTGGTGTTTTTGTCTCCAGCTTGGAGCCAAAGCGTTCTTGATTTGACTCTCCAGTAGGTTTCCTCTTCTCTGCAGGATTTATGATACTCCCTTTGCAGCTCAGCTTCCCGGAAAAGCATAGCAGGAGTGACAGGGGACTCTTCCAAGATTAACTGGTGCCGTTCCAAGGCCTTCTGGGTTCTCTTCCTTTCAGCCATTGGGGAACCTAGCCCTTTAGCCCATTCTTTCAGGGCCACTTTGAGCCTTCTAAGCTTTTCTTCCCAAACAAAGAACGGGGAGCCATGAACCGGTTCTTTCCAAGACTTAGAGACAAGATCGAGGAAACCTTCCTGGGTAACCCAATTAGGGCTGAACCGGAAGGGAATGGGACCTAACCTTTCATCGGGATGAAGAGAGAGGGAGATCGGCTTATGGTCAGAAGCATAATGCGGGTGAATCTTAGAGGATGCCATCAGCCCTAGGGTTAGGAAGGAGGAGTGAAGGAGGAACCGGTCAAGGCGGGCAGCAATGTGACCAGGTCCCAATCTTTTATTTGACCAGGTAAACTTTCCTTTGGCAGGGGTGATGTCTTCAAGGTCCCAATACAGCATCATATCTTCACCCACTCTCTTGCGGGGTCCCGCACAATAGATCCCCCTTTTTTTTCAGCCAGAGCTAGAGTGACATTTAAATCTCCAGCCAACACTAAGTTTTTCAGGCTTGTGGAGCATCAGGAACAGCTTTAAGGTGTCCCAACAATCTTTTTTTTTTTCAGAATAAGAGACAGGAGCGTATATATTAAAGAGACTTACATGATGGCCGGAATCTTTATGAAGCAGCTTGGTGAATAGCCAGTGAGTGGTTCCTTCTTCTTCAACTAGGTCGAGCTTTGCAGAGTCCCAGAAGGTTGCTAAGCCTCTCGAGGCTCCTCTTGCACTTACAGCCCTAGCCGGGCCTTTCTTCCAAAACGATTTGCTTGCACGGAGGAGAGCATCTTCCTCCAGTTTCGTCTCCTGGATTAGTAGGACTTCAGGCTTCATTACTCTTACTAAATCCCTTATAGCTTCTTCTTTTAGAGGGCTGCCTAGTCCTCTGCAGTTCCAGGAGACGTATTGCATTATTTACCTGGGGGAGGGTGATGACCCCCTTTCGGGGTCTTTCCTAGCCTCATTCCGGATCTGGTGTTCATCATTTCAGGTATGGTGTGTTGAGAGCCTTGGACCACATCCTTGTAGGACTGCTCTTCCCTTCTCTTCTTTTCTGACTTCCGTCCGTGTTTTGGTTGATCCGGGGAGCTTGATTGACTGTTGACTTCGGTATCACCTTCCTCGGATGAGTCAGCTCCTGTTTCTGAGCCTAGACTGATGTGATCTTTGGATGGATTGGCGACACCAGATTGGTGAGTTGGATCGGTTGGGTCTTGTGGTGCCCGGGCTTCATCATCTTCTGGTGTATTCCCAGGGTTTTGGGATACCATAGGATATTCCTGAGTAGAAGGTTTTGAGCTTCCTTCCTTTGGAGGACCCTGAGCCGTTCTTTCCTTGCTTCTGGCAATATTCGTGGGTTTCCCTTTTTTTACTTTTGCCATCCCTCAGCGTCTTCTTTCTCAGCAACAAGCTTGGGACAGTATCTTTGGAAATGGCCATGTTCCTGGCAGTTTCTGCACTTGAAGGGCAGATGCTCATAATCCAGTTTCTGGTAATGAGTCCATGATCCGACTTTTAGTTTTATTGCCTCCGGGAGACCAGCTTCCAGGTCGACTTCAACGCAGATTCTGGCACAGGTATATTGGCCCTTATTATCAGCTTTGTCAATGAATCGCCCGATTCCATTCCCTATTCTCTGCAAGGAAGCAAAGTCCCAGCAATGCACTGGGAGGTTAGGGAGCTTGACCCACACCGGCACTTCCTTGGGGAGATCGATCGATGGATCAAAATATGGTGTCCATTTATTCAGGTATAAGCCCTGCGTCCCCATGAAGTAGGGGCCGTTTCTAAAGATTAAGTCTCGGTCTTCTTCGGAGATAAATTCAAAGATGAAGAACCCTCTCCCTACAGGGTAACAAGTCACTCCATTTTTGAGATTGGGCCTCCAATTCCTCCGTATCCAGTCATCAGTTGTTTTATTGGATGGCCAAAGGCCCATGAACTGCCCCACGAGACCTCGCTTTGCCAAAGCTAGAGCTATTTTCATTGGTTTTTCTGCAGGCAGGGCGATTTCTGGGATGTCTTCAAGCTTCTTTATGAATTTCGGGACCTCCGGAGGAGAGGATTTCTTGCCTCTGCCGTGGACAAGCCTGCTGAAGGCTTCCTCATCTGAAATGGACGGGGGGGGGTGTCCTCCCCTCCCCCAGGTGTCGCCATTCTTCTCAGCTGCGTGCTAGGGTTAGCAGTGCGATCTCAGCTGCGTGCTCTAGCCAACAAAAAAATTTTAATTCAATATTAAACACATTATTTTAAACGTATTTTCAATACCCAGTAGTATTTTTTAATTAAATTCAATACCAAATTGATTGTCTGCATATTTAATTATATTTAATATCAATGGAGCTTTGTTACATTTAATTTATATACATTGTAAAAGTGATTAACTTAAATTCATTTAAAATGAACTACTTTTAAATTCAATTGAGCTTTGTTGTATTTGATTTATATACAATGTAAAAGTGATTAACTTAAATTTAATTTAAAATTAATTACATTTTTATGTCTTTGTGTGAATATATATTCACCATGGAGATTTATTAATTTGTTTGTACAATCTTTCAATATTTTCAAACGTCAAGTTGAACATTGGAAATGCTAGTTTTATTTATGATTTTTTTAAATTTTTTCTTATTTTCTATAGGTTCAACAAAATTTATGTTAGTTTCAGGAAATGGCGTGGGGTCTCACTTGCCAGTTGTTTACAATGACATCATTCATCTCACGGTACATTATTTCTGTCAATTGTACATAATTTGACATTTGGCTAGCCATATGCTTATTTCTTCCAGGAGACAATTACGAAGGCTAAATGAGTGAAATGTATAGGCTTATGCATAGGAAATTCTGTTGATTCTACATATTTTGACTTTTGTTGGGACACTTACTAAGGATAAATAAGTGAAATGTACAAGCTTATGCATAGGAAGTTATGTGGATTCTACAAATTTTGACATTTGCCTAGCCATATGCTTGTTTCTTCTAGGCGACAATTACTAACGATAAATAAGTGAAATGTACGAGGTTATGTAAAGGAAGTTCTGTCGATTCTATAGATTTTGACTTCTTCCAGGCGACAATTACTAAAGATAAATAAGTGAAATGTATGACATTATGCAAAGGAAGTTCTTTCGATTCTATAGATTTTGACATCTAGGCCTGGCTGGCTGGACGCATGCTTGTTTCTTTCAGGCAACAATTACTAAAGATAAATAAACCAGATGTACAAGGTTATGCAAAGTAGGCCACATGGATCAAATGTGTTCAATGCTGCCTAACTTCATTTATTTGATCATTAAAGACCACGTAAAGATTATTGAGAATACCATTTCTACTTGGGTTTTATCATTGTTAAGGAAAAGCAATAAAAGGAGAGGTATGTGGAAACATGGAGGGGAAGGAGATGTAAAACATGTTATGAAAGGAACACGAATTTAATTGGAATACGAGAAATAAGGAGAAGAGGGACGCAAAAACTTGGAGAAGAAAAGGTTCAGCCATATTTTGGATAAGAACAAATATTTGTCCTTAGACGCAAGAGAGAAAGGAAAGAAACAATTGCATGTATAGTAGACAGAGAAGGTGAACAAAACAGGAAAATGAAGAAACTCTGTTATTGAAATTTAGAGGATAGAAAGTTAATTTTTAGATTTTAATTTTAGCATAGAAATTTAATTTTTGAGTTGTTGATTTTAGTTAAACTTGATGAATGTAAAAGTCCATATGCGACTTATATTAGAGGTCTTGGTTCAAATTTTCTACTGCAGAAGTTTTGAAGCTTGAAGATATAACTTATTTTTTTTTTGAGATTTAATATAAAATCCCTTGGAGAATTTTTAATGTTTGCACATGTGTAATGATAATTTTTTTAATTGGAATTCTATGTGTTTAAGTAAATTTCTGTGTGAGAACTAGTTGTGGCCGTGTACTCTAAGTTAGATGCAACCTTGTTTTGTGTCTTTAAGTCAACACAAGCAAGGATTTGTCAAAACTAAATTTGTAGAAAAATGTGTAAATTAAGAGTAAATGCAATATCTTCTCTATATTTTTCATGAACCTATAGCCCTCCATTACTAACTGATTTATCTATAATTAGCAAAGGTAATCTTTAATAACTATTATCCATCTTTGGGAATGAAATACTATTTAACCAAGTATAAAAATGGCTTCCTAGCACCCATAGATGGTCTAGATCGATTCTCTTGAAGGATCCGCTTGCTAGTTGTTAAGGATAGAAACTTAGGTCAAGTTCTGAGAAAAAAATCTTTCCTTAATGAAGGCATTCTAGAAGACCCAACCTGATCGAACCCTTCTCTTACAATAAACGATGTCTTCACAAAACTTAAATTAAATGGTATAAATTTATAGAGGGGGAGAGCGCTTGTAAGACCCAAATTCCCACAACAACCTCTTGGATAACATACAATTACCACCTAATTTAATTACACAACCAGGTATTTTTCCGTTAAGCAAGCCATCTTGACTATGAACTCAACCTCTCGTTCAAGTTGTAGTGGGTTGGTGGGGTGGATGAGATGCTCATGGAAGTCAACTCACCAATTCTAGAGAAGGGCACCTCATCCTTATGAATGGAATCATGTTGCTAAATTACCATTATTGATGTAGTGATTCGAACGGTTGAAGAGTCGAGGAGATCCCCAATTGGACCCAATTCTGGACACCTTGCAATCCTATCTGCCAAGTTTGTGACTAGTGGGGATGGGAAATGATCCCTCCCCACCAAAAACATGTGATATTTTTTGCTCTTCACAATTTCCATCACCGATTCCACCCTATTACTGGAAATCACTTATACTAAGAAACGAGAACTTTATACTATGAATGAGAACTTTAGATATAAAAACTATGGTTTTTGCAAAAAAAACACGAAAAACACCCCGCAAATAGAAAAGTGTTGATACCAGTAGACACGATTTTTTTTTTTGGTAAAAAATAGAGCTATGGCCTAAACATCCCATACTATTGTTTACAGAAACTTTAAAATCAACCCCTAAATTGGAAAAAGATTTTTTTCTACAAGAGATAAATTACAACTTTTTTGAAATTTGCATATTAAACAAACAAAAAAAATTCATAAATATTTTCACCACTCTAACCATATAAAAAACAAAGAAATTATGATGCGATTCATAATGAAATAATATATTAGACCATACAAGAACAAATGATTCATATAAATATTCAAAAACTTATTTAGAGTTTCAATTACAAACATCATACTAATAAAAAAACATCTAAAATGCTTCGTGTGAAATTATTCAAATTCATCCGTGTGAAAAATTAAAAAAAAATTTAATAACTACCCCGAACCCTCTAAACTATTTATTAAAAATAAAAAAAATAAAAAAACATTAAAATTACCCCCAACCCCTCCAAACTATATATTAATTTTATTTTTTAAAACATTAAAAACTACCCTAACCCCTAAACTAAACTATATATTAAAAATTTAGTTTAGGATGATAATGAAATTCATGGCATTGATAAGTCGCTACTTTGATATTTTTAAAACTCTATTCGAGTCTCCAAACTACTTCTCCACTAGGCTTTGAGTTGACAAATAAATTTCCACAGTTAAAAAGACTAACACCTCGTGAGAGCAAAGCAAGGTTTTTAGCATTAGAATTTAAACTTGGCTTCCTGGTCTTTGAAATGAAATGAGCTGCCTCTTGTTAAAGCCATATACTATTACTCATTTCAATAATATTACCATTGCAAATGACCTCATAGGATTCCTTGTGCCATAATTCTTATGTGGCTCAAGTGTACATATCACAAACTTTGCACTTAAATAGAAATTTGTTTATGAAAGAGGAGATGTGGAATTTTGTATACATCTTATTGGAAAGACAATTGTCGAGAATATGCCACTTGTTTGTTATCATCTTATACTAGCATTAAATACTACAATACATAGTTTGCGAGTAACTAAAATCTGATATTGTGTTGGTTCCATTGTTGCAATTGTAACAAGTTGCCGACAAAAGAATAGTATCTATGAATTGAACATAAAATATGAAGAATCTACATACGACACTGCAATTGTGAGTATGTCTTCATTTGCATCTTCTATATTCCTTAACTATTGACCCTTTCAAACATGTTCCTTGAATTTCTTTCTAGCAAAATATATGCAAGTCCAAATGCAAACTATCGATTAGTATATAATGAAAACAAACATAATATTTGCGGGTCTCAATTATAAGTGGACTAGGTTTTTAAATATTTATTCATTTTAAGTCCGATATCAACTTAGCTCAAGATCCATACTCATGTATTTATCTAAAAATGTTACTAGAAATGGCTCAAATGGATTTGGAAACCTATGTCTTGGAATGCCCACTTTTTTTGAAAGTAATTTCACTAGATGCTCATTTTTTTAAAAGATTAAATGTTAGATACTTTTAGTACTTTGTTGTTTCTTTCTTTTTTGACAAACATACAAGTTTTCCAATTCTATTTGCTTTGATTCATTTTTTACAATCTATACAAAAGAAACTAAATAAATACATCTATTTTATATTGCAAGTGCAAAGAAATCTAGATGTCAAAATTGTTTATACACCTCTATTTAAACATTTTTGCAGTAACTGCAACTATATCATTCTTGCAACTTGTTTACAACCTGATGATCTATGCTACTATGTTAAATGCTAAAAAAAACAATGTTATCTTACAATCATAGTCTTCACTACATAATAGAAAAACGAAGATAAACATACTAGCTACACTCTGAGGCGACATGTTCATGAAAAGATACTACCAAAGGTAATTTAAGTTTCATACGAACAATACAAAAATGACATTTCATTGACTCCAGAGTTGCTACAAATGTTTCAATACATATAACCATACGTTTGTAGGAGATTGAAGGCTATTTTTCCATTCCATACGTCGACGGACGACAGGGCATATAAACCAACCAATGACACTTGAGTTCGGGAATTGAAACTGCCTCATCCTATGTACGTCGTATAGAATTGAAGTTAGATAGCGCTTCTTGTAGTGGTTTGGTTGTGGGCTTAAGTTCAATATAATTGTACAATGATTTTTTTTTCCAGATTTAAATGAAATGGTAGACAGTATATATTGCATTTTTCAAATGGTTTTAAGCATAAAGAAAAGTTACATATGATTAGAACTTAAAATCCTAAACTTAAGACAGTCTTATCATAAGTATCAAATCCAAAAAATATAATTATAACAAGCATATGATTCTTCAAATAATTCTCTCTAAAGATTCTTAGCCTCTATCTTTGACCAAAAATAAATATACATATGCATCCTACAGATTTAAGAAAAACAAAAAAAGTCTCATGACTTTATAGGGAAGTTGCATCTTGTTAATGACATGTATGAAAAATAAGTAAACAGTATAATTAAGTTTATAATACTAGAATATAAATTTTTAACTTATTCTAAATTAAATTTATAATTTTAACACATCTACATAACTTAACTTAGGGGTAACAGTGAATCAATCAACAACCTCATTTTCTTAACAATTTGATTTGCTAGTTATTTTAATTTACTCTAACAAAAAACAGAAATTGTACCATCCTGCATGCCAGCATCACACAATGTTTGGTCAACTACTTCGCGGTTATTTGGATAATCAGAGAGGTAGTCCAATCGGTGCATCCCACTCACCGATCTTTAAGCTTGCACTGTAGGTTAATGCCTTTTGAAACAAGTAACTTTTCGCCATTTGTAGCTTAATAATTTCCCTTTGAATTTTAAATGCTCCCCGACTTACCTTTCCTCACACATGAGTTCGAAGCATGGAGTAAAAAAACAGGAAAGCTATATGCGTATTGGGGCGTTGAACTAGAGAAATTGTCTTTGCAGTAAATGAAAATAAAGCCTAATGATCAATGATTTAAGCTTTACGAGTTCCTGATTCTCATTTTTTAGTGTCGACAAGAGAATTTATTAACAGAAACATAAAGCTCTTGAACTAACGTTACCTCAAATAGTCTGAAAATGCTTTATTACCAGGACGGGATTCTGTAAATTCTTGGCATGCCAGATCAGTTATACTAAACTGAAGCTCAGACAGGCCATTGGAACCATTGGCAGAAGCACTCCACGACCTAAATTTCTCTTCAAATTCAAAAATTAATGGGTAACAGAAACTGGCAAGGATTGAGGGCCGCACAACGCCAGGATCAGCGATTACTCCGCTCACTTGGGCGCCAAAGGGACGCCCCTCACAAGCGGCGCGATTCGAATCACGCCACCTGCGAGGGGCGGCCCTTTGGCGCCCAATTGAGTGGAGCAATCGCTGATGATAACGAAAATGAAGATCTTAGCGTTGTGCAGCCCTCAGTCCTTGCGAGTTCCTGTTATCCATTAATTGTTGAATTTGAAGAGAAATTTAGGTCGTGGAGTGCTTCTGCCAATGGTTCCAATGGCCTGTCGGAGCTTCTGTTTGGTATAAATTATCTGGCATGCCGAGAATTTACAGAATCCCATCGTGGCAATGAAAGACTTTTAGACTATTTACATGTAACGTTAGTTCAGGAAATTTATGTTTTTGTTAATAAATTCTCTTGTTGACACTAAAAAATGAGAATTAGGAACTCGTAAAGCTTAAATCATTGATCATTAGGCTTTATTTTCATTTACTGTAGAGACAATTTCTCTAGCACCCCAATACGAGTTAGGGTTGTTGGGAATTTTATCCAAATTATAATAACGCCAAAATCCCGTGAACATCATTTTCCAGAATATCGAGAGGCATAAGAAAAGAAAGTTGTTTGAATATATTGTTATTCTATCTAAACACAGAACCGTATTTCCATCCGGAAACAGAAGAGAAAGTGAAAGCATGGCAACTAGTTATTCATTCCACGAGATCGTGGAAGCCGACATATTAAGACAGTTCATAGTGGGCCCGTCCAAATTCCAAATTCCAAAATTATATCTTTCCCCGAAAATTCCATAGTGGGAATGACAACGTAGCTTTAGAACCTCATTCTCTAAATTATTCCATGCAAACTTTAGAAGAATTTGGTCAGCCATGGAAGAAATTTTGCTCAAATGATTTTCGGTGATAGAATTTAAGTTTTTACTAAGGATTTGTAAACCATTACAAGGCGCGAATATATGAAAGTTTAATTTGTGACAATTAGGCAATTACAATACTAACAAAAATCCAAATGTTTAAAAAGCTTTAACCACTTCAGACTTCCAATAAAGCACTCAATCACACACACTCTCATGGCTTCTTTGGAATGAATCCTTTTGCGTCCTTTCAAACAAGGTAAATCAAGGAGATGAATTATTTTTTTCATCGAGTACAATAATACATTTTCATTTAGCCTTTTGCTTTTGTCAAAACCTTACTTAACTGTGTCCTTTCCGGAAGTTTCACTAGTGACAGGGCGATAGGATATAGCTGGAGAAATAAGTTCTCCATTGGTTCATAAGACATTCTTGGTTACATATGAGCATATTGATTTAGCTATTCAGCCACCATAAGAGGGTCTCCAATCAATAGCTATACCGCATATATACGTTTAACTTGTTCCTTTTAATAAGTAGTTTAATCTTACTAATTAGATGTAGTGCAACTGGGAATAATACATACGTGATGATCCAATGGGAGGAGGAATAAGCCACACATATATCAATATTGAAATACATGTCAAAATATTCAGAGGCCGCAATAGGTCATCCCATCTCATATCAGAATCCATTCATCTCATACCATTAAATATCATTTCTATTAAGTAATGATAAAACTAAACCAAATCAAGGTTTATATCACATTAGCTAAAGGTGTATTTGTCAATCAACTCATCATTCTTATCATAAAAATGACTTTAGATAAAAAAAAACACATTAGTTAATAAACTAAAATTAGAAGAGGGAACTACACCTTTCAACACTTCATTTATCTCAATTATTCTTTACAACCATCAAGTTTATTCCTTCAACATACATCTTTGAAGTTTGCGCCTTGAACATTGCTAATTAGAGGAATCATAAAATTAAGAAAATCCACAAATGCTTCATATCTTATATTTTCTAAATTGTATGTAAAGCTAGTTATCTCATTCAATTAATTGAAGCTTAATGTACTTTAGTGGGGTCAAAAAAATATTATTATGCATTTGCATTTGAAAATAAATTGGTAAAAGTTATCAATGGTAGTCTCTATGGTAGTGCTTCTAGTATGAGTATTACTAATGAAAGTATTAAATGAGATTTAGTTATATATTATGGTAGTGCTTCTAGTATGAGTAGTACTAATGAAAGTATTAAAATAGATTTAGTCATATATTCTCATATATAGGTTAACTATTATAGCATAAAGGTCATCTCTTCATTGGCATAGGAAACATTAAGGAGGAAATAGATAGGTATAATCTATGTATGTAGTTCTCGACCAAGTGGGAGGAAAAACAATATTTAAGTAGAATGCATAATTATAACCAAGTGAGCTATTATTAGCTTTCAATACATTGTCTGTATTGGTGGTGGTTCAACCTTTAGGGAATAAATATAGAGAAGATACTCGAATAAGCAATATGGTGATCTTTAATTTTACATATATGAAGTTTAAGGAAAATAAAAATAAGAGGAAATTGAAGTACTAGATGGATTTTATAAGTCATATCAAAGGAATAAGCAACTGTGACAAGAAAAAAGGCATAGGCCTAATGTATTATAGGAAAAAGGTGGGCGAAAATTATATGCTATATTCATTTTGATGTTGAGTTCAATGAGTTTAACAGACTCATGTAAAATGGTCATTTGTTTATGGGGTAGGTTTTAATTTGTTTTTTTTATTTTTTTATTACATAGTTTGGGGGGGGGGGTTTAGGAGGGATGTTTAGAAAGGAGCACTTTGGGCATCTTGCAGACATAGAAGACCGAATGGAAGAGGACATTGATGTCCTTGAAGAAATCCAAGCTCCGGAAAATTCCAATTTCGATGAAGAATTTGGCCTGCATGATATTGTTGATTAGTTTCATGTCTTGAAGAAAATGTTAAATTTGACAATTTTTTTTATAAGATATATTAGTAATGTTTTGACTTTCAGACTTTATTTTAGAAATAAAATTTCTATATATAATATTTTAAATATTTTTTTACAAATATATGGTAGAGTTTTTCTTGAATTTATGTGAATCATCACTTTTCGGGAAATAATATGAAATAGTATCATTTTTATACAAAAAACCGCTAAAAATTCATTGAAAATGGTTTTAAATGTCTTTATTTTATGGATTTTTTTACAATTTTGTCAATAAAAATGTCTTATTTTATCCATAAAAATGTCTTATTTTATAGAAAAAATTGCAAAATGTATATGTTTTTTTATTATAAATTACTTATAAATGTATGTTATTTTGTTAAATTTCTAAAAACACACTTGTAAATAGAAATTAAATATATTTTACAACAAAGATAATTCAAATGCCCAAAAAAATGCCTCAAAATGAAAATGTGTGATACTGGTATCAACCCTTTTTGAAACAAAAGTAAAAATAACTACTAAAATTAGGAGAGAGAAAAAACGAGAACTATGTCCAGTTCTCATTTCATAGTATAAGTGGTTTGGTCTCCTGCACGTCATACACAATTAACTTGCTCGCATTGTCACCCACACCATTTTGTCCAAAGGATTTTTTGAGATTCGACACATTGTTATTTATCACTTCCTAGGATTCCTCATCTAACCTCTTCTCCTACTCTCTGTTCGCTTGCAAGTGCATCTTGTCCTTGTGCACCAGAAATGAAGTGAGGTTGATGGTGGTATGGTCAAATTTAGTGCTTGGAGGGAACCTTATTACCATCATCTTAATGCTTGGATGCTCCATTATTCTTCTTCCAAAAACCAGAGCTTCCCAGTCATCTAGACCTCCAAAGAAAAGGACAGTGATGTGATGGTATATGTTTGAAGGCGTCATCTAGGCCTAACTCCCTAGTCGGCCCTTATCCACTAGAATTCCTACTAAGCAGGGTGCGTGCTTCAAAAACCTCTAGTTTAGATTTTTTAATCCTAGGCTCATAGACTCCAGGACACCATTGACGCGTTGGTATTTGTGAAAGGGGAGCATGAACATGGCTATCCTCTTCTGGTTTGAAATATTGCAGATTACCTCTTGCATGTCCTGGGTTGCAAAGATGGAAGTCATGTGCCTCAACTTTACCTTTCTTAGTTGTTTACATGCCTCGAAAGAAACCACTGTCTAATCTTGTTGGAAACGGTTTCGGTTCCAAAAGGGTAGGTCATTTTTCATGGCCTTGTAAACCATCACGATGATAGAAGACCTCTCGAACAAATATAACAATTGCATGGTGTAAAGGCGCAGGGCAGGATTTTGAATCCCTCTGGAGTCTTCTACTAGGTTTAGCATTGGTAATATGTTCTCATACCGCGCAGACAAGCCAGAATTATGAGCTCGTCCTCTGGCTTCTCCCTCTCTCTCTTTTCTATGCTAGTATGGAACCACATTCCTTGTTGGCTTGTATATGGCCATTACTAATGGGGTGGTGATGAATGTAGTGAACAAAGCTATCAACACCAGGATCGCAAAGACTTCGTCATTCAAAACCTGAAAAAACAAAAGTAAACATCTAGATGAAGCTAAATGGGCTCTCTAATTCAATTCATTCAAAATGAATTTAATATTTTTATGCAATTTGTGTTTTACCTTTGACTATCCTTTTCCAATGTTGAGGACAATCAACTCCACCAATCCTTTGGTGTTCATTAAGAATCCCAACATCATGGTTCCTCGACAAGGCACTTTGAGGGAAATCGCATCGAAAAATGTACCTAGAATCTTCCCAACATAGGTAATCACGATAACCAAAATGAGTAGACCGCAAGTGGTGCTTCCATGTATCTTTTCTAAATTAGTCTTCAAACCACTGGAAGAAAAATACAGTGGAAGCATCAAGCCCGATACAAAGTGTTCAATCTTCTCAATAAGAATCCTTGGGAATGGCCCATCTTTGGGAATAGTCAAACCAAACACAGAAGCTCCAAATATTGTGTGAATGCCAATTACATATGTTCCAAATGATCCAGCTAGTAGGACTCTCGCCCGGTGTGGAATAAAGGGCCATCAAATCTCCCTATTACTTTGGTCTATTTGCTCCATTATTTTGGTCTATTTTTTCCTAAATCTAACTCAAAATTTGGCTTGAAAATTGCAATTTGTGTAGTTTCGCAATTTCAACAATCACAAATCATATTATTAGACTAAATGCCATGTTCTAAAACTACCTAAATGGTCGAAATTGTGACTTGATAAATGGAAATAACACTTTCAACAATTCTTCATATGCCATATTTTGATGGATACAAGGTGATTTGAATGCCCCATATCACAGGCCCTCCCACCAGAGTAATGCACATGAAATTTTTGCTTGCTAGTTCGTTGTCTGGTGAACGACGAGAAATCCAAGTCATCATAGAATTCACCGTATCTCTCTCTCTCTCGCTCTCTCTCTCTCTATATATATACACACACATTGAATTAACCTCCTAGATACAAGAATTCTCATGTACCTTTCAAAAATCACTACCCACATGGACATGCCACCATGTGGCTCTTCTTTTAATACAAACTCAATTTCAAATGATCTGCATTGCTTTAATTTAAATGTAATTTAAAGTGAACTACCCTGTTTTTATTTTAAATTCAATCTCAAATGAAATGCATTATTTTTAATTTACATTCCATCTATAAGTGTTTTTAATTTAAATTCAATTTAAAATAAATGAAAGCAAATAAAGGTAGTTCACCGCACCACATTATATCCTAAGTGTTTTTCATTTAAATTCAATTTAAAATAAATGAAAGCAAATAAAGGTAGTTCACCACACCACTTTATATCCTCCGGTATACAAGATATAGATCAATAGGTGTATAGGTAAGGCTTTATTCATTAGTAAGAGGGAAATGCTATGTTTTTTTTCCTCGAAAAATAAATCACATTTTATTTTTTTAAACAGAAATAGAGCAAATATTTATATTGGGAAAAAGGCTGAGCATAACCCTTCTTTACAGAGATTCTATAGTAGCATCATTTCAAAATTCTATCTTCTAATGACAGTGACCATTCTACATATAGTTCGTTTGTGTGAGCGTGCACGGAGGAGGGGAATGTCTAACTATTGCCTTCAATGGCATTTAATTTTTGAGCCCACCTACCTTCCACAGAGAAGTTCATGCATCACACCCAAAATGCATGTAACATGCAAACTGTTCACCGATTGAAATGGTTTAGAGGAGGAGTATTTGTGGAATGGGTTAAGGCATGCCCATCGTTTGTCCAAATTCTCTTAGCTTTGCTATTTCCCTCAAGGCCATTATTGAAGATCTTTTTTATATCAAGGATCATGTGATCCATTTTTTAACCTCTGTTTTATTCATGAAATCTATTGCTCCTTGTTCGTTCTTGGAGCCTTGATTAGCGAGAGCATCATCCATACTATTATTCTCTCTTCTTATGTGATAGAAGACCACAATGTCAGGCTTTACTAGATTTAGAAAACGCTTCTGTATCCTTCAACAATTTGATGTGTTTTCCTTGTAGTGGCTGCACATTTTTTGGATCACTTGCTTGGAGTCAACAAATACATGGTGTTTAGGAATGTTGGGATGAGAGACTATTTCCATACCTTGCTAGAGCGCAATTTATTATGCTTTGTTGTTGGTTTTTGTTCCTAGGACCCAAACATATGTATTCAATATTTTCCCTCTAGGGTCAAATATGACCCCACCTGCTCCTGCCACCCCTCATTCTATTAATGATAATAGAACACATTGTTCAAAGCCCTGTCGGACTTACAACTAAGAACCGAAGGTTTACAAGTGCATAAGCACTGAATAAACTCTGCTCAAAAAGCAGTTTGTAGCTAAAAACTACATTTATAAAAAACCCCTATTATAGGAAACTAGATTGTGTGTTGAGCCCTAAAAAAAAAGAAGTCTAAACAAGTGACCATTTCACTTTCGAGTGAGTTTTTGGTTGGAATCCGACAAATTTTTTTATCAGGAAATTGTATCTTTGTGCTCTTCAAATAGAGATTTTCAATCTATAAATGGATTCAGTGCCCTCAAAAACCCCAGAGCATCCATAATTTGTAAATTTAAGCACTATGCTTACAAATTTTAAGAATTTCTTCAAAATTTTGGTCGGATTCCATCGAAATCGAGACGGACAAACCCGCCGAAAATGGGTGAAATTGTTGCACGTTTAAGCTACGTGAAAACAAAAAGGTAGGGCTACGCTACTCTCTATGATATGGAATAAAAGCATAAAGGTAACGTGAAATCCTATTTATAACACTTTCGAGTGAGTTTTTGGTTGGAATCCGACAAATTTTTTTATCAGGAAATTGTATCTTTGTGCTCTTCAAATAGAGATTTTCAATCTATAAATGGATTCAGTGCCCTCAAAAACCCCAGAGCATCCATAATTTGTAAATTTAAGCACTATGCTTACAAATTTTAAGAATTTCTTCAAAATTTTGGTCGAATTCCATCGAAATCGAGACGGACAAACCTGCCGAAAATGGGTGAAATTGTTACACGTTTAAGCTACGCGAAAACAAAAAGGTAGGGCTATGCTACTCTCTATGATATGGAATAAAAGCATAAAGGTAAGGTGAAATCCTATTTATAAACCCTAAGAGTTCAACAAAGACTAGGGGAAAATAGCTTGACCAATTTGAAATCCTAACTTAATTTAACTTATCATATAATATTTATAAGATAAAGTCAATTACAAATTCCATTATTCTTATTTCATTTTAAAATTTAATTTAATATGTTCAACGATTTCACAAATTTTACGATCATGATTTATTTTGTATTTTTAATTAACTTTATTTAAAAGATTAAAATTAGATTGTATTATGATAATATTTAAGGTAATTTATTGAATGGTTTTAATTTTAATCTATATTTTTTTTATTTGAATTTGTATTTTTTTAAAATATATATATTTATATTAAAAATTCTTTTTAAATATATGTGTTTGTATTTTTTTTAATATATGTGTTTGTATTTGTTTTTAATTTTATATAATGTTTCATGTATCATGATGTAATTTCAATGATCTTAATTATGTTTGGATCAGATTTAGTTTAGGAATGGAAGTTCATATATGACATTCTGTCACTCTTTTGTTCTGTTTCAGGGATGCAAATCAGTCACAACAAATTTGTGTTCATCTGCAATTTAGTTACAAACCCTTTTTTAGTTGAGGTCTTAAACTTCTTGCCTTATAATATAGCTGACCTGAATGATGGAGTAAAGTATTTGGGTTTCCTTATTAAACCGAACTGTTATGGTAAACAGGATTGGAGATGGTTACTTGGAAGATTCAAGAAGAGAATAAACCTCTAGGTTTTGAAGCATTTGTCCTTGGGTGGTCGTCTTATTCTTCTTAAATTGGTTTTGAGCAGCTTGCCGGTTTATTGGGCTCTCTTGGCACAAATCCCTATTTCTATTCTGAAGATTTTAAACAATCTCATGTTCTCTTTTCTGTGGTCAAGCTATAAGGATGGAGGTAAATTTCATTTGACAAAATGGAGTTCATTGGTTGTGCCTTTAAAGAATGGCGGTTGGAATATTAAGAACATTTTCTGGTTCAATATTTCCCTTTCATTAAAAAGTCTTTGGCGTGGACTCTTTGGGGACACCTTTGGTCTAAAATTATGCATGCAAAGTATATAAAAGTGGATATATTCAGCTGGGTCAAATCGCCAAGGGTCACTGGTCGAAATGCTTCTTTCATTTGGAAGGGATTTATGAAAATTCTCCCTTGGATCAGTTCTCATTTGTCCTGGGATGTGGGATGCGGGCATAATGTTTATGTGGGTGTTGACCCTATCTTGGGTGTTAGAGGCAATTATTGCTTATTGCAGGAGCTTAGAAACCTCTTTTCGAGTCACAGTCTCTTCACTTTGAACCAGTTTAAGAGAACAAGCTATCAAGTTCCAAATCGCTCATATTGGTCAATGGCTTCTGATCTTGGCCTTGCCGGAATTTGGAAGGAAGAATGGGAGCTATATATTCAAAAGCTTAATTTGGCTAGAATTCATCTCAATAGTCAACAGGACCAATTAATTTGGGCAAATAATCCAGTTAATGGACAAGTTACAGCTTGCTGGGCTTATCAGACTTTAGTTGATCATCACGTGGAGGGTCAAAGAAAATGGTGGTTTATGTTGTTATGGAAGTGGAAAATTCCTCTGAAAATCAAGTGTTTTATTTGGCTTCTTTTCAACAATAAAATTCTCACCTAGGAGAATTTGTAGCGCAGAGGAAAATTTGGTTCAGGTATTTGTCTTTTATGCAGTAATGGAGAGGAGTCGACATATCATACGTTTTTTCAATGTAATTTTTCTTTGGATATATGGAAGTCTATCTGTGATACGCTCAGGATTGATGATGAGTGGCCCAGTTTGGTATTTGAACACGCATATCAATTGTGGATAATTAAGAATAGAAAACATATAACATTGCCTGGATTACTTGCATGGTCTATTTGGAAAACAAGAAATATGGCTTTATTCCAGGATGTAAGTCCGTCTAAAAAACATACTTTATTTTTGTTTTGGAATCTGTTTCATCTTCACTCAAATTTAGCAGCGGTAAAACAACATCCTCAAAGAAAGATACTTGTCAATCCTGAGGATTTTGGTAAAGCTATAGGCTTTTTTGATGGTGCTTGTTCATATCATAAGGGTGGTGCAGGTTTTACGATCAACTGTGGAAAGGACTACTTACTTAAATTCCGCCTTGCTTGTGGTGTAGGTACAAATACGAAGGCAAAACTTATGGGATTATGGGGTACTTTAAAGGTGGCTTCTCTTTGTGGAATTGACTCATTTAAGGTCTATGGAGATTCTTTGGTTATTATCAATTGGGCAAACAAGTAGGCTAATATAGAAAATACTCTTCTACATCACTAGTGTCAACAAACTTCTTTTCTTCTGAATAGTTTTCTTGATCCCTCTATTGTCCATGTTTATAGAGAGAATAATGATGTTGCAGACTCTTTGTCTAAAGAGGCTCTAGATGGAGAGACAAGGGCTCTTTATTGGGAAGAATGGGTTGATGGTATTTGTGCACATTTTGGTTTTTTAATCTCCTTTCTTTCTGAAGCTTACTAGTTGTTGAACATAAGTTTAGTAGTTTTTTGCACTTTTGTGCCTGGAAGGCTCTTTATCTAAGTATGCGAAATGCGTAGGGCTTCTCGCTTATGTTTTTTGGTACTGCTTCATGTATTGAAAAATATTGATGTTGTATCGGAAAATACTATAGAGTCCAGGTTTCAATACCTCGACTTATGACTTATACTTTTTGATTTCAAGGAAATAACAAAAGTACGTTTATTTTTTCTCTGAAAAAAAAAAATTCAATTTGAAATAAATTTTATTATCTTTTAACTTGAATTGAAGTATTTTTTATTCATAAATTTAATTTCAAGTGATTCATTATTATTATTATTAACTTAATTAAATTTCATTTAAAGTGAATTTCATTATTTTTAATTTAATTTCAATTTAAAGTGAAATTTATGTGAATTTTTAAATATAAAATAATATTCTAATGGATTCAATTTTTTAATAAATTATTATAAATTGAAACTTCAAATTTATTAATAATATTTAAGATAATGTAACGTTGTATTTAGTGTTTGACTTGTATATGTAATATATCGATTTCAATTATCAATAGATACTTTAGTTTGTAATTGTGTTAATAATAATTATAATTTTACGATATTGACACATTTGCTATATCATCAAACGCTGCATCAATTTCAAAACGCTGACTAGATGTGTCTGTGTGGGGTCCAACGAACGAAGGAATCATCTATGTGGAAGGTTTGGAAACGAATAGAATCTGGCCAAAAAGAGCAGCTAGGGTTAGGGAGATATAAGGAGAGTCAGAGACTCGGACCCATCTTTGGGGTGGGGAAGAAGGGCAGTTGGAATAGTGAGAAATGTAGGTGGAATCGGATTAAAGTCTATTTTAATACATCCAATGCCATCATCAACCACTTTATAGAGCTAGTTGAACTTATATCTTATATCTTGTATTAAAGTGTTTTATGGTGGAACATTATTATTATTATTATTATTTAAATAAAATAAAATAGAATAGGTTTATATATATATATTTTGTAAATTAGATATATATCCTTATATTAGCATAAAAAAACTATATAGATTGTGACCAGGCTCTCTGTGATAGAGAAAACAGACCTCAAAACTAGAATGTGACCAAGCCCTCTTGTGAACGAGAAAACATACCTCAAAAAATAGTATGTATCCAGAGTTGCTAACAGACTGAGTAAAGTAGAGTTTGTAGAAAATAACATTGCATAATGAAAGAAAACAAAGCCAAAAGACAGAAAAAACTAAATACTGGTGTGGTCCAGCTGCTCCTTTTGAATGGGCTGGGTGGTTGGATCCTTAGCAAGCGTGATCCCAAACTGACGAGCGAATTGCTGTTGATTGTACAGGATTTGTTTCTGAAAATCCATCATCTCTTCAAATTGCATGAGTATTTTCGCTTGGGATTTATTCCTGTCTGTGAGTGCCTTGCCCAATACTATCTTCTGCATCCAGAGTGCATCCAAAGTCTTTTGATACAAGGTCTGACGACCCCTGGTGCTACCAGGATCATGGACAAGGGATTCGAACTCACTATAGATGTCCTCATCCATGGAGCACCTGCGCGAAACATATGCATCCTCTTCAACGCCAAGGATTTCCGTTTGAGCCCCCAGAGGTATATCTTTATTGAAGTGCCGAGCTTTGTCAACCACACTGCGCATTATACGCAGGGGGGCAAGGATGAGGAGCTTTCATGCTGAGTGAGCCTGCCATGCGGTGTCGAGTTGCGGGTGCGAGGAGGCATGGTTACAGGGAGCCAAGGGCTGAGAGCAACGAGAATCAGGAGGGAAATTGAACCAGAACTGAGGAAAAGAGAATGCCGGAGCTAGAGAAAACCAGAGTGCTTTAAAGCTTGATTCCAAACATCCTCCTTGAAGACAAAAATTCGAATGAAGAGCCGTGGAGTTGGGAAATCATTATTGAAGAAGGAAATGAAGGTGAAATGACAAGCATTATCCTCGAAATGAATGGTAGCCATTATGGTAAGAGCATAGAGCAAAGCAGGAGCGGCTGACGGGACTTCGCACGCGCTGGAAGGATGACTGAAAGGCCAGGAGAAGAGGCTCTGAACGCAGGGACAAGCGATGCAATTAAGGAGGAGCATGGGGCATGTGGCAGGTGGTGGTGGTCACGTGGCCAGCCTCGGGATTAGAGATGGAGGGTAGGTGGCTAGGGTTGCTGGACTCATGGTTGGGCTGGCAAGCGGGCAGCTGAGGGCTCTTGCTGTTATGCGTGTGACCTGGCCCAGTGCCAGTCACGTCAATGATCACCCGCGGTGGGGGTATATGTATATATAATTAAAACAATGAAATATTTACATTTTTTTCTACATAAAATTAACACAACAAAAAATCTATATAGAATCTAACTTTTAGGTATTTTTTATAACCGCAATTTTTAATTAACAATTATACATATACCTTTTCTTTCTATAATTGACAAAATGCATATAAAGGACTAACTTTGTTTTCAAAAACATATTTACACTTACTTTTTCAAACAACAAACAAGGTTACCTTACCCAAGGAATCCATTTCTCAACATCTATTACCCAAGGAAGTGACTTTCTTGCCTAGGGAGTGGGCCACAACTTCCTTGTGGCCCACTCCCCTACTTTGCTCAGGGTGTGGGACTCACTACTCTACCCATCTTGTCCAAAAGGGTAGGAGAAAAAGTCCCCTTCCTCTTGTTGGACTTAACTTGCCAACCTCCATAAAAATCCATACTTTAGGCTCGATTTTTGTCAATGTTTCCATGTAAATTATTCAATTCCACAAGCATAACATGGAATCTAGGCATCAAATTGCAATGGATTTATACCTTATGAAATTTTAATGTGTTTTGTGGTAGAATTAAAAGTACACATGTATTTACACCATCACACTCGAAGAAACTAAAACAACAAAATGGTATGTGTAAAGGTATTTACAATCTCTTCCTCCAAGAAACCAACACAACAATGGGAGGGTATGTACAAAGGCATTTACATAATCACACTAAGAGAAACTAAATGGTATGTATAAATGTATGTACATCCTCTTCCTCCATGAAACTAACACAACAAAATAACCCATATAGGATCCAACCTTCAGGCATTTTTTTATCAGCATAAAGATTTTAACTAATTACATATGTACCTCTTCCTTCCATATTTGAAAAAATGTAGATAAAGGACGAACCTTGTTTTCAAAAAATTTCCAAAGAAAAAACTAGTCTACATTACCCAAGGAATCTGCTTCTCAATGTCCATTACCCAAGAAAGCAACACTCTTGTTTGGGGAGTGGGCCAAACTTCCTTGAATGACTTTTCTTAAGGTGTGAGACTCATTGCTTTACACTTCTTATCCAAAGGAGGAGGAAATGAAGTTCCCTTCCTCTTGTTGGACTTAGCTTTCCAACCTCTATAAACATCCATACTTTGGGCTTGATCATTGACACGTGTGATGGAAAATTTTGCATGGTGCGTTGGCCCAATGAGCAATCAATAGGTCTAGAGTCAGAACCTTGCTCTAGTTGTGAGGTAGGTGCTGAATAATTTTAGAACCCTCTTGAACCACACACCCACCATAACTTCATCTTGAACTTTGTGACGGATGAGACACGTCCTCACAAGATTGGGTCTCATGTTGGACTTCTTGGCCACTTGGCGAAGACCAACTAACAACTCACCCCTGCCAGGTTGGGTAGTTGATCTTGAGTGTAGGGGAGTGATCTTTAGAAATGGTGGTTATTAAATTGGGAAAGGGTGTTGTTGAAATATTATTAGGGATTAGGGTTCAAATATGTTTGCTTCTTCAATTCTAATGTCATAGTATGGTATGTGGAAAATCATAGATTCTCTGGCTTATGCTGAATCGTGCATGGTGGATTTTAGTCCGTGGGATTGAGGTTGACCTTTAATAGGTATGATAAAACATATTATTATTATTTTGGATTGATTTTAAATGTATAATCCTATTCAATGTCTTATTTTTCTTCTCGTTATTTTTATTTGTGTTAATTTCATGTGATTATATAACTTATTATTTCGCCAAGGAAAAAAATACATATTTTATTATGAGATAGAATGCAATTTACGCATTCTTTAGGTGCATCAAGCACTTTACATATAGTAGCATGAGCACGAAGGTCTCAAAACCCACATATACTTATCCATAACTTTCCTTATTCACTATCTTAAAAAAAGCACCATTAGAAGAATTGAACCAAGGATCATCAGTAATCCCTCTTTGGATATAATATCTACAATTGTGTTCAATTCTCTATAAAAACGGGTGAATTTGATGTGAGTGAATAAAGTGTTGATCTCTTTTGTTGTTCTTGTAAATCTTGAAGAGTCACTTTGATTAATATATTCATTATTCATCCACTTTTAATAACCAGGAGTAATTGAAGACTTATAACTATAGTATGTCCTTATCCACTACAATTTTTATGAGTTCTTTGATAGCCATCATCTTAGTATAAGTTTTAGAACCCACATTTTCTTGCTTTGTTATTTGATGTGGTTGATATCTTCTACAAAAAGTACTCGACATACATTGTTGTTTTGATCAGGTCCTTGGAAAGGCCTCACCAAATAAACACCATGGATAGGACTTACCAATAAGATGCTAACCCACCTGTCTAGGATATGGAGCTTTAAAAGGCATCTTACACTATTGGAAAATGACATAGATTTGCAAGAAAACATGAAAATTTTGTAGATGTCTATTTTCAAAAATTGACGCATTTTGACCCAACCATATTTCCCAAACAAAAATAAAGGGAATCAACCTATAAAATTTAAGTTCATACTTTTGAAACCATGATTCTAAGCACAAATCCACAGAGCTACCCTACCTTAGATTATGATCATGAATCCATATTTCAATATAACCTTGGATTTGTTGTACAAAAGTACAGTGAAGGAAAATATGTTGACTACGTTTGTCTCTCTTCTTACATAAAACATAGAAGATAGGATCTTGTTGCTCCATTTTCTACAGGAACTCCCAAGTGGAAATTTTCTTTCATAATACTAAGAAAAAAAATAATTGACTTCAAAGGAGCCCTGACTTGCCAAATTTTACGCCAACACCAAACTCTTTCCTTGATATCATATTCCAACAAGACAATGTATCCTCATTTGGTTGAGTAATATCCTCTAGTCTTATTTATATACCACATCACTTCATTAGCAATATCCTTCAACCTAATGTGGTCTCTTTCCAATCACAAAACAACTCGAAAGATCAATAAACTCACTGTCTAATCCTAACATCACAACTGACTTCTAGCCTTGATGCCAAATGCTAGTGGTCTAATGATTTACAATATGAATAAACTTAAAGTAACCCCTCTCCTGTAAATATAAAGTAAAATATTGAGGGAAGGAAAATAACATTACCATAACCCACAATTGCATCAACTCCCAATCAATATTGAGATCCATGATTCTCCAACATTCTAGGAAAGATATGACCCAATGAGCGGAAAATTAGTACCAAATCCTTCCATTGATTTGCAACATTTGGGATACTCTTTCTTGGAGTTCTAATCCAGTCCATGAATGAGGTTGTTGTTTCTACAAACTAGCCTTTGAGATAAGGTTTCAAAGGCTTTTAGAAGCCAATGACTCACAAAAAAGGCATATGTTCTTTAGCCCCCATCCCCTTAGGTTTTTCTATATACTACCTCTCTGGTATATGAAACTCTACATCATCCATCTTACCCCTCCACAAGAAATGAAATAAAAATATCCTTATTCTTTCCAACACTATGCTTGGAATGTGGGCATGTACGCTAATAAATTGGGATTTCCTCCAAAACTATCATGACTAAAGTTAATACACCTCCCTTGGAAAGCCATCTATTGCACCAAAAATGAATCCTCTTATTGATCTTATTGAGAAAAAAAGTCTAGTCATTTTTCCCATATCCATTAGGTTTAACATTAAAGCCTAGTGTTTAGGCCTCAACAATCTCCTCCTATACAAAATTTCAAAAAGAATATTTTGATTGCTTCATTCATTGATTGTATTCGCTTGGTTAATCATTGAGTGTTTGTCATTTGAATGGATGATTCTTGTCTAACTATTGTTGTTTTGCTCCACTTCATGTTGTAGTCACGAGTGAGTCTAGTGGTAGTCTTGTCAAATTTGTTTGCATTGCAAAGTGGTTTTAATTTCATGCATTACATTTGTGTGTGTTCCTGCGCCCATTGCTTTTTTTCCTAATCCTGACATATGCAAATCTCACATAGCTTCTCCCATGTATTCGCCATTTGAATCTGGAAGCATTATAAAGCATTTAGTGATGGAACCACAAACACTAGGCATCATGGCAAGGAAGTCTATGAAGCACATGACCAATGCCTTGACAAAACGAGAAAACCATTAAAGACGAGAAATATGAAGAATTGAAAGACTTATGCAAAACTTGGGAGAATCCAACATTTAAGTTGTTCAAGAAAACCTAACTTGCCATCAACCCACGCGAAGGAACAAAATAATCACTTTCCCCATGAAGGGACCATCGTTTTTATCATACATATGCTCATATTTGTAAATTTTATTTCATTTAATGCATTGTCTATAAGTAAGAAGATGACATGTAGTGAAGAATATTTCAACCTAGTTGAAATGGTTTATGGAGTTAAGCAAGGAGTGGGACAACTAGTTAATGATTGTCAAATTGACCTTGGAGTATGTGTTACTCAAGTTTTGTTATATAAAATTGCCTTGGGATCCTATTATTTGATCATAGGTATGGACTAGCTAGATGCCCATGAAGCAATATTAGATTATAAAAATACAAAATTATATTTTATAGATGATTCATGACATACAATAATTTTAGGTTGAATTAATAGAAGGGTATCCTTAAGATTTACTTTAATGATGCAATTGAAAAAGTTTCTTATAAAAGGTTGTAAATTATATGTTGTAATGGCTATGAACAATAAACACGATACAAAGAATATAATTCAACATCGTATATTGCCAAAATTTTCTCATGTATTTCTAAAAGAATTGCCTAGATTACTACTTAAGTGGGAATTAGAGTTCACCATTGAGCTCAAACCAAGAATGAAACCAATTTCAAAGGCCCCTTATTGTATCATGACTTAAAAAGTGAGACTTGTAGATGCAACTCCAAAAAGTTTTTACTTGGGATTCATTCATCCTGGTATGTTGTTGTGGGGTGTGACTATTATATTCATAAAAAGAAGAATGGATTATGGAGACTTTGAATTGGCTACTGATAGTTAAACAAAGCCACAATAAGAAATCCATATCTGTTACCAAATACTGATGATATTTTCTATCGAATGAGAGGAGTGACAATGTTTTCTAATATAGATAGATCAAAATATCATCAATTAAGTCTTAGGGAAGAAGATATCCCTAAGTTGAGATTTAAGATGCATTTTTGGCCATTTTGAGTTTGTATTGGTGCCATTTAGATGTTGAATGCAACTGGTGTGTCTATGAGTTTAATGAATGGGGTGTTTTAACAATATCTTGATAAATTGATGATGATATCTTGATATATTCGAGGACACAAGAGGAACACAAAGAACAATTGAGGTTAGTATTGTAGTATCTAAGAAAATATAAGCTTTATGATAAACTCTCTAAGTGCTCATTTTATGAATCAAAGTTTGATTATCTAGGTCACATACTCTTAGGAGAAGGAATTTTTGTTGACCCAACAAAGATAGAAGCTCTATTAGAATGGACAACACCCACAAACGTAAATGAAACAAAAAGTTTTATGGGATTATAGGGTTATTACGAAATGCTTGTAGAAGCGTTTTTTTAAAGATTGCAAACCCAATTCCAAAGTTACAAAGGAAGAATAAGATATTTGTATGGATAGATCAATGTGAACAAGTGTTTCAAAAATTTAAGCATGTATTGATGACGACTCCTATACCAAAGGTGACTCTTATACCAAAGGTACCATATATGGATAAGACTTTTTAGTATGTATCGATGCCTTGAATGAAGGATTGGGTGGAGTGTTAATGCAATAAGGTAGGGTGATTGCCTATTCTTCAAGAAAACTTTAACGACATGAAGAAAATTATGCCACACATTATTTACGACTTGCTACAATAGTTCATGCATTAAGAATTTGGAGACGTGATTTGGTTGGAAGGAAATTTGAATCAACGGTAGATCATCATAGACCTCAACACATATCTACCCAAAGAACTTTAAATGTGAGACAAAGATGGTAGAAATTATTAAGTGAATATGACTTATATAACTTATATTAAAACAAGTGTAAATAAATCAGTGGATTTTTTGAAGTAGAAGACCACATATTTTCTCACTTTTCCATTAAGGACAAATTCACAGAAATTGTAGATAGATGAAAAAGAGTACTTGGAAGTTAAACATGAATTACAAAATGAGGTGATGGAGATTATAAAATATGAAGGACAACACTAGATGAGTATGGTATCTTGAGAATTCATGGAAGGATCAATGTGCCACCAAATAAAGGAAATTTGTAGCTTGATATTAAAAAAGTCTCATAGGGAATTATATATGGCTTATCTATGAGTGAAGAAAATGTATGCAATTTAAAATCGTTATTCTTTTGGAATGAAATGAAGAAATAAATAGATGATTATGTAGCTAGATGCCTTGAATTCTAGTTGGTGAAGGGTGATCAAATCCATTTTTTCATGTCCCCAGCGGCCTCAGTGGCCTATCGCGACCACGGGGGATATTTTTTCTTCTTTTCTACTTCTGATACCAAGAAATTATTGTCTAACAAAGAGTTATTTTACTGCGCAACAACCTACACCACATGATCTCAATACACTAAACTTGGAACTGTGTGTAAAACACTCTATCCCACATGCTAGAATGTGCAAACTATCTTAACCTCATGCACTTATGTGCTTATCAATTCCTTTATTACGCAGCTACATTGCGCACACAAAACTAGACCTCCACGTGGCTAGCATTAACTGTTGTGCGACTACCATCGTGCAGGTTAACCACCACATGGAAACTTAGCTTGCAATGACAAGTCAATGAATTCCTGCAAAGTTAGCACTACTTAAATAACGAGACTTCATACACATACAATCAACTATATGCAAGCAATTTATGAAGTGCAATATCATATATTCAACACTTAGATAACAAGAATTATGTTTACTTATAACTAAGCAATCTCATATTCACTTTCACTGCTTTTGACATGCATCTTCCTCAATTATGAATAACATTCATACAATGGAAATGAATAACAACAATGAAACATCAAAAAACACTTATCTTGAATGAAGCTTCTCTGAGCAACAAAATGCGCAAGAGCAACGTTCCACCCAACCGTAGGCACTCTGTCTAGCATATACTCTTTCTACTAAGAGGACTCCCACATGCTGGGCATGATTACCTTAAGGAAAACGGGACTATCCAAATCTCTCTCTCTCTTGTAGTCAAATAGACACAAGGCCACAACCAAACCATCCTCTATTAGTTAATTAGGTTGTTATCGTCACACATACTCAATACTCAATGCAATCCATCCTCCGCTGGGTTAACAGGTTTTTCTAGGTAATAGAGGGAAAATGCTAACTAGTGACTCACCGCAGAGTTACAGGCACCTCGCGAAAACTCGATTAACTTGGGGTACACAATACCCACCCCACACAACATCAAGAAGGTACTTGCTCATTGCTTAATGGTCCCTTAGGTGTCACCTTCCTCTAGGTTCTATACCCATGTGTGCATAGAAAGACCACCTAAACCCCACTATTCCACTAGGAGGTCATAGCCTTCACTAGTATCTTAGCTAGTTCCACACTCTATGCCACTCTGGTACTTAGATTCAGAAGAATGATTATGCTTACAAATCATTACAAACGTCAGAAAAAGATGGCTCCAGGGAGCAATCACAAAACATTAAGATGCCTTATCATCATCTAAATGATAAGAGTCGATATGAAAAACAATCACAAAGGATTAGGATACCGCATCATCATCCAAATCACAAGAGTCGTTATGACCAACAACAAGGCCAAAAGGAACATACACAATATTTCTCTTACAAATAGATGAGATATTATTTAAAAAAAGAATGGCGACAAAATCAACAAACTACATGGAAACAAAAAATGAGAAGTTCCATCCGAGAAATCGATCAATAAAAGGTCCCAATGAAGGTTAACTTGGGATGGACCACTTCACAAATGATGCAACATTTTTACTCAATGTTTAGAAGAACATATCATCTTGTTTCATTAAGTGTCTCAACTACCAATATAGAAGTTCACGAGAAGACATTACGAGCAAGAACAAGGGATAAGTCTTCCAACGAGTTATGTTTTGAGGACAAAGCATTTGTAAGGGGAAGGCAATGTAATCAAATGAATAAATATATAATACATAAATATAAATAAATATTAACAATAAATCAATAACTAATATTCAATATGGAATGACACCTTCCTGATGAAAGTTCACGTTTCTTTATGAAAGGGAACCCTTGCGTGGGTATATATACAAGACCTTAGTTGTAATTTTTCATCTCATTCAATTCATATACATTTACTCAATATATTATTTTAAATGGATTATTGTATATTCAATACATTTTGGATAATTTTAGTGTGAGTAGTATGAACTAGATTGGTTCACTACATTTGGTATCCGATCCTCATTGTCTAATCCAACCCTTGGCCATATTTTTCATACCTTGTCTATACTAGCTTTTGGCCACACCCATTTTGTTGGAGTTTCTCTGTATTCAAATCATTGATGAAAATCAACACTAGGCCATTCAAAATTTCCATAAAGGAAGATATCTCCACTGGATTAAAAAAAAAATATTCTGTTGCAAGTGACAAAATACCAAGTCGAGTATACTTTTGAATTCATTGTAAGGGTGAATAATTCTAGTATTTCATTGGTTCATAATTCCTACGAATTAAGTTCCAGTCATCGAATAGATCGAAGGACACTATGTTCAAAGAATAAAAAGAATTACTTACACCGTGCTATAACCTTGGAATAAATAGTAGTCACCTATGTTGTTAATACCACAACACAGTTATGCCACCATACACTATGTTGAAAATAAATTCAAGCATTTTCACATTGGGTCACTAATCCACCTGTGCTACCAGACAAAGGGAATTCAACATCAACAGGTACTAGAGTTGTCAACTTATGCATCCATCGTGGATATAACCTTGTACTATCGATAACCTTGGAGCTTTCGCGTGGAGGAAAATTAAATTTCAAGTAGTGTCGAGAACAAATTACAAACCAAGTTGAATAGCCACATGATGTTTCATTTAAGTGTTTGTTACAATGATATATTAAGTGCGTGTACATATTATTAAGTGTGTGTACAATGATATATGCATATCCCTCACAATTATATTAAATTCATGTTACAATAACATCTTATCACTTAATTTTGTGAACTTATTATTACTGTGTATCGTTACTGTAAATATCGTCAAGTCTCTGATCGAATGACCTAGAAGAATAAGAGGAGTAGCCACGGTGAACCAAGGTAGAATTTACCTAAAGGAAATTCACACACACACACAAAATCTCGTAAAGAATTGCTTAAGCATTCACACTGCTTGGATAAGTGGAGCCACCATTTCTGATCAAATCATAACTTTGTCCATTTAAAAAAAAAGAGAACGAGGTAGATCAATTATAGGGTACAAAGGTTGTGATTACAATCATTGTTCCCTTTTTAATACCAAAAGGTGATTGACCATCAATGTATCGACTTGTTGACGTATGGAAAAACCCTTGCATCTATAGTAGGGGTTCTCCTTAATGAAAGGTCTCAATTAGACCCTTCACTGTTTGGAATATGAAACTTGTCTAGTTTACAGTCTGGTTACCATTCAAGATAGTCTTGGAATGAGTTTTCTAGCTGCATTCCAACCCACTGTTTAGGATTTTAATTGATATTAAATGAGATGCAAAGTACTAAATCTAAATGCAATTTTTATGCTAACAAGATGCACTAATTTAACTGATAGAGAGAAGCCTCACACAGTGATGCGTAGGTTCTGACCTGTCTTATCACTTCTCTTGTAAATCTTGTCCAAACAAGTGGATTCCCTAATTAAATGCATTTTATATTAAACTAAACTATCCTTGCAAGGAGCTAGATTGAAAGGGAGCAACGTAAGGAAACTACATAATGTACTTCTATAGGAGATAACCACTGAATATGAAACACATTTAACATCTACAAGATATAATTAACACATTAGATAGCTTGAGTATCAATATCCATCACATCCATTGCTCGTAGAAAGCCAAGAAAACTGTGCTCATTTGTATATGTAGTAAATAGCTCAGAAACCATTATAGTAATCCAATAGAAATAAGAACAATCTTACTGCATTTTATAGGAAAAAAGAGGAAATCAATTCCACACATTCATCCATACATTTTGGCACCACCTTCACTGCAAGATTCCACCCTGAAAATTTGCCTTGTTCATTCTCAGAAATAGTTCTTACACATTATTTTAGCAAAAAAAATTACAAAAAGCAAAAGCCCCTCTCTTTTCCCCGTTCTTCTATTTTTATCCCCTTCTATCCAGTTCCCCTAGGGAATTTTCAGTTCACCTTCAGTCAGTTACAAATTTTCATCTTCCAGTATCCTTGTCATAATTTTATTTACAATTAAAATAAGGGGACAAAATACAAAAGAAAATAAAATTATTACATTCTGAGGGTGGAGCACCTTCTTGAGTTTGCATGTATTCATTCCAAAGGCCACTTTCATAAGATATAACATTTAATTGATGTGGCTCTAACAATTGTAAAGCCACTTCATGAAAATATAAGTCTTTGACTAGTGCATTAAGGCCTTTGGTTGCTGCACTATGCCTAGTAACCAAGTACTGAGTTTCAATGTTGCCTCTCCAGCACATTCATGCAGGTCTTGTGAGGTGACATTTTCCATATTACGAATGGAAGCTATATATTCATCCTTGATAGTTCTTAATTCAATCAATATTTGTTCCTTTGGTACTGGGTTCTCAAACGGGCTGAGAGAAGGAAAATGGAAATTTTCGAAAGCTTTAACTATATTTTGATGTATCCCTTCACACTTTAAAATAGAGGTTGCTACCTCACTTTGTAATTTCCGTTCAGCCTTTTGGAAACTATCTAGAGTTGTGAAATCCAGTCTTAATTCATCAGTAGACCTCTTAGGAAGGTGAGGGGGAATTTCCATCGCTTTCTTCCTCCATGCAGTCAGTTTCTTCATTTTATCGTGAACATCTCCTAATATCTGACGAGTGGCAATGATTGTTTCATATATTTTCTTGAGTATGGCCACTATTCCCTGTAATTCAAATGTCTGCTCTGTGAGCAGTTCCTGTGAATGAAACAATTGTTCCTGAAGCGTAGATGCACAATAATAAAATGGTGTCAAATCTTATTTCTGCTCTTAGGAAGTGTTTAATGCAACTGTCAGTGAATCCTTTTCTTGCTGAAGTTCTGCTACTTGAGCTTGCGAAGCTCCCTTTTCAACAGTAAGAGCTTCTATCTTCTGATCCCATTGGCTTTCTTTTGATTGCATTTCTCCCAATTGGGACTTCAAGTCTACCTTTTCTACTTCCAAAATCACTACCTAAACATTGAGTGAGTCTCTCTCTGATTCCAAACTCTGTATGGTGCTTGTGGCTTCCCTTTTTTGAATTTCAAGGATGTTCCACTGGTGCCTTAGTTCAATCCCATCACTTCTTTCTTGCACCAGATTGTCTTTAAGTTGGATCACTTTAGCTTTGTTACTTTCCACATTTTATATCAATTTGTTGGTGTTATCTTCATTTGTTAGGGCTACATATATGCTAATAGATGCTGTGAAATTTAGGTCTTTATTGGTACCTTCGACCATTGGGACTTCTTGTATTGTAAGCACATCATGTTGCAAGGCAATTTTAAGCGTCTTCTCCATTCGTTTCATAATGGTTTTTCTTTTTGGGTCATAAACAATGGTCTCCAACTTAGCTATAGCATGTTGCTTGGAGGGGGTGAATGGGGAGAGGCCTAATTTGGCGAAAGGGATATGCCCTCCGTTGAGTGGGACTTCCTTGTTGGTGTTTGCTATAATATCAATGTCCATGTTTTGACATTCATTTCCTATTTCTCCGCCTTCTTGTTGACTTATATCTTCCACAACTTTCTTGAGAGATTCTTCTTCATCTTCCTTCTTTCGAAGTTCTTATTGAGATGATTCCTGTTTAGTCTATTCTTCTCTTTTGCGGGTCTCTTGTTGTTGTATTAACTTGACCTTTTTTATTTCTTGTTACGTAGCGAGCTTATCTAGTTTTTCTTTCTCTAGCCTCTTATGTAGTTCTTCTACTTCCTCTTTTTATTTTATTGCCTCTTCAACCTTCATGTCTTTCTCTTCTTCTTGCAATATTTTACTTATTTCAACCAGGAGGGCCTCTTTACAACTTTCTTTCTAGTAGCTTCTTCCACAGTTTCTTGTGTTGAGGTATCTGCTAGTTTGCTTGAGCTTTCCTCCTAAACACCTTTTCTTTTGTTAAGCCTCCTTTCTAATTATGCGAAGTTCAGAATTCATCTATACACTTCTTCCTCCTTCAGGAATTGGTTTGCATATTCATAATGGATTTTTACAGATGCACAATGTAGAGCCATCTTTTGATGAGTATCATTCCTTACGAAGGTATTCCCAATGAAGTGAAAGGTGTCCAAATCCTTTATCCAATCCGAGGTGTCTTTGAACTTGTTCATTTTGTATAATATGTAATGTTTCTTGTTAGGAATTTTATTAAAATGGCAATTTTTCACTTTTTTCCCTAGTTCGACCTTTGACTAGTTTTGAGCTCTAGGTCCCCAAATTGCTCCAATTGCTCCCAAATATTCTGAGAAGGTATATGGATTATTTTAGAAAATAAATATGTGTTTCAGGGATTCTTTTGGACCTTTAAAATACTTCTGTAAATCCTCTTTCAATTCTGGCCAATGTAGGGAACTTTACTAGTAATTTCCCTTTGACTAGTATTGGTCTCTAGGTCTCAAATTGACTCCAAATTCCTTCAAATATTCAAGGAAGGTGTATGAATTATATTAGTACTTGAATATAATGGTAAGGTATGAGATATGGCCACCAAAATACCTCTGCAAAATCTCTTAAGATTCTGGACCAAGTATGCAATTTTACTAGTAATTTGGGGTTCAAATCCCCCTAAGGTAAGTACTGAAAATGGCTTCCCAAATGCCTCGAAAACCACTCAAATTTATGAACATAGGTAGGGGATTTATCAAGGATTTTATTAATGTCACAAATGCACCATTCATTAGTTATTAAGTCTGTTCCAAACCTCTCCGAAACAAAAGCAAAAATCACTAGTTTGACCCTTGGGTAAATGGCGCCAAATCTTCTCCCAATGTAAATAAACTGAGTAAAATGACTTCAAATGCTTGAGCACTGAACATGAAACTTGTATAATAAATTAATAACATTCCATTCATCAATAAACCATAAGTATTTTACTTATCCATTCGAATCCATCAACATTACATTGGTTCACAACAAGGTAGTGGGGAAATGGCACCGTTCTTTCATTAAAAATGTGATTTATACATTTCTAATTGGAATTTCGACCTGAAAATTTATGGATATGAATAATAGAGTATTTAATTCATATTAAAAAATAAATGGGGCATTATAATATCCCCCAAAGAGTACAATAGCTCACCAAAAATGCCCTCCCTCAAGGATCAAGAATATGCCATCAAAAATGGAAATGGTTGAAGGAGTGAGCTGCAATAGAAGAAACCATGATATGCCCTGTAGCTTGCATCTGCAAATAAATACTCCATTAAATCTCCAAATGAAAAGTCTGAATGGCCTTTCCAATTACCAACTTGGATGGGAATCTTTCACCCTCGAAATTGGCTAAGGCAAGAAACTAGTCATCCACTAGCTCTCCCTCTTCACAAATGCAATTGCAAATTCTACAAATGATCAAAAGCTGGTTTCATTATTTTTTCTTGAAATTTATAAAGTTCTAATGTCCTCCATGGGTCGAATTCCTTCCAAGAGACTCATGCCAACTCAAGTTGGGAAGAGATTCCAAAGAACACCACTTGCACAACAATTCCTAGTCTCCCACTTCCACCAAATCACATGTGGAAGCACCTTAGCTTCCCTAACACCCTTGAGCGCCCTCTTGGAGTCTAATTTTATCCCTGACATGTCATATATGTCATATGTCATCCTTTAGGTCTGATTTGTGTCATAGGTGTCATAGCATCTTCATCATTGTTATCATAGAGCCAGGGAATCTAGCCCAAGTGTCTCACTAGCTTCAAATTGCCTTTTCCTCTTCCATGGGAGTTACTCTTCCTCTATATTTCGACCTCATTGACTCATGACAATTATTATTGAACTTATAACTCATCCCAAGAACATTAGGCTTCCCACAGATTCTAAATTGCAAGAAGAGGATGCCATGTGGCACATAAATTCTAGCTTGTATGGGTCCCACTTCCTCCATGTGTCTTCATGATCAAATACCACTTTGATTTTCACTTGTATATATTTATTTATCTCCTTTATTAAATATTTATTCCATCCTAATGTTCCAACATCATTTATTATCCCCATTATTCCAAATCCCAAAGCTTCCGCCCCAAACCTAAGAAACTAGTAATTTTCCTCCTTGGCAATTATTTGACCTTTAGCATCAATTTGACAAACTCTAATGAATAGGGCCAATTTTATTAGGCCATTGTGACCCAATTCCAAATTTGGGACATGAAAAATCCTCCCTTCCCAATATTTCTTGTCCTCAGGCAATTTCAAACATTGGTGTTGAAGAACCTACTTTCTATATAATTCTTTGAAGTTGCCATTGAATTGCCCAACCTTGAGTCTTTGAGTTTCCATGAAGATTTTAGAGAGGAACCTCCTTGCTTGCTGTTGCAATACTCTGATAAAAATTACTTTATTAAGTGGGAAATCCATCTCCCATACTGCTTGTTTTCTCCCAAAAAATGAAACCAATGAGACAAAAATTATTCCAGGGTCCCATTGCTTGTATTGCACCCCAACAATCAAGAGTGCTCTCCAACCCATACCATCAGATAAGAGGATTCCTGGATCCCATTTTCTTGTATGCATTCTTCCAAACATAATAAGTACAAAATATATATCATCAAAGTACATAACAACATAATGAAAATGTACATCAAGGAGATGCTTCATCAAGGAGTCATGAAAGTGCTTATACCTCCAAGCAAGTAGACCACCATTTTTCAGGTGCATACAATCTTCAAGTGCCCAATCAAATCTGCTCCACTGACATAGGTGAGGATCCCATGTCCAATAATGATGCTCCAAAAGGATGTGATATGCATCAAAATAGTCAGCCATGTATTCTTTCATCCAAGAAGTGAATGAAGAATCTCCACTAAAATCTGAACCGAATAATGAGCAAAACAAACAAGGAGACTTCAAAGGGCTCAAAGAAGTCTCACCCATACATCCATGAATGTGAGAATCATAAAGATATAACAAAGTATGTGGCTTCCAACAAAAATATTCTTCAAGCATAAATCTATTCACCCTGGTTTTGGATGAAGTTCCTCCAACATCAAATGAACCAAGTGTTGAGCGAGAAAAACCATGAGTCTTCAAGTGACTCGAATGCATATCATAGGTGCATCCTTGTAGATATGCATCATCATAAAGTAACAAAGGACGCTGTTGCAAACGTGAATAAGAATGTGCTATAACCATGTCATTGTAAAAAATAAATCTAGGAGTTCCATACTTCTCATGTGGAACCATAAAAAAACACCCTTTCACCCATACTTCATTGAGACTAATGCTGCAAAACATGGAATTGTAGGATGTAGGAGAATGAACTAACTCACCCAAATGATCAAAAAGTGCAGAAGTTTCATCATGGGAAGGATCCTATGGGTGGCATCATGCATCTCCTTCAAAGGTGTGAAACCTTTGTCATAGATTGGTTCCAATGTAGATGAATCATGCTCTTCTTTAAAAATTGCATAAGCTTCATCAAGAGACAATTCAAGTTCCTCTTCCACCACATCAAGTGTTTGGATCTCTAAATGATCTTCAATATTTTCAATAGAATATTCTTCATGCTTATGTGATGTATCTTCATCTTTTTCAGAGTCACTTGGGAGTGACTTTCGATCCTCTTCATGTACTACTTCTTCTACTTCACATATTTCAGAACTAGGTGTAATGTCCCTTGTTAGGAATTTGATTAAAATGACAAATTTTCACTTTTTTCTCTAGTTAGACCTTTGACTAGTTTTGAGCTCGACGTCCCCAAATTGCTCCAATTGCTTCCAAATCTTCTGAGAAGGTATATGGATGATATTATAAAATAAATATGTGTTTCAAACATGCTTTTGGACCTTTAATTTTTTTTTCTTCTGAAAATCCTCTTTCAATTATGGCCAATGTAGGGAACTTTACTAGTAATTTCCCTTTGACTAGTATTGATCTCTAGGTCTCAAATTGACTCCAAATGCCTTCAAATATTCAAGGAAGGTGTATGAATGATATTAGGACTTGAATATGATGTTCATGGATGATATATTTCCACCAAAATACCTCTGAAAACTCTCTTTATATTTTGGACCAAGTATGCAATTTTACTAGTAATTTGGGGTTCAAATCCCCCTGGGGTAAGTACTGAAAATGGCTTCCCAAATGCCTCCAAAACCACTCAAATTTCTGAAAATAGGTAGGGGATGTTTCAAGGATGTTATTAATGTCCCAAATTCACCATTCATTAGTTATTAATTCTGTTCCAAACCTCTCCCAAACAACAAAAAAATCACTAGTTCGACCCTTGGGGAAATGACACCAAATCTTCTCCAAATGTAAATAAACTGCGTAAAATGACTTCAAATGCTTTAGAACTGAAAATGAAACTTGTATAATACATCAATAACATTCCATTAATAAAAAACCCATCAATATTTTACTTATCCATTCGAATCCATCAACATTACATTGGTTCACAACAAGGTAGTGGGGAAATGACACTGTTCTTTCATTAAAAATGAGATTTATACATTTCTACTTGGAATTTAAACCTAAAACTTTCTGGAGATGAAGAATAGAGTATTTATTACAAAATAAATGGGGCATTAGAAGCTCCCTGAAAGAGTACAATAGCTCACCAAAAATGCCCTCCCTCAAGGAACAAGAATATGCCATCAAAACTGGAAATGGTTGAAGGAGTGAGTTGCAATAGAAGAAACCATGAGATGCCTTGTATCTTACACCTGCAAATAAATACTCCATTAAATCTCCAAATTAAAGGTTTGAATGGAATTTCCAATTACCAACTTGGATGGGAATCTCTCACCCTCGAAATTGGCTAAGGCAAGAAACTAGTCATCCACTAGCTCTCCCTCTTCACAATTGCAATTGCAAATTATACAAATGATCAAAATCTGGTTTCATTCTTTGTTCTTGACATTTATAAAGTTCTAATGTCCTCCATGGGTTGAATTCCTTCCAAGAGACTCATGCCAACTCAAGTTGGGAAGAGATTCTAAAGAACACCACTTGCACAACAATTCCTAGTCTCCCACTTCCACCAAATCACATGTGGAAGCACCTTAGCTGCCCTAACACCCTTGAGCACCCTATTGGAGTCTATTTTTAGCCCTGACATGTCATATATGTCATATGTAAGCCTTCAGGTTTGATTTGTGTCATAGGTGTCATAGCATCTTCATCATTGTTGTCATAGAGCTAGGGAATCTAGTCCAAGTGTCTCACTAGCTCCAAATTGCCTCCTTCTCTTCCATGGGAGTTACTCTTCCTCTATATTTCAACCTCATTGAATCATGACAAGTATTATTGAACTTATAACTCATCCCAAGAACATTAGGATTTCCATGGATTCGAAATTGCAAGAAGAGGATGCCATGTGGCACATAAATTCTAGCTTGTGTGGGTCTCACTTCCTCCATGTGTCTTCATGATCAATTGCCACTTTCATTTTCACTTGTATATATTTATTTATCTCCTTTATTAAATATTTATTCCATCCTAATTTTCCAACATCATTTATTATCTCCATTATTCCAAATCCCAAAGCTTCCACCCCAAACTTAGGAAACTAGTAATTTTCCTCCTTGGCAATTATTTGACCTTTAGCATCAATTTGACAAACTCTAATGAATAGGGACAATTTTATTAGGCCATTGTGACCCAATTCCAAATTTGGGACATGATATAATATGACTATCAAAAGAAGTTGGGGCTGAGAATCTTTCGTGTTAGTACATAGGAAATGGCCAGTGCCATTTACAAAGGTTTGCCTCACAATTTTCTTCAGAATCATACAATCCGTGACATACTTGGGAAACAAATATGGAGCCTTTGATCCCCCATAAATACACAAATATGTTCCTTCAGGGGCCAGATATAAATCCCCTAATATGTTGACTATTGTAAGAGCATCTTTAGACATGCAATCCATCTCCTTTTCATATATCAACCTATAGAAGGGAATCGCGAACTCTTCACATATCTGCTTGTGATAGCTTGCGTGCTTCTGTGCCCACAAAATTTGGTAGGCCACATGAATGGGGGATTCATTAGGATTCCATTTGCATCCTAGGATAGGAAAATGATGTTGTTAATGGATAAATCCGTTGGTGTGGACACCAACCGATCTCCCTAGTCCGAATGGTTTAGATCTAGAACAAAGAAAAACGAGAATGAAAACCTTTCCCTAGATCTATCAAATTACTTGAATACAAAAAGTCCAGTCCATATCTTATTTACAAAGGTCGTCCTCGTGGCTTGAAGCTTTCGCAATCCATCTTGTTGATGGAGAGATTACCTGCAAAATATTCAAAAGAACAAAGACAAGAGACTACAAGATGACATGATACATCTAAGCAATTGACCAAGGAGAACTACTATAAATGAAATTACACATCATTTATGGGAAAGGAAGACATTGATGTATTAATGAAAATAGAGGAAAGAATTACAACCAATGGAGCCTTGGTGTTGAATATCCTTTCCAATGGAACCTTGCCTCGATTTTCCAATCATGGAAGATTGGATTCCTGGCTTAATTTCTCCAGTATTTGGCTGCCCCCAATTGAACCTCCCATATCCCATGAAGAGGAGCTTCATTTATAGGCCAAAAGAGACAAGGAGGAGAGGAGAGGATTAGGGAGAAGGAGGAGGTGGGATCCTACTAAGATGGGAGGCGAGTGAGATCCATCCTATATGGAAGAGATAGGCCTCCACGAGGGTCTCCTTCGAGAGACTTTTTGAAACTTCTCCTTTTTCCCTCCGTACAGGCATCGACGCACCCTAGACACTAGCAACATGCGTCAATGATGCACTTTGTAATGGAGCAAGGTGCATCTATCATGAAAGACACGCTTTGCTAGAAGGAAATGTGCGTCGACATCTTTAAACAAGGTTTTTTCAAGGAAAAACCCTCATGACTCATCTTCCAAGGGTTTTGGTCAAGTACTTCAGGGATTTAGGCAAGGATAAAGTGTACATGGTTCGTAATCAGGATGAGTACAAAATTTCTGTGTAACGGATGTAAATTCATGATGCAATCCACTAAATATGAAGACATGAAATTATGCTTTCTTTGCTTTAAGGCCTTGTTGAGCATCTTTGATAGCTTGTACCATATTTTCAGAGATAATGTCTGCCCAATTGAAAATAGTGCCATGCATGGTAATGTGATAGAGCAAGGGAACCAAACTGAGCTTATAATGGGTTGAGATGGGAATCCCATAGAGTATGCATATAAGAGTACCAACATTCCTAAAAGGGGTCTTTAAAAATTTCGTTTCATATTCCTCGCTATCCCTTTGGCACAATTGCTTCCCTGGTAGTTACATCTTCTTAGCACATTCAACATAATCGAGTTTCAGGCTTGTGAGCCATTCTTCTATCAGAAATACTCTCGGATATGGAAGTCTATGTGCTTTCCTGATGTGCGTAGGATGGAATGAAGCAAAACCTTTTCCAGTAGCGTCATAATGATACGAGACTAGGTATAAATATCGGGAGGACCCAACCTATTACTTCAACACAAGGAAATAGTTCAAGCCTTGCTGTAGCCTTATGAATTCCCAACTTTTTGATATTCCGATAAATCAGGTCATCTTCAGTGGTGGGTCCTGGGACATTTTGGTCTCTGATCAAATGATATATCTCTCCCCATTTGAATTTAGGAGCGATGCTCATGATGTGTTGCTTTCATCAAGCTGAGCTTCCAAGATTACTTCCCAAGTTGGTTCATCATTTGATGCTACGTCCAATATAGTCTTAGATGATCGTTTAGAGCCCCTCTTAGACATCTTAAGCTTCTGCATGTCATCAGAAACAACATTATCTTGGACATAATTCATATTAACCATGAAATGCTATACCACTCTAGTAAAAGGAAAACAAATACAAATATTTGTAAGAAACACATAAATTATCTTCATGTAAATAAACAAGACCATTCATCAAGCAAGGTTCGAAATCCCCTGTCCATTCAATAGGGATCAATACGGCGTGGTTTCTAGTGCGAAAGGGGGATAAACGTAGTGGCCTATGTGTAGTTGAGATAGTCTTAAAAGATATTGACGAGTTCTTACAGCTAGGGTTTAAGTTTGGGCTCTAAAGGGAGTGAGAGAAAGCTCCAAGAGATCATTTATTTGGGAAAAATAGGTGCGAGCCTCTAGGGCACAATATACTCGATGCAATTTTGGTAGCTCGAAACCCTTGGGATCAAAGAAGCAAAATCGACCAATGGAATCAATAAAAAGGGAGAAAAAATAGTCAATCATGAGACCAATAGTACCATAAAACCAATTATGGGCCATTGCCCTCCAACCACAAAATGCGAAGTGGAGACCAACAAACCAGGGAAAAAGGGTACTTACCTGGAGAATAGATGACAAGTGTGCAAGACCGATTGGTAGTTGATGTCGAGCACACCGAGTGAAGAATCTTGTCCAAGTGGCACGAGTTCAAATGGATTCATGTGGAAACAAAGATAGGGAAAAACAATGTTTTCTTCTATTAAAAAGATCCTAAAAAACCCTAAGTCTCTCAAATGGGTCTCAAAAGGTGAAATTGATGCATTTTTTGAAATTTTATCGGCTCGTTTCGATGAACAAAGGCGATTTACCACGATTCGTGTTAGCACAAAAATTTAAGTTTCTGCGATACCGCATTTCGGCGGGAGAAGCCAAGTTGATGCGACCATGTCAGTGGAAAATTACAAGTCCCAGTGATATGTTTCGGCCTGAAATCAACAAGTCTGCCAAATTTATGTCTCAGCACCAAAAATTGAGTTAGATCGGCGAGAAAAATAAAAGACGCTGACCCGTTTCGGTGATCATTATGAAGTTTCAGCGACACATCGACGAAAAAGATGTTTTAGTGGTCTCGAGGAAAACGTTCTAATGTTTCGACAGACTTTCGAAAGTTTTCCGAAGTTTCAACGACAAAGGTTGAGTTATGCTGATGTTTCGGTGAGAAATTAGAAGCTTTGTCGATATTTCGACAAACTCAGGGAAACTCACCGAAATGATAAAACTTAGAGAAAAAGGCCAATTAAGGAAAGCCAAAAATTTGCTAAGTATTTTCTCCTTTTTTGAATAAGCCAACCTTATGCAGTACTTGAATTGGTTTGAGGAGGTCAAGATGCTTCAAACAAGCATATGCCAAAATTAAGGAGGGGCCCCGATCTTTTCAAAAAGAAAATAATGGGGAGGGTGGTTGCAGCTGTAACAATTGGCGATATATTGGGAGAACTTAGATTTGTGAGAAAATAAAAGTAACTCTTATAGTTTATGACAATTTATAGTGAACTGAGGCCCTACTTTGTTTACTAGGAACTTATTATTGTAAGAGTCTTGATATTATTTATCTGTCTTATATTGAGCGCAACTCCAGTTTTATATCAGAAAAGATATCACAGTGATCATGCATTATTTAACATATGTGTTAAGGGAATGGAAAGCTTAGTTGGGATTTCACAGTTACTCTGTTAAGGCCAATTTGTGGGGTTCATTTATAAAATCAGTCCTTCCACTGTAAACTAAGTTAGACACCACAGAGTAAGTGACAAAACCAGACAAATGTAAATGTGTGTTCCTAATTCCTATACCATACGCATTTATTTGATGCATGAGCATTTTCTGATGCTTACCAGCGTTAATACAAGTCGCCTTGTTTTATAAGAGGCATAAATATAGGCTCTTCCATCCATAGTGTCCTTTTGTGTGGGTGACAAATAATATTTTATTGTATATAACGTGTCCACGGATGGAGAACAACCTTTTGAGTGCTACTTGGAATAACCTCTTGATCTTCTTTGAAACATTTCATTTCATATGTTTGTGTCTTCATTTGATTCCCCAAATATTCATCTTCATTTGTAGTGAATATCTTAAAATGGGAAGAGTTGGTTTTATTGAGCCTTTAGGGAATTGTATCAGGTATAGGATCAATTTGATTTTCTATACATTTGCAAGATATTGATTCCTTCCCATGGGTCATCCATAAGTATACATTTTCAGGGCATGGTCAATTATGTGTTTTAGTGGATGAAGCCTCAAGTTAGTAACCTAGAAATCTTTATCCTAGCATAAATATATAGGACTGAATATATTTTAATTATAACCTGATCATGTGATAAGTTTTCCGAGCTACTGAATAAATGGGATATAATATAGACATGTTGAAATCCTTTCAAATGATAGTGCTTGAAAATGAATGACTCACTCTTTAATAAAATTAAGAAGAAACTTAAACTTTGATGTGTTTCCCACACACCATATATTTTTTAAATAAGTCAATCAACTTAAAGAGATGTTACATAATTTATGATATCATAGATTTCTTACTAAGAACTCTAATTGTTGAACTCAGTTTTATTAGAATCTCAAAACACAGGATCAAATAACCAGTTTTATTGCAATAACAACTAGGCTAAAACGAACTAATTAAAAGATAGAAAGCATAACAACGAAAGAAAAAGAATTATTTATGTACAAAACTGATCTTCCTAAACTAGGTGAAGTACGTCTTTAAATCTTGGCTATTCACAGGGATATTTTCCACTTCTAATGTACCAATCAAATCTGATGATACACTAATTGACTCTCCTACAAGACTACAGGAAAAACAATGAACTCTGGTGACTTGTCTGACTATAGGAAGGAAAATTAAAACAATTATGGAAGAGACGAGGATATTGATAGATGATAGAACCCTTGCACAATGTACTGGGACCTTTAATGTTTCAAACATAAACCAGGCTGAATTCTACTCCAAGGCTCTTGGGCACCCCAACATATGCAAACTAGAACTTCAACTATGCACTACCTGAGAAGCAATGGTGAAGGATTTTGACTCGGGAAGGATTGAAAATATTAAATGATAGTAAAATATTAGTCTAGGTTCACTCCAACAATTTTTAAGAAGTTCCGAGGAGGTTTAAGAAACAAACAAGTAAAATTATCTCCCAGGATTGCACTACTAGTTTAACTTCAAGATTTTCCAAACAGTGGGAGAAGGATTCGAATTCTCAGTTTCAAACATGGAATGAGTATATTAGCATTTTAAGTAACAAAAAAAATATAAATAATTAAATTTGTATTTGTAGAAGTGCATTTATTAATTAAACTTTGAAAACTAGCTATTTTCCATTGCAATCTAGACTAGGTGAAAAATATGGATATGCAAGGCATACTTTTCTTTATTCAAATTGCATATGGACTTCAAGAGTTCAACTTTACATTAGTAACAACCATCATTATCTGAAATACATCTCATATATTTCTTAGGAAATAAATACATTATAAATAAGATTCTCCATCATAGAAAGACTAGAAATCATCAAAATTATGAATGGAAGGCTCTCTAATATTTGCAACAAGCTTGAATTTCACTAGATTAGACTTCAGGACCTGCAATAAACTCAATGATGAAGAATGGATGTCAACCTCCTCTCAGAAGAAGCAAGGGCACATCTCCTATCTTGGACTAGGGGCACATCTCCCAAGTCACAGAGGCACAATTGCACTCAATTCAATTGTCAAACTGTCAAAAGATGGGCTAGTGGTGCACACTCCTTGTTTTATAGATTTAAGGTGACTTATGGAGCAAGTAAACTAGACTAATGTTCCCTCATGGAGTGGATAAGGTTGAATTGCTTTCTGCTTTAGATTTTGCCTTTGCTTTATGCTTTTGATTTTTCTTTCTGCTTTGATTTTGATTTTGCTTTATCCTGCTTTTGCTTTTTCGTCTTGCTTTTTCTTGATTTTCTACCTTATCGTGCTTTTATGCTTTGTCTTGCTTTTTCCTACTTTTCTGCCTTATCTGGAGGTGCTTTTTCCTACTCTTCTTCTTTATCTTGCTTTATTCTAATTTTCTTGAGCTTTACTGCTTTTATGCCTTGTGCCAACTTTTCCTTTCTTTTTCCTGCTTTCCTAGATTTAAGTACTTTCAACCTTTCTTCTTTTCAAGCTATCTCTTGGTCAAAGCTTATCCTCTAATGCACCCTTGTGGATCATTATCAACTTTATTTCTTTAAGATAAATATTTATTAAGGAAAATTCACTTTTATCAAGTGCATCTCAAACTTAAGGAAGTAAAATTAAATACTTTGGAAATTATTGCCTAAAAAATTAATCCCTCATTAATTAATTAATCCCAAATTATCACTAGGATCCACGAGGTTTGAAGTGGCATTGGATGCTTCATGGTGCTGACAAAATGGGAACATGACAATCCTCTCCTCCCAAGTTTGCTTGTCCTCAAGCAAGAAACCAACTCCAACCATCTATGAAGCCAACCAGTGACTTCACTCCTCAAAATATGCTTTTGGCTATCTAGAACCGGGATCCTCAATTCCAAGCAAAATACCAAAGGTCCACCATGTTTCTGCTGCACCACTCTGATTATAACTGGATCTTCAAAATTGATACCAGGGTCCCACTGCTTATGTTGCATTCCTCTAGACATCAACGCAAACTGAAATGATCCATCAACTCATGGATCCTACTGCCACTGCTGCATGTCTCCCAATAGCACCATTTCTTGTGGAAAACTATCATCCCAAATAATTCCAGGGTTCCATTGTCTTAAATGCATCCTCCAAAACATCAGTATCAACAAAAAAATATATATCATCATGGAGGATGTCTAGATCACTCCACCATACTGGAAGTTCATCACTTCCAATGAAAAGCTGAACCTCTATGAGTCTCTCAACCCAAGTATGAAACTTCTTATGTGCCATGTGTAAACAAGCACTGCAACTACCATCCATAAGACATAGGTGACAATTCCATGTCCATCCAGATATAATGAAAACATCACATAGTAGCCATAAATTCCTATACAATTGCTCACAAAAGAGGGATGGTGTGTCCATAAACTTTCCACTGATGCAAGCAACAAACTTACCCCTTGGGGTGCTCAAATCCTTCATGTAACTGTCCACCCAATCAGTGGATGGATGCATACTCCAACTTGGTGATCTGGATGGAAAGCTTGTAGCTTTATCATGTACCATCTTCGCTTTGGTGCAACAACTCTTTTCTATGTTGCTTGTTCCACTTAACTGGCTCAAGTGGAATTCCCCTACACTGCTATGCATGATGGAGACAACAGATAGATGCCTCTGCTGCTGCTCATCAAACTGGCAAAGGATGGGTGCGCTTATCAAACCCCAGGGTCTAACCATCAAACCATCAATAAAGTGCGTGGGAGTCTCCTTCTCCTCATGTGGCACCAAAAGAAAAAATACCTTTACCCAATCTTCATCCCTATGTGTGTTGGTTTCCATATGTGTGTGGGATGGAGAATGGTGAGCCAACTCTCTATAACAGACATCCATCATGGTTGGCTCAACTGAAGTGAGTTCATGTGCCTCCTCCAAAACTGTGCAACTACCACCTAAAGGAAACTCATAATCTCTTTGGCAATGAACTAGTGCTTGGTCTTCATTCTGCTTGACCTCAAACTCCCCAAGCACATGCAAATCAGATTGTACTTCATATGCCCATTGCACACAAGTACCAAAAATCAAAACACTGTAGTTCCAATGACAGGGGTGAAAGTCCCATGTCCCATCACAAAGAAAGTAGGCATCAACAAAATTCCATGGATTCCCATGTTGCTCACAAGAAGTGTAAAATGTATCCAAGAAGTCTCCATAGATGCAAGCAGGAATATCAGTCATGTATCTTTTCTCCCAACTAGGTAAATAAGAGACACTCCAACCCAACGATCTAATTGGAAAGCAAGGTGCTTCCCTATGTGAGTACTCCCAATGGCTCAACTCTCTGCCACTGGTCCAATGATGAACCAACTCTCTGCAACAAGTATCCACCAAATATGTGGATGAAACAACTCCATAAAAGGCTAGTCCATCAAGCATGAGCTCTTCTAACTCCTCAATGGAGGAATGACTCACTCCAGGGAGAGGCTCAGTTTCGTGTGGGGAACCTCCAACAATTTAAATGATGAAAATGCACGATATATAAGAAATATAAGAACACATAAGGGATTTATTGATCGTAGGACATTTTGAGGGGGAAACCTCCTTTGATCAAGCTCAATACAAATAACTCGTGAATTCCTTCATTGGCCTCAACACGTACTTATATACGTGTGAAAAAATGAAGTTGGGTAACACTTCTGTGAGAATCGGGTGCCCGATCAACATAGTGGAAGCTATTCGACCGAATAAACATATTTATTCGGCCGAATAACATTTTTTATTCGGCCGAATAGCTATAGTTATTCGGTCGAATAATTGATCATTCATTTGGTCGAATAACGTTTAACGGTGAACCGTTTAAATTGACGGAGACCTTGAAATATGTGCAAACGCATAGCAGACCGGTAATTTTGACCGGTGGTTCTATGTTTATTTGGTGGAATAATTATTCTGCATAAAAGGTCGGTTGCAGCCCACATTGGGCATTTTATGCTCTGCAGTTGACTGGTCCCCGCCTGTCTCCCCGCCAATCGCTGCCAGACCCCGCTTGTTGCCCCACCTTTTGTCGTCGCTTGTCATCCCTGTGTGTTGGCGTCGTGGAGATCCCCCACCCTCTTGACATGGAGATCCGCCACCTTATAGGCCTCCTCTCGGCGTGGAGATCCACCACTCTATCGGCCTCCTCTTGGCGTGGAGAGCCACCACCCTTCCAGCCTCCTCTCGGTGTGGTTCTGTTGCCCCTTTCGGTCTCCTCTCGGTGCTGTTCTGTTGCCCCTTTCAGCCTCCTCTCGGCCTCCTTTCGGCCTCCTTTCGCCCTGGTTTTGTTGCCGCTTTTGGCCTCCTCTCGGCCTAGTTCTGTCGCCCCTTTCGACGTCGTTTTGTTGCCTCTTTCGACGTGGACCGCGAAATTGGTGTGGTGTGGAGTCTACCGGTTTAGGGTGCTTGTTCGGTGTGTAGTTGGACAACGTCCAATTTGCATGGTGGTTGGTCGTTGTGGAGTTGGACAGCGTCCAGTGAAGGTAATGTAATATAACTTTTTTTCTTCTTTTTGTTAATTTTCATATTTTCGGTGCTGTCAATGTTATTTCTAATTTTTATACATTGTTGGCAGGTGCTGTTTCATTTTTTTGGTGCTTGGCTTCGTTTTGCTTCCTTCGTTGGCATCTTCGATCACTCGAGTTCGGTTTCATTGGGGTCTTTCAGCAGTGAAAAATAAACAGGTATGCCTTCTAATTAAAAATTAAATATAGGTTTGCTGAACTCTCAATTAATTTGTCAATTTAAATTATGATAAACGGTTTTTTTTTTTTTTTTTTTTTTAACAGTTGGTGAGTGTTGAACTCTGTCCACATGGACAGAGTTCATGAACTCTCCCCACTTTATTGAACTCTTTCCATGTGGACAGAGTTCATGCATTCTATCCACATGGACAGAGTGCATGAACTCTGCCCACATGGACAGAGTTCATGAACTCTGCCCACTTTATTACTGTTATATAATTTTGTAAGGTGCACGATAGATGGTGAATTAAGTATTATTGAATAATGTTAATGGTGGATACCGTGTTCAAAATTACATTTTCTATTTTACACATTTTTTTTACAAAATCAATAAATTTAGTTTTTAATAAACTCAAAATGGTTATTTATTCTTAAAATTTATTATGTTAGGATATAATCATCTTTAACTAGCATTATCAAATAAGATTACAAATAATCATTCATAACAATCATTTAATATTTCCCATTACACCCTCATAATGTTACATAACATAGTTTCCAAAAATAAAGTTCATGTACTCTGTACACATGGACAGAGTTCACAGATCAATTTATTAACCTAAATTTCCAACACAAGAAAGACAATTGTATTATCCAAAAAAAAAATTATTATCTCAGATTCGAAGTTAATTCCTTTATTGTGGAGATTTTAGTAGTCTCCTCATTGCCCTGGTGTTTTTAATAAACCATAGGAATTGGAATAGGTCAAGTGAGCACACAATGATCCTCTACATAGTTTGGGTGGAGGCTGCTTCTGAACCAATAGTGAATTCCTCATGTTTTTATCTTCTCTTGTTAGCTTAGATAAAACAAGGAGTGGTGCCTCTAATTCGGAGAATGGGACAACGTTTCAAAGTTTGTGGTATGATTTATTTGGACTTAAAATAAATCTCTGTATGTCTAATCCAGTATGTCTAAATATCAAATAATTTATTAATTTAGGATTTAAATTAAGATTTAACATGTTCATGAACTGATTCCTTGACATAAAGAAATGTAACATTCACTTAATATTTAACCATATTGGTTCCATTCATTTAAAACATCAAAAACACTTAAAATATTGGCACATTAATTCTTCATACATCCAAAAATATTAGCTATACTCATTTTAAAAAGTATTAGATGATATTAGGTATATTTAGGTCCTTATTAAAGAACTTAGTTTCTTTAGCATCTAGGTCTTAGAATTTGTAGAATTAACATGTAGAATTTGTATATGTTATGAGTTGATAGTTGTGTAAGTGTAGATATCATATCAAATGGAAAGAGAGTAGTCTTCGAGGCAAAAGCGTAGGAGGTCATCACATTCTTCGGGAGTTGGTGCCCCAATTGATAATCGAAGGTTGTCGACTTCACCTTGGGATTCAAGCTTATTGTACAGTTCACATTCATCCGATCATCGATGAGGCGATAGGAGTACATATGGTTCCCCTTTATCTTCTGTGGGAGAACGTCGATCTCGACCTTCTGTTGGTATGAAAATCAATCTTTTAATACATGTATAAATTGTATTTTTGTGTGTATGCAGTTTGTACATGTTTACACATAACTTTGTTTGTATTTGAAGCAGAGAGGGAGGAAGATCGAGCAAGGGAGACATACATGGGTGCAGAGCAAGGTCCCCAAGAGGCTCGTCATTCTACACAGGGTGACGAAGGTCGAGCCAGTACGCAATTTGTTGAACTAGCTGAGGGTTGTACACCCATAACAACTTATCCATTTGATTTATCTGCGGAGCTTCCATGGGAAAGTGGTCTTGCAAAAACGACCCTTGAAAATTGTAAATCTCACTATGACAGGCTGCAACGTGATCTTTCTTGTTTGGATCTCCTTCTAGAGAACAAACAAAGTATAGAGATGGTTTTGGGATCATTACAAAAATTCATTAAGGTATATGAGGATCTTGGACCAACAACAGATGGTTTTGTTGACTTGATGTGGAGAAGAAGGGCCCAAGTGATGGGTCCAAATAAGTGGGCTGTTGTGAAGGAGAGAGTGACCAAAAAATAGGCCATGGGAATGTTTAACTTCAAAGAGTGCCTAAAGCGAAAAGCATTGAAAGTGCAATATTTCAAGCACATTTAATCTTGCACATCATTTATATGATCAGTTCCTTGCAGCCTATGGTCGGTTGCCATGGAATGATGAGGTTTCTGATTATTTTACCAGATTTTTTTATGCCGAGTTTTTTTTAAATATGAAGCCAGACTATACTGATATTCATTCCGACTTTTACGGAGTTGGAAAGGGGCGAATATAAGATAGAAAAGATGCTCTTAGATATCCCACTACTCTTCGACCTCCACCTCAGATATCTCGCCCACCTAGGCTTGTGACTTACAACTCGGAGATGGAGCCCACATCAGAACTTGGGACAATTGCAAGGCATTCTTTTGCTGAAGGTTTAACTTTGACATTAGTAGGAGTTAATGTGGGATTGAGTCGAGAGAGGGCTTGAGCCACTATTCGGCAAAAATTTGTTTACAAAACGAACAATGAATTAGATGGAATGAGCATTGAAGATCTCAAGGCTTATGCTAAGGTTTTTCATGATATAGCTTCAGATGTCTTGTCCAATGACATATCGAGTTTCTGAGAGGTTGGTGTACTTTCAATCTATTTACTTTATTATTCATTTTGAATTGAACTTTTTGTTACATTATATCTATGTTGATATTATGCCTATTTAGATGTATAGTAATAAATACATTACGCAAATGCTTATTGGTTGCAATTTTCTAGAATGTTGAATGAACATAATTTTCGAGTCTCCGCTAGTGAAAATGTAGAAAATGTAGAAGAGCATCTTGGAGAGGTATATTTATTATTTACATATTTATATTTATGTTTGAAAGATATTTTATCCTTTTTTAATTTTTTTTTAATTTAGCTATGTATCTTATTGTTAATTTGACTTATCCATGTAGGTTACTTTAGATTCAAACTTTTTAGATAATTTTACATCTCTTGTGAGCTAATGATTTTAATATTTTTGTTTCGGTTTTAAGTTAATTACTTAATTTTAGTTTTTTTTGCTTGCACTATGTTTTATTTATTAACAAAATTTAAATTTTAGGGAAGAGAACATATGAAAATTGGCGGTGAAGATATAGGTTCCTTGATGGATGTGGATATTGGCACCGAGGTAATTTTGTTTATAATTGAACTATTATCTGATATATAAGTTTAATATTTTAATTTTTTGAATTTATTTTAAAATAGTTTAAATAATTTATGAGATTCATAAATTGCTTTTATACATGTTGCAGCTTGGGTCTCTTTGATCTCTTTGAGGCAAATGGAAGACTCCAGTGGAGAGGTTTCTTCGATCTATTCGAGGCAAAGTGAAGACTCCATTTGAGAATAATGGTGGATTTGCATTTAAAGAATTTGAGGTAATTTTGTTAATAATTGAATTGTTCTTTGATATAAGTTTAATATTTTAATATTTGAATTTAGTTTAAAATTGTTTAAATAATTTATGATATTCATAATTTGTTTTTATACATGTTGCAGGTTGGGTCGAGTCCAAGGGAAGACCCTAGTGGAGGATAGTGGTGGACTTCCATTTAGAGAATGATTTATATTGCTATTATTTTGTTGATATATATATTGTAGTTTTGGACATCGATGAACTTTATTTTTGGATTATACATATGTACATTGAACTCACATGTTCATGAATGTTTTTTTTGGATTATATACATGTACATTGAACTTACATATTCTGTGTGGTAAATGTTTAGAATGTATGTATTATTAAATTTATGTATGTATGTAGATGTAAAAATTTTTCAGTGTTGAGATGTAAATAATGATAGGAATGTTAGGAATGTTATGGATGAATGTTAGAAAGTTTTGATAGGAATGTTAAGAATGAATGTTAGGAATGTTAAGAATGAATGTTATGTTCATGTTAAGAATGAATGTTAGGAAGTTTTGATAGGAGTGTTATGAATGTTAAGAATGAATGTTAGGACGTTTTGATAGGTGCAATCTAATGTTATGAATGTTAAGAATGAATGTTAGAAATGTTAAGAATGGATGTTAAGAATTTAGGAAGTTTTGATAGGAATGTTAGGAAAGTAAGTAAGAATGTTAGGAAGTTTTGATAGGAATGTAAGGAATGTTAAGAATGAATGTTAGGTTCAAGTTAAGAATGAATGTTAGGAAGTTTTGATAGGAATGTAATGAATGTTAGGTTCAAGTTAAGAATGAATGTTAGGTTCAAGTTAAGAATGAATGTTAGGAAGTTTTGATAGGAATGTTAAGAATGAATGTTAGGTAGTTTTGATAGGTGCAATATAATGTTAGGGTTTAAATAGAATTTATGAAGTTTTGATAGGAATGTTAGGTTCACGTTAAGAATGAATGTTAGGTTCAAGTTAAGAATGAATGTTAGGTAGTTTTTATAGGTGCAATCTAATGTTGGGAATGTTTGTAATGTTAAGAATGAATGCTATGAATGTTAAGAATGAATGTTAGGTTCAAGTTAAGAATGAATGTTAGGAAGTTTTGATAGGTACAATATAATATTAGGAATGTTTGGAATGTTAAGAATGAATGTTAGGAATGTTAAGAATGGATGTTAAGAATGAATGTTAGGAAGTTTTGATAGGGATGTTAAGAATGAATGTTAGAAAGTTTTGATAGGAATATAATGAATGTTAAGAATGAATGTTAGGTTCAAGTTAAGAATGAATGTTAGGTTCAAGTTAAGAATGAATGTTAGGAAGTTTTGATAGGTGCAATTTTATGTTAGGAATGTTTGAAATGTTAAGAATGGATGTTAAGAATGAATGCTAGGAAGTTTTGATAGGATATGAAGTTTTGATAGGAATGTTAGGAATATTAAGAATAAATGTTAGGAAGTTTTGATAGGAATGTTATGAATGTTAAGAATGAATGTTAAGTTCAAGTTTTGATAGGAATGTTAGGAAGTTTTGATAGAAATGTTAGGAATGTTAAGAATGAATGTTAGGAAGTTTTGATAGGTACAATATAATGTTAGAAATGTTAAGAATGAATGTTTGTTTGATATATAGAATCTTGGTTTCAAAATAAAACTTGAATTTCATAGAAATAATAAATTGAAATTTGTATAAATGATTCATATTTTCAAATTTTAACTAATGATTCCTATTTTCAATGTTCAGGTACATTTTGTTAATTGGTGAACTATAGATGCTGTTGAAATCATGGCAAATGAAGATTTAACGATTTTTTGTTTTTTAATCATAAGCAAAGATTACATGATTGTGAAGCTTATGCTAAATTAGAGCAATGATTTTAGATAACAATTTGATGAATTTTCATCGATTTGTTGTAAATAATCATTGATCTGATTTAGCGTAAGCTTCACAATCCTGGAATCCTTGCTTGTGATTAAAAATCAAATGATTGTTATCTCCATTTTCCATGATTTCAGTTATGTGAACTTACACAAGTGATATTCTAAAAAAACTCATGGATCATATTTATATGGATTGTTCAGGCCACCAAAAAACTAGTAATGGATCAACCCATCTAATGGATCAAGAATAATAATTTCCCATTTATTAAGTACATTAGAAAAGCATGAAATGGATCAGATGAATACAAAATCTAGTAGGTTTCTCGGTGATTCCTCACTTACATCATTCGATCAAAAGTAAATATTCGGGGTGGAGTGTGGGGACAACCACATCTGTTATCTCATCCCTTAAGTGGTCTAATAGACATATGACCCGAATAAAGTACTTTACACATAATTTAAGACGAAATTACACATTAAAGTTTTCATTACCAAATAATTTTCGAATTCATTTCAACATACTAAAATACAATCAATTAAACTCTTATTCTAGTTCCCATTCAAGATCATAGTCATAGTTCAAAGAAAAAAATATATTGTACACAACATTTGACATGGACGAAAACATCAATCGATTCATTTTCGATATAGTTAAAAACATCGCAATGGAATGATGTCTTCAATTATCCGTTCATGGTCATATTTAGACAGTTTCCTAGTTTTTAATTGTTTTTTCGATGGAACTTGTACCAATTTTATTTGAGATGCACATACTAAATGACTATATTGACAACATATAACATCAGGTTCATAATCCTGAAAGTAGATATAATTTTCAGTCATATGGGTTTGCTGAAAAAATAGTCTTTTAAAATTGATGGATCTTCTCTCGTATGTATATCCATTGTCATTGTAGTCCTCCAATAACTCCATCTTTCCTTTAGTGCATCGCATCAAATAATACTTCACATTTTTGTTGTTGTTTAAAGGTGCAATCACAATGAAAGCATCCCCTGTGCAAATTACAATTGGCGTTAGGGTTTTTAATCAATTAAATTGATTATGCACATAAGGTGATGGACAAGAATGAACAATCGACAAAAAAGTTGTAAGATCATTACCTTTTCTAACAAGATCTAAAATTCTGTCGCCATCATATGATATTGCTATTTCTTCTGATTCTAATTCTTCTACGCTTGCTAGTGGCATTTTCCCCTTAGGATTAATATCTATGTGTTTCCAATGCTTTACATAGTTGTTCGTTATGTTTTCACAAACTTCTGTAGATTCAACATTTTCAGTGCAAATATGACAAATGCATGATTGCTTTCTACTGTCAAATGCAAACACGTTTTGGAAGGATTTTGTTTGAATATAGTGAAAATATATAGTCCCATGTATGGTGCTAGCGTCGTATGGTATTGATCTATTTATATGTTGGACCCCAACAAGACAAAAAAACCTACACAATAAATGATAAATCACAAATGCCAACTTTTGATGTTAGTGTACATATACTTAAATGTTAGTGTACATTTTTTTAAATTGACAATTAATATAAATTAAAGAAATCGTGTACATACCTGCGCACATCTTTTGATTGTTGATTATAATCATGGCTTAGATGTAATTTACACCATTGGACAACCTCTGCAGCTGAATGAAATCGTGCAGAAGAATGGTTCATTTTCCATCTTCGAAGTACTCTTTTTACGCATGCTCCTGCACCATCATTTTCACCTTTTCCATGTCCAGTTTCAAAGAAATTCCAGCAATGTTTAATGTTCAATACTTTATGAAGTCGACATAACCAATAAAATGACCGTGAAAATTTAAATTGTCCCGCACATCCATCCAACCATATCCAATGTTCATTGAATTTAACTTCACGTGTTTTTAGTGAATCGTAGAAAATATTTTCAATACAATGCTGAACAAAATGTGTATCGTGTGTATGATCATCACTGATATAAAAGTGATATTCTTTAATCACATATCGATTGTCACATGTGTTTTTAATGCCATCAACATCCTGTTGCGAATGCCTATATAGAACATGGACAAATATCGAAACTTGGTCAGAATGATAGTATTCACTTTGTATCTCTTTTTGTGCGGTAAATGTGTAGTTTTCTGCAAAATCAACCACTGACAAAATTGTTCCTGGTGGAAAAATTTCATGAGACTTTTTGAATTGAAGGTCTTGACATCGTGCTCTATTTGAATGCTTGGTGTATTTATACATTTCACTTTCAAATTTCTTGAGAAAATCTGTCACACATATTTTATCTTCTCGCAAATCAATTCTTTTGGAATGTGCATCATTAGAACTTGTAGCATAATTGTTGTATTCATATCTTCTCCAATCAACGGTTACATTTGATAGCGACTGATCATTATCAATAGGATATTTATTGTGGAATAAAACCATATTTCCACAATGATGACAATGTTTTCCATTGACACATTTCTTATTATAAAATACTTCATCGTGATCTCTCTCACATAGAGTTTGAGATATGAATTCACGTATTGTGGGCGGAGGTGGTGAATTTGTCCAAAACATTTTACCAAATTCAAGAAACGTGTCATAATATAATTGAAATTACACATGATAATGGCAACAACATGTGTCACCTATAGTAATAGGTCTAACATACCATGGTTTTTGTTGGACAAATGTAGTGATTGACACATTAATTCCATGATGATATTCCTTGAATTTATTGAACACTTGTGCTTATGTCATTAAAAAACTTGGTAAACAACTTAAGAATCTTAGTATTTTTGGCTTCTCTTCGGTGAGGTAGGGTACATACCTTAGTAATGATAGAAACTTGGTACATATAAGTCATGCATTTACATCTGGCCCAATCTTAATTCATAAAATTCTTTTGATTTCCCTTCATAATAATATTTTGAATGATATTCTTTTTTAAATTATTTCTTAAACCATTTCCAGCTTACTTTTCATTCGTTAATACCTTTGGCCTTATTTAAATCTTTCCACCGGATTTCAGCTTTTCCAACTAGATTAAATATGGCCATTTTTGCTTTCATTGATTTAGAGTTGTTAATCATTGTAAAATAATTTTTCATTCCCGATACAAAGCCTTCACTTCCTCTCCATTTTTGAATTCACCGTCAAAGATGGGAGGCTTAATTTTCTCAAATTCACCATTTATTTCATCCTTATACTTTTTCTTCTTCCCTCCTTTCCATTCATTGCTACACCTGGAATCATATGACTCATTATCAACAGAACTATCATTAGAGGAAAAAGGTTTAGAAGAGGAATCGATTCTTTTACGTTTCTTTTTATTATATGCTTGACACGTATCCTTAGATATCTCAATTAATTTAAATAAAAGAGCTGCATTCAAATCTTCTTGAGTTCTCATTATTCGTTCATGCTCAATTTTAAAGGTTTGGAGTTCTGCCTGTAAATTCCTTACCATTTGTAAAATTTCATCTTGACTATTGTTATTATTATGATGTTGTTTTTCCTCGTTCATTTCTACTCAGATAGGTGGGGTAGGGGGTCGTCCTTCAACCATTTTCCTACAGTTTTAATAAAACAACTTTCTTTTATACAAATAAGAAGAAACAAAAATAACAAACATAGTCAGTCTTCTCATACTATAAATGGAATCCATGAGGTCGAGTGTTGTTACCTTTGCTCTAATACCACATTACAACAACCCCAACATAGTAAATTTTGGAAAATGTAAAAACTTTTACAATACTTGAAGGAGCCAGGTATTATGTGAATTTATAACTCAATGCCTAGTTCCAAATTCTCCCTAATGTCAGTAAAGAATATATAAATGACAATATTTTTCAAGAGTAGTATAATTCATTTCTAGTTACACAAGCAAGAATAACTATATAAATTATTCAATACCTAACTACCCCAATTAAATTTCAACAATGTTCATTATGTATAACTTTCCATCTCACAAGTTATATAAGTACAAAGGTATACCAAATATATAAAGTGTCATCTACTAATGCATATATTAATCCCTTTCAATAAATGTACAAAATAATTCAATTGCAAATTCTAATATATATATATAATCATAAATTTGAACCATTCCTCTATTCTCATAATCCAATCCATGTACATATATGTATTAACCCATTTATCTTTTCTCATAATACAATTCATATATATATATATATATATATGTTAAACCATCTCTCTCTTTCTCTCTCTCTCTCTCTCTATATATATATGTTAAACCATTTATTTTTTTTTTCTCATAAATCAAGTTATACAACTTAATGAGAACTTTATACTCAAAATGAGAACTCTAGCCATAAAAACTCATATTTTTTGCATAAAAAACATAAAAAAAACCCTGAACAAAAAGGTGGTGCTACCGGTAGCACCACTTTTTTTTTTTGGTAAAAAATATAGACATGGACCAAAACAATCCTTCTTATTGTTTACAAAAATCTTAAAATCAAGCCCCGAATTGAAAACTAATGCGACCGAGAGTATACGTTTTGAAAAAATGGCATTATTATATTATTGTATCATAATTTAAAATTATATTTATTAAATCTCTTTGATATTTTTGCACCAAAACACCAAAAAAAACTCCAAATCTCACTCTCCCCCCTCCCCCTCCCAGTCTCTCCCATCCCATACCCACTCTCCCCCCCCCTCTCCCCCCTCCCCGTTTCCACCATGCGCGTCGCGCCCAATAGGAACCTCTTGCTGCCTCGCACGATTCTCAGAATTGCACTGCTACTAAGGGGCGACACTTGGGTGGAGGAAGGAGCAATGTCGCTCCTTCTTCCGCATAAGTGCCGCCCTTTAGTGGCGACACGATTCTAAGAATCGTAGCAGGCCGCAATGGAGGCCTATTGGGCGTGACACAGGGCCGGGAGGGGGAGGGGAGAGGGGGAAGGGGAGGGGGGAGAGGGGGAAGGAGAGGGGGGAGAGGTGGGGGAGTGGTTAAAGGAGCGGAGGGGGGATAAGTGGGAGGGGGATGAGGGAGGGGAGTGGAGGGGGAGCGCAAGTAGGGTGGAGGGTGACTAGGGAGTGGAGGGAAAGGGCGGGTAGGGTGGAGGGTGACAAGGGATGGGAGGGGGATGGCGGGTAGGGGCAAGTGAATTGGGGATGGGGAAGGGGGAGCATAGGGGGAGGAGGAGTGGTGGGGGGTTGGATGGGCTGGTTTTGTTTTTTTTTGGATTTTTATTTTAAAATTTTGTTATTAAATTTTTATTTTAATTTTAAAATTTTGCTTTTTGAATTTTTTATTTTATTTTATTTTAAAGTTTTGTTTTGTTTTTCAATTTTATTTTAAAATCGTTCAAAATTTTAGGTCTAGACATAAAAACACTGAAAAGACTTTAAAAAAAGTTTTAAATGTTTTTTTTTCAAAATTTCCCATAAAAATTATTTATTTAACATACAATTTTAAGGAAAAAAGTTCAAATATATATATATATATATATATATACATATATACATATATTTCAATCTAACTAGCTTCTAAAAGTTAAAAAAATGAAAATGTATATATTTTTTCAACATAAGTAGCTACTAAATATTATTTTTTTGTAAAATTTGAAAAAATGCATTTGTAAATAAAAGTTATAGTTTTTTTATGACTAAGATGTTTCAAAAATAGAAAAAAATGGCTCAAAATGAAAAATGGTGCTACTAGTATACATACTTTTTGAAATGAGGATAAAACCAACTACTAAAATAAACCTCCAAAAAATGAGAACAATGTCAGGTTCTCGTCAAGTTGTATAATATGTTATAATCCAATCCATATATATTACACCATTTATCTCTTCTCATAATCCAACCCTTATATATATATATATATATATATATATATATATATATATATTACATCATTTATCTCTTCTCATAATCCAACCCATGTTCTCGGCCCTGGTTGGTTTACATAGAATTTGTATAAAAAGTAAATTCTAATATATAAAATCTAACATCAACTACAAGCTATGCTCCAGATCCTAAGCCATTCGTTTGATAGGAGGTAGGTATAGTGGCGTTTGTTGATATAATTAAAATATATACAGTTTAACAGTAACTACTATATATATATATATATTCCAATATCCCGAGCCATTCTTTTGACAGGATGTAGGTAGAGTGGCATTGGTTAGAAGCCAGGGATTTCTAAAGGAACACAGAAGCAATAATTATGGGAAGCAACGAACAGATACAGCGAAAATAAAGGGATGGCGACCTGTCAATTAACATTGTCTGCACTCCTAAGTTTAACGCCAACACCAAGTTGGATCCTCCTGGATAGTGTCACAAAAGCCAGTTAACTGTTGTGATCGAATCTCCCGAGGAGTAGAGTTGTTAAGTATGGAAACATCTGGAGGCAATGGAATCAACCAGTTCAATCTAAAAGTAGAGAGTGGGAATGTAAGTTAAATCAACGCTTTATATCCATGAATTTAATTACCAGTTCAATCACAAGTAAAGCGTTACTATCTATCTTCCACACAACAATCGTTTTACAACCGCCAGTTAGATGTTGAGCGGTTACGCTGGCTGATGGTACCCTTAACGCTTAAATAAAATCTATTTGTTTGAGACCTGAGATTGGTTTGGATCATCTGATCTTAGAAGTGATTCCATTTCAATTGGTTTGGATCATCTGATTTTAGAAGTGATTCCATTTCAATCATATTCAGGATGGAGCATAAACAAAAAAATCTGCCAATTGTTTGATAAAAACAGTCGAAAATATAAATGAATATATCTCTCTATCTATATATATATATAGAATCATTACCGTACGAAAACAACACTCCACATGTCGTCCGATCTTAGAAACTGATAAGAAATGAAGTAGTAAATAAATATTGTACAGTTGTTCCAAGCCAAGCCTCTACTTCCCATCGAAGGTTAACCCAATAAAGGCCAATCGATAATCGAAATAAACCTTACAGTCATATCTATTTGGCATAGAACCGAGACAGTCCCTAAGAATTATGGTATATAAACAATATAAATCTAAGCTAGCAACCATTACATATCGTCGATACAAACAAGAAGAACGCTATTGAAAAATACGATTCAAAACTAAGACTCCTTGCTTGCATTCGATCTATATAAAAGCCATACCATAGTAAATTTTTCTTACAACTGTGATATATAAAAGCCATACTATAGTAATTTTTTCTTACAAGTGTGAGCTTTTATCATTGATTGTATTTTCGATATAAAAATACAACGCTACTGTAAAAGAAAGAATCCGAGCTAGCATTCACATAAATAAAAAAATCATGCTACAATAAATTTACCTTGTAAATCTAAGCTTTTACTTATATCTTCGATATAAGCAAAACAATGCTACTAAGCAAAACAATGCTACTGTACATTGGCTTAATGAATCCAAACTAACATGCATTGCAAAAATCATGAAAATTATGCCACTAATGGTTGATCTATAGTAAAACTTCTAACCAAAATTACTTTTTGCAGTTGATGAGATCATTAATTAAATATAGAATAAAACACTTACTTGAAAATAAAAGGAGAAAAACACTTGGATATTCCTAGTTCCTCCCAATCGTAGAAGAGGAAAGCCACATTACTTTTCCAACTTCACCCCCGAGCTGGAACACCACCATAGACAATTGAACTCAGCAATGTCTAAACGTAGACTCTTCCCAAGAGTTTGTAACACACCAAAAAGATGGATTTTCAAAATAAAGAGAGTACTCATCAACTTTCCCTCAACATAGCAACAATTTCTCTCTATACACCACACAACGTCTTGTGCCTCCTTAGTGCACTCATATATATATCTTTTGCCCAGTTCTTGTGCCATCTCAATCAAATATCAAGCTCATCTCTTGATCCCTATAATTGTGGATCTGGTCCGCTTGCTAAGATTTTGACTTGGATTTGATTGATATCAATTATCTTGCTTGTTGTCGACTTGTTCATTGTCTCATGATGGTGTCCCCTCTTTCAACTGGTGGCTCCAAGTGTATATCTTTATTAATAATAAAATAATATTTCTTGTAAAGTAATAAATATTATGTCGTCCATAAACAAAAAAGAATAATACAAAGTAAAAAGTAAATATGAGACTTAAACTAGAGACTTTAGAGCTTAGGATTAGGTGGTAAATATTATGTCGGCCATAAACAAAAAAGAATAATACAAAGTAAAAAGTAAATATTAGACTTAAACTAGAGACTTTACCTTTTACTTTTAATACAAAATAAAAAGTAAATATGAGATTTTAGAATGTTTATCCAATAACAAAATAATACAAAGTAAACAAAAAATAATAATACAAAGTAAAAAGTAATAAATATTATGTCGGCCATAAACAAAAAAAATAATGCAAAGTAAAAAGTAAATATGAGACTTAAACTAGAGACTTTAGAGCTTAGGATTAGGTGGCTCAGGTATTGCACTCAAGGAGCTATTCAAGGAGCTATTCAAGGAGAGGTTTGCACCTCAGGAGATTTGATCCCTCTCGGGAGATTTGATAGAGCCTAGGATTTGGATCTAAGCTGGTTCATAATATTCACCCACACGAGTGTGAGTATTTTTCCTCCTATAGTTTTATAACTCTTTTACAAAATAATTATTTGGAGAATATTTCTCAAAATAAAAACATTTAATCAAATAATTCAAAAGTCTTGGGGGTATTACATTCCTTAATCCACTATGTTGATTCCACCATATTGGGATCATGGTTTCATCTTGATTGTTTAGACGTATTTCGATTCCTATATTGGGTTGAAAATTTATTTTATTTATGCCTTAAGATCCTGATCATACTTGATATTCATTTTGCTTGGTTAGATCCAACCTCAGATCCACAACTTTAGGATTAGCACCGCGAGAAAGTTTGCTTGTTTAATTTTGTTTCCCGACATTTGTTTATCGATATCATCGATCTGGTGTTTCAGAACCAATGTACGCCATCAATCATATTCTAATTCACTTATGGGCCTATCATTGCAGAACGACATTGTCGAGATAATAATTTGGTTTATTTCAATCCTCCCAAATGTCCTAATCCCTTTATTTTCCCAAGAGATCAAAACTCAGAAGTCGGGAGGTCAATATTTGTCTTTTCCATGCCAACGTTCCGGCACCGAAGTCTCCCTTCTCCTAGATCCAAAATTTGAAAGGATGTTCATTATCATGGTTTTCCTACAATGTGCCAATCCTGACATAACAGTGCCAACATGTCGATCCCTACATGATAACGTTGATGTTTGCGATTCCGTCAAACCTCAGGAGTCAGAAGGTTGTTTTTATTTATAATCGTCTCCCAACGTTCCAACACCAATATTGGCATGACCAGTATTGCGAACCTAGAACCTTTTTATATTTTTCTAATTGATGTTTCGAGTCTTCATTTTTTTAATTGATTTGATGAGATCTATTTGAGTATTTCTTGACTCTTTGGTAGGATATATCGATACATGATTATTATAGACATTTCACCCATATGCATGATGTTTCGATGATCGATTAGTTGCATAATTTAGCTGATTCTTCTTCTGCATCTTTGGCATTATTTAGATGATCCTTTCTTTGCTTGTTTGGGTGAAGTGTGACTGTTCATTTGAATGTTAAGTTTATTATCCCACATGTATTGGGAAAAATAAATTTTAAGTATTTATATTGTATTTGTTTCACATAGTTTTTGTAGAAAAAGATGGGGAAGACATAGATCATAAAGGCCACATTAAATATTTTGCCAAAAGAATAAAACCAAAATTAATAAATAAAAGAAATAAAAAATCAAAAGAGATGTGAAGACAAATAAATACAATTTTTTCTTTTTTTCACAACAATAAATAAACATTTTTAATTTGCAAAATAAAATCAAAGATATTTTATATTTTCCAATCAATTTAAGCTTTTAAAAGGAAAATATCATTCATAATCAAATGCTTTTACGTTTCAGTAAATATTTAAATTTTAATCTCAACAATTCCTAAGAATCATGGAAATGTTCGGGTACACAGGGTACTACCAAAGGACCGAACACCAAGAGCAATCACTTCACACAAACAGATCACAGATCAACACACCGATGTTTTGACGTGGTTTAAACCCTCTTGAGGGAAACACTCCACGGCCCCGGCCAAATAGCTTCTACGGGACAATTTATTATGCAAAGAAAGAAAGTTACAAATGAGCTTCTCATAATCGATCAACTAAACAATGACCCTCCATGCTCTTTAAATAGAGACCATGGACCACCCGGCCAGGAGGTTGTTCCATGTAAATTTCCTCCTGTAAATCACCATGTAAGAAGGCAGACTTGACATCCATTTGATGGACTTCCCAGTTGTGTAAGGCTGCAAGGAAAAGAACAAGGCGGATGGAGTTCATTTTGGCGACGGGAGCAAAGGTTTCATTGTAGTCAATCCCTTCAACTTGGGAGAAACCTTTGGCAACTAACCTTGCCTTAAGTCTTTCAACACTTCCATCTGATGCATACTTAGTTCTGTAGACCCATTTACATCTGACAAGTTTTCTTCCTTTTGGAAGAGGTACAAGATCCCAAGTATCGTTCGCCATTAAGGAACGATATTCTTCATCCATGGCTGCATCCCAATTTGGATTCCCTGAAGCTTCTGCAAAGGTTTCTGGATCATGATTCTCGGAAACTTGAGCCAAAAGAGAAGAGGCTCGCTGAAATTGAGAACGTGTTCGACATTGATCTCTAGGATCACCGGCAAGATCACCAGCTGCTTCACATGTTGAACGGACCCATCGAGGAAGCACTTGTGCTGGTGCAACTGGAGGAACATGAGCAGGCGGAGGTGGATTTTCATCCTCACTGTCATCATTAGAAACTGGAGTTGGAAACCTGTCAAGGAAGTTGGAAGAAGAAGAAGAAGGCACAAACGCCGAATCAGGCTCGCAGGCCAAAGATGGCACACTCGCCAAGTTAGGCTCACAGGCCAAGATATTTTCATCAAATTTAACATCTCTTCTAATGATTATAGCATGAGAATGTGGTTGAAGAAGTCTATAACCTTTTACATCTTCAGAATATCCAACAAATATGCACTTTTCACTTTTAGGCTGTAATGCTTTCCGTTTTTCATCCGGAATGTGAGCCCATGCTTCACTACCAAACACACGGAAGTGACTTACATCAGGTTTAATTTTACTCCATGCTTCTTCTGGTGTTATACCTTGTAATGCTTTTGTGGGGGTGCGATTAACTATGTAATTTGCACAATTTATGGCTTCAGCCCAAAATTGAAGACTTAGTCTCTTAGATTGGATCATACAATTAGCCATTTCTTTTAAAGTGCGGTTCTTCCGCTCAGCTACACCATTTTGTTGTGGTGTATATGGAACAGTGTGCTATTGTTGGATGCCTTGTTCAGTGCAGAAAGTAGTGAACTGTTTGTTAACATATTCTCCTCCATTGTCAGATCTTAACTTAATAATTTGATGACCAGATTGTTTTTCAACAAGGGCCTTGTAGGCCAAGAACATGTTAAATACTTCGCTCTTAAGTTTTAGAAAATAAACCCAAGTGCGTCTGGTGTAATCATCAATGAAAGTTAAGAAATACTTGAAACCATAAAAGGAAGCAGATGGAAGAGGACCACACAAGTCACTATGCACAAGCTCCAAGGGAACTGAAGCGTGCCAAGAGGCACGTTTGTCAAAACTGTCCCGATGATGTTTTCTGAGTACACAACCGGAACAAACACCATCTCTGCAACATACCATCGGAAGACCTGTCACCATATTTTATTTACATAGTTGTTGCAATGAGCGATAATTTAAGTGACCAAATCGCTCATGCCAAAGTTTGCTCAAGTTATCACTATGAGCAACAAAAATTGAAGGGAAAGGTGATGACCCAAAGTTGTTAAACTTGTACAACCTGGTAATATCATCAACAATTCCAGTAGCTAAGACCTGTTGAGGATCTTTAAAATTCTTGATTACAACTTGGTGAGGTGTAAAGGTCACAGTTTTACCTTCACCAGAATGAGTGATCTGATAGACTGATAACAAATTGCAGGAAATTCTTGGAACACATAGTACATCACTAAAATGACCATTATCTACTAGAACTGTTCCAGCTCCTACAACACTTAGAGATCTATCATCACCAACAAATATTTGTTTGGTGTTACATTCATGCATAGTAGAAAAGATGGCTTGATCCTTAGCCATATGATAAGATGCTCCAGAATCAATGAGCCATTCATTTGAAGTAGAAGAAGAAGATGCATTATAAGAATAACCAGAAGCACAAAGTGCATGTCCATGAGAGGTAGATTCTGAAGGCGAATCTAGGCTGATGTGGTGCTTCTTCATTGCTGCTTCTAAGGCTGCCATCTTCATGAAACACTTAGATTCATCATTATTATCTTTCCCGCAATAGTTGCAATGACGCTCAGTCTTCTTGCCTTTTGGCTTGGATCCTTTGTCATTTTTTAAAGAAGGAGCTGACTGAGAGGGTTTGGGACCCTTGTTTGACTTATTATTGCGAAAATTTTGTTTCTTGGGAGGCTTGGACTTTTCTTTCTGTTGGGACAATAAGGCTTTCCCAGATGTATCTGCATTGTTGATTATTCCAAGATGAATGAGTTTATCTTGTTCTCTAATCAGGGAATCACAAAAGGATTCAAGACTAGGCTCTTGATAGCTAGCTGCATTCAAGGATGCTTTCATGGAGTAAAATGTAGATACAAAAATAGAATATGCAGGTCCAAGTTTGGAAAGAATATGATAAATGCATTGTTTGTCTTCCCTCTCAATCTTACATTCTGCACATAAAAGCTTGAGAGTTTTGTACTTAGATAAATAATCTTGAATGCATGAAAAGTCACTTGGATTTAAAGAAATCAACTCATTCTCGAGTTGGTGACCTCGAATTTCATTGTGTTTACCAAACATAGTTTCCAAATTGTCCCAAGCAGTATTAGGTTCATCAATTCCAGATATGTGGAATAGCAAATCAGTAGAGATTGACATCCCAATCAATCCACGAGCTTCATCACATCTATTTGCCCATTTTATTTTCTTATCATCATCAGTGGGTTCTTTTTCTTTCCCTGTGGTAATTCTGAAAAGTCCCCTACTTCGTAGAACATCCTCCATATGAGATTTCCATGAGAAATAGTTGGAACTATTAAGTAGAATATCACAATGGGCGGCCATATTTGTAAAGTAATGGCTTCAGATCTGATGAAATACGCGTTTCTGGAGCAACCGGGAACCGTTTTCGATCAAACGAAAACTATTTCCCAATGGAAACGACGCTCCGGACGCAATGGAACACCTCCCATAGCCCAGAAATGCACAGAAATACCAGAACTAGAAACCCTTTCGAGTTTCGGCAACAACAGTTCAAGATCTAGATCATAACCGGAAGCGGCACTTCATAAAAGCTCTGATACCATGTTCGGGTACACAGGGTACTACCAAAGGACCGAACACCAAGAGCAACCACTTCACACAAACAGATCACAGATCAACACACCGATGTTTTGACGTGGTTTAAACCCTCTTGAGGGAAACACTCCACGGCCCCGGCCAAATAGCTTCTACGGGACAATTTATTATGCAAAGAAAGAAAGTTACAAATGAGCTTCTCATAATCGATCAAATAAAAAATGACCCTCCATGCTCTTTAAATAGAGACCATGGACCAATCGGGTGTTAAGCCACGGATCAAGGTTAGGTTTGATCTAAGAGAAGTTGAGCCATCGGATCACTCTATGTCGGAAACATATCGTGACCATCGGATTAAGTATTTACAAATGCATACTAATGCATACTAAAGAAACACACTATCCTTAACGAATATATTACACAAGTTGATCTTAACTAACTCCTAAGTGTCTAAATATCCTAACAGGAAACTCACAATCACATTAAAGTTAAAGAGTTTAAAATCTAAATGAGCTAAATTATATTAGTTTTTTTGTTAAAAATGTTGGTTTCATAAAATTACATTGTGAGTTTGTCATATAGGTTTAATAAAAAATACGTTTTCAATTTTACAAAGTAATTTAATCAAAACCAAAGTATGATCATAAATATTAAAAATGACTCGAATAAGATTAAATTAAGAATAAAAAAGATTAAGCTAATCTAAGCAAACAAACTTTAAAGGAATATTATTATTTACAAAATATCATGATTCTAGACATGCAAAAGAAAAAATAAGACTCAATCAAACTCAAATATCAAACTAATGCAATATGCAAATCAAATAATCAATCAAAATCCTGAAAATGTAGGTAATAACCATCTATCATCTTAAATAATCAGCTTATGTAATGAAAACCAAAGCTAGATGAGGGATGTTAAGAGTAACATGATAGCCATCCCAAAGCATAAAACTAACTCAAGCGAGTCCTCAAGAGCAAATACAAGCTAGATTAAAGAATCAAAGAATGGAAATAATCCAAATAATGCCAAAGATGTAGAAGAATGATCAACTAAATTATGCAACTAATCGATCATCGAAACATCATGCATATGGGTGAAATGTCTATAATAATCATGTATGTGATTGTTATACATGATCACAGTTTCTGTAAGTCTTCTACATCTCTCTGGTGGTCATATCGGCTGCTTCTTGTGATATTGAGCTTCCATACTCAAGCTACCTTGATATGCTTGTGTTCCTTGGCCAATATCACATATTTTGTCTTTCTATTTCATGCAGGTGTATTTGGGGCTTCTATAGTGGATCGTATGTTCTACAAAGGATTTGGTGGCCATAGACCATCTTCTCTCTCCTCTCTATATTCTCTATGTTTATATCATTGCTGCTCTTAGCAGCCATTCTGATGTACATGGTCCATACTACTGATATCACTAAAATAAATCTCCCTTTGTTCATATTGTGTCTCTCTCTTTTTCCTAATGTCTCCAATGTGCATATATTTTGACATATTTATGGAATTAAACCAATTGACTGACTAATTCGAATCTATTTTTCAATATGAAGTTATATATGGTTAACCAACACGTTTTTGGTCCTTCCCATACTCTCCTTGAATAATTCAGTAAAGGTCGTACTCCATTTGGAAGCCTTTGGAAACTAGCTTTCTCACTAAGCCAAAATTGCCAAGTCTTCAATATTGCTTCCCAAACTTGCTTCCATTCATTCCTATGATTTTTAGTGTCACCCCATTGAACATTATGAGTAGATTAGCTTCCACAAAAGTCCTGGGTTCGGCACCTTGCGTCCATTGGTCTAACCAATGGTGGCTTCCTAGGCGTGATGCACTCCTGAATGTGCCAATGGTCAATGTGCTAGACAATCTACCACTCACCAATGCCACACATGAAAAAGTACTGTAACTTGAATCTTTTCATATTTTTGTAGAACACCTACAACCATATACTGTAAAAATTATTTCCTACCTTCATAAAACCCTACCATTCATTTCCATCTTTCTCAGCCTTGCTTTTTCCCTAGCGAAATTCGACTAGCTTCCACTGTTTTGGCCATAACTTCTCCATAGGTCCAAATCTATTATGGAATTTGATGCAGAAACCTGAGACTCTTTAGAATCCATCCCAAGTGGTTTTATAGACAATTGGAACTCTTAAGTACCATTTTGGGTCGTTTGTAAATCATCTTCCTCTGATGTCTCAATCTCCCAAACTCACTTCAAACCTTCCCAAAGTTTCTGAAGTTTGTACAAACATGCATAAGTATGCATAAACCTATAAAACTTGCAAAACAGAGATCAATAACCATTCCAAGTGTGCCCTAAGCTTCATTCACCCTTGAACCTGACCCTCTTTGGCCTAGTTTTGAGTCTTTGGAGCTAGTGTGCCAAATATCTGATTTCTGGTACATTACAGTTTAGGGTAGTTGTTGTTTAAGGGTTTATGTTTGTCAATGGTATAAGGATTTGATTGTGGGTTTATTTTTGGTTATCACCGTTTGAATGTTTTCGTTGTTGGTTTGAGGTTAAATTTGGTTCTCACCAAGTTGAAGTTTTGGTTTTGGTTTAAGGTTTTAGAACTTGTGGTTGTAAGTCTTTCAACATTTAAATAAACTAATTCTAATTAATTTTTTAGGTTTTTGGTTTTTCACATTTGAAATTCGCAAAATCTATATAACATGAAACCGTTTATTGAAATTTTAAATAGAAACTATTTCTTTTAAATTAAATCTAAATTACAAAAATATATATAATGAAAATGATGAATTTTACAAATTTTCATTAAAAATACTAAAAAATAAAAAGAATTCCAATTGATGCATAGGATTGATTTTTTGGGGTTTTGAGTTGCCTAACTCTCGGTGTGAAGGCCATGCTAGCATTAGGTGGTGGTTGGTGGCACGGTGGGGTGGTGGAAATTTGTAGCACATCGAGCTTCAATCCAATCCTTGATCAAATTTAATCCAACAATTGCTGTAAAATAAGCCACAATCGATTTATTTATTTATTTTTATAACTATTACAAGTGCTTGATCGAGCTTTAATTCTAAATTCCAAAAGTGCAAAATAACCTGCGACCTTTTGTTTTAAATTTTTTATCATAAACGAGCTCCATCAAGCGCTTTAAAATAGCTTAATTGAGCGCTTTATTAAGCTCTATATTGAGCTTTCGAAATCTCGATCGAGGGGTTAATGAAAGCTTGATCAAGCTTTGTTTTTACCATACTCGTGCCCTCCGCTTGCCAATTTTTTTTACCCATATTGATGGGAACAACCGTTGTATGAAGTCATTTAGTGTTTTAATAAGTGTGATACATGTATATGTGAAGGTAGTGTGAATATGAATGTGTTTGCAGTTAAAGTGGTGTATTAATAGGTATGATCTATGAGGGAAGTTGGTGTGAATTCGATTAGAATGACTAGTCAACTTGTGTCCAAGGGGTTGTTTCTCATCCTAAAATGTTTTCTCACTAATATTTCATATTTCGTCCTCTAATGTTTTTAGGGGTTTTAAGAGTTGTGTTATGTCACTATACTAAGGGTAAAAAGAAAAAAGGAGTATTAAAAATGTCAAGGAGAAAATGGATACCTAGGATATCTAATGAAAATAAAGGTTTCTTAATTGGAAAGGTGTAATCAGATGAGGTTTGACAAAAATAATTCTAGAGACATTCCTTAATATCTAGTGAAATTAGAGATATTTTTAATATCCTATACCATACGTTCACATAGTAAACCCCTGAATGATTAATCCTTCCATCAAATCTATTCCAACTAAAATCTTAACAATGAGCTTCCTGAAAATGTCCCAACGTGTTCCCTATCACTTTGAATATTTGGAGACATTCCTTAGTATCTAGTAAAATTAGGGATATTTTTTAATATCCTATGCTATACGTTCACATAGTAAACCCCCAAATGATTAACCTTTTTATCAAATCTATTCCAACTAAAATCTTAACAATGAACCCCTATAGACCAACGTGTTCCATATTACTTTGAAGATTTAAAGACATTCATTAGTATCTAGTGAAATGGAATTAAAGATATTTTTAATATCATATACTATACGTTCACATAGTAAACTATTCCAACTAAAATCTTAAGCCTCCTAAACGTGTTCCTATAGCTTTGAAGATTTCCAACAACCATAAATCCATAAGGAAGACCACGGTGTTTTACTATATTAGCATGGAGTCCACCTTCTCGCCCCTTGCATCGAATAAGGGTGTCGAACGTTTAGGAACAATGATGTAAAACCCCATAGCCAACAATACTAAATGATTTTTCCAAATTGTCCACAACGAAAACAAAATCCTATCCAACCTCTCTCTAAGAGAACAAAGTTGGGGAATATACAATGATGACTTGCCATTCACTCCAACTACTCTCACATGGCCTTCTCACACGTTTATTAAAAAAAAGAGAGTCCTGCGTAATAGGGATACAGACCTTGTTCATGTATATATATCCTCAATCTTGAATATTTATACAACATAGTTGAAAATTACAAACATTTTCATCACCCACATTATTATTATCGTTGATTTACGTGTAAAATTTACAATTAAACCGTGGCAGAAGTCGGGGACGCTCTAAGTCATTGTACTTATCCAATAATTTAAACCTTGGCATTAGTCTACGGATTTATCAGTGCATGCATTTTCCCCAAGATTTTCAAATATTAATCATGACATAAACAATTTCTTTTTACGAAGTCAAGTGTTGTCAAAGTTTTTCTTGGGGGGATATACAATTCCATGCTTATCCAATATTTTATACCCATTGTTTCGATAAGAGTTGTTGGTTTTGCTTAATCGACAACGGTGTCGTGTTTCAGTATAACTGGTTTCTGGCTTCTACAGTCATTGTCGACATTGGTGTTATGGTGATATTGAGCAGGACTATTCCATAGTTTTTGCCTATAAATACTCATTCCGGCCACATACATATAACCAAGTAGAGACGTAATATATCTTTTCGTTTCTGAGCTCATTTTCATACCAAAATCCACTATCCGTTTCTTTCTTGCAAGCAATGATGAAGGCGAGTGCACTCCTAATTTCACTTCTGTTGGTCTTCGCTACTTTCCTTACCTCTGTTAACTCCGCAGATCCAGACCCCGTTACAGACTTTGTAACTGGATTGAGTACGTTCACTCTACGTAACATTTTCAAGAATGGAGACGTTAGTAGTGATACCGGCGGGATTCGAGCTGCAACCAATCCTCAAAACTTCCCTGCAGTGCGGTATATTCAATATATTCATATCATTCATATTCATATATTGTTTGCTTGTAGATATTTTCATGATATATTCATGAATGGCATATAGATATTCTCATGATATTCTCATTAAATGATTATACAGAACACAAGGGCTATCTGTGGTGAGGTTTAAAATGGTTCCCTGTGGAAGCAACCTTCCTCATACACACCCAAGAGCTTCAGAAGTTCTGTCTCTTTTGTCTGGTGGACCCCTTCAAGTTGGCTTTGTTGACACCACTGGTAATCTTACTGTCAACAAATCTTCATATTAACAAGATCATGAATTCTGTTCTTATTATATATAGATGATCTAATCAGTCAAATTGATTAGGTGCGTCACACATTGATATTCTTTATCCGGGAGACCTTACGGTATTTCCAAGAGGTGTGCTCCATTTTGAACTCAACGTTGGAAGCGAAGAAGCTGAGTATTTGTCAGCACTTAACAGTGAAAATCCTGGCACTCTGGTATGCCTGCATCCAACTAATTATATCTCTAATTTGCATTGAAATATTTCAGATGGTTATTGATTTTATAATGTTATGTTTCTCATATTCTATTCTGTTCGATCTATGATATGATTTCAGACAAGCAGCGAGGCTTTGTTCCGAATTCCCCAGAGAACGCTGGCAACAGCCTTGAACGTGGACAAGAAGACAATAAAACGGCTGAATTCAACAGTGTATCAATATGGTCCGGGTCTGAAGAAAACTGCACACAGTGGTTGTGTCCCTGGTAGAGATATAACCACAGCCTTTTAGTCTCGAATGCCCAGCTGGCTTGGCTCTCTCTATTATATATATATGTCAATATATTCAAATAAACCACGCCGAAATGTAGGCGATCATGTATCTAAGTTAAATAATAATGATAGATGCCGTAATAGTAAATGGCATTAATGACTTCTGAAATATGAATTTCACTTTGTTGTGTCAATTTTCAACCAGGGATGATGGATGGTGAATAATGAAATTTTTTTATTTGCTTTGTTTGAATATAGAGTTCATACTTAGAATATAGAATCTCATTTGATTTTAGTTCGAGAGTTAAGGGATGAAATGATTATGAGATCCACTATTTATAATAAAATGAAATGATTATGAGATCCACTATTTATAATAAAATGAAATGATTATGATATCCACATAAAGAGATGCAAGAACATAGAAGAGAACTCCAAATTCTTTTATAAAAATATTTTATTTTTTATTTTTTAAGAACAAAGAATCATTTACTTATTTTATTTTTTAACTTCAATCTAGAGTTATACATATAAGTAATAAAAGTAAGTATTTTAGATTAAGGTGTTCCTTTACTACATACATGAAGGAACATCCAAACTCTTTTATAAAAATACATATATTTTTTATCTTCTCATCTACAAAGAATCATTTGTTTGTTTTAATTGATTACTTGTTTTAACTTTTAATTTCAATCTATGGTTGAGGGTACCCGCATGAAGCTGGTACCCAAAAAGACCGCAATAATAGCGCGTGAGCAGAAAAAACAATGCGATGCGCACGCGCATCCAAATCCGCGCACACGTCCTGCTTCGGCAATGCCGAACGCCCACGTGGACAAAAGGTGCGCGCACGCGTCATTAACGTGTATGCACACAATGGCGCGCACGCGTCATTGAAAAAAGAGCTCACGGGTTTGTCATTTTCGACAAACCTGAGAGCGCACAGAGGCATCACGTGAGCACACAAAGGCACCTCGCTAGTGCATCAAGGAGCACACAAGGCCCCCTCAATGCCAACAAATCACCCTTTCACCACCTTGCCAACAATTTCTCTAGGTAGGTGCTCAATAAAGCATGAATTTGTTGTTATTTTTGTTTTCCAATTCAATTTTAATTTAAAAAAAAATTTACAATCCATTAAAAAACCAAGAAAATTTCATTGCAGACCATCTACACCTAACAAGATGATAGACACACCTGAACCATTAGATGAAACCAATGAAACCCAACCTTCATAAGACAACATTGGAATGGACAATGAACCAAATGAACACCCCGAAGACCAATTACACCAAGATTTAAATGAATTGAGGGTATTGAGCAATGAATTGAAGAGCACCAAGGAACCCTCTCGGGTTTCCTTGTCTTCATCATTGAAAAACATTATTGAATCAATCAATATTGCACACAGTGAGATAAAAAACTTGAGCCAATGCAGGTGTTGGTTGTGGAGCCAGATCTTCTAGTCTCATAGATGATATTGTATCAGCCGTGTTTGTACCCCAGTTCTATATGATATGTAGGTGGACTGTACACTCACCCCAGCGGGGGGGTGTGGGGGGGCATCGCCCCCCCACGGGGTTCTAGGGGGGACCATCCCCCTTGGCTGGGGGGTCCGGGGGCAGCACCTTCGAGAAATGGGGGTTCGGGGGCAGCGCCCCCGAAGAAATTTTTTGGGGCTGTTTTCGCCAGCTGTTTTGCGGGCCCATGGTTTTGGGTATCCCGTGGTATTTTTCCATTGTATTTTCCTTATAAAAGAAAGACATTTTAATACGGCTAGAGTTGTTGATGTATTAGGTTTTATGCATTGTAAAGATCTTTGAGATCAGGAGAGAGACTGTGAAACAGAGAAGAGGACGTGCAGCGGTTGTGTTGCAGGTTGTATCCCTTCGACTTGCTGGACGGTAATAATAATAAGGACTGGCAAATTCAGTGTGGACGTAGCCCAAGTTGGGTGAACCACGATATATCTGTGTCTCTCTTGTAATGTGTATGTGTGATTATATTTGCATTTCTGTTTATTGTTATTGCTTTGCGATCCTGTTTTTCTAATAGCAGGGCTCGAATGAGGGAATACTACTCTACTGGAATGTCCAAAGACCAGATAAAAGACCTCAACATCACCAAAGCCCAGTTGTATAGCAAATTCATAGTTCCCTCGACAAGACAGCCTCCAGCTATGACGAGGAAATGAGTTTGCATGGATTGGTGTATTTACTAGCCATGGAGAGATAACTGGAGAAAGAGATGGTTCATGGTGTTGGACAGGCCCCTGTGCAACAATTTGGAGGTCCCACAGTATTTTTTAAAAAAATTGTGGGTTGACTTTGAGCTAGGATACCATGTCAACTATTTTGACATTACTGAGTTTCAGGGTGTCAGTCTTGGCTCTGCCCAAGATCAACCTCAATCCTATCGCAACCCACTTAGAGGACCTCCTGCACCCAGGAGAGAGCCAAACCCCCCTCCTCATCCACCCGGGTTTGGTAGCGGCCTATATGAGATTGATGTCTCAGTTAGGCGTGCCACACATCATTTGCTCAGACATACCACATTTGTGGCTATGTCTTCACAGAGCTGGGAGGACATCGATCAGACATACACAACTGCACAGTCTATGGGTGGTGGCCGGGACATGCCCGATACAGGTGGAACCCAGGCGGGGCCTTCTAGTTCTACTGGAACAATGACACACCCTTGTTCTCACTGTGGTCATTCTTGCCATGGTACGCAGCAGCATGCCACAGGGAGCTTCATGGATCAGGTTTGCTATTGTTTTATTTAATGTTCAAGTATTTGTTGTATTTTATTTGATATCGTATTGTTTAATATATTTAACTTTGAATTACACATTGTTGACTTTATTTGTTTTAATGTATAGTTATTCAGGGCCTAGTCTCCATCTTCCAAGTGGGAGGACATCGATTCCTTTGACCTCGATCGAGCCATGGTAGTAGCAGAGGAGATTACGGCACCATACACACAGGTAAATTCTTTACTTTGAATAATTAGATCATGTTACCAGTAATTTGTGTTCAATAATTACAAATTAATTAGCACTGAGTAATTACCATATTATCATCGTATTTTACAGTAATGTTTATCATATTGTCTAAAATATTTGAGAGCTATAAATTCATCTAATCCAACCAAACAAAAATGAAACCTTATAAAACATGAAAACCTAAGAAAACTAGAAACATCTTTTCATGTTCACTTTAGGCATCCTAGACCTCTAATGATTATAGAAATGGGAGAGAAATTTCCAAAATTTGTCATTCTTACTTGACCAATGATGATCCCGCAGTTGGGGTTTTTGGTGATGCCCGTAGTGTCCTTCGTCCTCGAACTACCATCTAATGCTTGCTTGCTCTTCCTGTGCTTGACCAATGCCATGTGTGTTATTGATGCTTTGCCATTTGTCACCATGTCATCCAAGTTATCTTTTCCATGTACTCTCCTTGTCCAAATCATCTTCAAATGACCACAGTATGGGTCATTTGACTCTTGGCTCAATATGTGTGCCAATGGCTCCAATGCCCATCACTTTGAGAATATATTACCATGGTAATTATCACTTTCCCCCATATGTTACTAATAGGTTCTTTTAATGGTAAAGGTGGTCAAATCACTTCTATGCTTCTGCTAACTTTGTTGCATCAATTGAGTTCATTGAGATGTTGTACTTGTCACTTTTGCATCCACCAAGACTAATAGGAAAACTATTTATTGCTATGAATTTTCACTACATTGTGCAAAACTCTCGGGAAAAAGAGAATCATAGTGGCCAAGCTTCTAGAAATTCAAGAACTTGATGTTTCTCATGTCCTTATTACCCTAGTTTATTATCACAGGATTTCCAATTTATTCTAATATTTGAGACTGAAAGTAATCATACTGCTACTCCTAAAACATGCTATTAGGAAAGACATATAAACAACGTAAAACAACTTATCACATGTATTGTCACTAAAGTTTTTGAAAATGATGTAAGGCCCATAAGGAAGAGCGATAATCTTACAAATATGGTCTATGGGGCCTTGCTATTATCTTGATTCAAATACAAATTGGTAAAACATTTGGCATCAAGAATACTCATTTAACTCAAGATTTCTATGATTTCAATCAAGCGATATCATTCTGACAACATAGCTATTCAATCAAGAACACATAATTACTCATTCAATGCAAAAGAACAAGGCAAATTCAAGCTTGTAAGTAAGTTAATCATGAAAAATAGTTCTCTTTCTTCCTTTTTCTAACAATCAACACTCTAAAGTGTATTAAATGACATGCACACTAACTTGATTGCTATTTAGCACCTCTTTGCAAATTGAAACAATGAGATGCCATTTTATTTGATGATGTAAGTGTTATGGAAATAAAGGGACTCAAGATCCTCACTATAGGGATGCAAATACTTTTGCACTGGGTGAATAAAGCTTGTAGGAAACTACAAATCTATAAGAAGACATCAAAACCTAGGAACTCTTCATTAAGAACCCAAACACATTACATACGTTTCCAATTCAAATTTGTAAATGGACATGAATTCCATTTGCTTATGAGGCACTGCACATCTCTCTAGGGCTAAAGGAAAAGCTCACCTACTCATGGGGATGACTCTAGAAAAGGAAAAGCTCACCATGTCACCTTCTATGCCATGTCAACTTATTTAATTTTAATTTCATTCCATGCCACCTTCCATCCTTTCAGAATATTTAATATCAATGACAACTTTGGCCATCAAACACTTCAAGCATAAATTGTCAACCTTCTTTGCCACATTATCTTCAATGAATGACCACATAATGGGTCATTTGTTCCTATCATGGGCCCAATCCATTGTGGGTCAAAGGACACGATCCCCACAACCATGTTCTTTACCAAGTCTTGAACAAATGGACTGCACCAATACAATAAAAATGTTATATAATATCCTAAGCCCATCAAACCACTATCATCTAACTTGAATATAAATGAATTGCAGTCATGTTTTTTAAGTACCATCGTTGTCATTCTCATTTGCATTGTGTTTAATATTGTTAATATTGCTTTTATAAATTCAGTCTAAAAATTGTAGTGTTCGCACAGGTGTCCACAGGATCCAGTGATCAGCCATTGCCACCAGGGATCAATAGATATCCACATGCGCGAGTATCGTGTGTATTAAAGCATAAATTTAATTTCAAATATGATGACTTGTCCGTGTATATTTATATTTTTCTATATTAAACTATGAGGTTATAAATGTGTATGCAGGTGCAAGCACCTCGGCCTAGCAGTGCTGTTATTTCTCCCTCCCTGACGTTTCAACTACCTTATATGCTAGTTGTATCCCCTGGCATACATGCCCCATTCCCCACCCCATTCCATCCCCCCCTCCTATATAGAAACACAGTTCCATCTAGCTCCCCCTTACGTTTCATATCTAGCTCCACCTACGTATCAGTTTCCCATGTTCCCACCCTCCCCTATCCGACCACGACACACCACCCATCCACAGTCACCCATCTCTCCACCGCAGCACATACCCATCTCCCGCCCACATTCCCCCACCACACTCGCTTCCCCTTCCATGGTGCCCTGACCCATCATACAGCCAGTTGGGGTTTATAGCCGTAGACATGCACGTCCACTTCGCCCACCCCAGTCCATGCCTCCTTTTGCCACATCCCCTTCTTCCAATGTGCCCCCCAGTGGTATAGCCACCATCGATGTGGCTACATCCTCCCCTATACCTTCCACCCTAGCATCAGAGCAGGTTGTCCATGTTGATGTATATGTAACTTCGGAATGTATTTCATCTGTGTATTTTATATATATTTATTGTACCCTTATAAGAGATGTGTCATTCCTCTATAAGGAAGTGTCGTCATGTGGATTGACAAGTGTCGCAAGTGTGTGTACTTGCCGATGGGTTATTAGACCACCATGTGGGGTCGGCCCTGAATTATATATATTATAATGTGGATGTACTTAGCTAGACAAGTCGGCCCCATAAGGTCACTGAGTAAAAAGGTTAGTATAAATAGAGATCGGAGATCTCTATTTTACTCATTTGGAAAAGTAACTCACTCTCACTCAGAAAGTGGCACACTAGTGAGGAGGAGGATCATTTGCTACTATGAGACTATCTCAGTGTATTTTGGCTGTACTTTGGTTGAGCTATTGCTCTCTCTATCTCTGAGGAAGTTGTGGGGTTTTTCACCTTAGGGTTTTCCCCACGGAAACTCTGTGTCTCTTGTCTCTCATGCTTTTGATTCTTGTGATGCTTGTCATGCTTATTGTGATTGTCATGCATTGATATACTGTATATGTTATTCTCTCAGTAAAGATCCTAGAGTATTGTGAATTAATGCTCAAAATTTAACATGGTATTAGAGCTAACCTGAGAAGAAGACATTTTGCAGTGACAAAAACTTGAGTTTCTTGTTTATTGGGTTTCTCTCCACAGATTTTGGAAAAGTAGTATAGTAGATTGACTTTACTCATCAAGGCGCATCTATCTTTCCAGTCAAAATTCAATTTCGAGCATTTTCAGATTTGGCCCTAAAAATTAGGGTTTCCACAAAAATAGGAATTTCTGAAATCTGAAGACATAACTAGAAGCTCCTTGCAAAAATCGAAGTTTAGAGCTTTGGATCGAGATTTTTGGCTGGGTAGATCTGCGGGAAACTCAAACCCGAATTCAGGGCTCTCCCTAGTGAACCCGGGAGGACAAAAAAACAAATCTGAAGGGTAAAGCTTTGCTGATCTCAAATTATGAATGCGCCAGGCTGATCAGCTCATCAAGGCGCATCTTTCTATCCTTTCAGAAATTTGAAATTCACATTTTGAATTTTTAGGGTTTTTTTGACAAACCCTAATCCGGGACCAGATCCAGTTTTCAGCATTTCAAGTGGTAAGATCTAAATCTTTTCTATTTCCATTTGAAGTACTCTTTAAGATGTCTCACCACACCAAGCTTGATGATAAGCTTGAAGGAGCTGATAACTTTCGAGCTTGGAAGTATAGAATTGGGTTAATCCTGGAAGAAATTGAGTTGGACTCATATGTGAAAGAAGACATCCCTATCCCAGAGGATGAAGAGGCCAAGGTATTGCATAAGAAGAACTTGGTCAAGGAAAAGAGAATCATTGCTGATTCCATTAAAGATCATCTCATACCCCATGTGTCCTCTCTAAAGACATGCAAGGAGATGTTTGACTCTTTGACCAAGTTATTTGAAGGGAAGAACATAAATCGGAAGATGACCCTGCAGAACCAATTGAAAGGAGTAAAGTTTCAGAATGGAGAAACCATTCAATCTTATTTTTCAAGGGTCTCCCAGATCAAGGAACAACTAGAAGCAGTGGATGAAATGGTGGAGAATGGTGAAGTGGTGATGACCACTCTAAATGGCCTACCCAGGTCATGGGATTCCTTTATCCAAGGAATTTGTGCAAGGAAGAAGTTGATCTCCTTCAGTAGACTACGGGAAGAATGCTCACAAGAAGAAGCAAGGCTTGTGGCACAATAAGAATAGATGGGGAATGAAGATCAAGCTCTCATAGCTCACACCAAGAAAGGGAAGTCCAAGAGAGAGCCATATCACTCCAAGAAATCTTCACATCACTTCAAAGAAAGAAGAATATGCTTCACCTATAATGAGAAAGGACATATTGCCATAAATTGTCCCAAGAACAAGAAGGACAACAACAACTCCAACAAGAAGAAGAAGGGAAGCAAAAGAAGGTTTCATGCTCATGCTGTCGAGGATGATGAACCACCCAAGAAGAAGGCTAGGGCAGAAAGTGATGATAACTCATCAAGTGAAGAAGAGTATGTTCTAATCTCTATTCTCACAGGTACCATCTCCCATGGTTGTAATGATTGGTTGATTGATAGTGGGGCTTCCGAACACATGACTGGATTTAAGGAAACCTTTGCGAATCTATTTGAACACGAATCACCCCATAAGGTGAAACTTGGGGATGATTATCAATACCCAATCAAAGGAAGTGGTAAAGCCTCCTACAACCTAGATTCTGGAAAATATTTGAAGATGAAAGAAGTTCTTTACGTACCTGGGCTCAAGAAGAACTTACTCTCAATCTCTGCATTGGATGCAAAAGGTATGAGGGTTGCATTTGTGGATGGCCAAGTCCTAATGTGGCCAAAGGGAAAGACCATAGATGATGCAGTAGTGATTGGAGAGCAAGAGGGAGGTTTGTATAAATTGAAGGGACAACCTGAACATGCAATGGTGCATGAATCCATGGAGCCAAGTGAACTTTGGCATAGAAGACTTGCTCATATGCACTATAGGGCACTTTCAATTGCAAGCAAGGCTGTAGAGGGTCTTCCTGAATTCAATACCAAACATGAAGGTGTTTGCAAAGGATGTGCAAAAGGTAAGAACATTAAGAAGGCTTTCCCAAGCAGTGAAAGCAAGGCAAAAGACATCCTGGAAATCATCCACTCAGATGTATGTGGTCCTATGTCATCCAGTTCTCTAAGTGGGTATGTTTACTATGTCTCATTTATTGATGACTTCTCCAGGAACACTTGGGTATACTTCTTGAAGAACAAAGATGAGGTGTTTCATAAGTTTAAGGAATTCAAAACCTTGATGGAGAATCAAACTGACAAGAAGATCAAAACATTCAGATCCAACAATGGTGGAGAATTCACCTCACGTGACTTCAAGAAGCTTTGCAGTGAGTCAGGGATTAAGAGGGAGTTGACTACTCCTTACAATCCACAACAGAATGGAGTTGCAGATAGGAAGAACATAACAATCATGGAAGTAGCAAGAGCAATGCTCCATGACCAGGATCTACCTATGCATCTATGGGCAGAAGCAACTAGAACAACTGTATATGTGCAGAACAGAACACCCCACAAGATATTGGACAACAAGACACCAGAAGATATCTTTTCTGGTAAGAAACCTGAAGTCAGCCATCTCAGAATATTTGGTTGTCCAGTATACACTCATGTCCCAAAAGAAAAGAGGACTAAACTAGATTCTTCAGGAAAGAAGGGTATCTTTGTGGGTTACAGTGAAAGCTCGAAGGCTTACAGAATATACTTTCCAGGGTTCAAGAAGATTGATGTCAGCAGGGATGTAACTTTTGATGAAAACTCAGCATTCATCAAATCAAGGAAGGCACCTATCGAAGTTTATGAAGAACCTAAGGAAACCAGAATTCAAGACACTACCATGACTGAAGCAGTTCCAGAAGTTGTTCGTGAGTTTGAAGATCCACAAGAACCTGTAGATCCACCCCGTGAGGATAACTCTCACAAGAGGAAACTTGCATGGGCTAGAGAGCTCATTCAAGATGCAGAAAGATTTGGCATTCCAGAAGAAGAACACAGAGCAAAGAAGAGAACCAGATCACATACCAGCTATGTTGCTTTACTCTGTGACATTATGAACAAAGAGCCTTCCAGTTATGAAGAAGCAGCAGAAAAGAAATAATGGAAGGATTCCATGGTTGAGGAATACCAATCAATAATGAAGAATGATGTTTGGGATGTTGTCCCAAGACCTAAAGAGAAGTCTGTTGTGACTTCCAAATGGATCTACAAAATCAAGCATGTTGCAGATGGCAGTGTAGAGAAATACAAGGCAAGATTCATAGCTCGTGGCTTCTCTCAGAAAGAGGGAATAGATTATGAAGAAACTTTTGCACCTGTATCTAGGTATACTTCCATCAGAACAGTACTTGCCCTGGCTGCAGTAATGAGATGGAAAATACACCAAATGGATGTCAAGACTGCTTTCTTGAATGGTGTAGTTGAAGAGGAAGTATATGTGGAACAACCACTCGGTTTTGAAATACATGACAGGGATTCATATGTGTGCAGATTGAAGAAAGCCTTGTATGGCTTGAAGCAAGCTCCCAGAACCTGGTATGGTAGGATGGACAATTTCCTATCTAGTTTGGGCTTTACCAAGAGTAAAGGGGATTCCAACCTTTACTACAAGGTTGAGGAAGGGAATCCTGTGATTCTACTCCTGTATGTGGATGACTTATTTGTAACAGGAGATGATAGACTGATTACAGATACTAAGAGGAAGCTTGCTGTTGAATTCGATATGAAAGATTTGGGAATGATGCACTATTTCCTAGGTATGAAGGTGTGGCAGAGTGCAGGTGGGATCTTCCTTGGTCAAGGGAAGTACACAGTAGATATCCTGAAGAGATTCGGGATGATGGATTGCAAGGCCATGGCCACACCTACGGCATCGAATCTGAAGCTTCTATGCAATGCTTCATCTGAGCCGGTTGATGTCTCTACGTATCGTCAGATGATTGGGTCCTTGATGTACCTGACGAACATGAGACCAGATATTTGCTTTGCTGTGAACACATTGAGCCAGTTCCTGACGGATTCGAGGAGTGTTCACCTGGTTGTTGTAAAGCATGTTCTGAGGTACCTGAAGGGTACAATGGATTTTGGGCTCAAGTATGAAGCGAATCAAAAGTTTAACCTGCAGGGTTATGTTGATTCAAATTGGGCTGGCAGTGCTGTAGATAGGAAGAGCACATCTGGGTGCTGCTTCAGTATGGGATCAGGTGTGATCTCTTGGTTTAGTAGGAAGTAGTCCTGCGTAGCACTGAGTATAGCTCAGGCAAAGTATGTTGCAGCCTGTTCAGCTAGTTGTGAGGCAGTATGGCTACGGAAGCTACTATCTGAGTTATTTGATCTCCCGTTGGATGCTACTGGTATCTTCTGTGATAACCAGAGTTGTGTGAAGCTATCCGAGAATCCAGTGTTTCATGATAGGTCGAAACACATAGAGATCAAATATCACTATATTAGGGATATGGTGCAGAGAGGAGTTGTGAAGCTCCTGTATGTTGCGACAGACGAGCAGATTGCAGATGTGCTGACGAAGCCACTAGCCAGGGTGAAGTTTGAGTACTTCAGGGAGAGGCTTGGTGTTCTTCAGATCGAGGACACTTCAAGGAAGAAGTGATGGAAACATTTGCTGAAGCCATTCTAAGCATGTTGGAAGGAGGATCCTTCACATGGCTGTGGATGTAAGCGTTGGATGATGAGCATCAGGATGATGTTCTAGTTTCTGCTTTGTATGATCAGTTGGATCATTTATACGTATATGTATGTACACATCATGTTGGATGCTGGATATGATTAGTTGGATCATTTATATGTATGTACGCATCATGTTGGATGCTGGATATGATCGGTTGGATCATTTGTATGTATATGCATCATGTTGGATGCTTGGACCATGTATTTGTATATGTATCAGGTGGATACATTGTATGATCAAGTAGATCATGTATATTGATATGTATCAGGTATGATCAGGTAGATCATGTATGTTGATGGATGCATTGTGTGGATCATGTATCTATGTATCAGGTGGATACACTATGTATGATGATATGTATCAGGTAGATACTTGGTGTGCATCAGATAGATGCATTGTATGATCAGGATGATCATGGATGACGAGCTTCTCCAGATGACATGCAGTAGGATGTTGGAGTGATGATGATTAGGGTGATCATGTGTACATCAGGATGATGTATGATGAGTATCAGATGATACTCTGTGGCCGTGGAACAGGTTGTGTAGGTAAGCATGTAATTTGTGCCGTGGGAGATTTGCAGATGGTCTTTCGAGGTTTTGCCTATGACATGTAATTTGTACCCTGGGACATCTAGCAAATGCTCTTTTGAGGTTTTGCTTGGGAGGACATATAATTTGTGCCCTGGGAGATCAGCAGATAGTCTTTCGAGGTTTTTCCTATGGCATGTAATTTGTGCCCTGGGATATCTGGCAAATGCTCTTTCGAGGTTTTGTCCTATGGCATGTAATTTACTCCTAGGAGATCTGGACAGGATGAAAAAGGCCTCATATGCTTCAGCCATGTTTTGCCATGACCACATGTAATTTGATCCTGGGAGATCTGGACAGGATGAAAAAGGCCTCAGATGCTTCAGCCAGGTTTTGTGGTGGACCACATGTAATGTGCTCCTGGGATATCCAACAGGTAGAGCTGTGTGCTCGTAATAGCCTAGGATGCTTCAGCCAGGTTTTGTGATGGGTCACATCTAATGTGCTCCTGGGAGATCCTACAGGTAGAGCTGTGTGCTCGTAATAGCTTGAGATGCTGCAGCCAGGTTTTGTGATGCACGTAATAAGTCCTGAGAATTCCACAATATGGCCAGTGATGATGAAGACCTGCAGGTGGTGGGCCTACATCCAGTATGAAAAAGGATTGGCTCTGTAGAACTTCCTATGACGAGTAGAGTCAGATATTGGTTGAGATAGAAGCAGCAGTGACGATGATGATGACGATGCATCGATGATGATGATCTCGAGAAGAAGACTTGTCTAGCAGAGCTATGTCAAGAAATACATTCCTAGTTAAGAGGGAGTGTTGATGTATATGTAACTTCAGAATGTATTTCATCTGTGTATTTTATATATATTTATTGTACCCTTATAAGAGATGTGTCATTCCTCTATAAGGAAGTGTCGTCATGTGGATTGACAAGTGTCGCAAGTGTGTGTACTTGCCGATGGGTTATTAGACCACCATGTGGGGTCGGCCCTGAACTATATATATTATAATGTGGATGTACCTAGCTAGACAAGTCGGCCCCATAAGGTCACCGGGCAAAAAGGTTAGTATAAATAGAGATCAGAGATCTCTATTTTACTCATTCGGAAAAGTAACTCACTCTCACTCAGAAAGTGGCGCACTAGTGAGGAGGAGGATCATCTGCTACTAGGAGACTATCTCAGTGTATTTTGGTTGTACTTTGGTGTATCTATTGCTCTCTCTATCTCTGAGGAAGTTGTGGGGTTTTTCACCTTAGGGTTTTCCCCACTAAAACTCTGTGTCTCTTGTCTCTCATGCTTTTGATTCTCGTGATGCTTGTCATGCTTATTGTGATTGTCATGCATTGATATACTGTATATGTTATTCTCTCAGTAAAGATCCTAGAGTATTGTGAATTAATGCTCAAAATTTAATAGTCCAATCGACTGCTCCATCCGCCAGCCCTGAATACCAGGCGGTTGTGTTCACAGTGAGATTGGCTAGTTTATGAAAATCTCGTTCAATTTTGACGAAAATTACTATATGCATCTAATTTCATCATTTATCTGATTGTTCTAAATGTTGCAGGGTGGCATTGCTGAGAGGCTAAGAGCACAGAGGAGGGAGACGCCCTCACAACTTACAATCTCGCATGAGGTGAGTTATCTAAGATTAGAAAACTATTTTTACTTTTAAATTATGTTTTATACTTGTATAATTGCCAGGAAAAGTTGACATATTATTGTTGTCATTTCATGGCTCATGGGGATGTGCTCCAAGATGCCCTAAGGACCCAACTTCCTCTAGCACGAAGAAGAGGAAGATCGATTTTGGAGATGCACCTGGGAGCTTCGAGGGTGGGAAGGAGGATTGAGAGACCCTCCTATGTACACTAGCCACGATGTGGCATTTTTGGCAAGAGTTGCCATATTTTGTATAGGGCACCATGGGCCTTATTTTGTACAGGGCACGAGTTGCCATTATATAGATGTGTTGAATATTGTAACTTCTAAGAATATTATATTTGTATATTATTTATTCCGGAGATGTTTCATACCTCCGATGTGATTATACTATGAATCCAGAGATGTTTATTCCTCCGAATTGGTTGTGGTAACTAGGGTTATTAGACCCACCATGTGGGGGTCGACCCAGTTAGTTATAATAGGGTATTTAACCTAATGGTTAAATATGAGCCTACATGTACTTGTGTAAAATACATGTCAGTGTAGTGTATAAATAGAGGAGGTATGTTCCTCATTTGATACACTCACTCACTCAAGAGAGGCGCACTTGTGGAGGAGAGGTCTGCTATGGTGGAGGAGGAGATCATGTCTTTGGTTTGCATCTTTGTATATTGCTGGTCATCTACATTGAGGAAGCTTTACTGGGTTTTCTACCCCATGAGGGTTCCCAGGATAAATCTGTGTCTCTTGTGTTTATGCTATGCTTGTTGTTTCTTCAGTGATCCTGTATATGCCATTATTGTGAAATGGAATGTAATGCTGCTATTTTCTGTCTTAGCATATTGAATTTTAACATGGTATCAGAGCTAACCTGAAGGAAGGCAATGTATGGCACTTACGACACTTGCTTCTCTTGCGACAATTTGAAGGTTAGGGTTTTATATATAAAAAACCAGTCATCGTGGAACTTTCGCTATAAATCCATTTATGCGAAGTTTCAGGATTTGAAAAGTTTACAGGTCGTAGATAACATCCCCAGGTACCTTGTGTCCAAAGGGAACCCTCAGATTCATTGTAATTTATGAGTTATGATCAGTACAAGTTAGGGTTTCGGCCTCTTCCAGATCTCAGTCAAAATCAGGTGACCTTGGAAAAAAGGTCATAACTTGGGATAGGAAGCTCCAAATGAAATTTCATAAAAAGTGACAGGTATTAAACAGATTGTACTATCTCAGGAAACTTTTCAGAGGCCGAAGGTGAACCAGTGACACGTGGCACACCGTACAAGTTCGCTCTCCTGTTTTATCCCATAAACAGCTCATGTTGCGACACTTGGCATAACTCTCTCTCAGACAGTCGAATTGAGGTTAGACCTATCAGGATGGAAAGATAACAGGGCGATATATCTCAAGAAAAGTTTTCAGAGGCCGAAGTTCAAACAGTAACACGTGGCACGCCGTACAAGTTCGCTCTCCTGTTTTATCCCATAAACAGGTCACGTTGCGACACTTGGCATAACTCTCTCTTAGAAAATCCAATTGAGGTAAGACCTGTCAGGATGGAAAGATGACAGGTCAGGCTACTGCAAAAAAAGTTTTCAGACCCTGTGGAGCATCAATTTCAGATTTATAGCAGAAACAATCAGGTGCATATTTCTGTCAAAACAGAATTATTTTTGGAGCACCTTTATTCATGGCTTCCGGAATTTAGGGTTTCGGAGAAAGTTAGAATTTTTGGAATCGGAGTCCACAGCTGGAAGCTCCTCAGAAAAATAATAGCTTAGAGCCTTGGATCGAACCTTTTGATTGGACAGAAGGGTGGGCTTCATCAAACCCTAGTTCGGGTTCTTGTCCAGAAGATCCAGAAGTTTCGAAGGCAATTTTGAGGGGTCAAATTTTGGAGATTTAAAAATTGAAGAATACTAGGTTGATCAGCTCAGCAAGACACATTCTTCCATCCATTCATAAGTGTGAAAGTCAAAGATTGAATTTTTAGGGTTTCTCTAGCAAACGCTAATCAAGCTCCAGATCAAGTTTCAAGGGGAGTTGAGGCTAAGGCCTTACATAAGAAGACTACAAAAAGTCTCGACAGGTATGACTTAAGGAGGTTCAGGTATGTCTTGAAATCTGATTCTTGATTAAGTTCATAATGTGTTTGTCTTCATGTTATTTATTAGTACAATCTTGATTAATGTTATTAATTGTCTTATCACCCTAGTAACAATATGAATGCATGTGAATGATCGAAGACATTCATTGATTAGGGCTATATGATTGTACTTATGCATTATGGTGTTGTGTGAGGTTGATGTTGTATGCTAACAAGACACAGGTACATCACAAAAGACAAATCAAGTTCCATGACCATGACAACATGAAGACAAAGACTCATGAGGTATGTATGACTTTGTTATATCATGTTTAACCTACGAGACATGCAGGTTCTAGCTTAGGATCTCTAAATCATTGAAGAGATTGTTTAGGTATGTTGTACATAACTAAGCAGGTATAATAATCCAGGTATGTTTTCCTATGTCATATTAGAATCTTACCTTGTGTAAGTATACTTGGTATGATTGGTTAGTAATCAAGGGTTTATGCATATTATGTCTCTTATCTTGGTTGATGATTTAACTAACTAGATCAAACAAGAATATGCATGAGTAAAAGAAGACTTCCTTGAAACCCTGAATACTAATGATCATGACTGTACATATTCAAGATTATTTAGATATAGAATGTTTTGATAATATTGAGAATATACTAATGAATGTATGTTTGTGTATGAGATCATGAGGATGACACTAGTGTACACTTGAGCATGCACAGTGGTACAGAATGAATAGAAGTTCAGAAGACATACAGAAGATCAAGCGGGAGGCAACCACACAAACATAAAAGATAAGTATTTGGGTTGTTATTAGAAATAGTAAATGATATTGCTTGTATGCATATTTGTATTCCTAGAATATATCATGCTGAGTGTAAACATTCATAAAGCATTGAACAATATACTACTAATATGCATATGATTGGTAAATTGGACAAACATTCCATTGTTTCTTGTCTAGAATGAAACCTCTTTGCTGACATGCTGAGAGTTGTGCACACTCTCGATAGTATGTTCTGGTAGAGATGGAAGGCATCTAGATAGCCACTATATGCATACAGGATATGGGAAAGTGTTGTGCCAAAGTATTGGTCAAAATAGTTGCATAACTATGTAAATGATATCTGTATGCATAATAGGTTATCATATCAATATGATTTGATGATTATGAAGTATTACTAATCATGTACTTAATTTTGATTTGTAGGAAAGATCACGATGAATGATGAACTCTGAACAAGCAATGGATGTTCAACAAAAGATTTACAAATCAAACACACTATAGAAAGCTTGTGGTTAAGAGATTCTCTTAGAAAGAGGAAGAGAATCATGATGAGATGTTTTGCTCCAAGGGACTAGATAAGACCATTCTCTTAATAATGTAATCAGGTTCTATATGGGTTCCCAGGATCGGTAGTCAATTAATGAGCTTAATGATCATCATGGGTGATGTGGATCTCAACCTTTGCTACAAGGTTGAATATGGGTTCTATACACATATGACATGGATACAAGAAGGAACTCACCACAGAGTTCGAATGATTTTAAGGATCATATTAGTAGACCCATCTGACGAGAGATGGCACAGATAGATATGCAGAAGATCACTCAATGCTGAGTGTGAATAATGGACAATTGACAGCTTCATGACAAAGCTTGGGCTTTACCAGAAGTAAAGCTGTTCCTAACCTTTACCTTAAGGTTGTGGATGATGAACCTATCATACAATTATTGTATGGCGATGATCTCTTTCTGACAAGGAATGAGAAATAGGTCATGAAAATGGCTGCAGAAATGAAAATGAAAGATCTCAGATTAATGCACTACTTCTTAGGTCTAGAAGTATGGCAATATCCAAAAGGAATCTTTTAAATCAAGGTGAGTATGCTGTGAAGTTTCTAAAAAGATTTGATATGTTGGAGTATAAAGCCATGGGCACTCCCATGGACTCCAACTTGAAGTTGTTAGTTAATGACTCATCGTATTTAGTGGACCTAACCCTATATAGACAAGTCATTGGGTCATTGATGTATTTAACAAATACTAGGCCAGATATATGCTTTGCTGTAAATACCCTAAGTCAGTATCTAGTAGAACCTAGAAAGGTGCACTTAATAGCTACAAAGCATGAAGTGAGGTACCTAAAAGGTACATTAGATTTTTGGTCTATATTATCTTGGAGGTCATGAACTCAGTTTACATGGTTACTCAGATTCCGATTGGGCAGGAAGTCCTCAGAAAGAAAGAGTACATCAGGTGGATGTTATAGTCTTGAATCTGCCATGATCTCATGGTTTAACAAGGAACAATCTAGTGTGGCTCTCAGTACTGCTAAAGCAGAATATATATATAGCTGTCTGCTCTGCCAGCTGTGAAGCAGTGTGGCTTCAGAAGCTTTTATATGGAGTGTTTGACTTAGAAATGAATTCCACTATGATTATGTGTGACATTCAAAACTGCATCAAGATAGAAAATCTTGTATTCCACGATAAGTCAAAAACACATAGAGATCCGATACTTCTATTTACGAGATATGGTGCAGAGAGGAGCTATCAAGCTCGAGTATATAAGCACTGAGGATCAGATTGCTGATATCTTGACTAAACCTCTGTCTCGAGTAAAGTTTGAATACTTCCGAGACAAGCTTGGTATAGTCCAGAAGGACCCTCCTCGAAAGGGGGAGTAGTATAGTATCTGATAACAAGTCTGTCTCATCAATGATGAGGTTACTTTTTTACTGCACCTAGTTACTTAGAACTATTTAGATTTAGGAATCTTATATTTTTTCTTTTGATGATAGATGTATACATGATTTTGAGGTTAGATATACATGCTTTTGATGATAGATGTATACATGCTTTTGAGGTTAGATATACATGCTTTTGATGATAGATGTTATGCATGTTTTGATGATGAGGAAACATGTTTTGATGATGAGGATACATGTTTTGTTATACATGTTTTGATGATGAGGATACATGATTGACACATGTTTTGATGAAGTTCTTGGTGAACATGTGAGGGGATTGGATCATCCCTGGACTTCAGTCCGAAAGAAGAGCCGTAGACGTATGTCTTCGAGAATGAATTCCTTGGTGGACTTGAGGGGATTGGATCATACCTGGACTTCAGTCCTAAAGAGAGCCGTAGACGTATGTCTTCGAGAATGAAGTCCTTGGTGGACTTGAGGGGATTGGATCATCCTTGGACTCCAGTCCTAAAGAGAGCCGTAGACGTATGTCTTCGAGAATGAAGTCCTTGATGGACTCGAGGGGATTGGATCATCCCTGGACTTCAGTCCTAAAGAGAGACGTAGACGTATGTCTTTGAGAATGAAGTCCTTGGTGGACTTGAGGGGATTGGATCATCCCTGGACTCCAGTCCTAAAGAGAGCCGTAGATGTATGTCTTCGAGAATTAAGTCCTTGATGGACTTGAGGGGATTGGATCATCCCTGGACTTTAGTCCTAAAGAGAGCCGTAGACGTATGTCTTCAAGAATGAAGTCCTTGGTGGACTTGAGGGGATTGGATCATCCCTGGACTTCAGTCCTAAATAGAGCCGTAGATGTATGTCTCTGAGAACAAAATCCTGAATGAACAGGTAAGGGGATTGGATCGTCCTCGGACTTTAGTCCTTTGAATTGAGCCGTAGACATGAGGTCTTCGAGAATTGAATGATAGGACTGGATCATCCCTGGACTTCGGTTCAAAAGGTACATTATAGGACTGGATCACCCCTGGACTTCGGTTCAAAAGGTACATGATAGGACTGTATCGTCCCTGGACCTCGGTTCAAAATGTACGTGACAAATCCTAGAATTGTTCTAGGTTACATCCAGCATGAAACAGGGCTGGCTCTGTAGATGTGATACATCCAGCATGAAACAGGGCTGGCTCTGTAGATGTGATACATCCAGCATGAAACAGGGCTGGCTCTGTAGATGTGATACATCCAGCATGAAACAGGGCTGGCTCTGTATATATGATACATCCAGCATGAAACAGGGCTAGCTCTGTAGATGTGATACATCCAGCATGAAACAGGGCTGGCTCTGTAGATGTGATACATCCAGCATGAAACAGGGCTGGCTCTGTAGATGTGATACATCCAGCATGAAACAGGGCTGGCTCTGTATATATGATACATCCAGCATGAAACAGGGCTGGCTCTGTAGATGTGATACATCCAGCATGAAACATGGCTGGCACTGTGGTTGGGATTATATCGTCCCTAGACATGAGACTTGTCTTAAAGAGATAAGGATTGATCATCCTGGAACTTGATCTGGATTGTATCATCCATGGACCTATGTCCCAAAGAGAGCAGGATTGATCATCCTGTAATATGATCGTGTGATGATGATGCTGATCATGTGAAGTTGATGCTAATGATCGTGTGATGATGATGTTGATCGTGTGATGACGATGTTGATCGTGTGATGGCGATGCTGATGATCGTGTGATGACGATGCTGATGATCGTATGATGACGATGCTGATCATCTGATGACGATGCTACTGATCGTGTGATGATGATGCTGATGATCGTGTGATGACGATGCTGCCGATCGTGTGATGACGATGCTGATCATATGATGACGATGCTGCTGATCGTGTGATGACGCTGCTGATGATCGTGTGATGATGATGCTGCCGATCGTGTGATGACGATGCTGATGATCAAATAATATCAACTCTGATGATGTTGATGTTCCAGTAACTAGTTGAGTTACTGATGATGATGAATTGAAGAAAGCTTCCGATGATATATAGATGATGTAGTCAATGACTCCTTGCTCCTGCAGATGTTGTTATAATATCCTTCTCGTTAAGGGGGAGTGTTGAATATTGTAACTTCTAAGAATATTATATTTGTATATTATTTATTCCGTAGATGTTCCATACCTCCGATGTGATTATACTATGAATCCAGAGATGTTTATTCCTCCGAATTGGTTGTGGTAACTAGGGTTATTAGACCCACCATGTGGGGGTCGGCCCAGTTAGTTATAATAGGGTATTTAACCTAATGGTTAAATACGAGCCTACATGTACTTGTGTAAAATACATGTCAGTGTAGTGTATAAATAGAGGAGGTATGTTCCTCATTTGATACACTCACTCACTCAAGAGAGGCGCACTTGTGGAGGAGAGGTCTGCTATGGTGGAGGAGGAGATCATGTCTTTGTTTTGCATCTTTGTATATTGTTGGTCATCTACATTGAGGAAGCTTTACTGGGTTTTCTACCCCATGAGGGTTTCCCAGGATAAATCTGTGTCTCTTGTGTTTATGCTATGCTTGTTGTTTCTTCAGTGATCCTGTATATGCCATTATTGTGAAATGGAATGTAATGCTGCTATTTTCTGTCTTAACATATTGAATTTTAACAAGACATTGGGAACGATGTTCCATTTTTCCAAAAAGTGTACATGATTGGATAATTTTTGCATATTAATAGACGGATCTGCACTTGTCTATATGACTTTGTCTTTGATTACATTTTTGCATACATGATTTTGTCTTTGATAACAATGTTATGGAACAATTTTCACATACATATAGATGTTATTTGTAGACACCAAGTGACCTCAATATGAGTCCCTTGTATTTGAATGGGTCTTGCATATTTTCCTTTCAACAACAACATACCTAACCAAGCAAACTAAGGAGTGATATTTACATTACAAAGTGTTGTGACTTTAGGGATACAAAAAATAAATAGAAGATGATGACTTCTTCCATACTTAACCTTGTAATGGTTATAATAGTCAATTCTAACAATCATTGCATCACATATTATATCAAATTAACCTAGATATATGAGAAGTTCATATGTGTGCTTGGATGGAAGGGTTAACCATATCACTTGAATTAGTTCAAACATGAGGGGTGTGCATAGGTGCAATTGGATTGAGCAATAAAAGAGAATTGTTAATGTAGTTACATATGGATCGTTCTTTGTGTGTTAGTATGTGCCTTTAATGAAAGCATGGTTAATGTGTTGAAATACTACTTGCACAAGTCCCTTAGTGTTGATAATGTCTTCAATGTTTTGGTAATATTGATAATCACTCTTTGTAATTTAAGTATCTTGGATTTTTTGAGGTTAAGACACATATTGAACATAGTCAAATCAATGGTTCAAGACATCATTTTACCCCATGATCCATGGAATATTCATTGGAGTCATATGAACCTCATTGTCATCACCTCAACCATGGTCAAGACGCCAAGATCCATCCTTAGTAGTCAAAACCTCATGTTGGCGCCCATATCACACTCAAAGATAAAAAAATTCTTTTAAAGGGCATCTTTGGGGGTTGAGGGAATCTTGATGGATAATATTCTTAAAAATTTTATATTCGATTTGAGGCCTCATATGTCCTCACCTTATCATTTTCAATACCTAAAGACCCATCCTTACTGAACAAAACCTCCAAATGGAATCCATATCCAAAACAAAGGCCATGTATCCTGTCTAGAGAGCTTGTGTAGTGATTCAAGGACTTGTTCATGGCTCATGAGCATGCATATATTCATTTAGGTCCTAATAACCTTTATATTTTTTAATCACCATGCTCGAGGTCTAGAGATCCATCCCTTGTGTCAACTAGTCAACTAGGATTCAACTAGTCAACTAGGATAAAGAGTTGACTGGAGGTATATATTGTAAAAATAAATATTTGTAGGGATTAATAAAAGGCGAATTATTGATGGCTCTAAAGTTACATTCTCCCCTTTCTCACTTTCCATTTATGTGTATGAATATGTAGATATATCTTGGATAATGACACATAATGACACTTGGATAGATAGATTGGGAAACTTTTAGATGAATGCCTAGAGCTCTACACAAAAGTTAAAGAAAAAAAAGAAAAACACCTAAACTTGTTTCCCCATGCTCAATGCTCACTATATTCAACAATACACTTATCTTAAATTTAATTCATCTCTTGTTAAATATTTCATAATTAAATAGCTATTTGAGAGAACCACCTTAGACCATTCCATACCATTAATATAAAATGTACATTAGAGAAATGACCTAATTCAATTTCCTTCTATAACTCTAACCCTAACACTCACCCAAACCCTAGCACTAAACCATCTTCTTCATCATCACCATCACCATCACCATCACCATCTTCATCAACGTCTTCATCATCATCACCATCATCATCATCATGAACATCTTCATCATCATTGTCATCTCTAGGTTCCTGTTGATGCCTCGGGGTTGCAGGGTAAGTGCAAGTTGTTGGAATGGGTTCCAAGGCACACAACAGGAGATGAAAACCCAGCCAAAGGCTTCGAAAGACCCTGCGCAAGGGAAATTCTATCCTCGAGTTGTTTGGTGTGGTAATCACCCATGGATATTTGGCCTCCGCTGGCACTCTATGAGTAAAAGGGGTGATCAATAAGATCAGTTTCCCATTTTAGGGAAACAAAGGAGTGGAAAAACAATTAGCAATTGTAACTAAGCCTATTTAGAAAAGAACCTAATCTTAAGTTAGATCTATTCTAACATTGAAAGCTGAGTGTTTATGCAGATCAACCTTGAAGTGTAAGAAAGCAAACAGTCTGTTACCTTTAACATAAATGCCTTTAGATGAGATATTTGCTGACTTAGATTATGATTTATTTAATGAAAATTAAACAAAATAATCCAAGCTCAGAGACCATCAAGATGTAATCTGTTATCCTTTTGTTGATTGAAAAATCAACAATGATTGATTATATATATATATATATATATATATATATATATATATATATGTGATCAATTGCAGAAATCGATAAAGAAAGTATTTAATCAAAGACATTTAATAAAATATTTTCATACAGACATCAGTTATACAGAAAAACGAATACAACAGATCCATGTATTCATTATATATTCAACAAGAGATCATACGCATAACGGAGGACAATCTGGAACATAAAATCAGGAATCCTTAAATAAATTTAAGTGATAATCAAAAGATGGATCCAAAAATAACATTACTGTATTAAGATGCCTTGTACGAAAATTACAATGACTCCGACCACGGAGTATCTTCAGTCATATCTCCTTCCGAATTATAATTCCAAAATCCCCAACCCCTTACTAAGGAAAACATTCCTCCTTTTATACTAAATTTACATAAGAGTTCCAAAAGGAGAAGTTCTACAAAATAGGGATTACAAAATCAGATCTAATTAAAGATCCAGGAAATCCTGCCATTTTTTATAAATATCTAACAATTCATCTACATTTGGGAAAATGACAGATTCCAAGGATAATTGAGCATTGCATGCACTGTTCTCCATATCATGCTTCGTTAGCTTGTGCCAAATCCGTAGGTACATACGAATCCTCCCCTCCATGATGATCGGTTATCTAACCAAACGATCTACATCTTGAATGCTGTCTTGTTCCAAATCCTGAATCTTCTGTGCCAATTCTTCACATCTGCTCTCGAGTTCTTCAAGTCTGCATTTTGGTGGCAGAGCTTCCAAAATAGGATTCATGAGTGGAAAACCTAGGTCATTCATGATATTATCAACGACATACCATTGTCTAGTGCAAGTGTCTTGTGATTTATTAATGATTTCCTCAGCCGATTCATTCAAATCAAGCCACGTGTCCAAAGATGCCTTGACTTTCTTTACCTGGAAAGTATTAAGGATTGGGATGTCCTCTGGAACATTCTTGATATACAATTGCCATTGACCAATTTCTTCTTTAGCTTTACAAGCTTGGAGTCTCTTTTCCTTCTGTTCTTCAAGAGTAGAAGACATCTTAGAAAAACTGATGAAATTTTCCCTGATCTCATCTAAGGCAATATATAACTTCTTCAGTAATTCATGCTGATTCTGATTCACTTCAAGGGCTAAATTTTTGAAGTCACAAGGTGTGAACTTGAGAATATTGGAGGAAGTTGCACTTGCAGTTGCATCTTCAACCTGATTTTCCAAAGAGGCTATCTTTACAAGATGAGTAGAATGTTGAGACTGCAAAAGGTTGAATTCAGTAAGAAGAGTAGCATTCTTCTGTTCTAGGTCTTGTACTTTGTCTGCCCAATCTTTCCTGAGGTCAGCCACATCAACAGAATGTTGATCCTTTGTTTTAGCAAACTCTTCTTTCAGGTGTCTGATTTCTTCCTCCTTGAGGTCAACTTCTTTGTCCAAGACTTGGACCGAATCCCAGTTAGCAGAGGAAAAAGCCCCTAAGGCTGTTGCTGTTTCAACCACTTCAATTCTTGGGTTATTAGTTCTGGGGGACCATATCACCTGATCTGGTTCATGTGCTTCCAAAACACCTTGGCCTTGACTCATCTTCCTGCTTCTTTTAACAACTGCCTTGTCGTCTTGACGATAGAAAATATCCCCAAGAGGAACCACATCTCTGTCTGTATACTCAACAATGGACTGTGTAGGAACATAAGTGACACTAACTGTAGAAATCAAAGAAGGGGTCTATGTGACAGCAGAAGTGGGGCTAGGTAGAGTGACTTGAGTAATAGCTAAAGGTGTACTAATGACTTCGGGAGCTGACACACCTTTGTTTGGGGAGGGAAGTGAGACAAAGACTTCAGAAAGTGGAACATGAACATGATCACTGACTTCTGGGAGAGGAAGTGGACACTGATCTTTACTAGGTGAGTGTGTAGTAGAAACCTTGGAAGATGCATCAATGGAGGTTATTAATAAACTAACTGCAGACGATTGCAGAGGGATAGCCAAAGACTGGGGTTCTGGAATTACAGATGGTGAAGTGGAAGAAGGGACTGAATGTTCCGGTGATGAAGTAGTGGTGTTGTTGAAGGTATTTAACAAGTGAGATAATGAAAATGGAAGTGTTCCTCTTAGAGGCACAGTAGAATTTGGTTGAACAGAGGGAAACATAATTGCTGATGATGTGATACCAGGGGCAACATTAAACTCCAACACTGACTGTTCAGGGAAAGAATGATCCATATCAATACTGTCCAATAATTCAATATCAGTATTAGGATTTCCAGAGACTTCTTCAACTACTGGTACTGAAAGAGGTGAAACTATTTCTTCATCACAGTCAATTACATCCATAGTAGAAATTTGTGATGAGGAAGGCATGACCTTCTGTCTTTTAGCTGGGTTAGCCTTGGTTATGACCATTTCATCATCTTCTGGAGTGTTTGGAGTAGAGAGCTGATAATCTAGTGTACTTAGTGGCTGAATTTTGACCGCAGGCCTTGGGGGTTCTAGCAACTGAGTCTGTAACATGGATGACAACGGCGCCATTTGTTGTTTGGATTCACGGGCTATCTGCAGCATGAGTTTAGCTTCTTCACTAGCTTTCTCTTTAGATAGTTCCCCTTGAATATCTTTACCTTTGTCTCCATCATGACTGGTGGGCAAAGGGAGATCGTTAGACTTCCGAGCTTCTTTTTCTTCCGTGTCCTTTCTTGCTTGTTCAACAAGATTCAACTGCATGGTCCTGTAACTTAGGACTCGGTCCTTCAATTGTTTTTGATACTGAAGGATGTCATGTTGTTCTTGAGAGTCCTTTGCTTTGGCCAGGACTTGAGAAAATATGTCTACCCCTTGATATATGGAATCATCGGGGATTGACTCATGTGTATAGTCTATCTTCATGTGAACTTGCTTTAGGTGTGCATCCAAGAACATTTTAGGATCATGTTTCCTTTTCGAGGAAACACCCAATCTCATAGCAACTATCTGATCACCCAGAGCTACAACCTAGGTTGATGTTGGGATGACCAATTAACCCAGATTCAGAGGAAACTTAGGCCAATTTTTCTTCTTGGGTCCTATGAGTCTCTTATACATACCATCAGTGGTAGTTTGAAAATAAACCTCCTGTATTATCATCCTGTCTGGAACTATTCTGGGCAAGAAATGAACTGTTTCACTTCCCCAGATTCTGATGTATGAAAAGTACTCACCTACATACCAGTCACCCATTGTGTTGATAAAAGATTTGGCATCCTCTGAGAATGCAGGTGGCTGCTGCTGGAAGATCTTGAAATAGATACTACCCACAAAAGAGTCACATATGTCATATATCATAGCTGCAAATTTCCCTTCCCATAGTGTTGAATGGTAGATGTTTACAGGTGGATTTGAAGGGGTCCAATGCCAACCCAAATTAGGGTACTGGAACTCTGAGCAGAAGACATCAAGAACATATGAAGATAGGAAGAAAGGTGTCTTCTTATGAGCTGGTGCCTTCTGATATTCATGGATGGTGTTTTTTAGTTCCGTTGATAAGATAGAGGCCCACGGAAAAGAATCACCTGTAAGTAACACATGATGTGCTATGGGTGCCCACTTTGCTTTAAAATGGGAACAATTGGGTTGATCGAAAAGCCGGCAGAGCATGGCTGCAAGTAGAGAGAAGGGTTCCTTGAACCAGATAATAGGATAAAGGTTATCCGACTTAGGTACAAAGGAATTAGGCTTGTGCATCCAAGACTTTATCATTTGATCAAAATTATACCGGGTTTTGGATGATTATATGAACTCAACAGAGAGGGTCTGTACATGGGGTGTCAGAGCAAAAGCTCGAACAAAAACCTCTAGGCAAAAACTTGTCAATTGACAACCTATACTGTCATTAAAAGAACGGTCTTTCACATCAACATTCTCAATTATCCACTTAACTGCATCTGTGTAGGGTAAGACAGTAGGGCGTGCAGCGATGGCGTGAATTTGGGAAGCCCTAATTTTCTCATAGACTGGTCTGTCTTTCTCGATATGGGAAAGGTCATCATTATAAAAAATGGTGTATATCCTAGACCAGTCCATTTGGTACGTTTCAGTAACTCGTTCACTGGTGTCAGAGAGAAAACCAAAATTTGGGTCTTTGATCAGGGGGTCTTTGTACGACGATTTAGACCGCGTATTTCTCGACTTGGTGGAAGAATTTTGCAATATCTAATTAATACAGAAAACCAAATGAAATTCAAACCAGAAATAAAAAAATTGCAAGCTAGTAGCGTAAGGATAACAGTGGACTTACTTGAAATAACCAACAAACTGAAAAACAACACCTGACACGCAATCCTCAGTAAAATGATAATGCAACAGCATAATTTCTTCAACAGTTAAAATGTAAAACTAAAAGGAAAAAACCCTATTAAATACATTTACCAAAATAACACCAACCGTGCAATCATTAAAAATGGACGACTGAGATTCACCGCGGCGGGCGCGGAATCGGGTTTAGGTATGTTGACAAAACTCTTATTCAAAGGTTCCGCAAGCCGAAACCCAATAGTACGGATTTGCGGGTTGCGGGTTCACAAAATGGAAGTAGGGGAAAATATTTTTCGAAAGCCAAAAACTGGCCATGTGGGTGGCGGGTTTCGGGAACGTGAAACTGTGAGGAGGGATAACCATCTCGAAAGCCGCATCTTGAAATTACGGGTTGTGGGTTTCATAAGGACATACCAAATAAATGAAAAACCACAATCCCGAAAGCCGAATGCTGCCATTGCAGGGTTCTGATTTTGAGGTAATTATTTTTCAATCTTATTAATGAATGGTTCCGCAACCCGCAGCCGTCAGGTTGCGAGTTTCAGAATTAACAAAACCAAAACATAAAAACAACAGTACCGCAACCCGCACCTGTCGGATTGCGGGTTTCAGGTTCTCTAAATTTTGGGTTTCGGGATGATGATGACAGTCAACAAAATACTCAAAATTTTGGCTTTTTAAAGACTAAAACATTTAGGTAGAATTAAGCACACCCTTACAAACAAGCAGACCAAAGGCATGGGGGAAGAATTTTAGAGGTAATATCAAAATCGAATATTTACAAGATGATTCACCCAAATACCTTTGCGTTTACCTAGAAATGGGGTTCCCTTGCTTAAGTGAAGCATAGGATCTGTTGTGCCCACAACTGTTCCTCATCAACATCTCCATCATCACATCTTCTTCACCATCACCATCACCATCACCATCACCATCACCATCACCATCACCATCACCATAAACATCATCATCAACGTCTTCATCATTGCCACCATCTTCATCATCATCATTAACTCTAACTCTAACCCTAATTCAAATTCCTTCTATAACTCTAGCCCTAACCCTCACCCAGACCCTAGCACTAAACCATCTTCTGCATCATCACCATCACCATCACCATCACCATCACCATTATCACCATCTTCATCATCATCATCGCCATCTTCATCATCATCATTAACTCTAACTCTAACCCTAATTCAATTTCCTACTATAACTCTATCCCTAACCCTCACCCAAACCCTAACACTAAACCATCTTCTTCACCATCACCATCACCATCACCATCATCACCATCTTCACCATCTTCATCATCATCATTAACACTAACTCTAACCCTAATTCAATTTCCTTCTATAACTCTAGCCCTAACCCTCAACCAAACCCTAGCACTAAACCATCTTTTTCATCATCACCATCACCATCACCATCACCATCACCATCACCATCATCACCATCTTCATTATCATCATCACCACCTTCATCATCATCATTAACTTTGACTCTAACCCTAATTCAATTTCCTTCTATAACACTAGCCCTAACCCTCAACCAAACCCTAACACTAAACCATCATCTTCATCATCACCATCACCATCATCATTATCACCATCTTCATCATCACCACCACCATCATCATCATCATTAACTCTAACTCTAACCCTAATTCAATTTCCTTCTATAACTCTAGCCCTAACCCTCACCCAAACCCTATCACTAAACCATCTTCTTCATCATCACCATCACCATCACCATCACCATCACCATCACCATCATCACCATCTTCATCATCACCATCACCATCTCCATCATCATCATTAACTCTAACTCTAACCCTAATTCAATTTCCTTCTATAACTCTATCCCTAACCCTCACCCAAACCATAGCACTAAACCATCTTCTTCATCATCACCATCACCATCGCCATCATCATCAACGTCTTCATCGTCATCACCATCATCATCATCATGAACATCTTCATCATCATTGTCCTCTCTAGGTTCCTCATCAACATCTCCATCATCACATCTTCTTCGTCGTCATCGTCATCATCTTCATCACCATCACCATCATCATCAACGTCTTCATCATCATCACCATCTTCATCATCATCAACGTCTTCATCATCATCACCATCTTCATCATCATCATTAACTCTAACTCTAACCCTAATTCAATTTCCTTCTATAACTCTAGCCCTAACCCTCACCCGAACCCTAGCACTAAACCATCTTCTTCACCATCACCATTACCATCACCATCACCATCATCATCAACGTCTTCATAATCACCACCATCATCATCATCACGAACATCTCCATCATCATTGTCATCTCTAGGTTCCTCATCAACATCTCCATCATCACCATCACCATCACCATCACCATAAACGTCTTCATCATCGCCACCATATTCATCATCATCATTAAATCTAAATCTAACATGTTGATGCCCCAAAGATCGCAGCATCAAGCAGAAAGGGATTCTCTCCGATAAACTATCCCAATTATATTGTCCACCGTTTGGTATGAGGAATCCATCTGGTTAGTGGTTCCGGCTACCGTTAGATTTGGATTTGTTTTCTTCTACACCGGTTATGGCCCGATCCACCGTTCTTTTTTGATTTTATTGTTAAGATGATATGCAAGTGCCTAAGTTAATTTAATCTAAATGCAGAACTTGAAACAAATCTGTATCTAAAACTGAAATAAATCTAACTTATCCCTGTAAGGAGCAAATTGTAAATATGAGCAATGCGCTGAAAGAAACATCTAAAGATCAACAGATAGCCATTAAATCATAAAGATACATCTACAACAAGAGATTAAAGATATAAAAGATAGCTTTTAATCCATATGAAAGCATTCCATTACTCATTGAAGAGAAACATCATTGCACAAAAAATAGTAAGATCACTCAATACATAGAAATAATTCATACAGTAAAGAAGGATCTCACAGTAAGATATGAATGTCACAAGAATAAATCAGCATGCATCCAACACACATTTCCATGTAAAAGATGTCCTCTCCAGGCTCTTCTTAGGTAAAAATCATTTTCTTGGAGCAAGTGCAAAATAGTTGGTACAAGTTTAGAAAATTCCTTTTCCCTGCCAAAAGTCCCCTTTACACTTTTCCCTATGCATGTATTTATAAGTTTACAAAATGCCTCCTGGGCTGCCACTTGGCCTTTTACACTTGTCTTTTAAATACTTTACCAAGAAATAAACAATTCGTGGCCCTTTTCTCATAATAGAAATTCTTTCTCATAATAGAAAAGGACAGCTGTCCTTGTGACTCCACGCTCTAACCATAGGGATAGAAAAGTAGACCAAAACAAAACAACGCATTATGACTAGCGTGTTTATCCTTGGGGTGGCGCTTCTACTGGGGATGATGTGCCTGCGCTGGCTGCTACTGCTGCTGCTTCCTTCTTCTTTTCTTCTGCAATATAACTAAACTAGATACCAATGTCTCTTATAACCACATTTGCTGGTGAGGGGAGCAGGATCTTCTGTGAAGTCACATGCTTACCAAGCTCTGCTTCAATACCTTGAATTTCTGCTATTGCTGCCTGGTGGAACTCCTTGAGCATATGATTGTATACTGATGATAGCCCAACGTAGTGATGAAGATCATCGGTGGCCAGCACATCAATCTTCTTTACATACTCTATTTGAATGCCCAATTCTTCCTTCAAGTCTGACAAACGTTGCTCTTTGCTTAGAAAATCATCCAGGGTCTGAGGAAAAATAAGCTTGCATTTTTCATGTACTTCTTGAATCTTTTGATACAGGCTGTTACCTTTCTCAATTGTTCCCTGGATCTTAGCCATCAGCTTGGCACCATAATTCCTGCAAAACTCCATGAGGGCTACATCTTCCTTAAAACCGTCCATAGATTTGAACGGGAGATGCTTAGGGAAATCCACCTTCCCTTCTCTCCACTCCATCTGGCTCAAAATGTTTGCTTTAATAGGAGTGTATTTGCCTTTAAGCCTGATGGCTTCATCATTGACTTCTTTCAACCTAACCAGCATGGTCTTGAGTTTGCACACTTCCTTAGTAATCAGTTCTTGTGTGGCATGCATTTGACTTAAGATGTCACAAGACTGCTCATGAAAGGGAGACATATCCATCGCTCTGCTTTCTACTCGCTCTAACTGCTCAACCATTGCCTGTTCATCAACTTTCAGGTGAAAGACTCTAGCTTCATAATGATTCTTTTCTGCTTCTAGAACCATCATCTGTATTGCCAGGTGCTCCTTTTCTTCTTCCAGATGTCGATACTTATTTGACAACTCCTTGAGATCAGCAGACAGGCGATTATATTTGTTCACTACAATGTCCCTATAAGCCTTCTCATTAGCCACAGTATGTTGCAGCATGGGAGCTCTCCTTTTTGTTGACTCAAACTCTTTGACCATGTCGATCACATTATCTTTTGTTGCTTTTTCTATCGACACATCGACGGATGCCATGGCTATGGGATCCTTATTGATATTTTGCATGACCATGGTTTCTCACTGGGTAACAATATCTACATGGAAGAGTCTCTTTATCCTCTTTTCTGACTTCAGGACCACAACCTTCCTCTTCTTATAGTACACAAATTTATCTCATCGGGACACAGTATGATCTTCGGATGGGGTGAAAGGGATGATCAGGAGGTCTCTTATATGGACTTCTGCCTCCACGGATGGGGTCTGTACTACTTGAGATGAGTCTATTTCCATATCTTGGGTGCCAGAGCCACCTGCCTGAGCATCTTCGTTGGCCTTAATTTCTCCCTCAGCATTTTGCTCTCCTTCAGGATTTTGCTCTCCTCCAGCTTGCTGCTGATTCTCAATTACCTCCCTTTGATCTTGTTCTTGAGCTTCCTGCTGCAATCTTGCTTCCTCGTCTTCCTGCTGCAATCTTGCTTCCTCAACTTCCTGCTTCAATCTCGCTTCCTCAGCTTCCTGCTGCAATCTTGCTTCCTAAGCTTCCTGTTGCTGTCTTGCTTCATCTTTCAATCTTTGCTCTTCAGTGACCAGGGATTCTCGGGCTGTGGCAGAGCTAGAGCTAGCTCCACTACCGTGACGACAAATCTGTACTTTAGTCATATTACTGATTCCCCTGAATACTTCTTCTTCGGCATCATAGTAATGGGCATACTCAAAATGAGCATATAACTCCTTGCAATGCTCCGCAACCTTGCTTCGCCTATCATTTCTATGGAAGATTAATTCACCGAAGTGAAAAGCTTTCACCTCTTGAATGAACTCTTTGGCGGCTGCAAATCCTGAAAATTTATAGGCTCCGATACAGAAAGGAAAAGGAGGGAAGGAAGCCTTATGCTGCTTATTAAGAATTCCTCCTATTCCATCAAGGAAAACTTGCCTAATTGTTTCTTTCAGGACTACACAATCAGTGGCGTATTTTGGTAAAATGCATGGTGGCTTAGTACCTCCGAACATCCTGATATAGGTACCCTCTTCTGAGAATTAGAAATCGCCATAATTTTCCAAGACCTCCATGGCATTCTCTAACAAGAAATTGGGCTCTTCATTGAACATCTGCTCATATAGAGGCATGCTGAACTCTTCACAGATGAGCTTATAGCGTGCTTTGTAATTTTGAGCCCACATTATTTTATAGGCAGTGTATACCGATGTATTGGCTTGATCCCATGAGCAACCTAACTTGGGGAAAGGGAGCTTTGCCAAGATGCAATCAATGAGGTATGAAGACATGAAAAACTCTGACTTTTTTAAGGCCAAACCTTCTCTAGCCGCGGCCACAGTGGATGCCAAACTGTCTGAGAGGATAGTAGCCCAATCAAACACAATTCCCTTAAATGCTATGGCATGGATTATGGGGGCCCATTTTATCTTATATACGGTTCCATCGGGCATGCCGAAAATTATGCTTAGCATAAGGGCAATCAACCTAAATGGAGGTCTTAGGCTCTAAATGTCATACTCATCTTTGTTCCTCTTCCTCAGCTATTTTCCCGTGATCAACAACCTCTTAGCTATTTCAAAATTATTTATCTGTCCCAACCATTCATCGTTTATTGCCTGCTGGGGATGTGAGAATTTGTAGGCTGCTGCAATATAAGCTGGATGGAATGAAGCGAATGGCTCTCCCTTGCTGTCATCCAACACTCTTGTTTGTGGGTTGGCATGTTCCAATATCCACCCGATTACTTCTGAGCACGGAAATAGCTCAGGGCGAGTAGAAGCCCTAGCTATGCCAGAGGTCCTGATGTTTAGGTAGATTTGTTCTTCTTCTAATAGAACGTTTGGGATATCTTGATCCTTGATCATCCTGTAAATATCTCCCCACCGAAACTCAGGAGGGACGCCTGTGGTGCACTTAGTGTCTTGAAAGAGAGTTTTAGTCCTTGGCTGTACCGGTTTTGGCTCCATCATCTTAGCTTTCTTCCTGCTGCCTTTTGGCATTGTGGCTTATCCCTGTCAGCAACCATACATGCATGAGCATAAGATTGTAAATCATTATGAGAGCGTAACATAGAGCAAGAGGGACCTAGCATGCTAATGTATGATATATATAAGAAACAAAAACTATACGGTTGCATGCTGAGGGGGCAAACAAAACACAATGAGGAATCGAAAACATATAATGAAACTCTTTTTAATAATTGAGGAAACATAAACGCATAAGCGTAGAGAAGGATTTTTATGGAGATTAAGCAATCCAAGCCAAGTAACTGAGTGATTGAGTAGCCTAGCCAGCTATGGCTGGCATTGCCTCTTGTTTGAAACTATTGAGTAGCAGCATATAGCTGGCAAAGAACTTGGATTGAGTGCGTCGACTCGGCTTAGGCGGGTTTATGATAGGACTGCGGCCGGTGGAAATGACTAGGCTTGACTAACTCTTTCAATGGATTAACTGGGGATGATTAGCACTGGCTATATCTACCTACCAGTAATGAGAATTATATGGGGCTGCAGTGGCTGTAAACTTTAAAGGATAGTCTGCTACGAGTGACTATCGGCCACGTAATGAAATGAAAAACACCCGAGAAAGCCTTGATGCATAGATAAGACAAAGTTAACGGTAGAACCACCTACCTGGCAATGAAACAATGGTGCTACGGGTTGATGCGGTGGCGTATAAAATGAGCTGGAGCGAATAAACTTGTGCAGCTTGCAAACAACGTCTTCCAAAATGAAATCTACTAATGACACAACAGAAACCCTCGCCACCCTTATATTAAGATTGGTACGTGTGGGCAATAAATTGGGTAGGTGGTGAAAATAAAAATGGTTTAATTACCCGTACGGTGGGGTCACTTCCACCTACTTGGCATTTATGGGCAACCGTCAATAATCAGGAGGAAAAGGTGAGTCTCGTCCGCCATTGCGGGCGGACTTTGCAAGTGTCTTTCGAGTTGCGAGCGGACTTTGCGAGTTCCTAGAGCGACATCTTGCTTGTTGCCGGAAAGAGAAGAAAAACGCTCCGCTTTCACGGAAAGGCTTGACGAGTTCTTCCGGAGTCGGCGAGCTAAAATTTTGTGGTGCAAGCTCTTGAGTTGCTCCGAAATTTCGGGATGACTTAGCGGGTTCTTTCGAAATTGATGAGTCGAAAGTTAGTCGCGACGGGAGTTCTTGAGTTTCTCCGCCATTGCGGAAAGACTCGATGAGTTCTTCTGAAAATGACGGATGAGTTTGTTAAGTCTTTTCAAAAAAGTGAATGGCCGAGGGACTTGGTAAGAAGGTTCCTGTTGCGGCAAAACTTGACGAGTGTTTCCGCTATTTCGGGAAAGAATTTCAAGTTCTTCTGAAGTTACGGGTGAACATCCCAAGATCTTTCGCCGTTTCGGGAGAAAAATTTGAGTTTTGACTTAGAAGAAAACTTAAACTCGAAAAGAGATCTTTCATTTGAAATGAAAACTAAGTTCAAGATTTTCCAAAGGAGACTTAACTCTTTAAGCACACTGTCTGGGAAAATAAAAGGAGGGGCCCCAATATCTACAAAATTTTGGGGGGGATGTTGCTACAACAACAATTGGCGAATCGTTGGAGAACAAAGATCTCTGAACAAAACACTCTTCTCATTCATTGGAAACCATTAAGAGCTGCTCACCCTAGGTGCAACAATCGGTTTGAGAGTTTGAATCTCGGCAAAGGAAGTGGTCACTTTATCTGTTGGTTACTGGGAAAGGGGAGCTTTGATGAAGACATCTTTAAAAATTTCCAAGGGCCAAAATATGAGGTTCATTTTAGGAGATTTATCTTTCAGATGACCACTCTTATTGGACACCACAGGATCGTAACAACATCTCGTAGACATTATTGCTCTTGTTCCTCATTCCCATGCTGCTTGCATCCTTTTAGATGTTTCATATGTTTGATAGCTTTTGCTGTTTTGAGCCTTCCAGAAATATTTTCTTTAAAGTCATGATCTTTGATTTTGGTTCCTCAATCCATAATGTCCTTTTGTGTGAGCGAGAACTTTATTAATTTATCAAGCCTCATGGACGAAGAAGAAACTGGCTTGAGATAAGTCCTTTTGGATAGCTTTCCTGACTTGTGTGCTTTACTTTATCTCATCCATGCTTTGATTGAGGCGAGAATCTTTGGAAAACAGACCCTTGATTGCAAGCCTTTTGGCTTTTGATTTGCAGTATGGAGTCATTTCAATACCCTATGCCTTCGAGACATGCTTCCTTTCCGTGGGTCCAACTATAGTGATCTTCTTGAGATGATTTTAAGTGTGAGGGTGGCTGGAGCCGAAAGAAAGTGATAAAGATAATCATAGATCTCTGCTATTTAAACAAGGGTTAGTGCGACCAGCAGAACATGATTTCTTCATTCTGGAGAACAATTAGCAAAAACCGAAAATGCACGGATAAACTTCCTTTTGAGGATGACTTCCCAGTTTCACGGGTTGTGAGATTTCTTGAGAGATCTACCTTCACAAGAAACTAAATTGCAGGTGCTTAAAAAAAAACTGTACAAAAGGCTCAAATGCTGAGAAAAGAAAATGACCTAGCTGAAACAAAAAAAACTAGAGACTAAAATAAAACGAAGAAAGCTTTATTTATGTACAGAAAGTCTCATTGAGACTATGCAAAGTATTGTTTCAAGGCGAGGCCATTAAGAGGAAGGGTTACTTCCTCTCCCTGGAGATCTGTTAGCTTGTAAGTGGATGGGATGAGCTTTACAGAAATTTGGTAAGGGCCTATCCATAAGTGTTGGAATTTCGTGTGCATCCCTTTACCCTCATGATTATGGTCCCATTTTAGGACTAAATCCCCTACTTCAAAAATTCTTTTACCAGACTTCCTTTTATCGAACCATCTTTTGACTATATCTTAGTGCTTATGAAATCGATCTTTAGCTTTTTGTCGGGCTTCTTCAAGTTGAAGCAAGGTATTGATACTGGATTGTAAGACTTGAATACCGGACCCTCGAGAGGCTTGGGACAATTGTAAGGATGGAAGCAAGATATTGGGAGGGAGAATGGCTTCCTTGCCATAGACGAGGGTGTAAGGGGAAACCCCTAATGCATTCTTTGGAGTTACTCTATCTGCCCATAAGGAATTTGGGAGGGCTATATGCCAGCTTCGCTGATTTTCAATCACAGTCTTCTTGAGAATCCAGATGAGGTTTTTGTTTGAGGATTCAACTAGTCCATTCCCTTGAGGGTAATAATTGGCTGAATAATTCAATTTAATTCCCCATTCATAAACAAATTCATTTATCTTAAAAGATGAGAAATAAGGAGCATTATCAAAAACTAGGGAAATTGGAACCCCAAACTGGTTATGATGTTTTCTTTTAAGAAGCTAATGACTGCATCTTCATTGATCTTGCGCAATGGGGTAGCCTCCGTCCATCTAGTGAAGTAGTCGGTGGCCGTCAGGATGTATCGATGTTGTAGAGAAGAATTTGGGTTTATCTCTCCAATGACATCTATACCCCATTGTTCGAAATGTTCTGAGATAATAACCGGCTGCAAAGGTCCTGCTGCCTTAGGTAATTTCCCATCACTTCTTTGGCATATATCACAGTTCCATGCATAAGCATGAGTATCTCAGAATAAAGTGGGCCAATCATATCTAGCTCTGAGTATTTTGTGAGATGTTGTCTCCCCTGAATAATGTCCACCAGCAGGACCATCGTGTAGCTCTTTGAAAACTTTGCTTGCATCTCCCTTTTCTAGACATATGAGGAGAATTCCATCATAATTTTTTTTGAAAAGTATTCCATCAATGATTTGATAAGCTTCTGATTTCAAACGGAGTGCCCTTCTTTTCTTAGAACTCCAGTGTTCTGGTAGATATCCCTGCTACAAATAATGCACTAGATCTCTATACCACGATTCAGGAGCTGTGAAAATGGGACATATCTCGACTGAATTTAGCTCGGCTTCATTCTTCCAATGCCGCTCTTAATCAATTGGATGCTCTGTAAGCAATTTACACAGACCTTGTCCCTTAATGATGGTGGCTAGTTTGAATTATAAATCATATTCTTGAAGAGCTGTGACCCAGTTTCCTCTTCTTTCTCCCAATTCCTTTTGAACGAAAAGGGATCTAACCGCTGGGTGAGGAACTATAACTTTAGTTCTGTTCTTAAGAATATATGGTCTGAACTGTTTGACCGCTTTGAAGACGGCATACACATGTTTGTCGACCACATGATAGTTCAGTTCAACACCTTGCAGACCAGTGCTCATAAACGAGATTGGATATTCATCTCCTAACTCTACCTTTTGCGTGAGCACCACCGTGAGAGAGTCATTCGAAGCAAAGGTATACAAGATAAAATCTTTGTCAAAATCTGGGCTTCTTAAGGAAGGAGCCTTAGCTATGGCTGCCTTAATTTCTCTGAATGCATCCTTTTCTAAGTCTGTCCACTTGAACTGTATGCTTTGCTTGACCATTTGCTGCAAAGGTTTAACAATTTGCGTGAAATCTGGAACAAACCTTCGGACACAATTGATAGGGCCCATAAACAACTGCATGGATTTCTTGTTATGAGGCATTGGAATTTTATTGATAGCCTGTACTCTTTCTTGATCTATTGATACTTCTCTTTTGGCAATGATATGGCCCAATAGTTTACCTTCGGGAATAGCTAACACACTCTTCTTGGGATTTAAAGAGATACCATATTTACGGCAACGATAAAAAATATGCTTCAAATGAACAACATGGTCTTCTCTTTTCTTCAAAAAAACCATCACATCATCTAGATAGACAACGACACAATGACCTCCCAATACTCAGAAGGCGATGCCCATTACTCGTTGGACCATATCTCCTGCGTTTATCAGGCCAAATGGCATTCTTCGGTATGCGAACGTTCCCCACTTAGTGCGGAAAGTAGTCTTAAGACGGTCTTCTTCAGCTACCAATACTTGATTGTAACCATAGAAGCCATTAAGAAGGGAGAATAGTTCAGATCCTGACACCATCTGAAGAATTTGTTCCATTGAAGGGACCGGATAGTTGTCTTTATCTGAAGCTCTGTTTAAATTTCTGAAATCAGCACATAGTCTTATCTCTCCTGACTTCTTTCTCACGGGAACCAGGTTAGCAACCCACTCAGAATGCTGGAATTTAAAGATTATTTTAGCATCCAGTAACTTCTTGAGTTCTTTTTGAATCAGAGGTTCAAGAGTAGGGTGCATCTTTCTTAATTGCTGCTGAAATGGCTTGAAACCTGCTTTCATTGGTATGACATGTTGAATAATGCGGATGTCATATGTTTTCAGATCTTCATAAGTCCATGCAAAAACATCTTTATACTGTCGAAACAACTTGATGAACTTATCTCTTTATCCCGGTGAACAACATTTTCCAAGGTTAACAAATTTTGGTTCAGTCTCGGTGCCCAGATTAACTAATTCATGCTGCATTGATGAGCTATTGGTCTTGGTATTTGCTGGCCTTTTGAACTTGCTCTGTAGATCAAAAAACATTTCAAGCGACCTCACCCCTTTGGGGATGAAATTTCCTTTAGCTGTATCTCTCTTTTGTAAATCAGAATCGTGTTCTTCTTCATCTATCACAGCTTCTTGGAATATGTCTTCATTTGTTAGAAAACTGATAATTTGTTCGCCATCATCGAAAACTCTGAAGTTTGTGATATTGTCAGGGATAGAAGGCCTGAAAACCAATTCAATTGATCACTTGTTATTAGTCGGCACCAATCTAGAAGCATAAGTTGCTAATAAATCAACCGCAACATTTTGCAGTCTAGGAATAGATTTTATATTGAAAGCATCAAAATGCATAATTAAATCCCATACCTCAGCCTGATAACCTTTCAAATGAGGTGAGAGACAGTGAATGGTATCTCTTACTTGTCTCACAACTATTTCTGAGTCACCATAAACCTTCAGGTACTTAACATTTAAACCGATGGCTTTCTTCAATCCGTGGACTAAAGCTTCATATTCAGTAGTATTGTTAGTACAATCAAATTCTAACCTACAGGACAAAAAATACTTATTTCTTTCTGGATCCATCAGAACACAACTAGCTCCGGATCCTTCCAAAGTTTTAGAATCATCAAAGTATAATGTACAAAAAATATTGTTTGATTCAGTTGAGTTAGTATCTTTATGATCTAAGTCAGTGACTAAACTAACTATGTTACAGTCAATATCATCAGTCCGAGAAAAACGACAGAGAGCAGACTGTTCATCTAATTCATGGCTAATAGTTTCAGACTAATAATTACCCATATCAATTTTTAAGAAATAATTTCCCAAAACTGAGGATGAGAAGGCTATAGCCTCATTCTTTCCTTCTAGTTGAGTTACATTTTGTTTCATGTGTAGTTCTCTGAGAACCTTGATCTGATTTTGTCTATTTTGATATGGCAACCACAAATGGGACCAATCAGTTGCAAAGTAACCATTCAACTTTGTGGACTAGTCCCTACTTAGGATCAAACCATAGGCTTTGGGAATGTCAACTACCATTATATCAATGAACTGACAAACTCTAGAATCTGCTGACAACCTAATGAGGACATCTTTCATTTCTCCGATAACTTTGACAACAGTCCTATCTAACTGAATAATCTGGGTAGGAGATGGAATTGGTTGCCCATTAATCTTTTTACAGATTGACAGTGGCATGACATTTGAAGATGCTCCAGAATCTACCAGACAGTTGTGTACATTGTGATTGAAGATTTCAAAATTTAAAAGGAGCGGAAACGTCTGAGATTTGGATTTTCCGTCGATACTGGCCTCATTAATTTCAGGGTCTTCTTGATTATATGTTAATGGAGTGCTGGGTTTGGGTTGAAGATCATGCAACAACTTGTCTCGTTGATGGGGCAAACTGCACATATTGAATATTGAAACATTTGCCTTTACTTTCTTTATATATTCAATGATGTCATATCCCAGATCGCATTCTTTTACAATTCTAGTTGGATGGTATGTCTTATTCAGTGTGACCTTCAATTGTTGAATTGTTGTGTCAATGTTTGGCTGCTTTCCTGCTGTTGGGTTAGCTTTAGGCTGTGGTGGGATGACTGTTATGTGTCTTCTAGGTAATTCTTTGAAATTTTAGGCTTGGGAATAGTTGAGCTTGGAACTGGAGTGTTAATGTTCACATCAGAGACTGGGCTATCCACGGGATCACTTCTACCAATTCAGTTAAAGGTACCCAATCCCATAGCACCATGGTAGTGTCTGGAGATGGTTCCTCTATCTCAAGGCTTGGTTCCTCTAGAGGATCGTCTTGATCTGGAATTTGTGAATCCAACATTTGTTTCATGACTAAACTCATAGAGTTAATCCATTGTGGGCATCTCTTTTCCGAGTGTGGCTCTTGATGAAATGTGCAGAAGTGTTCCATCCCTATTTCATTCAGATTTAACATAGGAGAAGTATTCATGGGTGGATGAGGTTGATCGTTGTCTTCTCTCTTCTTGTAGAATGGTTTGAAAGGATTCCTAGATGTACTAGTTGCTTTATCTTTCTCAAGATCCACAATTTTATTGGACAATTTCTACATCATCTTAACTACATTCTCCATGTCTGCTGATGACTCTTCTTTATTCCTGGTGAGCAGTAAGGTTTTTTTTATTAGTTGTTGGTTTTGTCTTTGCATCTAAGGCATGTTTAGCAATGTTGTCTGCTTCTTCTTCCACCTTTCTAGCTTCTTCAAAATTCTCTATCAGGGTGGTTTTCTTAGATCTTTTGATGAACATTGCTATAGGCCCTTCAAGAGTTGTTGTATAATATTCAATTAGATATTCTTCTGTTGGTTTGTTTGCTTCACTGAAATTATTCAAGAGTGTTGTGAACCTTTGGTTGAAGTCTTGAACCTTCTCTTTCTTTTCCATTCTCATGGACAATAATTCTTTCATGAGTGTAGCCACAGTTTTTTGATTCCCATACTTCTTTAAGAAACATGTTTCGAATTCTTCCCAGCTGGAAATTGAGCTAGCTTGTAAGCTAAAATACCAGGAAGAAACTTTTGGCTCAAATGTGTATGGGAAAAGCCTACAAACTACATCTTCATGTTGTACATTTAAAAGATTCAAGGCTAAATAAAAACTCTTGAGATGATCTTCAGCAGAAATGGCTTTTCCTGGGTCGAATTTAGGCAAGACTTTCTCTGGATTTTTAGGCAGATTGTGGAATGGCCCAGCTAGATTCAATGCTCCCCTCGCTCTCCAAGCAGGCACAACCATGTTTCTATGTGGAGAATCAGGTGGAGAATTGTGTGGTGATTTAAGTGGGGTGTTCTTTGGAGTGACAAGCTCTCCAAGATTTTCTGGATCTGAAAAATTTTCCGGGTTTTCAAGATCGATTTCTTTCAGGGGTTCTGTAATTTCTTTCAAAGTTAAATTTACAAGCTCTTCAAAGTTCTGCACAAGAATCGAATCACGGGTGTACTGTCTCTCTTTTTTGGGAGTACTTTTCCTAGGGAGGAAAGTTACAGCGTTTAAACCACCTAGTTGCTTCACATAAGACCGTGTATGTCTCCTTAAATCTTCTATTTCTGCAAAAGGCATAGCATACAAGACTTCTTGATGTTCAGAATCATAGATGGAGTTTTCTTGATTTGTTACTTCAAGGTTTGGGCTATCTGAAAATCTTGTTTCAAGCGGGTTTTCAGTAACATTTTTGACAATGAGAGATTTTCCTTTATCATCCATGCACTTCAGGCCCTCCTTCTAGCACCAAAAACTGATGATGCCCTGAAGATCGCAGCATCAAGCAGAAAGGGATTCTCTCCGGTAAACTATCCCAATTAGATTGTCCACCATTTGGTATGAGGAATCCGTTTGGTTAGCGGTTCCAGCTACCGTTAGATTTGGATTTGTTTTCCTCTACACCGGTTATGGCCCGATCCATCGTTCTTTTTTGATTTTATTGTTAAGATGATATGCAAGTGCCTAAGTTAATTTATTCTAAATGCAAAACTTGAAACAAATCTGTATCTAAAACTGAAATAAATCTAACCTATCCCTGCAAGGAGCAAATTGTAAATATGAGCAATGCGCTGAAAGAAACATCTAAAGATCAACAGATATCCATTAAATCGTAAAGATACATCTACAGCAAGAGATTAAAGATATAAAAGATAGCTTTTAATCCATATTAAAGCATTCCATTACTCATTGAAGAGAAACATCATTGCACAGAAAATAGTAAGATCACTCAATACATAGAAATAATTCATAACAGTAAAGAAGGATCTCATAGTAAGATATGAATGTCACAAGAATAAATCAACATGCATCCAACACACATTTCCATGAAAAAGACGTCCTCTCCAGGCTCTTCTTAGGTAAAAATCATTTTCTTGGATCAAGTGCAAAATAGTTGGTACAAGTTTAGAAAATTCCTTTTCCCTGCCAAAAGTCCCCTTTACTCTATTCACTATGCACATATTTATAAGTTTACAAAATGCTTCCTGGGCTGCCACTTGTCCTTTTACACTTGTCTTTTAAAGAATTTACCAAGAAATAAAAAATTCGTGGCCCTTTTCTCATAATAGAAATTCTTTCTCATAATAGAAAAGGACAGTTGTCCTTGTGACTCCACGCTCTAACCATAGGGACAAAAAAGTAGACCAAAACAAAACAATGCATCACCATCACCATCACCATCACCACCATCATCATCACCATCTTCATCACCACCACCACCATCATCATCATAATTAACTCTAACTCTAACCCTAATTCAATTTCCTTCTATAACTCTAGCGCTAACCTTCACCCAAACCCTAACACTAAACCATCTTCTTCTTCATCACCATCACCATCACCATCACCATCACCATCATCACCATCTTCATCATCACCATCACCATCGTCATCATCATCATTAACTCTAACTCTAACCCTAATTCAATTTCCTTCTATAACTCTAGCCCTCACCCTTACCCAAACCCTAGGACTAAACCATCTTCTTCATCATCACCATCACCATCACAATGACCATGACCATGACCATGACCATCATCATCAATGTACTCATCATCATCATGAACATCTCCATCATCATTGTCATCTCTAGGTTGCAAATTTATCCCCAATGTGAAGGTCATCCAAATTTGATCAAGGGGTCCATTTCTCGTCCAGAGGCCCTCGGGTGTGCATGGCCATCATGGACAGGTCCATAATGTCCATGTGGAACTGTGGGAGCCGACGGAATCCAAGTCCGCTCATCGGTTTGGGTTCTGTGGCCTCGGAGCAAATCCCCAAAGTGTCCCTGAATGGCCCCAGGGTGCCCAAATAGAATGCCTGTAGCAGCCAAACCGTGGCTCCATTCGTGAATCTGTCGATTCTGGTGGGTCCGGGGTGCCAGGTTTCAGCTAGCCCCCCCCACATCATGCCTCTAAGACCCACAAGTGGTCCCAATGGTACATCTCCGGAGTTAGGTTTTTGCTTAGTGAGGGCCATTCCAAATTCACTCAAAGGGGGCATTTCTCATCCGAAGGCCCCCGGGTGTGGGTGGCCACCGTGGACAGGTCCACAATGGCCACGTGGACCTATGGGAGCCGATAGAATCCAAGTTGTTAATATTCAATATGCTAAGACAACAAATATCAGTATTACATTCCATTTCACAACAATAGCATATACAGGATCATTGAAAGAACAACAAGCATAGCGTAAACACAAGAGACACAGATTTATCCTGGGAAACCCTCATGGGGTAGAAAACCCAGCAAAGCTTCCTCAATATAGATGACCAACAAATTCAAAGATGTAAACCCTAAACATGAGCTCCTTCTCCTCCATAGAAGATCTCTCTCTCACTTATGCGCCAATCACAAGTGAGTGAATGTGTGTTAAATGAGGAACACACCTCCTCTATTTATACACAACTTCGACTTGACTTTTACACTAACTAGGTCGGCCCCAACTTAACCACTTAACATAAAGTTGACTGGGCCGACCCCACTAGGGTGGTCTAATAACCCTTTAACCCATATGACTCATACATGACCGACCCCCACTAGGGAAGTCTAATAACCCAAGTTACCTGTGATGTACCTGCAATAATTAATTAATGCAAATACACAAGATATTAGAAACAATAGAACGAAATCGCTTTTATATTAATCACGGGCCACTTCGAGGGGGCAACCTCCTTTGAGAAAGCTCAATACAATTAACTTCACGGTGCCTTCAATGACCTCAACACACACTTATATACTAATTCTATGCCCAATACTATGAGTCAAAACCATGGGACATATAATACTATAGGACGACTTACAAAGCATATGCGTCCAATACTATGGGTCAATACTATGGGCTAATATAAACTACGGATCAACAAATACTACGGGACGACTTACAAAGCATATGCGTCCAACAACAATATACTACCATAGTAAAGAGAAGGGTTGACATAGGTTCCTAACATCCCCTCTCCCTTAGAAAAAGCTTTGTCCTCAAAGCTTTGGTTGGAGAAATTGCTACAGAATCTGAAGGAGTGGTTCCCCAGTAGCATCCTTGGTTTGCATTTTGGGCCACTGACGCCTTTGGAGTGTTAAGGAGGATTGCTTGGAAGGCTGTAGATGAAGAAGAACCCTGTCAGCTGCATGGAAAATGCGCTCAGAACGGTGCTGATCGGCTTGTTGTTTCAGGCAAATTCTGGCCATGTGAAGATTGTCCTGCAGAATGAGAAGAATCTGATTACGGTTTCGAAGAACCGAGTCAATTTCCTGAACTGGGGAGTTGCTAAGGGTGTATGGAAGAAGAACTGGCAGTGTTTGTCCATAGACTGCTTCATATGGTGTCCTTTGAGATGTGGTATTGTACCACCAGAGTGCTGCTAGGAAATCCATAGAAATAGTTGGCCAAAGCTGTGTAGTGATGGGCAAGGGTATGATCAATCCCGAAAGGAGTGTCGGTTCCCCCTTGTTGACTTGGAAAGTATCATCGTTAGCCACCAGCTGTTGAATTGTCATTTTTAGTCCCAGCCAAAAGAAGTTACATTGTTCCTGGTCATACATTTTGCAGAACCCAGAGTGCCCTGTTGATGAAGAAGCATGGAGATCATAGAAGAGATAGCCCTATTGAACATATGGCAACCAATTTGGAACAAGCAGAGAAAGAGCTGCAAGAGAAACTGGGTCATCAATTGTGCGAGAAGGAGCATCTTCCACCATATTGTCCTTACCCTTCTTGTAAGTGATCACATAGGGATAACCCATGAGTTGGATAACCCATTGTAGGTGTGTTGGGGAGGAGACCCATTGTTCCAGAAAATTTTCCAGACTCGGGAGATCAGTCTTGATGCAGAAATAATTACCTAATAGGTATGGCTGCCACTTCTGTACTGCATGCAAAATAGCCATCATTTCCTGCTGAGAGGTAGATGTGGTTACATTCTTACCGGAAAGGTCTCTTGAAGGCAGCAAGCTCATTGGTTCAGCAAAGATACCTGCATATCTATCCAAGGAAGTAGTGGAGACTGTTGATGGGTGCATCTGAATGGAATTGAGCTAAGCGATGACACCATGTGAATTCTTCTTAAGGATTTTTTCCAGGCGATGTGAACTGATGATGCAGAGAGACCCTGGTTGTAAGCCCCGAAATTTGTGTTGTGCCCCATTGACGTTAAACTGTATCCAGAGTTCAGCAAAATCCCACAAGAGGGGGCCAAGTGTGCATAACCATTGAACGCCCAAAACCACATCACATCCGCCTAAGGACAAGGAAAACATGTCGGAGCGTAGGTTATAATCTTCCATAGAGATACGCACATTGTGACACTTCCCCTTGCAAGGTAAGGTGCCCCCATTGGCAACCATGACTTCAAAGTTGGAGCAAGGATAAACAAAACAATCAGCCTGTTTGGCAATTCGAGGGTCAATGAAGTTATGAGTGCTACCAGAATCAATGAGTATGGTAAGAGGGAGCTTCTTGAAGTATCCCCTGACCCGCATTGTTTATGGGGTGGTGACGCCGGTTACAGCATGGAGAGAGATCTTGGGTGGGTCGTCCTGAGATGGGGTGTCAACAGGCGGGTGTTGTATGTCGACCGGATCATCTACTGTATCTGTAGCTTCTTCACCAAGTTCTAAGGCAGGCGGAGAATCCACATCCAAGATATAGAGCTTTTGTTGAACACATCTATGTCCCCAAGTGAATTTCTCATCACAATTATAGCAAAGCCCTTTTTCTCGGCGTGCCTGCATTTCTATTTCAGACAAATGCTTGATAGGAGTTGGTTGAGGAGCAGGCGTGATGGGAGGTCGTTGGGAACCCATATTTCTGAAGGGAACAAAGGTGGGTTTGGAGCGTTGTTGAGCTGTGATCTTGTCCTCGGCCAACTTAGCCAACCCTAGGACTTCCATCATTGTGTTGGGACAAAACATTTTGACCTCTGAGCGGATTTCATCCTTGAGACCACTGATAAAACAACTCCTCTAGAATTCATTAGACAATCCTTCTGTGTGATTGGCTAGTTTCTCAAATTCCATCTGATACTCTCTCACTGTGCCAATTTGGTGAAGTTTAGTGAGTGCTCCTGTGAAGTCGTCAAAAGCACTAGGACCAAATCGTGGCAAAATGAGTTGGCAAAAATCTGTCCAGTTTGGCTCGGGATGAGCTTTGATGTACCAACGGTACCATTGAAGGGATTCCTGTTCCAAATGAAAGGATGCAAGTGGAACTTTCTGAACATCAAAAGTATTATGCAGATTGAAATATTGTTCTGCTCGGTATATCCATCCAGTCGGATCAGTACCATTGAAGCGAGGAAAATCAAGCTTCGGCCCACGAAAATTGCTAGAAGCAGAGAACCTGGTGGCTACAAAATATTCTGGCTGTCTGGTATTGTTCATGGTTGAATGCTGAAGATGGAGGCTGAGAAATTTTTCATCCAGATCTTGGAGTTTGGTTTGGATCGCTGCAAGTGCTTCCTCCATGGTGTGTGCTCCTGCACGGGTGACAACCATAACCAGTTTTTTTTTTTCTAGATTGGAGCGGCTACGGCTTGGATTTTTTTTGACAGACTGGAGCGGTTACGGCTAAGAAGGAATCTGGAACAACGTCGAACGGCTGGATCTGGAACGACTTGCACAATGGATCTGAAACGGCGCAGCAATGATCGACAATAGTTCAGCTGAAAGTAGATATGGACCCCAGGTATGTGCGGCTTCCTAACATTTTAGGGTTTTCACTCGGCCACCAATGCTGTCTGACGGCTTGCGTATTGGGGCAATACCCCTCACTCCACGGCTCAGGTAAAACTGATAACCGCTTTGCCACAAACGACAGCTCTTGGTTTACCTCATGGGTGGGAACTAGTCAATCAGGTAGGGGTCGTTGCCCTTTTCGCTTGGCAGGTCCTCTCAATGGCTAGCTACTTCGGGGTTCCTGTGGTACTCCTCACAATGAGTTTTAGGGCTTATTCCCAAGTACTTCCCACAGTTAAGCGGATAGGGATTATTCCCAGATCCGAACCTGCAACAGAAAAAAATTTGGGCAGAAATTCCACCCAATGTTCAAAAAATGGATCTATATTGCTCAGAATCGCTATTATAGCATGTTTCCGAAACTGGAACAACCACTCTGCTTCTACCCATGAGAGCGGAATAGAAATCTGGGCACTCGGTCAAAAGATTTTCTCGCCGCAATTTCCGCGGCCGTCACCGAAATTCTGAAAAATATTTGATTTTAAATCCGCGATATCTCCACTTTTAGAACTCCAAATGAGATGATTGTTTTTTTGAAACTGCGTATTTTTGAAAGAGGAATTCAGATATGCAATCGGTGTCTTCTGATTTTGTATAAAAAGTTTCAGAAATTGATCTGAAAGTCACCTCCCAAAAAAAGAAGAAAAAAAATTTCCCACTTGTGCTAAGGAAAATGCTCTGATACCAGATGTGATGTACTTGCAATAATTAATTAATGCAAATACACGAGATATCAGAAATAATAGAACATAATCGTTTTTATATTGATCACGGGCCACTTCGAGGGGGCAACCTCCTTTTAGCAAGATCAATACAATTAACTTCACGGTGCCTTCAATGACCTCAACACACACTTATATACTAAGTCTATGCCCAATACTATGAGTCAAAACCATGGGACATATAATACTACAGGATGACTTACAAAGCATATGCGTCCAATACTATGGGTCAATAATATGGGCTAATATAAACTACGGATCAACAAATACTACGGGACGACTTACAAAGCATATGCGTCCAACAACAATATACTAACATAGTAAAGAGAAGGGTTGACATAGGTTCCTAACATTACCACATTCTCCACGGAGGAATAAAACATCTTCGGATATACAATAAATAGGGTCTCCATGGAGGAATGAAACATCTCCAGAATAATAAAGTACAAATATAATATTCTTAGAAGTTACAATATATCAACACTCCCCCTTAACGAGAAGGATAGTATAACAACATCTGCAGGAGCAAGGAGTCATCAATTACATGATACATGGTACACCTATAAATCATTGGAAGCTTTCTTCATACATCATCAGTAACTCAAATAGTTACTGGAACATCTTCAAGATCTTCAATACTGGAACATCAAAATCTTCAATACTGAGTCTTCATCTTCTGTAGCACTCGAACAGCTACAGTAACATCATCATCTAGATCTCTCAATCAACATCATCAACATCTGGATCCTCTCTATCAACAACATCAACATCTAGATCCTCGATCAACAACATCAACATTTGGATCCTCTCGATCAACAACATCAACATCTGGACCCTCGATCAATAGCATCAACATCTGGATTCTCTCGATCAACAACATCAACATCTGGATCCTCGATCAACAGCGTCATAGCAGCAGACCCTGCAACACACATGATCCAATTACGGGATGATCAATCCCTCTCACTTTAGGACATAAGTTCAAGGATGATAAAATCCTAACACGTACATTTTGAACCAAGGGTTCCGGGATGATGCAATCCCCTCACGTACGTTTTGGACCAAGGGTTCCGGGATGATGCAATCCCCTCACGTACATTTTGAACCAAGGGTTCTGGGATGATGCAATCCCCTCACATACATTTTGAACCAAATGTTCAAGGATGATGTAGTCCTCTCACGTGCATTTTGAACCAAATGTTCAAGGATGATGTAGTCCTCTCACGTGCATTTTGAACCAAATGTTCAAGGATGATGCAGTCATCTCACGTGCATTTTGGACCAAAAGTCCAGGGATGATGCATTCCTATCACGCACATTTTGAACTGAATGTTCAGGGATGATGCAGTCCTCTCACGTACATTTTGGACCAAAGGTCCAGGGACGATGTAGTCCTCTCACGTGCATTTTGGACCAAAGGTCTAGGGACAATGCAGTCCTATCATGTACATTTTGAACTGAATGTTTAGGGATGATGCAGTCCTTGTGAAAATCCTCATAGCAGATCTAAGATATGATGTATACCTCACAAGAGTAATTATGATTAAGCAGGAAAATAGAAGAAGAGTGAACAATACAGTATAATGAGAAACATAATAATATGGTACAGTAGAGCTCAGATAGAAGTAATAATACGTCACACACACTAATTAATTAATCACAGTATGGACAAATAAATAGTACAATGGTAGAGAGGATTCGAATGCCTAAGGTGGCAATTTGAATTAGCCTCTCAGAGTGATCATAAGATCAATAGAGTGTCATCGTAACACAACTAGGTGTCCTCATGATCATCGGAGCGCAACTGGAAGTCTTCATTATCATCAGTGGAGTCATCAATGCTCAAGTAACTGTCAACCATTAGTCAAACTAACTCTGGTAGGTGTAACTGACTATAATTGAGTGTAACTGAGTGTAACTAAGTGTAACTGAGTGTAACTGAGTGACAAATGGACTGGTAGGTGAAGAAGGGCGAGTTGCTCCCTAAAATCAAGGAAGAAGGGCGCATTAAGCAAATGGAGGGCTAAAAATGAATAGTGAGAAGCTCCTGGGGGCTGGCTAACTAAGGGCTAGGTGCTGGACTGATGACTGGGATGCATGCAAAATGCATGCAAACCCTAAAGGTGCATGCATGACTGAAAATGTAAAGGATCAAAATATTGATGGGACTAGGATGGAGTATAGAAATATCCTAACACCCCCCCTTAATCCATCTCGGGCCTTGGTAGCTAAGACCAAAGGTCACCCAATACAATGAATAATAACAATCAATAAACCAAGGAAGTGGGAAAATTTCATGGGAAACATACCCCCTCCTCAAAAAAATAGACTGTAAGGCACACATAAAAAATAAATGCTCCAAACTCAAGCATGTGTGATGCTTGGTCATATGTCTGGAGGTATCTTCTTCTTGGGAAGAAGTGGATCATGCTAAAAAAGAATGTGCTTGTACTTTCTCTTCAGATCGAATGTGATGAGAACAAATCCAATAGTATGAGAATGATCCTTGAACCTATGATTCGAATCAGCTGAGGTAGGATCAAATCTGTGAAAGTGCATATAGTCTTTTGTCTTCTCCTTCGAACCACCATGGGTGAGATTATGCCAAAAATAACTATTACATGTTTGCTTGAAATCAAAATCATATTTAAGACTTAAAAAACAGTTTCTTGAGATCTCCTTTGAACCAACAGGGGTGAGATCAAAACTATCATATGCATGAGAAATTATCCCAAGCAGTAATTGCTTAGAATCCAAATTAGATCCAAGACTTGAATCATGGTTTCTTGAGATATCCTTTGAACCATGAGAGGTGAGATCAAAACCAGTAGATGCATGAGAAATTATCCCAAGCGAATGGCAATGGCCATTATCTTCAATGACCTTATGAAAGCATGGAATTATGATCATATAGTAGTATAAAAGAGGCGATAGCTGGAGAGGAGCGAATGCATTACCTTCAAAAGTTGTTTTGACCTTTGAAATAATCATGTGATCATGATGCAAACCAACAGACTCTGGTGCAAGAGAGGATTTAGGACCTTCTGCAATATCTAGAGTGTGAGCTGGTACAGAAAGAGAAGAAAGTTTGAGCATGAGTGGAGAATCTGCAAGTTCTTTGTCAACAACTTCAATATGAGATGATATTGGTTCATGATCTGAGAGATCATCAAGAGGAGCGAATGAATCACTTTGCTTGCTTTTGAAGGGGTTTGGATCAAATCCTTCATTCTTTCTGCCAAATTTTTCCTCCAGGTGAGCCCATAGCTCTTTTGGAGTTTCAATATCAATAATGATTGGGAGCAATATGTAATCCGGCATAGTAAGCTTCATTCTTCCAATGTGCATGTCACCTTTATTCAACCATTTAATCTTTTTTGTAGAGGATTCAAACTCTCTTTCAAAATAACAATCAAAGAGATCATGGCTCTTTAAATATGCTATTATTTTTTGTTTCCATTCATCATAGTTGAATAGAGAAAGAGGAATGATTTCTTCTAATTCAGGATACATTGAAGCTGTAGAAGACCTACAAAAACAATATAGAATAACTGCAACTGCTACTGCTGCAAAAATGCAGAAACTGCTGCACTTGAAATCTGGATAATAACCTGCAAAAAACTCTCAAGAATGGAGATAAACAATACTCTCAACATGCTCTGATACCATGTGAAAATCCTCATAGCAGATCTAAGATATGATGTATACCTCACAAGAGTAATTATGATTAAGCAGGAAAATAGAAGAAGAGTGAACAATATAGTATAATGAGCAACAAAATAACATAGTACAGTAGAACTCAAATAGAAGCAATAATACTTCACACACACTAATTAATTAATCATAGTATGGACAAATAAATAGTACAATGGTAGAGAGGATTCGAATGTCTAAGGTGGCAATTCGAATTAGCCTCTCAGAGTGATCATAAGATCAATAGAGTGTCATCGGAACACAACTAGGTGTCCTCATGATCATCAGAGCGCAACTGGAAGTCTTCATCATCATCAGTGGAGTCATCAATGCTCAAGTAACTGTCAACCATTAGTCAAACTAACTCTTGTAGGTGTAACTGAGTGTAACTCAATGTAACTGACTGTAACTAAGTGTAACTGAGTGTAACTGAGTGACAACTGGATTGGTAGGTGAAGAAGGGCGAGTTGCTCCCTAAAATCAAGGAAGAAGGGCGCACTAAGCAACTGGAGGGCTAAAACTGAATAGTGAGAAGCTCCTGGGGGCTGGCTAACTGAGGGCTAGGTGCTGGACTGATGACTGGGATGCATGCAAAATGCATGCAAACCCTAGAATACATGAAAACCCTAAAGGTGCATGCATGACTAAAAATGTAAAGGATCAAAATACTAGTGGGACTAGGATGGAGTATAGGAATATCCTAACAGTCCTATCACGTTCATTTTGAACTAAACGTTCAGGGACGATGCAGTCCTATCACGTACATTTTGAACTAAACGTTCAGGGATGATGCAATCCTATCATGTCCACTAGGGACCACTTCTCGGAGACATATGTCTACGGATCAATTCAGGGACGGAAGTACGGGGATGATACAATCCCTCTCGTCCACTAGGGACCATTTCTCGGAGACATATGTCTACGGATCAATTCAGAGACCGAATTCCATAGATGATACAATCCCTCCTCGTCCACTTAGACAAAGTGTAAGGACCATATATCGACCTCATCGTCGAAACCGATAACCTCATCATCGACCTCATCGTCGGAACAGGTAACCTCATCATCGACACAAGTGTCCACATCATCAATACAAGTATCCTCATCATCGATACAAGTATCCACATAATCGAACTTACCGTCGATGTAGGAATTATCATCACCAACGACCATATGACTCCCCCTTTCAAGGAGGGTCCTTCTGAACTACACCAATCTTGTCTTGGAAATACTCAACTTTACTCGAGACATAGGTTTGGTCAATATATCAGCAACTTGTTCGTTAGTGCTCACATACTCGATCTTGATAGCTCCTTTTTGCACCATATCCCGTATATAAAATATCGGATCTCTATGTGCTTTGTCTTATCATGGAACACTGGATTCTCTTTCATCTTGATACAACTCTGGTTGTCACATAGGATCACAATGGGTTCCATATCTAAGTCAAACAATCCTAATAACATCTTTCGAAGCCATATCGCTTCACAACTAGCAGAGCAAGTAGCTATATATTCTACTTCAGCTGTGCTGAGAGCCACACTAGATTGCTTCCTCCTAATCCATGAGATCATGGAAGATCCCAGACAATAACATCCGCCCGATGTGCTCTTCATGTCTGATACACTTCCTGCCCAATCAACATCTATGTAGCCATACAATCTGAAGTCATGATCTCCAAGATAACATAGACCAAAGTCTATCGTACCCATTAGGTACCTCATCAAATGCTTTGCAGCTATCAGGTGAACACACCTAGGTTCCACTAGATACTGACTCAAGGTGTTCACAGCAAAGCATATATTTGGCCTGGTGTTTTCCAGATACATCAATGACCCAATAATCTGTCTGTACAAAGTCACATCCAGTAACTCTGATGAGTCATTAACTTCAAGTTGGAATCCATGGGAGTGGCCATGGATTTTTCATTCCAACATATCAAATACTTTCCCTGGTTGAGAAAGATTCCTTCTGGGCCTTGCCACACTTCCAGACCTAGGAAGTAGTGTATCAATCCGAGATCTTTCATCTCAAATTATGTAGCTAGCTTCTTCTTGCTTTCCATGATTTGTTTCTCATTCCCAGTCAGAAAGAGATCATCCACATATAGTAATAGTATGACAGGTTCATCATCCATAACCTTAAGATAAAGGTTAGGATCAACTTTACTTTTGGTAAAGACCAAGCTTGTTAAGAAGCTACCAATTCTCCCTATGTGACTGAACATCATTCACACTCTACATTGAGTGATCTTCTGCATATCTATCTATGCCATCTCTCTTCAGACGGGTCTATTGATATGAGCCTCAACATCATTCGAACTCTGTGGTGAGTTCCTTCTTGCATCCATCTAAGAGAAGAATGTCATCTGTATATAGACACCATCTTCAACCTTGTAGCAAAGGTTGAAATCCGCATCACCCATGATGATCATTAATCTCATCAAATGACAATCGATCCTGGGTACCCGTACAGAGCTTTCTTCAATTACATAATTAAGAGAATGGTCTTATCTAGCCACTTGGAGCAAACATCTCGTCATGATCCTCTTCCTCTTTCTAAGAGAATCTTCTAGACACGAGCCTTCTATAGTATGTTTGATTTGTAAGTCTTCTTGTTGAACATCCATCACTCGTTCTTTGGAACATGTGTTCATCATCATTATTTTGTAGATCATAGCACATGATCTTTTCTACAAATCAAAGTTAATCACATGATTAGTAATACTTCATAATCATCAAATTATGTTGACATGATAACCTATTATGCATACAAATATGATTCACATAGTTATGCAACTATCTTGACCAATACTTTGGCACACCACTTTTCTATATCCTGTATGCATACATCGGTTATCTAGATGCCTTCCATCTCTACCAGAACATACTATCAAGAGCGTGTTAGCAAATAGGTTTCATTCTAGACAAGAAACAATGGAATGTTTGTCCAACTTACCCATCATATGCATATTAGTAGCATACTGTTCAATGCTATATGAATGCTTACACTATGCATGATATATTCTAGGAATACAAATATGCATACAACTATTACAAGCAATATCATTAACTATTCAGAGATTCAAATAACAACTCAAATACTTATCTTTTATGGTTTCCTCCCGCTTGATCTCTATATGTCTTTGAAATTCTTACCATCCTGGACCATTATGCATGCTCAAGTGTGCACTAGTGTCATCCTCATGATCTCATACATAATCATACATTCATTAGTATAGTCTCAATACTATCAAAACATTATGATTCTAAATAATATTAAGTATGTATGGTCATGATCATTTCATACATAGGTATACTTACCTAAGATCCTAACAAAGTAGGATTCTAACTTGATATAGGAAAACATACCCGGATTATCAAGCTTGGTTATGTCTTAACATACCCGGATTATCAAGCTTGGTTATGTCTTAACATACCCAAACAATATCTTCCTTGTTCTCTTCAATGATTTAGAGACCTTGTGCTAGAACCTGCATATCTCATAGGTTAAGCATAGTAGAACAAATTCATACATACCTCGTAAGTAGAGATTCTATGTGATCAAATATTATGGATGAGTCTTGTCTTCATGTCATCATGGTCATAAAACTTGATTTGTCTTTCTTGATGTACCTGTATCTTGTTAGCAGACAACATCATCCTCATACAAAACCACAGGTGCATTAGTACAATCATAAGTGTCATAAACCTAATCAATGAATGTCTTCTATCACTCACATGCATTCATTATCAAACAATCATAATTGTACTAACCTCAATAATATGAAGACAAACATATTATGAACTTAATCAAGAATCAGATTTCAAAACATACTTGTGTCTTCTCAAGTCATACTTGTCGAGTAGTCTTCTCTATAAGGGTGAAACCCTAACCATCCAAGGTAGATAATTTGTAAACATATTATGTATGTTCATGGTGCTAGGATGATAGTATGAAGACAAACATATTATGAACTTAATCAAGAATCAGATTTCAAAACATACTTGTGTCTTCTCAAGTCATACCTGTCGAGTAGTCTTCTCTATAAGGGTGAAACCCTAACCATCCAAGGTAGATAACTTGTAAACATCTTATGTATGTTCATGGTGCTAGGATGGTAGGATATCAGTGCCATTTAAACCTTCTTCATCACTGCCCTATGAGTCTCCCAACTTTGCTAGGGTTTCTTCTTACTTGGAAACCCTAATTTTCAATCTCCTTCCTCCCACAATATTTTGATGGAGGATTAATATCTATGACAAATGGATTCCAAATCCATTATCAAAGCTTCCAATGTTGTATAAAGTGTCTCCAACATTGTATCAGGTCCTTTCAGACCTAAACACTGAAAACCCTAAGTGAGACCTTCTTCCTCCTCATCTTAGATTTCCTCCATTTAGCCATTTCAGATGTGACGTATTGTTTCTGGTGTATCTCTTAAATTGAAGAATTGCAGGGTTTGAAAATTTCTCTTGTGGTATCCTGACCTGTCATATTTTAAACCCCATAGGTTTGACCTCAAATGGATTTTTTGACAGATATTTATGCCAAATATCGCAACGTGACCTATTTATGGGATGAAACAGTATAGCGAGCTTGTACGGAGTGCCACGTGTCACTGTTTCAACTTCGGCCTTTGAAAAGAGGACCTGTGAAACTATAGTTCGTGCCCTACCTATCAATTTTTATGAAATTTCATTTGGATCTTCCTAGCCAGAGATATGACCCTTTTTCCTAGGTCACTTGTTTATGAATGAGTTCTGGGAGAGGCAGAAACCCTAACTTGTATGGATCATAAATCACAGAGTGCAATGAATCTAAGGCCGTCCTTTGGACACAAGGTATAGGGGGATGTTATATATGACCTATAGAAGTTTTAGATCCCGAACCTTCGCCAAAATGGATTTATAGCGAAAATGCCACGATGACTGGTTTTAGCTATACAAAACCCTAATTTTCAAAATTGTTGCAAGTGTCGTAAGTGCCATACATTGCTTTCCTTTAGGCTAGCTCTGATACCATGTTAAGATTCAATATGATAAGATAGAAAATATCAGTATTACATTCCATTTCAAAACAATAGAATATACAGGATCACTGAAAGAACAACTAGCACAACATAAACACAAGAGATACAGATTTATCTTGGGAAACCCTCATGGGGTAGAAAACCCAGCAAAGCTTCCTCAGTATAGATGACCAGAAAATACAAAGATGTAAAACCTAAACATGAGTTCCTTCTCCTCCATAGAATATCTCTCTCTCACTTATGCGCCAATCATAAGTGAGTGAATGTGTGTTAAATGAGGAACACACCTCCTCTATTTATACACAACTCCGACTTGACTTTTACACTAACTAGGTCGGCCCCAACTTAACCACTTAACATAAAGTTGACTGGGCCGACCCCACTAGGGTGGTCTAATAACCCTTTAACCCACATGACTCATACAAGGCCGACCACCAGTAGGGAAGTCTAATAACCCAAGTTACCACATTCTCCACGGAGGAATAAAACATCTCCGAATACACAATAGGGTCTCCACGGAGGAATGAAACATCTCCGAAATAATAAGGTACAAATATAGTATTCTTATAAGTTACAATATCTCAACACAAGTCCGCTCATCGGTTTGGGTTCCGTGGCCCTGGAGCAAATCCCCAAAGTGTCCCTGAATGGCCCTGGGGTTCCTGACGATAATTCCCGTAGCAGCCAAACCGTGGCTCCATTTGCGAATTCGTCGATTCTGGTGGGTCCAGGACGCCAGGTTTCAACTAGGGGACCCCTACAGCATGCCTCAAAGACCCAGAAGCGGTGCCAATGGGCCATCTCCGGAGCTAGGGTTTTTCTCAGTGGGGACCATTCCAAATTTGCTCAAGGGGGGAATTTCTCATCTGGAGGCCCCCGGGTGTGCGTGGCCACCATGGACAAGTCGACGATGGCCATGTGGACCTATGGGAAGTGACAGAATCCAAGTCCGCTTTCCGGTTTGGGTTCCATGGCCCTGGAGCAAATCCTCGAAGTGTCCCTGAATGGCCCCGGGGTGCCCAAGTAGAATGCCCATAGCAGCCAAACGCTGGATCCATTCATGAATGTGTCGATTCCGATGGGTCTGAGATGCCGGGTTTCAGCTAGGGACCCCCCCACAGCATGCCTTGAAGACCCAGAAGCGATGCCAATAGGCCATCTCCGGAGCTAGGGTTTTGCTCAGTGAGGGCCATTCCAAATTTGCTCAAGGGGACCATTTCTCGTCCAGAGGCCCCCGGGCGTGTGTGGCCACCATAAACAGGTCCATGATGGCCACATGGACCTATGGGAGGTGACAAAATCCAAGTCCGCTCGTCGGTTTGGGTTTTGTGGCCCTAGAGCAAATCCCCAAAGTGTCCCTGAATGGCCCCGGGGTGCCCGACTAGAATGCCTGTAGCAGCCAAAACATGGCTCTGTTCATGAATCTGTCGATTCCAGTGGGTACGAGGCACCAAGTTTCAGCTAGGGGACCCCCCACAACGTGCCTCGAGGACCCCCAAGCGGTGCCATTGGGCCATCTCCAGAGCTAGGGTTTTGTTGAGTGAGGGACATTCCAAATTCGCTCAAGGGGGCCATTTCTCGTCTGGAAAGCCCTGGGCGTGCATGGCCACCATGGATAGGTCCAAAATGTCTAGGTGGAACTGTGGGAGCCGACGGAATCCAAGTCTTCTTGCCAGTTTGGGTTCCATGGCCCCGGAGCAAATCCCCAAAGTGTCCTTGAATGGCCCTGGGGTTCCATCCTAGAATGCCCGTAGCATCCAAACCGTGGTTCCGTTTGTGAATCCATCGATTCCAGTGGGTCTAGGACATCAGGTTTCAGCTAGGGGACCCCCCACAATGTGCCTCAAAGACCCCCAAGCGGTGCCAATGGGCCATCTCTGGAGCTAGGGTTTTTCTTAGTGAGGGCCATTCCAAATTTGCTCAAGGGGGCCATTTCTCGTGCAGAGGCCCCCGGGCATGCGTGGCCACCATGAACAGGTCCACAATGGCCACATGGACCTGTGGGAGTTGATGGAATACAATTCCGCTCACCAATTTGGGTTTCATGGCCCCAGAGAAAATCCCCAAAGTGTCCATGAATGGCCCCGGGGTGCCCGACTAGAATGCCCATAGAAGCCAAACCGTGGCTCTATTCGTGAATCCATCAATTCCAGTGGGTTCGGGATGCCGGGTTTCAGCTAGGGGACCCCCACAGCGTTCCTCGAAGACCCCCAAGTGGTGCCAATGGGCCATCTCCAGAGCTAGGGCTTTGCTTAGGAAGGGCCATTCCAAATTCGCTCAAGCAGGCCATTTCTCTTCTGGAGGCCCTCGGGCATGTGCGGCCACTATGGACATGTCCAAAATGACCACATGGACCTATGGGAGCCGACAAAATCCAAGCCCGCTCGCCGGTTTGGGTTCCGTGGCCCCAGAGCAAATCCCCAAAGTGTCCATGAATGGCCCCAAGGTGCCCGACTAGAATGCCTGTAGTAGCCAAACAGTGGCTCTGTTCATGAATCCATGGATTCCAGTGGGTCCAGGGTGCCGGGTTTCAGCTAGGGGACTGTCCACAGCGTGCCTCCAAGACCCCCAAGCGGTTCCAATGGGTCATCTCCGGAGCTAGGGTTTTGCTCAGTGAGGGCAATTCCAAATTCGCTTAAGGGGGGATTTCTCGTCCAGAGGCCCCTGAGCATGCGTGGCCACCGTGGACAGGTCTACAATGGCCATGTGGACCCGTGGGAGTTGAAGGAATCCAAGTCTGCTAGCCGGTTTGGGTTCCGTGGCCATGAAGCAAATCCCTAAAGTGTCCCTGAATGGCCCTAGGGTGCTCGACTAGAATGCCCGTACTAGCCAAAATGTGGCTTCGTTTGTGAATCCGTTGATTCCGGTTGGTCCGGGATGTTGGGTTTCAGCTAGGGTACCCTACACAATGTGCTTCGAAGAACCCCAAGCGGTGCCAATGGGCCATCTCCGGAGCTAGGGTTTTGCTTAGTGAGGGCCATTCCAAATTCCCTCAAGGGGGACATTTCTCGTCCAGAGGCCCCCAGGCATGCGTGGACACCGTGGAAAGGTCCACAATGGCCATGTGGACCTGTGGGAGCTGATGGGATCCAAGTCTGCTCATTGGTTTGGGTTCCGTGGCCCCGGAGCAAATCCCAAAAGTGTCCCTGAATGGCCCCAGGGTGCCTGACTAGAATGCCCGTAGCAGCCAAATCATGGATCCGTTCATGAATTTGTCAATTCCGGTGGGTCCGGGACGTCGGGTTTCAGCTAGGGGACCCCCCATAGCATGCCTCGAAGACCCCCAAGCGGTGCCAATGGGCCATCTCCGGAGCTAGGGTTTTTCTCAGTGATGGCCATTCCAAATTCACTCAAGGGGCCATTTATTGTCTAGAGCCCCCCATGAGTGCGTGGCCACCGTCAACAGGTCCACATGGCTGGAATGCTTTGGGGAGTCCCCTAACTAAAAATTGGTAACCCAAACCCACCAGAATCGACTGATTCGTGAACGGAGCCACGGTTTGGCTACTACGAGCATTCTAGTCGGACACCCCAGGGCCATTCAGGGACACTTTGGGGATTTTCTCTCGGGCCATGGGACCCAAACCAGCGAGCAAAATTGGATTCCGTTGCCTCCCACAGGTCCACGTGGCCATTGTGGACTTGTCCACGGTGGCCACGCACACCCGGGGGCCTCCATATGAGAAATGGCCCCCTTGAGCGAATTTGGAATGGCCATCATTGAGAAAAACCCTAGCTCTGGAGACAACCCATTGGAACTGCTTCTGGGTCTTTGAGGCACACTGTGGGGGGCCCCCTAGCTAAAACCCAATGTCCCGGACCCACCGGAATTGACGGATTCGTGAATGGAGCCAAGGTTTGGCTGCTACGGGCATTCTAGTCAGGCACCCCGGGACCATTCAGGCACACTTTGGGGATTTTCTTCGGGGCCATGGAACCCAAATCGGTGAGAACTGACTTGGATTCTGTCGGCTCCCACTGGTCCACATGGCCATTATGGACTTGTACACGGTGGCCACGCACGCTCGGGGGCCTCTGGACGAGAAATGCCCCCCTTGAGCAAATTTGGATGGCCTTCACATTAGGGTCAAATTTGCAAAATCATCAACTGGGCAGGTATGGCTAGCGTTCCCAGCTGAAACCTTCCTAGACACACTTGCAGGACTCCCCAGAACCTAGTTTTGTTGCACGGTTGGAATTATATGCCCACGGTAGGTATCCAGCAGGTGTCCGTGAAGGCCTTTTGGATGTGAGACAGAATGAGCCATAGAATGACGATTGTGGATCGGATCGACAAATTGTCGACTCCATTGGATTCAGAATGTTGGGATAGTGCTAGGGGTGCCCCTCTCCTCTAGTCCCGTGGCCTAGGTGTCATATTGTACATCCATGTTGGAAACTAGGGTTTTGCTTAGTACGGGAGTGTGCAATTTTTGCACATTGGGGTCAAATTTGCAAAATCGTCGACCGGGCAGGTATGGCTAGTGTTCCTAGCTCGAACCTTCCTAGACACACTTGCAGGACTCCCCGAAACCTAGTTTTGTTGAATGGTTGGAATTCTATGCCACCGGTAGGTATCTAGTAGGTGTCCTTGAAGGCCTTTTGGATGCGAGACAGAATGAGCCATAGAATGACGACTATGGGTCGAATCGACAAACCATCAACTCCATTGGATTCAGGACGTCGGGATAGTGTTAGGGGTGCCCCTCTCCTCTAGTCCTGTGGCCCAGGTGTAATCTTGTACGTCCATGTTGGAAACTAGGGTTTTTCTCAGTACGGGATTGTGCAATTTTTGCACATTGGGGTCAAATTTGCAAAACTGTCGATCGGGCAGGTATGGCTAGCGTTCCCAACTCGAACCTTCTTAGACACACTTGCAGGATTCCCCGGAACCCGGTTTTGTTGCACGGTTGGAATTCTATGCCCCCAGTAGGTATCCAGTAGGTGTCCCTGAAGGCCTTTTGTATGTGAGATGGAACGATCCATAGAATGACGATCGTGGCTTGGATCGAAAAACTGTCGAATCCGTTGGATTCAGGATGTTGGGATAGTGCTAGGTGTGCTCCTCTCCTCTGGTCCCATGGCCCAGGTGTCATCTTGTACGTCCATTTTGGAAACTAGGGTTTTGCTCAATACGGGAGTGTGCAATTTTTGCACATTGGGGTCAAATTTTTGCAAAATCGTCGACCGAGCACGTATGATGATGACGATGGTGATGATGATGAAGATGTTGATGATGATGGTGATGGTGATGGTGATGGTGATGGTGATGATGATGATGAAGAAGATGATGAGGAACCTAGAGATGACAATGATGATGAAGATGGTGATGATGATGATGAAGATGGTGATGATGATGAAGATGTTGATGATGATGGTGATGGTGATGGTGATGGTGATGGTGATGATGAAGAAGATGTGATGATGGAGATGTTGATGAGGAATCTAGAGATGACAATAATGATGAAGATGTTCATGATGATGATGATGGTGATGATGATGAAGACGTTGATGGTGATGGTGATGGTGATGGTGATGGTGATGGTGATGAAGATGATGATGATGAAGAAGATGATGATGATGGAGATGTTGATGAGGAACCTAGAGATGACAATGATGATGAAGATGTTGATGATGATGATGATGGTGATGATGATGAAGACATTGATGATGATGGTGAAGGTGATGGTGATGGTGATGATGAAGAAGATGGTTTAGTGCTCGGGTTTTGGTGAGGGTTAGGGATAGATTTATAGAAGGAAATTGAATTAGGGTTAGAGTTTGAGTTAACAATGATGATGAATATGGTGATGATGATGAAGACATTGATGATGATGGTGATGGTGATGAAGATGGTGATGAAGATGATGATGATGATGACGAAGAAGATGTGATTATGGAGATGTTGATGAGGAACCTAGAGATGACAATGATTATGAAGATGTTAATTATGATGATGATGGTGATGATGATGAAGACACTGATGATGATGGTTATGGCGAGGGTGATGGTGATGGTGATGGTGGTGATGATGATGATGTTGATGTTGATGAGGAAGAAGATGATGATGATGGAGATGTTGATGATGATGGAGATGGTGATGGTGATGGTGATGGTGATGTTGATGATGATGGTGATGGTGTTGGTGATGAAGATGATGATGATGAAGATGATGATGATGATGATGATGGAGATGTTGATGAGGATCCAAGAGATGCCAATGATGATGAAGATGGTGATGATCATGAAGATTTTGATGATGACGGTGATGGTGATGAATATGATGATGATGATGATGAAGAAGATGTGATGATGGAGATGTTGATGAGGATCTTAGAGATGACAATTATGATCAATATGGTGATGATGATGAAGATGGTGATGATGATGAAGACGTTGATGATGATGGTGATGGTGATGGTGATGGTGATGGTGATGAAGATGATGATGATGAAGAAGATGATGATGATGGAGATGTTGATGAGGAGCCTAGAGATGAAAATGATGATGAAGATGGTGATGATGATGAAGATGGTGGCGATGATGAAGATGTTGATGATGATGGTGATGGTGATGGTGATGGTGATGGTGATGATGATGATGAATAAGATGATGATGATGGAGATGTTGATGAGGATCCTAGATATGACAATGATGATGAAGATGGTGATGATGATGAAGACGTTGATGATGATGGTCATGGTGATGAAGATGATGATGATGATGATGACGAAGAAGATGATGACGATGGAGATGTTGATGAGGAGCCTAGAGATGACAATGATAATGAAGATGGTGATGATGATGAAGACATTGATGAAGATGGTGATGATTATGAAGATAGTGATGATGATGAAGACGTTGATGATGATGGTGATGGTGATGATGATGTTGATGTTGATGATGACAAGTCCCTCTAAGTGGTTATCTATAGTTATCAAGCATCAATATCCAACCATAAATGAGCATGTTTTAAAATAAATTGTTAGGATACATATCTAAGAGTCTAGAATATTTGTATGCATTTTTCCATCAAATTTGGTCAAGGAGATTCTAGTATCTAGTTAGAATATATTAGTGGAAACCCTAGGTTGATGACACAATGCTTGGATAAGGGAAAAAGCCCAAAATCTAGCTAGATTTGGGTGAGCATTGAGCATGGGGAACCAAATCTATGAATATGTGGTTAAATATAATTTTGTTGGGTGAATCCAATAACCAACATAATCATCATAATATAAGAGTTTTTTGGGTTGGGGATATACCTCAAGGTACCCAAAGCATGAAAAATGTTTGGGTGGAAACAAAACCAAGAGAACAAAAAATGTTGAAGAGGACATGTGGGGTGGGAGGTCGGCCTCCAAAAACTCAAGCATTGACATGAGTGAGGTAGGTCTAAAGAAACTTCTCTCATACCAAATGAGAGAAGTGGTAGGGATAATTTAGGTTAGATTAGTGTTTCTAGGGCTAGTTTAGGTTTCTAGGACTAGATTAGGTGTATAGTATTCTAGCTTAGTTTTCTAGTGTTAAATTAGTGTTTCTAGGGTTAGTTTAGCTTTCTAGGATTTCTAGGGATAGATTAGGTTTGTAGGGTTATATTAGTGCTTCTAGGGATAGATTAGGTTTCTAAACATTAATGACAAAGGGTGAAATGATGACATGGTAGATGGATGTATCTCTATGTATGTATGCATGTATGTATGGAAAAGACATGTATGTATGTATGTATTAACAAGAAATGCATGTACCAACAAAATAACATAAAACTACACATACCTCGATGTAGAACATAACATTATTTGATGCAATTATTTCTCTTATGTAAAGTTGACTGGCCTCATTCAATAAATCCATCTGGATCCTCTCTGTTGCTAATTGTCTCCATCAATCTCTCGTGCTCTGAATGAGGCAGGTAGTAACGTACCTTGGTTGATATCTTGCTTGACATTGTCTGAAGATGGATGTTTGTGCCAACGATCAAGTTTGTGAAGTGATACATCACTGAACCTGGTTTGTAATCCATGAATACATGCCCACTAGTCTTTCTTGACTTCCCATCTAGTGTAAGATATTCCCCGTTAACCACCATTGATCCAATAGGAAATTCAATGCCTTCATCGTTGATTAATGATGCGTAGAGGGTTTTCTTACCTTGGATGCACCATGCCAACCAATAATCCACACCCCATTCATTGCCTTTTGGGGAAACAACTGCGTATATGTGTCCTGGTTGTACAATATCTGAGATATGGTCGTAGTCTATCGAAATTGTTGGTTGAACCTCCTCTAACTGGGTCGTTTCAACAACTGCACGTTGGTCTACTGCAAGTGACACACGATCCCATTCATCAACCCAGTCCATGCATTCGCATTCATCCCATTTGCCACTGCTGCAAGGGCTGCAAAAGCATGCAATATTTCGCGTCCATATTTCAAATAAGGGGTTGTTTGAGCTTCGAACTGAATGAAATCCACATGTTCCTTGTATTGTGCCACAATTATAGGAATGCGATCGGTCTATGTCAACCAACCGCCAAAAAATTCTTACCACATGTCCTGCCACTGATGATGTTTGTTGATCTCTTTCTCGGTGTGACATTGTTGCAGAGCACCATTGAACTATGGATTTTGCATCTAGGATATGAGGTTCCCTATCAAACCTCATCTCTTCCCTTCGTAGTGCGGTCTTGATGCATGCACCGGCCCCATCATGCTCGCCTTTTCCGTGGCTGGTCTCAAAATAGTTCCAAATATGCGGCACATTATAAGTCTTATGCAAAATACTCATCCATTGGAATACTTGGGAGTTTTTGAACTGGTTCGCACAACCATCTGACCATATACAATATTGATCCATCTGTATATCTCTCTCCTTCAACTGATCATAGAAAATTTGAAAACAATGTTGCACATAATGCAGATCATGGGTTCTATCATCACTTATGTAAAAGTTTGTCTCCTTCAGTATTATCCTGTTGTCATTGCTTCTCTCTGGCCCATGCCTATACATAATATGTACCATGATGATGACTTGGTCTAAATGGTAGTATTGACTTTGGATTTCATTTTGTGGCTGAAGGGTGTAATTTTCTACAAAATCCACAATTTACACTATGGTTCCAACAGGAAATGTGTCCCTTCATTTTCTGTACTGCTCATATTGCCATCGCGCAACATGCACATGTTGAACATACTACTTTGTTTTCTCATCGAACTCCGTCAAAATGTCACATACCGGTACCTGTTACCATGAAAACGAGGGAAATATTACAATGTGGCATTTGGAAAAATGTATATGTCATAAATTGAACGTGTAATATGAGAAATATGCAATATTCATTTGTACCTATGACTTCACTAATGCAATCTTTTTACTTTCCCTGGAACTGTCTAATTGATAGGTTACGTACTTGAAGCTCTGCATCTCCACACCCATCTTGCCAAAACGTGGTCCTTGCTTTCATGGATGCAATGGTTCAAAAGAGAAAACCCACTGCACCTAGAACATGTCCCATATAGACGATTTTTCATAATATTTTTGTCCTTCGGGCCTTGGACACATGATGTTGTGGATAAAGTCTCTTGATGCATTCGGTGGTAGTATGGATCCATTACAGCCCTACACAATGTTAGTATGAAAATAAAAAAATATGTTTATATGTGTCATAATAATATTCATATTCTACGTGGTATCTACAACAACAGGTGTTCCGATCAATGCATATACGAACGTACCATGGTTTGCATTTCTAAAAGGAACTTTGGCCTAGGTTCAATTGTGTGTGCTCATTCTTGAATCTCTCATAGAGTTTCAATCTGTGTGGTGTCAAGGAAGTGTTTAACATGAGGTTCACGTTCAGTAGAACCTTTTCTCAGCTTTAGCACGTCTCTTTGGTTTAATGAAGTTCTAGTATGATCATGCCAAAAATTTTGTACTAACTCCTTAACATCATCAATTATCTTCCTATATGCACGAGGCAACCTACCAACAAAAGCCCAACAATCGTTCCCACCCGGAGTGTCAAGACTTTCTCTTATAACAGAGTACTTTTTAATAGTTTTTCTATTTAATTTGAGTATGTGAGAAGTGTATGATAGCAGACGACGTTGCCTTCTGTACTTGCTTACAACTGATTCCACTAAAACACGATGAGCTGCACAAAGATATTTTGTACGAGACGTCTTCCCAATCACATTAAATGCAGATTGGATATTTCTAACAATATTGTAATACCCCATTTTGACCCTTAGGATATGTTAGCTTTTAATGCAAATATTGTATGCATATTTTGTATGATTCATAGCGTGGAGCTCAAGGCTAAGGCCCTGCTAGTGAACGCTCGACCTTGAAGTGGCAAGTATTAGATATTATGTTGCCCATGTGCTAGAGAACCATGGGAATTGTAAATATGCATTTTAATATAAAAATGCCCACAACTAGCTATGCAATGCAACAAGAGATGGGGGCATGATATTTCAAGGAATTGGGAGGGAAAACACTCAAACCCTTGGATCCAATCCAGTCAAGCCAAGTGTCAATGAGAGAACCCATCAAACCCTCAACTACCCATGTTGACTTTTGTACCCAATCATTGATTTCTCCCAAGAATTGGGTGAAGTAGTTAATGCCTTGGGATGGGAGAGGTATGGATGTCAATTTCCGTGTATGGGAAAGCCAGCAACCTGGGAAATCGAATTTTGGCTTGTTGGGCAAGAAAACCCCCACGAAATTGTGCCCAAAGCCATTCTTAACCCATGGCATTCATCCTCTCACGCAGTTTGAGCTTGCTGGGGTTTTATCCTTCACGTTTTTCACCATTTTCTGCATTTTTCCCATGCTTGGAGCTCGTTTTTGCAATGTACAACAGCTGGGAGAGAAGGACCACGATTTGGGGACTATGAGGGAGGTTGTTTTTGCCCCAAAATACCCATGGGAATTTTTTTGAAATTGGATTTGGCTTCCCAGAGTGGTTCCCAATCTTCCTTTTTCGTTTTTGAGTTGCCCACATTTTTTTGAAGTTGATAGGAACCCCATTTTGGGCATTCTACTGTAGAAACGTTTTTGCTACATGCCCAACACTTGAGATTTTGTTGTTATGTGTACCCATGCCTAGTTTATGAATTTTCTGTGTGCAGGAGATTGTTGGGGTTGAAATGGGTTTCCATTGTTTTGGCTTTAACTTGAGTGGAAGCATCCACAATTGATGAGGAATCAGATTTAGCCTGATAAACCTGACAGTGGCCTGGCCTGGCTTAAGAACCAAATGATTATTTTGGCTGTTTGGTTGTGTATGAGTTGAAATTCCCAAGTTCCTTGTAGATATCATGCCCAGCTTGGGGGTGGCCTTCGGACGGACTTAGTATATGCTGTTGAAGACCCTACGGTTGGGTGGAACGTTGCAGCGACATAGCTAGTTGTTGGGGACAACATTACATTGAGATAAGTATATTCTCCATGTGTATTTTACTTCTACAAGGTATTTAATTTGTTGGTTGTGTTAAATTGAATGGCATCATGTAATGTGTGTGGATGAGGTTTTCATTCCGCTGTGCATGTTTAATTGAATTACATCTGCACACATGTATTTTCTTTGCTTATGAATTTTATTGCTGTGAATCTATGTCATGGATGAGCTTATGAAAAGCCCCATAGATTGGTAGTATATTCCCTTCCAGGAGTTGGGTCCGCGGGAGGGGACATTACAAATATGACTGCTAGCCTCTGAACGTTTAACCATATTTATGCCCAAAATTATCCTAACAACAGCTAAACAACGTGACTTTAACAAACATAACAATAATTGACATTTACCTGCATCACCTTTGGATTCAAAATATTCTTTGATAGTTTTGTTGCATTGCCATTCGATAGTGCGTTTTGGCAACTTGCCTTCAAGCCCCGACATAGCACTCTCATCCACATGAATACGTCTAGGAGTTCTTCTTCTTGCACTAGATAGTCGAGGTAGGGAGGGTGGACATGAGACATGAATACCAGAGCTTGTTTGTTGTTTTTCTTCGTTCACAGATTGGACCATAATGGGAGTGTGGTCGACATGGTTCTGCCTTCTTAGGGAGATTCCAAATTAAGCAAGGCTTGTATGTCCATCTCTACACATGCATCATCTCCCAAAATTCTTGTGTCATGAGGAACTTCAGCATGACTCATTGATGGATTGTTGGTTGAAGATTGTGTTGATGTTGGAATTTGAGTTGGTTATGTTAGGATATTTAGACACTTAGGAGTTAGTTAAGATCAACTTGTGTAATATATCCGTTAGGGATAGTGTGTTTCTTTAGTATGCATTAGTATGCATTTGTAAATACTTAATCCGACGGTCACGATATGTTTCCGACATAGAGTGATCCGACGGCTCAACTTCTCTTAGATCAAACCTAACCTTGATCTGTGGCTTAACACCCGATTGGTCCATGATCTCTATTTAAAGAGCATGGAGGGTCATTGTTTAGTTGATCGATTATGAGAAGCTCATTTGTAACTTTCTTTCTTTGCATAATAAATTGTCCCGTAGAAGCTATTTGGCCGGGGTCGTGGAGTGTTTCCCTCAAGAGGGTTTAAACCACGTCAAAACATCGGTGTGTTGATCTGTGATCTGTTTGTGTGAAGTGGTTGCTCTTGGTGTTCGGTCCTTTGGTAGTACCCTGTGTACCCGAACATGGTATCAGAGCTTTTATGAAGTGCCGCTTCCAGTTATGATCTAGATCTTGAACTGTTGTTGCCGAAACTCGAAGGGGTTTCTAGTTCTGGTATTTCTGTGCATTTCTGGGCTGTGGGAGGTGTTCCATTACGTTCGGAGCGTCGTTTTCATTGGGAAATAGTTTTCGTTTGATCGAAAACGGTTCCCGGTTGCTCCAGAAACGCGTATTTCATCAGATCTGAAGGTATAATGTTACAGTGACGCATTTTTTTTATTTCGTTTTTTAGTAAGAAAAAATCTCATATTTCATTTTTTTTACTGTTAGATTTTTTTTGGGTTCGGATTGTTGCTTTCCTGTCTGCGTATGCTCTTTGCCGTGCACTTTGAGCGATCTCGGCAAATCAGAAACAGAAAGGGAAAGGGTTTTTCTCGGCTGCGTATGCTCTTTGCCGTGCACCTTTGCGCGATCTCGGCAAGTCAGAAACAGAGAGAAAACGTAGACTTTCCGGGCAAGCTAACAAGATCTAACTCCACAAGTGTGGAAAAGTTTTTTTTGTTTCGTTTTGTGGTCTGTTTTGCAGGAAAAAGGGCAAGCACGCAAACCGAGCAAGAGGAGTTATAAAAAAAAAAAAAAAAAAAAAAAAAAAACCTTCCTCATTCCCATATTTTACATACCTTTTAATCTAGCTCACTTGGTTCAAAGTTGCTTTATTCCTTAATAGGTCTTGAGTTCAAGTCTTAGGAAGTTACTTTTAAAAGGAAAAGTGCATGCAATTTCTATTTTCAAGTTACTTTATTGTAAAAGTGCATCTCACTTAAATAATAAAAAATAAAAATACAAGTGAGTCACTTAAGTTTTTTTATTGTTGCACTATTTAAAAAGTAATATCATTGTAAAAGTGAAATCACTTATTTTACAAAAGTGATTCACTTAAAGCAACTTTTTTAAAGTGATTGTCAAAAGGTTCATCTTGGGAAGAGGGGGGTTCTTTTTTTGCTGGACATTCTCTAGCTGCCACGTCACTATTGGGGACGTCTTCAACAGTTTCTTTGTTCAAGCATAACTTCATCATACAGAGTCAGTTTTCAGTGCCGTTTTTTTTGAAACCGCCTATTTTTTCGAGCTCTTCACATCCAGACTATTGGTTTCTGCTTTTATAGCCATTACTTTACAAATATGGCCGCCCATTGTGATATTCTACTTAACAGTTCTAACTATTTCTCATGGAAATCTCGTATGGAGGATGTTCTACGAAGTAGGGGACTTTTCAGAATTACCACAGGAAAAGAAAAAGAACCCACTGATGATGATAAAAAAATAAAATGGGCAAATAGATGTGATGAAGCTCGTGGATTGATTGGGATGTCAATCTCTACTGATTTGCGATTCCACATATCTGGAATTGATGACCATAATACTGCTTGGGACAAGTTGGAAACTGTGTTTGGTAAACACAATGAAATTCGAGGTCACCAACTCGAAAATGAGTTGATTTCTTCAAATCCAAATGACTTTTCATGCATTCAAGATTATTTATCTAAGTACAAAACTCTCAATCTTTTATGTGCAGAATGTAAGATTGAGAGGGAAGACAAACAGTGCATTTATCATATTCTTTCCAAACTTGGACCTGCATATTCTGTTTTTGTATCTACATTTTACTCCATGAAAGCATCCTTGAATGCAGCTAGCTATCAAGAGCCTAGTCTTGAATCCTTTTGTGATTCCTTGATTAGAGAACAAGATAAACTCATTCACCTTGGAATAATCAACAATGTAGATACATCTGGGAAAGCCTTATTGTCTCAACAGAAAGAAAAGTCCAAGCCTCCTAAGAAACAAAATTTTCGCAATAATAAGTCAAACAAGGGTCCCAAACCCTCTCAGTCAGCTCCTTCTTTAAAAAATGACAAAGGATCCAAGCCAAAAGGCAAGAAGACTGAGCGACATTGCAACTATTGCGGGAAAGATAATCATGATGAATCAAAGTGTTTCAAGAAGATGGGAGCCTTGGAAGCAGCAATGAAGAAGCACCACATCAGCCTAGATTCGCCATCAGAATCTACCTCTCATGGACATGCACTTTGTGCTTCTGGTTATTCTTATAATGCATCTTCTTCTTCTACTTCAAATGAATGGCTCATTGATTCTGGAGCATCTTATCATATGGCTAAGGATCAAGCCATCTTTTCTACTATGCATGAATGTAACACCAAACAAATATTTGTTGGTGATGATAGATCTCTAAGTGTTGTAGGAGCTGGAACAGTTCCAGTAGATAATGGTCATTTTAGTGATGTACTATGTGTTCCAAGAATTTCCTGCAATTTGTTATCAGTCTATCAGATCACTCATTCTGGTGAAGGTAAAACTGTGACCTTTACACCTCACCAAGTTGTAATCAAGGATTTTAAAGATCCTCAACAGGTTCTAGCTACCGGAATTGTTGATGATATTACCAGGTTGTACAAGTTTAACAACTTTGGGTCATCACCTTTCCCTTCAGTTTTTGTTGCTCATAGTGATAACTTGAGCAAAATTTGGCATGAGCGATTTGGTCACTTAAATTATCGCTCATTGCAACAACTATGTAAAGAAAATATGGTGACAGGTCTTCCGATGGTATCTTGCAGAGATGGTGTTTGTTCCGGTTGTGTACTTGGAAAACATCATCGGGACAGTTTTGACAAACGTGCCTCTTGGCACGCCTCGGTACCCTTGGAGCTTGTGCATAGTGACTTGTGTGGCCCTCTTCCATCTGCTTCCTTTTCTGGTTTCAAGTATTTCTTAACTTTCATTGATGATTACACCAGACGCACTTGGGTTTATTTCCTAAAACTTAAGAGCGAAGTATTTAACATGTTCTTGGCCTACAAGGCCCTTGTTGAAAAACAATCTGGTCATCAAATTATTAAGTTAAGATCTGACAATGGAGGAGAATATGTTAACAAACAGTTCACTACTTTCTGCACTGAACAAGGCATCCAACAACATCACACTGTTCCATATACACCACAACAAAATGGTGTAGCTGAGCGGAAGAACCACACTTTAAAAGAAATGGCTAATTGTATGATCCAATCTAAGGGACTAAGTCTTCAATTTTGGGCTGAAGCCATAAATTGTGCAAATTACATAGTTAATCGCACCCCCACAAAAGCATTACAAGGTATAACACCAAAAGAAGCATGGAGTAAAATTAAACCTGATGTAAGTCACTTTTGTGTGTTTGGTAGTGAAGCATGGGCTCACATTCCGGATGAAAAACGGAAAGCATTGCAACCTAAAAGTGAAAAGTGCATATTTGTTGGATATTCTGAAGATGTAAAAGGTTATAGACTTTTTCAACCACATTCTCATGCTATAATCATTAGAAGAGATGTTAAATTTGATGAAAATATCTTGGCCTGCGAGCCTAACTCGGCGAGTGTGCCATCTTTGGCCTGCGAGCCTGATTCGACGTTTGTGCCTTCTTCTTCTTCTTCTTCTTCTTCTTCTTCTTCCAACTTCCTTGACAGGTTTCCAACTTCAGTTTCTGATGATGATAGTGAGGATGAAAATCCACCTCCGCCTGCTCATGTTCCTCCAGTTTCACCAGCACAAGTGCTTCCTCGATGGGTTCGTTCAACATGTGAAGCAGCTGGTGATCTTGCCGGCGATCCTAGAGATCAACGTCGAACACGTTCTCAGTTTCAGCGAGCCTCTTCTCTTTTGGCTCAAGTTTCCGAGAATCATGATCCAGAAACTTTTGCAGAAGCTTCAGGGAATACAGATTGGGATGCAGCCATGGATGAAGAATATCGTTCCTTAATGGCGAACGATACTTGGGATCTTGTACCTCTTCCAAAAGGAAGAAAACTTGTCAGATGTAAATGGGTCTACAGAACTAAGTATGCATCAGATGGAAGTGTTGAAAGACTTAAGGCAAGGTTAGTTGTCAAAGGTTTTTCCCAAGTTGAAGGGATTGACTACAATGAAACCTTTGCTCCCGTCGCCAAAATGAACTCCATCCGCCTTGTTCTTTCCCTTGCAGCCTTACACAATTGGGAAGTCCATCAAATGGATGTCAAGTCTGCCTTCTTACATGGTGATTTACAGGAGGAAATTTACATGGAACAACCTCCTGGCTATGTTCAGAATAACTCTAGCCTTGTCTGCCGCCTTAAGAAATCCTTATATGGCCTTAAGCAAGCTCCTAGAGCTTGGTATGCCAAAATGGATAACTTTCTCCTTGACACTGGTTTTTCTAGATGCCATTCTGACCCCAATGTCTATACCAAGAAAGTAGGAAACCATCTCATCATATATGTTGATGACCTTATTCTTACTGGTAGTGACCCTAATCTTATAACCCATGTGAAATCCAGTCTTAAACAAACTTTTGAAATGTCAGACTTAGGACATTTGCATTATTTTCTTGGCCTCCAAGTTCTGCAAATCAAAGAAAAAATCTTTCTTTCTCAGTCTAAGTATGCTTGTGACCTTCTTCGTCGCTTTCACATGGAAGATTGTACACCAGCCCCTTCTCCCTTCCAGACTGGAGTCAAACTTTCTGCCACTTGTACTTCACCTGAAGTAGATGCCACCTTGTATCTTCAACTTGTTGGTAGTCTTTTATACTTGACTCATTCCCGTCCTGACCTTTCCTTTGCCGTTGGTCGAGTTGCCCGTTATATGCAGACACCTCATGAAAGTCACTGGAAAGCAGCTAAAAGAATACTTCGATATATTCGAGGTACAGTTCAGTTTGGGGTTCATTACAGTACAGGGGGGAAACCTTTGTTGGTTGGTTTCACTGATTCAGATTGGGCCGGCGATCCTTATGATCGAAAGTCTACTGCAGGTTATGTTTTCAGTCTGGGATCTGGACCTATTACTTGGGCTTGTAAGAAACAACAAGCTCTTGCTCTTTCTTCAGCAGAGGCAGAATATCGAGCAGCAGTTAATGCCAGTCAGGAAGCTTTATGGCTTCGACAGATCCTTTCAGAGTTTGGATTCGAGCAGCAGCAGCCTACTCCACTTTGGTGCGACAATCAAAGTGCCATCAAGCTTGCCAAAGATCCAGTTCTACATCAACGTAGCAAACACATTGAGCTACATATGCACTTCATCAGAAATCTTGTTCATGATCGTGTTCTTGAAGTGCTCTTTTGCCCTACAGATGATCAAGTTGCAGACATCTTCACCAAGTCTCTTACAGAAGTGAAGTTTTCTAAACTTCGATCTATGTTAGGAGTTCAGGAACTTGTCATTAAGGGGGGATAGGCTCTAATGCCTCCTTCCTTCTCCTAATAGTGCCACTTTTGTAAATCCTTCAATCCTATCCCAAGTTGTTCTTAAGGGGGGATGTTAGGATATTTAGACACTTAGGAGTTAGTTAAGATCAACTTGTGTAATATATCCGTTAGGGATAGTGTGTTTCTTTAGTATGCATTAGTATGCATTTGTAAATACTTAATCCGACGGTCACGATATGTTTCCGACATAGAGTGATCCGACGGCTCAACTTCTCTTAGATCAAACCTAACCTTGATCTGTGGCTTAACACCCGATTGGTCCATGATCTCTATTTAAAGAGCATGGAGGGTCATTGTTTAGTTGATCGATTATGAGAAGCTCATTTGTAACTTTCTTTCTTTGCATAATAAATTGTCCCGTAGAAGCTATTTGGCCGGGGTCGTGGAGTGTTTCCCTCAAGAGGGTTTAAACCACGTCAAAACATCGGTGTGTTGATCTGTGATCTGTTTGTGTGAAGTGGTTGCTCTTGGTGTTCGGTCCTTTGGTAGTACCCTGTGTACCCGAACATGGTATCAGAGCTTTTATGAAGTGCCGCTTCCAGTTATGATCTAGATCTTGAACTGTTGTTGCCGAAACTCGAAGGGGTTTCTAGTTCTGGTATTTCTGTGCATTTCTGGGCTGTGGGAGGTGTTCCATTACGTTCGGAGCGTCGTTTGCATTGGGAAATAGTTTTCGTTTGATCGAAAACGGTTCCCGGTTGCTCCAGAAACGCGTATTTCATCAGATCTGAAGGTATAATGTTACAGTGACGCATTTTTTTTATTTCGTTTTTTAGTAAGAAAAAATCTCATATTTCATTTTTTTTACTGTTAGATTTTTTTTGGGTTCGGATTGTTGCTTTCCTGTCTGCGTATGCTCTTTGCCGTGCACTTTGAGCGATCTCGGCAAATCAGAAACAGAAAGGGAAAGGGTTTTTCTCGGCTGCGTATGCTCTTTGCCGTGCACCTTTGCGCGATCTCGGCAAGTCAGAAACAGAGAGAAAACGTAGACTTTCCGGGCAAGCTAACAAGATCTAACTCCACAAGTGTGGAAAAGTTTTTTTTGTTTCGTTTTGTGGTCTGTTTTGCAGGAAAAAGGGCAAGCACGCAAACCGAGCAAGAGGAGTTATAAAAAAAAAAAAAAAAAAAAAAAAAAAAACCTTTCTCATTCCCATATTTTACATACCTTTTAATCTAGCTCACTTGGTTCAAAGTTGCTTTATTCCTTAATAGGTCTTGAGTTCAAGTCTTAGGAAGTTACTTTTAAAAGGAAAAGTGCATGCAATTTCTATTTTCAAGTTACTTTATTGTAAAAGTGCATCTCACTTAAATAATAAAAAATAAAAATACAAGTGAGTCACTTAAGTTTTTTTATTGTTGCACTATTTAAAAAGTAATATCATTGTAAAAGTGAAATCACTTATTTTACAAAAGTGATTCACTTAAAGCAACTTTTTTAAAGTGATTGTCAAAAGGTTCATCTTGGGAAGAGGGGGGTTCTTTTTTTGCTGGACATTCTCTAGCTGCCACGTCACTATTGGGGACGTCTTCAACAGTTTCTTTGTTCAAGCATAACTTCATCATACAGAGTCAGTTTTCAGTGCCGTTTTTTTTGAAACCGCCTATTTTTTCGAGCTCTTCACATCCAGACTATTGGTTTCTGCTTTTATAGCCATTACTTTACAAATATGGCCGCCCATTGTGATATTCTACTTAACAGTTCTAACTATTTCTCATGGAAATCTCGTATGGAGGATGTTCTACGAAGTAAGGGACTTTTCAGAATTACCACAGGAAAAGAAAAAGAACCCACTGATGATGATAAAAAAATAAAATGGGCAAATAGATGTGATGAAGCTCGTGGATTGATTGGGATGTCAATCTCTACTGATTTGCGATTCCACATATCTGGAATTGATGACCATAATACTGCTTGGGACAAGTTGGAAACTGTGTTTGGTAAACACAATGAAATTCGAGGTCACCAACTCGAAAATGAGTTGATTTCTTCAAATCCAAATGACTTTTCATGCATTCAAGATTATTTATCTAAGTACAAAACTCTCAATCTTTTATGTGCAGAATGTAAGATTGAGAGGGAAGACAAACAGTGCATTTATCATATTCTTTCCAAACTTGGACCTGCATATTCTGTTTTTGTATCTACATTTTACTCCATGAAAGCATCCTTGAATGCAGCTAGCTATCAAGAGCCTAGTCTTGAATCCTTTTGTGATTCCTTGATTAGAGAACAAGATAAACTCATTCACCTTGGAATAATCAACAATGTAGATACATCTGGGAAAGCCTTATTGTCTCAACAGAAAGAAAAGTCCAAGCCTCCTAAGAAACAAAATTTTCGCAATAATAAGTCAAACAAGGGTCCCAAACCCTCTCAGTCAGCTACTTCTTTAAAAAATGACAAAGGATCCAAGCCAAAAGGCAAGAAGACTGAGCGACATTGCAACTATTGCGGGAAAGATAATCATGATGAATCAAAGTGTTTCAAGAAGATGGGAGCCTTGGAAGCAGCAATGAAGAAGCACCACATCAGCCTAGATTCGCCATCACAATCTACCTCTCATGGACATGCACTTTGTGCTTCTGGTTATTCTTATAATGCATCTTCTTCTTCTACTTCAAATGAATGGCTCATTGATTCTGGAGCATCTTATCATATGGCTAAGGATCAAGCCATCTTTTCTACTATGCATGAATGTAACACCAAACAAATATTTGTTGGTGATGATAGATCTCTAAGTGTTGTAGGAGCTGGAACAGTTCCAGTAGATAATGGTCATTTTAGTGATGTACTATGTGTTCCAAGAATTTCCTGCAATTTGTTATCAGTCTATCAGATCACTCATTCTGGTGAAGGTAAAACTGTGACCTTTACACCTCACCAAGTTGTAATCAAGGATTTTAAAGATCCTCAACAGGTTCTAGCTACCGGAATTGTTGATGATATTACCAGGTTGTACAAGTTTAACAACTTTGGGTCATCACCTTTCCCTTCAGTTTTTGTTGCTCATAGTGATAACTTGAGCAAAATTTGGCATGAGCGATTTGGTCACTTAAATTATCGCTCATTGCAACAACTATGTAAAGAAAATATGGTGACAGGTCTTCCGATGGTATCTTGCAGAGATGGTGTTTGTTCCGGTTGTGTACTTGGAAAACATCATCGGGACAGTTTTGACAAACGTGCCTCTTGGCACGCCTCGGTACCCTTGGAGCTTGTGCATAGTGACTTGTGTGGCCCTCTTCCATCTGCTTCCTTTTCTGGTTTCAAGTATTTCTTAACTTTCATTGATGATTACACCAGACGCACTTGGGTTTATTTCCTAAAACTTAAGAGCGAAGTATTTAACATGTTCTTGGCCTACAAGGCCCTTGTTGAAAAACAATCTGGTCATCAAATTATTAAGTTAAGATCTGACAATGGAGGAGAATATGTTAACAAACAGTTCACTACTTTCTGCACTGAACAAGGCATCCAACAACATCACACTGTTCCATATACACCACAACAAAATGGTGTAGCTGAGCGGAAGAACCACACTTTAAAAGAAATGGCTAATTGTATGATCCAATCTAAGGGACTAAGTCTTCAATTTTGGGCTGAAGCCATAAATTGTGCAAATTACATAGTTAATCGCACCCCCACAAAAGCATTACAAGGTATAACACCAAAAGAAGCATGGAGTAAAATTAAACCTGATGTAAGTCACTTTTGTGTGTTTGGTAGTGAAGCATGGGCTCACATTCCGGATGAAAAACGGAAAGCATTGCAACCTAAAAGTGAAAAGTGCATATTTGTTGGATATTCTGAAGATGTAAAAGGTTATAGACTTTTTCAACCACATTCTCATGCTATAATCATTAGAAGAGATGTTAAATTTGATGAAAATATCTTGGCCTGCGAGCCTAACTCGGCGAGTGTGCCATCTTTGGCCTGCGAGCCTGATTCGACGTTTGTGCCTTCTTCTTCTTCTTCTTCTTCTTCTTCTTCTTCCAACTTCCTTGACAGGTTTCCAACTTCAGTTTCTGATGATGATAGTGAGGATGAAAATCCACCTCCGCCTGCTCATGTTCCTCCAGTTTCACCAGCACAAGTGCTTCCTCGATGGGTTCGTTCAACATGTGAAGCAGCTGGTGATCTTGCCGGCGATCCTAGAGATCAACGTCGAACACGTTCTCAGTTTCAGCGAGCCTCTTCTCTTTTGGCTCAAGTTTCCGAGAATCATGATCCAGAAACTTTTGCAAAAGCTTCAGGGAATACAGATTGGGATGCAGCCATGGATGAAGAATATCGTTCCTTAATGGCGAACGATACTTGGGATCTTGTACCTCTTCCAAAAGGAAGAAAACTTGTCAGATGTAAATGGGTCTACAGAACTAAGTATGCATCAGATGGAAGTGTTGAAAGACTTAAGGCAAGGTTAGTTGTCAAAGGTTTTTCCCAAGTTGAAGGGATTGACTACAATGAAACCTTTGCTCCCGTCGCCAAAATGAACTCCATCCGCCTTGTTCTTTCCCTTGCAGCCTTACACAATTGGGAAGTCCATCAAATGGATGTCAAGTCTGCCTTCTTACATGGTGATTTACAGGAGGAAATTTACATGGAACAACCTCCTGGCTATGTTCAGAATAACTCTAGCCTTGTCTGCCGCCTTAAGAAATCCTTATATGGCCTTAAGCAAGCTCCTAGAGCTTGGTATGCCAAAATGGATAACTTTCTCCTTGACACTGGTTTTTCTAGATGCCATTCTGACCCCAATGTCTATACCAAGAAAGTAGGAAACCATCTCATCATATATGTTGATGACCTTATTCTTACTGGTAGTGACCCTAATCTTATAACCCATGTGAAATCCAGTCTTAAACAAACTTTTGAAATGTCAGACTTAGGACATTTGCATTATTTTCTTGGCCTCCAAGTTCTGCAAATCAAAGAAAAAATCTTTCTTTCTCAGTCTAAGTATGCTTGTGACCTTCTTCGTCGCTTTCACATGGAAGATTGTACACCAGCCCCTTCTCCCTTCCAGACTGGAGTCAAACTTTCTGCCACTTGTACTTCACCTGAAGTAGATGCCACCTTGTATCTTCAACTTGTTGGTAGTCTTTTATACTTGACTCATTCCCGTCCTGACCTTTCCTTTGCCGTTGGTCGAGTTGCCCGTTATATGCAGACACCTCATGAAAGTCACTGGAAAGCAGCTAAAAGAATACTTCGATATATTCGAGGTACAGTTCAGTTTGGGGTTCATTACAGTACAGGGGGGAAACCTTTGTTGGTTGGTTTCACTGATTCAGATTGGGCCGGCGATCCTTATGATCGAAAGTCTACTGCAGGTTATGTTTTCAGTCTGGGATCTGGACCTATTACTTGGGCTTGTAAGAAACAACAAGCTCTTGCTCTTTCTTCAGCAGAGGCAGAATATCGAGCAGCAGTTAATGCCAGTCAGGAAGCTTTATGGCTTCGACAGATCCTTTCAGAGTTTGGATTCGAGCAGCAGCAGCCTACTCCACTTTGGTGCGACAATCAAAGTGCCATCAAGCTTGCCAAAGATCCAGTTCTACATCAACGTAGCAAACACATTGAGCTACATATGCACTTCATCAGAAATCTTGTTCATGATCGTGTTCTTGAAGTGCTCTTTTGCCCTACAGATGATCAAGTTGCAGACATCTTCACCAAGTCTCTTACAGAAGTGAAGTTTTCTAAACTTCGATCTATGTTAGGAGTTCAGGAACTTGTCATTAAGGGGGGATAGGCTCTAATGCCTCCTTCCTTCTCCTAATAGTGCCACTTTTGTAAATCCTTCAATCCTATCCCAAGTTGTTCTTAAGGGGGGATGTTAGGATATTTAGACACTTAGGAGTTAGTTAAGATCAACTTGTGTAATATATCCGTTAGGGATAGTGTGTTTCTTTAGTATGCATTAGTATGCATTTGTAAATACTTAATCCGACGGTCACGATATGTTTCCGACATAGAGTGATCCGACGGCTCAACTTCTCTTAGATCAAACCTAACCTTGATCCGTGGCTTAACACCCGATTGGTCCATGATCTCTATTTAAAGAGCATGGAGGGTCATTGTTTAGTTGATCGATTATGAGAAGCTCATTTGTAACTTTCTTTCTTTGCATAATAAATTGTCCCGTAGAAGCTATTTGGCCGGGGCCGTGGAGTGTTTCCCTCAAGAGGGTTTAAACCACGTCAAAACATCGGTGTGTTGATCTGTGATCTGTTTGTGTGAAGTGGTTGCTCTTGGTGTTCGGTCCTTTAGTAGTACCCTGTGTACCCGAACAGGTTCCATTGGACGTGACTGCTTTACCTGTGGTTCTGAACAAGAGGTTGTCGTGTCAACAATTGTGTTAGGATCAATGACAGGATCTGGGGCAATGATAGGACCATGTCTCAATCTTTCCATTCCCAACCTGGCCTTTTCTCTTAAGTCATTGACCTTTTCAATGGGAAGATTCCTTCTATACGTTTTTTTTGCATTGCGTGAGTTTCCCATCTCCAAAAGTCTCTTTAACACAACTATCAAGCCTACCCCTGCAAAATAAACAACAAATAAGATATTAGTGCCATTATACAATAAACTTGACACATTCCAACATAACTTACCACTTTACAAATTAACATATACAACTACAGATTATGTTGGTTTATTTGTGTTCGAATAAACATCATTATCCCTTACAATTCCAATCAATATAGATGATGGTTGATCAAGTGTAGAGTGGAGAAACTAGTGTCTTACTGAGCCATGAATTCATAAAAATTATGGTAGTAACACCCTACAACAGAGATGGCTAGAGATGCCTCGAGAATAGTTTGATAGTTTTTCTACATCAAATAAGGTAAACTACGAGAATAGTTTGGGAATAGTTTTTCTTATTAGTTTATGTTGATGTATATGTAACTTCGGAATGTATTTCATCTGTGTATTATATATATATATTTATTGTACCCTTATAAGAGATGTGTTATTCCTCTATAAGGAAGTGTCGTCATGTGGATTGACATGTGTCGCAAGTGTGTGTACTTGCCGATGGGTTATTAGACCACCTTATGGGGTCGGCCCTATTTAATATATAATATAATGTGGATGTACTCAAGTAGACAAGTCGGCCCCAGTAGGTCACTGGGCAAAAAGGTGAGTATAAATAGAGATAGGAGATCTCTATTTTACTCACTCGGAAAAGTATCTATCTCTCTCTCTGAAAAGTGGCGCACTAGTGAGGAGGAGGAGGATCATCTGCTAGGAGACTATCTCTGTATTATTTGGTTGTATTTTGGTTGAGCCATTGCTCTCTCTATCTCTGAGGAAGTTGTGGGGTTTTTCACCTTAGGGTTTTCCCCACGGAAACTCTGTGTCTCTTGTCTCTATGCTTTTGATTCTTGTGATGCTTGTGATGCTTGTCATATTATGATTGTCATGCATTGATATACTGTAGATGTTATTCTCTCAGCAAAGATCCTATAGTATTGTGATTTAATACTGAAAATTTAACATGGTATCAGAGCTTAACTGAGAAGAAGACATTTTGCAGTGACGGAAGCTTGTATTGCTTGTTTATTGGGTTTCTCTCCACATATTTTTGAAATTCAGTATAGTAGATTGGATCTACTCATCAAGGCGCATCTATCTGTCCAATCAGAATTCAGTTCCGAGCATTTTCAGATTTGGCCCTAAAAATTAGGGTTTCCACAAAAATAGGAATTTCTGGAAACTGAAGGTACAGCTGGAAGCGCCTTGCAAAAATCGAAGGTTTGAGCTTTGGATCGAGATTTTTGGCTGGGTAGATCTCCGGGAAACTCAAACCCTAATTCAGGGCTCTCCCCAGTGAACCCGGGAGGACAAAAAGGCAATTTTGAAGGGCAAGACTTTGCTGATCTCAAATTCTGAATGTACTAGGCTGATCAGCTCTCCAAGGCGCATCTTTCTATCCTTTCAGAATTTTTAAATTCACTTTTTGAATTTTTAGGGTTTCTCTGACAAACCCTAATCCGGGACCAGATCCAGTTTTCAGCACTTCAAGTGGTAAGTTCTAAAACTTTTCTATTTCCATTTGAAGTACTCTTAAAGATGTCTCTTCACACCAAGCTTGAGGATAAGCTTGAAGGGGCTGATAACTTCCGAGCCTGGAAGTATAGGATTGGGCTAATCCTGGAAGAGAATGAGTTGGACTCATATGTGAAAGAAGACATCCCTATCCCAGAGGATGAAGAGGCCAAGGCATTGCACAAGAAGAACTTGGTCAAGGCAAAGAGAATCATTGATGATTCTATCAAAGACCATCTCATACCCCATGTGTCTTCTCTCAAGACACCCAAGGAGATGTTTGAATCCTTGACCAAGCTATTTGAAGGAAAGAACATAAATCGGAAGATGACCCTGCGGAACCAATTGAAAGCAGTAAAGTTTCAGAATGGAGAAACCATTCAATCCTATTTTTCAAGGGTCTCTCAGATCAAGGAACAATTGGAAGCAGTAGAGGAAATGGTGGAGAATGGTGAGGTGGTAATGACTACTCTAAATGGCCTACCTAGGTCATGGGATTCCTTTATTCAAGGAATTTGTGCAAGGAAGAAGTTGATCTCTTTCAGTAGGCTTCGGGAAGAATGTTCTCAAGAAGAAGCTAGACTTATAGCTCGTGAGGAAAAGATGGGAGGTGAAGATCAAGCTCTTGCAGCTCACACTAAAAGAAGTAAATCCAAGAAGGATTCATCTCATAATAGAAGATTCTCTCACCATCATCATTATCATAAAGATAAGAAAGAACTCAGATGCTTCACTTGCAATGAGAAGGGACATTTTGCTTCAGATTGTCCCAAGAAGAAGAAAGACAACAACAACTTCAGTAAGAAGAAGAAGGGCAACAAAAGAAGATTTCATGCTCATGCTGCCGAAGATGATGAACCCCCAAAGAAGAAGGCTAAGGCAGAAAGCAGTAGTGATGATGACTCATCAAGTGAAGAAGAGTATGTTTTAATCTCTGCACTCACTGGTACCATCTCCCATGGTTGTAATGATTGGTTGATTGATAGTGGGGCTTCCAAACACATGACTGGGTTCAAGGAATCTTTTATGAACCTTTCTGAACATGAATCACCCCATAAGGTGAAACTTGGGGATGATTATCAATATCCAATCAAAGGAAGTGGTGAAGCTTCTTACAACCTAGATTCTGGAAAATCTCTGAAGATGAAGGAAGTCCTCTACGTACCTGGACTCAAGAAGAACTTACTCTCCATCTCTGCTTTAGATGCAAAAGGTATGAGAGTTGCATTTATTGATGGCCAAGTACTAATGTGGCCAAAGGGAAAGACCATGGATGATGCAGTAGTGATTGGAGAGCAAGAGGGAGGCTTGTATAAACTAAAGGGTCAACCTGAACATGCCATGATACATGAATCCATGGAGCCAAGTGAACTTTGGCATAGGAGACTTGCTCACATGCACTATAGAGCACTTCCAATTGCAAGCAAGGCTGTAGAAGGTCTTCCTGAAATCAAGACCAAACATGAAGGTGTTTGCAAAGGATGTGCAAAAGGTAAGAACATTAAGAAGGCTTTCCCAAGCAGTGAAAGCAAGGCAAAAGACATCCTGGAAATCATCCACTCAGATGTATGTGGCCCCATGTCATCCAGTTCCCTAAGTGGGTATGTTTACTATGTATCATTCATTGATGACTTCTCCAGGAAGACTTGGGTATACTTCTTGAAGGGCAAAGATGAGGTGCTTGATAAATTCAAGGAATTCAAAACCTTGATGGAGAATCAAACTGACAAGAAAATCAAGACATTCAGATCTGACAATGGTGGAGAATTCACCTCAAATGACTTCAAGAAGCTTTGCAGTGATTCAGGGAGTAAGAGGGAGTTGACTGCTCCTTATAATCCTCAACAGAATGGAGTTGCAGAAAGGAAGAACAGAACTATCATGGAAGCAGCAAGGGCAATGTTGCATGACCAGGATCTTCCTATGCATCTATGGCCAGAAGCAGCTAGAACAGCTGTATATGTGCAGAACAGAACACCCCACAAGATATTGGACAACAAGACACCAGAAGAAGTCTTTTCTGGTAAGAAACCTGAAGTCAGCCATCTCAGAATATTTGGTTGTCCAGTATACACTCATGTCCCAAAGGAGAAGAGGACTAAACTAGATCCTTCAGGAAAGAAGGGTATCTTTGTGGGTTATAGTGAAAGCTCAAAGGCTTACAGAATATATTTTCCAGGGTTCAAGAAGATTGATGTCAGCAGGGATGTAACATTTGATGAGAATTCAGCATTCATCAAATCAAGAAAGGCACCTACCGAAGTTTATGAAGAACCTAAGGAAACAAGATTTCAGGACACTACCATGACTGAAGCAGTTCCAGAAACTGCTCGTGAGTTTGAAGATCCACAAGAACCTGTAGATCCACCCCGTGAGGATAACTCTCACAAGAGGAAACCTGCATGGGCTAGAGAGCTCATTCATGATGCAGAAAGATTTGGCATTCCAGAAGAAGAACACAGAGCAAAGAAGAGAACCAGATCACACACCAGTTATGTTGCTTTACTCTGTGACATCATGAACAAAGAGCCTTCCAGTTATGAAGAGGCAGCAGAAAAGAAAGAATGGAAGGATGCTATGGTTGAGGAATACCAATCAATTATGAAGAATGATGTTTGGGATGTTGTCCCAAGACCTAAAGGGAAGTCTGTTGTGACTTCCAAGTGGATCTACAAAATCAAGCATGCTGCAGATGGCAGTGTGGAAAAATATAAAGCAAGATTCGTAGCTCGTGGTTTCTCTCAGAAGGAAGGAATAGACTATGAAGAAACCTTTGCACCTGTAGCCAGATATACTTCCATCAGGACAGTACTTGCCCTGGCTGCAGCAATGAAATGGAAGATACACCAGATGGATGTCAAGACTGCTTTCCTGAACGGTGTAGTAGAAGAGGAAGTATATGTGGAACAGCCACTCGGCTTTGAAATACATGATAGGGAATTTTATGTATGCAGATTGAAGAAAGCCTTGTATGGCTTGAAGCAAGCTCCCAGAACCTGGTATGGTAGGATGGACAATTTCCTATCTAGTTTGGGCTTTACCAAGAGTAAAGCGGATTCCAACCTTTACTACAAGGTTGAGGAAGGGAATCCTGTGATTCTACTACTATATGTGGATGACCTATTTGTGACAGGAGATGACAGAATGATTGCAGATACCAAGAGGAAGCTTGCAGCTGAATTCGATATGAAAGATTTGGGAATGATGCACTATTTCCTAGGTATGGAGGTGTGGCAGAATGCAGGTGGGATCTTCCTTGGTCAAGGGAAGTACACAGTAGATATCCTGAAGAGATTTGGGATGATGGATTGTAAGGCCATGGCCACACCTATGGCATCGAATCTGAAGCTTCTTTGTGATGCTTCATCTGAGCCAGTTGATGTTTCTATGTATCGTCAGATGATTGGGTCCTTGATGTACCTGACGAACACGAGACCAGATATTTGCTTTGCTGTGAACACATTGAGCCAGTTCCTGACGGATCCAAGGAGTGTTCACCTGGTTGCTGTAAAGCATGTTCTGAGGTACCTGAAGGGTACAGTGGATTATGGGCTCAGATACGAGGTGAATCAAAAGTTTAACCTGCTGGGTTATGTTGATTCAGATTGGGCTGGCAGTGCTGCAGATAGGAAGAGCACATCTGGGTGTTGCTTCAGTATGGGATCAGGTGTGATCTCTTGGTTTAGCAGGAAGCAGTCCTGCGTAGCACTGAGTACAGCTGAGGCAGAGTATGTTGCAGCCTGTTCAGCTAGTTGTGAGGCAGTATGGCTACGGAAGCTACTGTCTGAGTTATTTGATCTCCCGTTGGAGGCTACTGGTATCTTCTGTGATAACCAGAGCTGTGTGAAGCTGTCCGAGAACCCAGTGTTTCATGACAGGTCGAAACACATAGAGATCAAATATCACTACATCAGGGATATGGTGCAGAGAGGAGCTGTGAAGCTCCTGTATGTTGCGACGGACGAGCAGATTGCAGATGTGTTGACGAAGCCACTAGCCAGGGTGAAGTTCGAGTACTTCAGAGAGAGGCTTGGCGTTCTTCAGATCGAGGACACTTCAAGGAAGAAGTGATGGACACATTTGCTGAAGCCATTCCAAGCATGTTGGAAGGAGGATCCTTCACATGGCTGTGGATGTAAGCGCTGGATGATGAGCATCAGGATGATGTTCTGGTTTCTGCTGGATATGATCAGTTGGATCTTTTTATTATGTATGTACGCATCATGTTGGATGCTGGATATGATCAGTTGAATCATTTATGTATGTATGTACGCATCATGTTGGATGCAGGATATGATCAGTTGGATCATTTTTGTATGTATGTATGCATCATGTAGATGCTGGATATGATCAGTTGGATCATGTGTATGTATTTTGTATATGCATCATGTTGGATGCTTGGACCATGTATCTGTGTATGTATCAGGTGGATACGTTGTATGATCAGATGGATCATGTATGGTGATATGTATCATGTATTTGTATTTGTATCAGGTAGATACTTGGTATGCATCAGGAGGATCATGTATGATGATATGTATCAGGTAGATACTTGGTATGCATCAGGTAGATGCATTGATGATCAGGATGATCATAGATGACGAGCTTCAGGATGTTGCTCCAGATGACATGCAGCAGGATGTTGCAGTGATGATGATCAGGATGATCATGGGTACATCAGGATGATGTATGGTGAGTATCAGTTTGATACTCTGTGGTCGTGGATCAGGTTGTGCAGATAAGCATGTAATTTGTGCCCTGGGAGATTTGCAGATGGTCTTTCGAGGTTTTGCCTATGGCATGTAATTTGTGCCCTGGGACATCTGGCAAATGCTCTTTCGAGGTTTTGCTTGGGAGGACATATAATTTGTGCCTTGGGAGATCTGCAGATAGTCTTTCAAGGTTTTGCCTATGGCATGTAATTTGTGCCCTGGGATATCTGGCAGATGCTCTTTCGAGGTTTTGTCCTATGGCATGTAATTTGTACCCTGGGAGATCCGATAGGTTGAGCTGTGTGCTCGTAATCAGTCCTGGGATGCTCTTGCGAGGTTTTGCCATGACCACATGTAATTTGTGCCCTGGGAGATCCGATAGGTTGAGCTGTGTGCTCGTAATCAGTCCTGGGATGCTCTTGCGAGGTTTTGTGGTGAGGTCACATATAATTTGTGCCCTGGGAGATTTGCAGATGGTCTTTCGAGGTTTTTCCTATGGCATGTAATCTGTGCCCTGGGACATCTGGCAAATGCTCTTTCGAGGTTTTGTGACGCACGTAAAAGTCCTGAGGATTCCACAGTATGGCCAGTGATGACGAAGACCTGCAGGTGGTGGGCCTACATCCAGTATGAAAAAGGACTGGCTCTGTAGAACTTCCTATGACGAGTAGAGACAGAGATTGGATGAGATAGCAGCAGCAGTGACGATGCCGATGACGATGCATCGATGACGATGATCCAGAGAAGAAGACTTGTCTAGCAGATCTGTGTCGAGAAATACCTTCCTAGTTAAGAGGGAGTGTTGATGTATATGTAACTTCGGAATGTATTTCATCTGTGTATTATATATATATATTTATTGTACCCTTATAAGAGATGTGTTATTCCTCTATAAGGAAGTGTCTTCATGTGGATTGACATGTGTCGCAAGTGTGTGTACTTGCCGATGGGTTATTAGACCACCTTATGGGGTCGGCCCTATTTAATATATAATATAATGTGGATGTACTCAAGTAGACAAGTCGGCCCCAGTAGGTCACTGGGCAAAAAGGTGAGTATAAATAGAGATAGGAGATCTCTATTTTACTCACTCGGAAAAGTATCTATCTCTCTCTCTGAAAAGTGGCGCACTAGTGAGGAGGAGGAGGATCATCTGCTAGGAGACTATCTCTGTATTATTTGGTTGTATTTTGGTTGAGCCATTGCTCTCTCTATCTCTGAGGAAGTTGTGGGGTTTTTCACCTTAGGGTTTTCCCCACGGAAACTCTGTGTCTCTTGTCTCTATGCTTTTGATTCTTGTGATGCTTGTGATGCTTGTCATATTATGATTGTCATGCATTGATATACTGTAGATGTTATTCTCTCAGCAAAGATCCTATAGTATTGTGATTTAATACTGAAAATTTAACAGTTTACATCATATTTTTCACCTTAATTATTTGCATTTTTTGCTTTCTCCCTTAATGTTATCAATTCTAAATTTTGCACCTGGTTTGATTGCTTTGTCTTCATAGTGTAATGGTATATCCTTCCATTTGAGGAAATGTCCTTTATCATCATAAATTACTAGGTTATATAACACCTTAAGGAGTTGAAGAAACAAGAACAAACTATTTCCTTATCTATAAACCTTGAGATGATAGAATGTGATTTTGAGTTTAAAATACCCATGGTTGAATTCAACAATGAATCAGAATAGAATGAATGTATACCTTGTATTGTGCAAAACCTTAAGGAGGATGCAAAGGTTTCTAACAAGGATCATGGTCTTGGGAAGGGTGATTAGGGGGAATATAATTTGACCTTTCAATGTGCAATATCTAGGGTGGAGAGGTGTTGTAAAGTGGGGAACTAGGGACTATACCAACAATGATCACGTTGGATAGAGCATGAAGTGGGAAAGTCTTGGTTTTTGGAAAAAAAACATTATTAAAGGTGAGGGGATATTGTAAGGATGGTAAATATGGATGAATATTATCATATTTGGATTCATAGAGAAAGGAAAGGTGCATATACTTACAGATATCCTCATTCCATACAATGGTATTGAATAAGAGATGAGAGAGTTGAGGTTTTGTGGATGAGTTGAAGTGATATTTTTAGTCATGTTTAGTGAGTGTGTAGTATTTTTTGCTAGCATAATATGAGGTGAAAAGAACACAATTAACTTGGGAACTAATTACACAATGAAAAGGTTGCATACTTCATCTTGTCTAGTGCTCATATGGGTTGTTTTAGATGTGAACTTGGGAAATATTCTTGTCAAATTCATTGTTGTCTATGTAATGAGTGTGACCTAATAAGAAACCTGTAAGATCTTGAAACCCGCGGAATAAATGAAACTCGTGTTTTTTGGTAGTATTCCCGGGAAAGAGAGAACTCTGTTTTTTTTAACTAGTAATAGGGACGCGCACGCGTGCTTAAACGCATGCATGCATATTTTCTGCGTGTACACGTCACTAGCATGCACACGCTAAAACATATGCACGCGCCCTTGTATAATGTTTACACCATTTATTCCCCAACGTTTACACCATTTAATGCCAAACCTTCCCCCACTTCGAAAATATTTGCATAAATTGAACTCAGTGATGAGGTTTGAAGGGTGGGTCTTAATTTTTATTTGAAGGGCTTACTCTTCGCGTCTTGACACATTTGATAATTTATGGTTGTCTATGCGCCTTGACCCAATTGATATTGTAAGGTGAGGATGTGCATGTATAATAATCATTATTTATGACTATGCGATGAGGATTTAAATGGAAGAGGATGTAAAGACATGTTATTTTTATACGTATTTTGATGGTGAGTCTCGAAGAGAAACGTGGTGATAAACCACATATGTTTGGAAGGACGGAGGGAGGTTACATGATCATGATCATGCCACCCATCCAATTGAAGACAATTCATGAGCCAAAAATTGTTTTTTTAAATTTTATTAATAACCATTGTGATACTTTGGTCCAAATGTTTTTTTTAACTCATTGTTTCTCCATATTGTGTGCCTACTACCACCTCACTATATCAATGCATAAAATCAACCTCTGCTTGGTTTGTGGTTATAGTGTTGATGTATATGTAACTTCGGAATGTATTTCACATATATGCATATTGTATTCCTATAGAGATGTTATTATTCCTCTATATGGAAGTGTCGTCATTTATATTGTAAGTGTTGTAACTTATACTTGATGGGTTATTAGACCACCTTGTTGGGGTCGGCCCTGTATAAGTCATGTGGGTCAAAGGGTTATTAGACCACCCTATTGGGGGTCGGACATGTGGGTCAAAGGGTTATTAGACCACCCTAGTGGGGGTCGACCCAGTTAGCATAATGTTAGGTGGTTAAGTTGAGGCCGACCTAGTTGAGTAAAGGTCAAGTCAAGTTAGTGTATAAATAGAGAGTGTCTCTCTCTCATTTTACACATTACATTCTCTCACTCACACTTGGGAGAGTGGCGCACTTGTGGAGGAGGAAGCTCTGCTGCTAGGAGAAGATTATCTCTTGTATTCTAGTTGTATCATTGGTCTATCTATCTCTGAGCAAGTTATTGGGGTTTTTCACCTTTATGGTTTTCCCCAAGTAAACTCTGTGTCTCTTCTGTGCTTGCATTATTGTGTCCATGATTGATATGTTGTAGATTTGCTGTACATGTTGTTCTCTCAGTTAATATCCTAGATCAGATTGAAGTAAATTCTGAAAATTTAAAATGGTATCAGAGCTAGCCTGAAAGAAAGCATGATATGGCATGTATGACACTTGTTGCACTTACGATGCTAGGGCTTGATATGGAAACAACCAATCATCGTAGCACTTTCGCTATAAATCCGGTTTGGAGAATTTTTCGGGTCTGAAAATTTTATAGGTAGAAGATCAGATCCCCATGTACCTTGTGTCCAAAGGAAAACCTCTAATTCGTTGTACTTTGGGATTTATGATCTGTACAATACAGGGTTTCTGCCTCTTCTAGATCTGAGTCAAAATCAGGTGACCTTGGGAAAAAGGTCATAACATGGGCTAGGAAGCTCCAAATGAAATTTCATAAAAAGTGAAAGGTATTACACAGACTGTACTATCTCAGGAAAATTTTTCAGAGGCCGAAGTTGAACCAGTGACACGTGGCATGCCGTACAAGTTCGCTTTCCTGTATTATCCCATAAACAGGTCACGTTGCGACACTGGGCATAACTCTCTCTCAGAGAATCCAATTGAGGTTAGACCTGTCGAGATGGAAAGATAACAGGTCGGGATATCTTAGTAAAATGTTTCAAACCTCGTGGATCGAAAAGTTCGTAGTTACACCAAAAACAATCAGGTACATATTTCTGTCAAAATAGAATTATTTTTGAGCACCTTCATTCATGGCTTCTGGAATTTAGGGCTTCGGAGAAAGTTGGAATTTTTGTAATCGGAGACCACGGCTGGATGCGACTCATCAAAATTGAAATTTAGAGACCAAGATCAGAATTTTTGGTTGGGTAGAAGGCCGGGCTTGATTAGACCCTAGTTCGGGACTTTGATCAGAAAAATGGAAAATTAGGGCTTCTGTAAAAATGGGAATTTTTGAAATCTGTGACCATAGCTGGAATCTCCTCAGAAAAATAGAATCTTAGAGATTTGGATCAAACCTTTTGATTGGGAAGAAGAGTGGGATTCATCAAACCCTAGTTCAGGGTCACGCCCAGTGAATCCTGAAGTTTCAAAGGAAAAATTGAGGAGTGAAACTTTGCAGTTTTCAAATTCTGAATATACCAGTTTGATCAGCTCATCAAGGTGCATATTTTTATCCTTTTGGAAGTTTGAATTTTGGGGTTTTCTCTGAAAAACCCTAATACAGCTCCAGATCCAGTTCCTGCAAATCAAGTGGATTGGGTTAATCCTAGATGAGGATGGATTGGTCACTTGCATAAGTGAAAAAGTTCCTGTTTCAGAGAGAAGATTACAAGCAATCTTGATAGGTATGACTCATCGAGGTATGTTTTGAGATTTGTTCATGATTAAGTTTATGGTATGTTTGTCTTCATGTTATTACGGTTAGTGCAATCTTGATTTTATACTTGTCGTATCACCTTAATAAAATTATGAATGCACGATAGAAAATATTCATTGATTAGGGTGTTGACACTTATGATTGTACTAATGCATTATGGTGTTGTATGAGGTTTATGTTGTCTACTAACATGAAAGGTACACCAAGAAAGACAAATCATGTTCTGGTTCAAGAACATATGATCATGATGACATGAGGACAAAGATTCATCCATTGTCATGGATCTCATAGAAGATCCATTTACGAGGTATGTATAACTTGGTTCTATAATGGTTAACCTATGAGATATACAGGTTACTAGCACAAGTCATTGAAGAAGAACAAGAAGACATCATGTGAGTATGTTAGACATAACTAGCTGGCATGCTAATCCAGGTATGCTTTTCCTATATCAAGATAGAATCCTACCTTGTGTTAGGATCTTATACTGTTGTGTTGTTGATAATGATTATTCATGAAGTCATAGAATTGAATAGTCATGGTTGTATGTATATTATGTTTCTTACCATAATTGATGATATGACTAACCAAAAGAATCATGAAGGTATAGGTTTGAGTAATCACGGGTTTTATGCATATTATATCTCTTATTTTGATTGATGATTTAACTAACCAGAAGAGTCCTATGATCAAATAAGAATATGCATGAGTAAAAGAAGACTTCCCTGAAACCTTGAATACTAATGTTTATTATCTGTGTTTGAAATGATCCTGACTATACATGCTTGAGATTATTGTGTTTTGATAATATTAAGATTATACTAATGAATGTTTGATTATGTATGAGACCTATAGGATAACACAATGATGATACTAACAAGCATGCATAGGGATCGAGAATGAATATAAGTTCAAGGACAAGTAATCCAGGAAGCAAAGATCAAGAGGGAGTACACTCCAGTGGTTTCTGCAAGGATGCAGATATTCAGAGGCAGTTGACCATCTCTCTACATTCCACAACAGAAAGGTGTAGAAGAAGCTACTTCAGATTAGGACTCCAGTAGCTCCTGCAAGGAAGCGAAGACTCAGAGGGAGTCCACCCAACGAACAAACAAAGATAAGTATTTGAATTGTCATTTCTTAAATAATATTGTTCAATAATGTATATACTGATGTTCCTAGAATTAAGTTGTGTATTATGCATATTAGAATAGTTGCATTGATGAACAGTATACTACTAATATGCATGGGTAAGTGGCCTATGGCACTGTACAACATTCCATTGCTACTTATCTAGAATGAAACCTCTTTGCTGACATGTTGGGAGTTGTGCACACTCTCAACAATGTTCTGGTAGAGATTGGAAGTCATCTAGAAAGTTACGGGATATGGATAAATGTTGTATTGAAGCATTGGCTAAGATAATTGCATGACTGTATGACATATTTCTTTATGTGTAAGAATTTGTTCTGAAAACTATGAGATGTTTTCTAATCATGCAATTTAACTTGTTGTGTAGGAAAGATCGTATGCCATCACCTACAAAAGAAGAACTACAACATTTGTTCAGCAACAAAATGATCTATTTAAGATATTGAAGTTCCCAGGATATGGGAAGAATGCCATGATCCGTCGATCATGAAGAATGATGTTTGGGATGTAGTCCCAAGACCTAAAGGGAAGTTTGTTATGAATTCCATATGGATCTATCAAGATCAAGCATGTTGCAGATGGCAGCATAGAGAAATATAAAAGTGATGAAATAGAAGATACACCAGATGGATTTCAAGACAACTTTCTTGAATGGTGTAGTTGAAGAAGAAGTGTATGTGGAGCAGCTACTTGGTTCTGAGACACATCATAGGGAGTCATATATGTGCAGAACTTGGGTATGATGCACCACTTTATAAGTATGGAGGTGTGGCAGAGTGCAGATGGAATCTTCCTTGGACAAGGGAAGTATGCAGTAGATATCCTGAAGAGGTTCGGTATGATGGACTGCGAGGCTATGGCATCGAACCTGAAGCTTCTGTGTGATGCTTCATCTGAACCAGTTGATGTCACTATGTATCGTCAGATGATTGGGTCCTTGATGTACCTGATGAACATGAGACCAGATATTTGCTTTGCGGTGAACACATTGAGCCAGTTCCTGACAGATCCGAGGAGTGTTCACCTAGTTGCTGTAAAGCATATTCTGAGGTACTTGAAAGGTACAGTGGATTATGGGCTCAAGTATGAAGCGAATCAAAAGTTTAACCTGCAGGGTTATGTTGATTCAGATTGGGCAGGAAGTGCTGCAGATAGGAAGAGCACATCTGGGTGCTGCTTCAGTATGGGATCAGGTGTGATCTCTTGGTTCAGCAGGAAGCAGTCCTGCGTAGCACTGAGTACAGCTGAGGCAGAGTATGTTGCATCCTGTTCAACTAGTTGTGAGGTAGTATGGCTATGGAAGCTACTGTCTGAGTTATTTGATCTCCCGTTGGATGCTACTGGTATCTTTTGTGATAACCAGAGTTGTGTGAAGCTCTCCGAGAACCCAGTGTTTCATGACAGGTTGAAACACATAGAGATCAAATATCACTATATCAGGGATATGGTGCAGAGAGGAGCTGTGAAGCTCCTGTACATTGCGACGGATGAACAGATTGCATATGTGCTGATGAAGCCACTAGCCAGGGTGAAGTTCGAGTACTTCAGGGAGAGGCTTGGTGTTCTTCAGATTGATGACACTTCGAGGAAGAAGTGATGGACACATTTGCAGAAGCCATTCCAAGCATGTTGGAAGGAGGATCCTTCACATGGATGTGGATGTAAGCGCTGGATGATGAGCATGAGAACGATGCTCCAGTTACTACTCTGTATACGCATCATGTTGGATGCTGGATATGATCAGTTGGATCATTTATATATGTACGCATCATGTTGGATGTTGGATATGATCGGTTGGATCATTTGTATGTATTTTGTATATGCATCATGTTGGATGCTTGGACCATGTATCTGTATATGTAGCAGGTGGATACATTGTATGATCAAGTAGATCATGTATGGTGATATGTATCATGTATTTGTATTTGTATCAAGTGGATACACTGTATGATCAGGTGGATCATGTATGATGATATGTATCAGGTAGATACTTGGTATGCATCAGGTAGATGCATTGTATGATCAGGTGGATCATGTATGGTGATATGTATCATGTATTTGTATTTGTATCAGGTGGATACACCGTATGATTAGGTGGATCATGTATGATGATATGTATTAGGTAGATACTTGGTATGCATCAGGTAGATGCATTGTATGATCAGGTGGATCATGTATGGTGATATGTATCATGTATTTGTATTTGTATCAGGTGGATACACTATATAATCAGGTGGATCATGTATGATGATATGTATCAGGTAGATACTTGGTATGCATTAGGTAGATTCATTGTATGATCAAGATGATCATAGATGACGAGCTTCAGGATGTTGCTCCAGATGACATGCAGCAGGATGTTGCAGTGATGATGATCAGGATGATCATGTGTACATCAGGATGATGTTGGTGAGTATCAGGTTGATACTCTATGGCCGTGGAATAGGTTGTGCATAAGCATGTAATTTGTGCCCTGGGAGATTTGCAGATAGTCTTTCGAGGTTTTGCCTATGGCATGTAATTTGTACCCTGGGATATCTGGCAAATGCTCTTTCAAGGTTTTGCTTGGGAGGACATATAATTTGTTCCCTGGGAGATCTGTAGATAGTCTTTCGAGGTTTTTCCTATGGCATGTAATTTGTGCCCTGGGATATCTGGCAGATGCTCTTTCGAGTTTTTGTCCTATGGCATGTAATTTGTGCCTTGGGAGATCCGATAGGTTGAGCCGTGTGCTCGTAATCAGTCCTGGGATGCTCTTTCGAGGTTTTTCCATGACTACATGTAATTTGTGCCCTGGGAGATCCGATAGGTTGAGCCTTGTGCTCGTAATCAGTCCTGGGATGCTCTTTCAAGGTTTTGTGGTGACCACATGTAATTTGTGCCCTGGGAGATCTGATAGGTTGAGCCTTGTGCTCGTAATCAATCCTGGGATTCTCTTTCGAGGTTTTGTGGTGGGGTCACATGTAATAAGTCCTGGAGATCTAGACAGGATGAAAAAGGCCTCAGATGCTCTTTAGGGTTCTTGCTAGTCAAGAGACTCTTTTAAGGTTTTGTGACGCACATAATAATTTCTGAGATTTCCACAGTATGGCCAGTGATGACGAAGACCTGCAGGTGGTGGGCCTACATCCAGTATGAAAAAGGACTGGCTCTGTAGAACTTCCTATGACGAGTAGATTCAGAGATTGATTGAGATAGCAACAATAGTGACGATGATCCAGAGAAGATGACTTGTGATAGAAGACCTGTGTCGAGAAATACCTTCCTAGTTAAGAGGGAGTGTTGATGTGTATGTAACTTCGGAATGTATTTCACATATATGCATATTGTATTCCTATAGATATGTTATTATTCCTCTATACGGAAGTGTCGTCATTTATATTGTAAGTGTTGTAACTTATACTTGATGGGTTATTAGACCACCTTGTTGGGGCCGGCCCTGTATAAGTCATGTGGGTCAAAGGGTTATTAGACCACCCTATTGGGGGTTGGCCATGTGGGTCAAAGGGTTATTAGACCACACTAGTGGGGGTCAGCCCAGTCAGCATTATGTTTAGTGGTTAAGTTGAGGCCGACCTAGTTGAGTAAAGGTCAAGTCAAGTTAGTGTATAAATAGAGAGTGTGTCTCTCTCATTTTACACATTACATTCTCTCACTCACACTTGGGATAGTGGCGCACTTGTGGAGGAGGAGGCTCTGCTGCTAGGAGAAGACTATCTCTTGTATTCTAGTTGTATCATTGCTCTATCTATCTCTGAGGAAGTTATTGGGGTTTTTCACCTTTATGGTTTTCCCCAAGTAAACTTTGTGTCTCTTGTGTGCTTGCATTATTGTGTCCATGATTGATATGCTGTAGATTTGCTGTACATGTTCTCTCAGTTAAGATCCTAGATCAGATTGAAGTAAATTCTGAAAATTTAACATATAGTTGCATGCCATTATTTGTAGTTGCATGCCATTGAGTGTTGTTTAGAATTTTCGTGAGTCTGTGACATTCATGCAATAAATGAAGTCTTGTAGAGGAGGACTCATCAAAGAGGTAATTTGAATTTCATTTTGATAAAAAACATATTTTGTAAAGATCAAATGCCATGAATGCATCCTCAACCTACCATGCAAGACCATGGATATGTTGAAAATCATTGAACATCATCGAAGAATGAAAACAGGTTCCTCGAGATCTTATTGAAGCATATTAAGCTCAATTGAATTCCAACTGGGTCTTAATTGAAAATTCTAGACCTCACGTGTCATCAATAACACATAGAATCCATGACACTATCCCTCTACAAGGAGCCTTTTGCATATGAATTGAATATTGCTGCCATTATAATGTCTTGGACATCAAGGATTTATCTTGGCTTCTTAACCATGGCTAGTGGAGGGAAACAAGAGCCTCCAACACTAACTCTTTCTTCCGAGTCACAAACACCATGAATGAGTCCCAGGACCACCACATATGAAATCTATAGGGTATTAGTCAACTTCAAGTGTGTTATGTGTACAATGACTAGGTTAGTTGTGAACCAAAAATGGGTCTCGAGGTCTAACCATGGTATATGGACAACAAGAAGCTTCTCATACCT